>CM031618.1:33559023-33611523 GCA_018398815.1 Conus ventricosus
TTCCTTTTCAGCCTTTTTGTCATCGTCGTTGTTCTCCTCTTTGTTCTTCTCCTCCTCCTCTTGCTTTTCTTTCTTTCATTCTTCTAACACCTTTTCTTTATTTTTCATTTCTCTCTCTCTCTCTCTCTCTCTCTCTCTCTCTTCTCTTCTCATTTATTATCTCTTTCTTTCATCTTTCTTGTTCCTCTTCTTGTTCTGGTTATTCTTCTTCATCGTTTTCTTTATTTTCCTCCTTGTCGCTGTTGTTCTTGGTGTTCTTGTTGTTGTTCTTCTTCTTCTTCCTCTTCTTCTTCTTCTTCTTCTTCTTCTTCTCCGCCTCCTTGTCCTCTTCCTCCTCCTCCTCCTCCTCCTCCTCTCCTCCTTCTTCTTCTTCTTCTTTTTGCTGCTGCTGCTGCTGCTGTTGTTGCTGCTGCTTCTGCTGCTGTGTCTAATGCTGATGTTGCTGCTCTTCGTCCTCTTCCTCTCCTCCTCTTCCTTCTCCTCCTCCTTCTTCTGCTTCATCTGCTTCTACTTCTGCTTTCTGCTTCTTCTTCTTCTCCTTCTGTGTATTCTTTTCTCTTCATTTTACTCCAGTCTTCTACTTTCTTTTCTTCTTCTCCTCTTCTTATGCCTTGTCCTTCTTCTTTATGTTTCTTCTTTTCTTGTTTCTCTTCTGTTTTCCTTCTTCCTCTTCCATCTTCTTCTTCTTCTTCTTCTTCTTCTTCTTCTTCCATCTGTCTCTTGTTTTGTCTTCGTCTTCTTCTTCTCTTCTTCTTCTTCTTCCTCTTCTTCTTCTTCCACATACTTTATATTACTGTTGTTTCCACTAACTCTGTTTTGTGCACTGTCTTCTCCATAGGTTTAATTCCTTCTGCTGCTTAGTAGCGACTCTGTTGATCAAAGTACCACATGAAGTTGATTTTCCCCACCTCCGATATTGAACGATTTTGCTTTGGTCTAGGCCTTCTCTCTCTCTCTCTTTCTCTGTTTCTTCCTATTTTTTCTGTCCCCCCACCTTCGTCTCTCTCCCTTCCCACATCCACCCCTTTTGTTCTCTCCCCTTCCTCCTCTCCCTGTCTCTGTCTCTGTCTCTCTCTCTCTCTCTCTCTCTCTCTGTGTCAAACCATCTTGTCTTCCCCAGGTTTCAAAAAAAAGGTGGGAGCTCTCTTTCTCTTTATCATCATCATCACCAGCAGCAGCAGCA
Organism: Conus ventricosus; assembly: GCA_018398815.1. Lineage (NCBI taxonomy): Eukaryota > Metazoa > Mollusca > Gastropoda > Neogastropoda > Conidae > Conus > Conus ventricosus. The sequence continues at coordinate 33,560,207 of CM031618.1, forward strand.
GCAGCAGCATCATCAGCATCATCATCATTTCGCGTTCCTCAGGTTTGCAGAAGGTAGGAGGTCTTAGCGGCTTAATCGAAAAGTACCCACACGCCATCGCCACGGGAGCCGGTTTCTTCGCCAACGTCACAAATGACGTTAACGGTGAGGACAATACCAATGACAGCAACGTCAGCGACACGTCATTCACACCTAGTAACAGCCCGGTCATGACGGTCGCAAGGGAGAGCAACGTGACGTATCAGGGGCGTAACTCTTGCGGTGTTCCGAGAGAGGACTACATGCACCTGTTCCGGGATCCGGTGACGGGGGATCTGCCCTGGCCAGGAGTACTGGGCATCCTCATCAACGGCACGTGGTACCTTTGTGCTGACCAGGTAACAGCTTTTCTTTCTCTCTCTGTCCGTTTTGGTCTGTCGGTTTGTGCCTCTCTCTTGTCTGTCTGTCTGTCTGTCTGTCTCTCTCTCTCTCTCTCTCTCTCTCTCTCCTCTCTTCATGCATCCCTCTCTCTCTCTCTCACTCTCTCCTGGGTTCCCTTGTCTGGCTCCCTGGTTCCCAGCAAGACGTTGTTTCAAGGTGCTCTAATCAATTCCTACATGTGTTGGCTGTAAACTGCCCAGTAAGCCTGTTGAAGGTCTCCCATTGACTGTGGAAGCGACGTTCAGTGGCACGCTAAAGGAAATGACTCTGCCCTCGTATAAAAAATTGATGGCAGTCGAAAGCAAACAGTCGTGATTTTTTTGTTTGACCGGTACCGACCTTTGGTTAATCTACCATACGGAAACCTGGTGTTTTCTTCTTTCGCGAGGGAGATGTTGTCACGGGCTGAAAATGAAAACAGGTTCCAATCTATTTTTGGCTTGGTTCTATTCAGAACCAAGATTTTGGGCCCTGGGGCTGTACAACCGATGTTGAGTTCAATCGAGAAACGCATCTCGCTTGATGGAATAACAATACTTAGAGCAGCCGATCCTGATCTCCTGTGAGAACGACATTCCAGTCACTTCTGCAAAACATTGTTGCATTTTCTTCTTTAGGAAACCGCTTCCAGATTCATTCCAAATGTGTTCGTCAAAGTTGATAGGGGAGAAAATGTTGGGTTTTTTTTTTTTAAATCTTTCTGGCCTAAAACTCCCTCGCACCCACACAAACGTCGCAGAGTTTGCGGCATACGAAGATGTTTTTTTTTCAACTAGGCAGTTCAGTGTTCTGGTTCGTTTTGTGAAGCCATGCGCTGCAAACTCTACACCAGTAAAGCAGATCAAACCCAAGGGCCCATAAAACTGCCCCTGAAATTCGTAGCGTTTGAGTTTTAGAAGAGCTTAGAAAACCGCACTCGCTTCCACAAAATGTTATGGAGCGGCGAATCCTTGCAGACGAGCAAACCGAAAAAGGTGTGTGTGTGTGTGTGTGTGTGTGTGTGTGTGAAAGAAACATACTGTTTGGTTTATCACAGCCATGGCCACGGCCGTATAGAAGCGGGGCTGATCGGGAGTCCTTCCAAAGTGTAGACAGAGTTAACACTACCGGTGCTGGAGAGTGAATGCTGATAACTCCCAAAGGGAAGACTGGGCTTTGCTCTGAGCGGCCATGTAAAACTGTTCCCTCTATTCACTGAGTTCAGGTAATTGTACAAAGATCCTTTCAACAAAGGCCTGCGACAACTCCAAGATGGGTTGTCTTCTGAGTGGTCACATCAACTGTTTTTTTCTGTCTTTTTTTTCCAGGTAATTGTGTAGGGAAGACTTGCAACCTCTTTAATATGGGTGGTGTTCTGCAAAGTCACACGACACTCTTTCCTCTTCTTTTTGTCTGTATGATTGCACAGAGATCCCTTTTCAGAGAAGACTTAAAATCACTCCTAGATAGACTGTCTTTGGTGTTGTCGCATCAAACCATTTGCCTTTTTCTTTGTGTTCAGGTAATTGTACAGAGATGCCTCTCAGGGAAGACGTACGACCACTCCAAGATGGGCTGCATTCTGTGTGGTTACATCAAACTTCTGCCCTTCTTTCTTCTGGTTCTGCCTGGCATGATCGCCAGAGTTCTGTTTACAGGTCAGTACATGTGTGTGCATGCATGTGCGTGCGAATGCGCCTGTGTGTGTGTGCGCGCGCGCGCGTGTGTGTGTGTGTGTGTGTGTGTGTGTGTGTGTGTGTGTGTGTGTGTGTGTGCTTGCGTGCGTGCGTGCGTGTGTGTGTGTGTGTAGACTACAAACAAGCATTAGCCTCAGTTTAGCGACAGGCAGTATAGTGTTCACTTTTGAGCAAAAAAGGCTAAACGGAAACATATTCAGTATACTGAAATGCACATATAATTACAACAATCTTTTACGTTTGTTATTGGATGTAGATTGGAATTCTCGGTATCTTTCGATAGGTAAACCAAGGAGAACAAGATTTGTCCAATGCTGTTTTTCATTGTTATTGATAATTTAAAGCCACAATCTTTTTTTGTTCAAATAAAGAGCGAACTGTTGCGATCGTATTTTGAAATATCTCAGGCAGTCTGGCTCACATACAACTTTGGATGCATTCCCATGTCATTGTGTTTACGGAAAATAATCGTTGCTGATAAAAAAAATATTCTAATGACGGTATTTGAGAATGGAAATTATTCACCTTTTATTCCCTCCAACCTCCAATGTTTTTGACATTTTTTTAAAAGTAGTTTTTCTTCATAAGGTGGTGCCTTCATCCTCTCATTTTCCCGCTGTTTGTCCTTTTCAGTTCTCGTTTACCATGCAAATCTGTATGTTGTAATCGCGATGGACATTCTCATGTGGACTTTGATATTTCGGTGTTAGCTACTGGGAGTCTGGGTTTCTTGATGCGCCGATGTTGAAACCATGTACCTGATGTTTTCATATACATGAAGAAAAATGTGTTGTTTTTTCAATGAAACATTAGTTTAAACCACACATGAGCATAATGGTGGCTTTCTTGCTGTATAGTGAAACCGTTTCCGTGGTAATTGGATTCAGAATGATAACATGTATCTCAAATGGTCGCGAACACCCTTCTAAACCATATCCTGCTGTTTATAATGTGCACGTCAGCAGAGTATTATTCTATAGCATGGATTGGGCTTGTTCGAAACATTTTTGTTAATACTGCCCCCTGAAATGGTCTAAACAATGGCGCCTTTGCCAGAGACAGAAACAGATAAGGTTGAAAATTTCACTGATGGATGTGGGGGACAGTCAGATGTTACTCAAGAGGGACTTGGGAGATTATTGAAGACACAGTGAGAGGCAGGCTTCAGCTCTTCTGTCTAAGTTCTTTTTTTTTCCATTTTAAATAAATCGTAAAAAGCGCATGTGATCACTCTGCCAAATGGTGATTCAACGCCCATCTTGCGCCGAATTTGACAAGATACGTGATTGCTCGTTCTTCATTTTCGTTGTCCTGAGTGTTGTTTATCTTGCCTGAAGAAGACTAGGAGGTCGAATCGCGTCGGATTTTGTCTTGTGATTCGTTCGTCCGTGTCGTTTGGCGGAGTTATTACATACAGTTTTTTAAGATGTATCTAGATTTCTGCCTGCAGTGGCCGCACTTTGCAACGAACGTTCTTCCGTTTTTGGTAGACTTCCTATTTTTCAGACAGTAAAGAAAGGGGATTGAACTTAGACACTTCTATATTACTTTGTTTTACATTACTTTGATAAGATGATGATGATGATGATGATGATGATGACTGTGATAGGTCTTTTTTTGGTGCGTTGGGACTAAGATCTCGTGTAAAAAAAAAAAGTATAGGAGAATTCGCTGTTTTAAAATCGTCGATTGTTATTATCGCCATCACCGTCACGATCACCACTATGACGACGACGAAGACGAAGACGATGACGACGACGAGAAAAAAAGATGATGATGATGATGACGACGACGACGACGACGACGACGATGATGATGGTGGTGGTGGTGGTTGGTGTTGTTGTCGTCAACAGAAACAGTGGGCTGCTGGGATCCTGACATCTGCCTGGAGGTGTGTGGTAGCAGGACTGGCTGTTCCAACATCGCCTATCCGATGATGGTGCTCAACTTGCTGCCTGCAGGTCAGAGGGACAAAGATCCTTCGCGAGAACGTGTTTTGTGTCCAGTGCTATAGCGTTCGCTGGGTCACTCCGGGGAATGTCTGTCCCATTCTGCCCCAACAGTGCTACTGAGCTTCATTTTAAATTCTTTCTACTTTGAGAAGGTTGCTGTTGGACAGTGTTGTAAGGCGTAATCCATAATCTATCACACTGAGTACATGTGCGTGATACAGTCGGTAGAGATGGCGCTGTTCGATGCCTTTAGCTGCCATTGCTTTCATGGCAGATAAGCCTTTTTTGCATTTAAGAACAATATTCTCAGCATGCTTTCTAATGGTTACCATTTTGTCGAAGCCTACACCCAAATAGCGTAGCTTGTTAGTTGATTCGACTGGTATTCCATTGAAGGAAACTGGTAAGGGTACTTGTCCTGATGTCTTGTTGTTGAGAGTGCGGACTAATGTCTGGGCTTTTGTAGGATTGATGGACGATCCAGTTTCTTGACACCACTGAGCAATGTTGTTCAACTGTTGCTGAACTGCTTTCGTTCTTTCTTCAGCATTCTTTGATGTTTTGTAGATCACGCCGTCATCTGCAAATGTCATCACTCGAGCAATTCCGTTTCTGTTGAGATCTGCTAGGCTTTTTGTGTATACATTGTACAGATTTTAGAAGATGATTGAAACTTCATTGAGGATAACATAGATGTTGTCACAATTACACCACTAGAGCAAATGATGAATAAAGGAAGAAGAAAGAAAGGAACGAATGAAGAAAGGAAGGAAGGGAAAGAAGCAAAAAGCTCGAGAGATAAACAAAATGGAAAACAAAACCCCAAAGTCTGTGCGGTGGTAAGTGAAAAAAAAAATTAGTTGATTACTTAGTTAGTTGGTTAGTTCTAGCATTCTCAATTTATAATCATCTTCTCATAATATCTTCATAGTTCATCAATCCTCCCTGTCTTACATTTCCTTCGTACTCCTTTCTTGATCTTCCTATTTCCATTTGTTCTTTGTTTCTGTGTTTCTTTTTTGTACTCTGTTCATTATTTCTTTTTATTTTCTGTATATCAATGTACATTTACATTTTTCAGTTACGAAGTTAGAGACAGAAGGAGGCTCTTTACTACGTGTAGTCTGGTAGTCTGCAGCTTTTTGGATGGGTGGGCGTCTGAAGGCGTGCCTTTTTCAGACGGATGTCTCACCCCACTGCTAACAGACACCTATTCTACCTTGCGAAATTTATGCCTTATGAAGTTCACTTTTGTTCCTCCCCAACCAGCAGCTAGTTTAGATATTCAGTTGTTTCCTACACAAGTCTGTTCGTATGGCTTTTATGAGTTTCCCGTCAGTTTAATTACTTATTTATGTGATTGTTTACATATTCATTATTTGTTGATTTATTAAGGCATTTATTTAGGTATTTAGGTGTTAATTTATATACGGATTCAATGTGTGACTTTTCAGACAGAGAAAGGGAAAGAGCGCAAGAGAGAGGAGAGAGAGAGAGAGAGAGAGAGAGAGAGAGAGAGAGAGAGAGAGAGAGAGAGAACGAATATGAACGCAAATGCGAATAGTTTTAATGTGGTTTAAGATATTAAGGCCCATTCACAAAAACGGACTATGGAGGAACAAGATAGGGATGAGGGCCGGGAGAAATGGAGTGAGGAGGAAGGCACATACACGAAACTTATGATGGAAACAACGTTGTACAATTAGCCTTTAAAAACGTTCATCGTGACATGGATCGCACATCGGGTGTTAAATATATTGCATGGTTTTGTTATCATATCACACCTAACCGAACAGTTTCTGTGACGGACCATTTTCCAGGGGCCCGTGGCATGATGCTGGCCGTAATGATGTCAGCGCTGATGTCATCACTGACGTCAATCTTCAATTCATCGGCTACCATTTTTGCCATGGACGTGTGGACCTACATCCGTCGGAGGGCTTCCGAATTAGAAGTCATGATCGTGGGGAGGTAAGCTATTAGTTTGTTTTTGTTTTGTTTTAGTAATTCGTATTGTAGTATTTTCTACGATGAAGCCTACTCCATCCTCATTCTCTGTTCATTTGCAATGCATGCTAACACAAACCGATCAACATAAAGGTTCATTACGTGCATGGGCAGCTGACTTTGAAGGTGACCGCAGCAAGACATCTTTTTTGTAACCTTACTGAACTTACAGATGGTAGAGTGTGTGTACATCAGCTGACCGTCAACAAACAAACACTCGTAGGGAAAGGTAGCCACCAGTCAAAACCTTCCTTCGCTTTTCAGTCACTCCAAACTTCTGGACATTTCTATTCAGCACGTTCCAGAATCAGGAAAAGTCAAAATGGAACATCGCCATTCGTAAGTTTGTTTGTTTGATGTGTGTAACAAATCATTCTTTTATTTACGGTATGAATACTTTGCAAATGGAGACACTGAGTCTTCACTAAGGCTCGTAGCAGTCTGTCAGTCCCTCAGTCATCGATGCTTGAGGATCCCACAGTACACAGTAGTTTACGACAGTTAGTAAGCACCGCTGAAAAGAATAACGATTCAACAAAGTCCATCATTCGGCCTTACCGTAATGATTCATCAAAGACCATCAGTCGGCCTTACCGTAATGATTCATCAAAGACCATCAGTCGGAATTACCGTAATGATTCATCAAAGACCACCATTCGGCCTAACCGTAATGATTCATCAAAGACCATTATTCGGCCTTACCGTAATGATTCATCAAAGACCATCATTCGGCCTTACCGTAATGATTCATCAAAGACCATCATTCGGCCTTACCGTAATGATTCATCAAAGACCATTATTCGGCCTTACCGTAATGATTCATCAAAGACCATCAGTTGGCCTTACCGTAATGATTCATCAAAGACCATTATTCGGCCTTACCGTAATGATTCATCAAAGACTATCAGTCGGCCTTACCGTAATGATTCATCAAAGACCATTATTCGGCCTTACCGTAATGATTCATCAAAGACCATCATTCGGCCTTACCGTAATGATTTATCAAAGACTATCAGTCGGCCTTACCGTAATGATTCATCAAAGACCATCAGTCGGCCTTACCGTAATGATTCATCAAAGTTCATCATTTGGCCTTACCGTAATGATTCATCAAAGACCATCAGTCGGCCTTACCGTAAGGGGTGGAAGCCACGAACTCGATTTTCTTCGAGAATGTGCTTTACACTCCTCCATCGTTATGACGTCATGCTGTAAACGTTCCGTCTTCATGACGTCATGCTGTTCATTCTTCTTCTTCACGATGTCATGCTGTTAACTCTCCATCTACATGATGTCATGTTGTCAACTCTCCATCTTCATGATGTCATGTTGTCAACTCTCCATCTTCATGTTGTCAAGTTGTTTACACTCCATCTTCACGATGTCATGCTGTTAACTCTCCATCTACATGATGTCATGTTGTCAACTCTCCATCTTCATGTTGTCAAGTTGTTTACACTCCATCTTCACGATGTCGTGTTGTTAACTCTCCATCTTCATGTGTCATGTTGTTAACTCTCCATCTTCATGTTGTCATGTTGTTAACTCTCCATCTTCATGATGTCATGTTGTTAACTCTCCATCTTCATGTTGTCATGTTGTTAACTCTCCATCTTCATGATGTCATGTTGTTAACTCTCCCTCTTCATGTTGTCATGTTGTTAACTCTCCATCTTCATGATGTCCTGTTGTTAACTCTCCATCTTCATGTTGTCATGTTGTTAACTCTCCATCTTCATGTTGTCATGTTGTTAACTCTCCATCTTCATGATGTCCTTTTGTTAACTCTCCATCTTCATGATGTCATGTTAACTCTCCATCTTCATGATGTCATGTTGTTAACTCTCCATCTTCATGATGTCCTGTTGTTAACTCCCCATCTTCATGTTGTCATGTTGTTAACTCTCCATCTTCATGTTGTCAAGTTGTTAACTCTCCATCTTCATGATGTCCTGTTGTTAACTCTCCATCTTCATGTTGTCATGTTGTTAACTCTCCATCTTCATGATATCCTGTTGTTAACTCTCCATCTTGATGATGTCATGTTAACTCTCCATCTTCATGATGTCATGTTAACTCTCCATCTTCATGTTGTCATGTTGTTAACTCTCCATCTTCATGACGTCATGTTAACTCTCCATCTTCATGATGTCATGTTAACTCTCCATCTTCATGATGTCATGTTAACTCTCCATCTTCATGATGTCATATTCACTCACCATCTTCATGATGTCATGTTAACTCTCCATCTTCATGACGTCATGTTGTTAACTCTCCATCTTCATGATGTCCTGTTGTTAACTCTCCATCTTCATGTTGTCATGTTGTTAACTCTCCATCTTCATGTTGTCATGTTGTTAACTCTCCATCTTCATGATGTCCTTTTGTTAACTCTCCATCTTCATGATGTCATGTTAACTCTCCATCTTCATGATGTCATGTTAACTCTCCATCTTCATGTTGTCATGTTGTTAACTCTCCATCTTCATGACGTCATGTTAACTCTCCATCTTCATGATGTCATGTTAACTCTCCATCTTCATGATGTCATGTTAACTCTCCATCTTCATGATGTCATGTTAACTCTCCATCTTCATGACGTCATGTTGTTAACTCTCCATCTTCATGACGTCATGTTGTTAACTCTCCATCTTCATGATGTCATGTTAACTCTCCATCTTCATGATGTCATGTTAACTCTCCATCTTCATGATGTCATGTTAACTCTCCATCTTCATGATGTCATGTTGTTAACTCTCCATCTTCATGATGTCCTGTTGTTAACACTCCATCTTCATGATGTCCTGTTGTTAACCCTCCATCTTCATGATGTCATGTTGTTAACCCTCCATCTTCATGATTTCATGTTGTTAACCCTCCATCTTCATGATGTCATGTTGTTAACCCTCCATCTTCATGACGTCATGTTAACCCTCCATCTTCATGGTGTCATGCTGATGTCATGCTATTAACTCTCCTTCATGATGTCAAGTTGATAAGTCTACTTAATGATGTCATGTTGTTAACTCTTCATCTTCATGGTGTCGTGTTGTTAACTCTGAATTTTCCCGACATAGCTTCAACTTTAAATCAGAGCTCATGCCAACAGTCCACGGTTTTTGTTGTTGTTGTTAGGTGTTTTTTTTTCTGTTTCATTTTCGTATGATGTCATGTCATTTCGAGGTCATATGCCAGAGGTGAGCATGGATGGCACTAGGGTAATAGTTGTGCAGTGTGATGCGCGTTCTGATTCAACAAATCTATTTTAACTGAACTGAGTGTGATAGCAATGGATTGGCTGACTAAAGGTCCAGCTGAACCCCTGTAAAGTAACGTTAGGACATGAGCAAGAAAATCTGATTGACAGTAAACTATCATAGAAAGCATTCGACACATTTACTTACGGATGTGAATCCACCGAAACGTTTCTGTATTACGTTTGGTTGATGACTTGGTAGACAATGAACAAATCACCGTCGATGGCATCAAACGGTCCAGTTGAATTAGGCGGCTGCTCATGACAAAAGATCAGTTGTACAATGATTTGATTTTAAAAAGACAGAAGATAATTCTCTCCATGTTTTTATCACCGAATCTGTCGGTATTTTACAGAGAAAGTCATGTTTTACTGCTAGCTGGAATGTGAAAAATGTTTTACTCAACATTATACAGTCCAACCACGAGCGGTATCAGAATCCAGGTAGCTGGAATATTTTCCAGCCTATCTGACAACGCAAGTGCCCATGAACCCAAGGTCAGTGTAATCTATCTACAACAGCAGTCCACCCGAGTTCTCCCTCGTCCACCCTACAGTCCCTCTGTGTACATGGGGGGAAAGCTCCCGCTTCGCGATACGAATGTGTATGTGTTCGTCTGGCTACGTCCTATGGTCGCGTGATCTGAATCGAGTTCACTCCGTCAGCAACAGCATCGCTGAGGAAGATGGCCGGATGGCTGTCGAAAGCTACGAGTGAGTAGTGCATTTTCTTTTGTTGGGAGAATAGGTCTAACTCGGGGTACCAGAATGTGTATGTGCCTGTATCTTATTTGTACTCTTCTTGTTTATGCTTTTGCCCTCCGTTCCCTTTCCGTTTGTTGCAGAATGGTTGTGGTGGTTCTGGTGATCATCAGCATCATCTGGGTGCCCGTGTTGAAGGCTTCCCAGGGCAGTCAGCTGTTCGTCTACATCCAGGAGGTGTCCAGCTTTCTGCAGCCCCCCATATGTGCCGTCTTCCTCCTGGCGCTTTTCTGGCCAAGGTTTAATGAGAAGGTGGGCGACTGAATGGACAAATTCCTTGTCAGAAGGGTCAGTGTGTGAGAGGATGCACACCAACACTTAATGCACCAAGACCTAGCCCGATGAGTATTATTAGACTGGCACGGTTAGATTGTTTTAAGAATTTGTATTGGGCCTGAAAATTGATTCTCCTCGTGTTCGTCCATGTGTCCGTCGAAGGGCAAGCCAGGTGGTCCCAAGAAGACAGACTAAAATCAAAGGAATTTAGGGGATACAAGCTGGCACAAAGTAGGGTCACGGGTGAGTGCAAAGGCCTGAAATTTAACGACCGCCTAGGGGAGGGTAATCTATTTGAAGATATGAATGATGTCGTTGGTGGAAAGCCCCAAAATAATTGAAATGATTGGTTGTTCTGTTGATCAAATATCAGTTTAATATGAAATGCTGCGTCAAGTCTGTGCTGGACCTTAAAGTGCTTACATCAACTTATATAGCCATCTGGTGCAAACGCTGTGTGCAGAGAGGTTAGGCGCAGCGAGGGAGCGCGGGGAAATGAGGGGAGGAAAGAGAGAGGTAGTGTCATTTGTGTGTGTGTGCTCGCGCGCGCGCGCGTGTGTGTGTGTGTGTGCGTTTTTGGTGTGAGTTTGTGTATGTGAGACGTGGGTGTCATGTGTGTGTGCGCGCGCGCGCGTGTGTGTGTGTGTGTGTGTGTGTGTGTGTGTGTGTGTGCGTGCGTGCGCGCCTTTGTGCACGTTAGACGTGGGTGTCATGTGTGTGTGTCTGTGTGTGTGTGTAGTGATGTGGTGTTATGCGTGTGCGTGTATATATGTGTGTGTGTGTGCGTCTGTGTCTGCGTGTGTGTGATGTGGTGTCATTTTTGTGTGATATGGTGTCATTTGTATGTATGTGTGTGTGTGCGCGCGCGAGTGTGTGTGTGTGTGCGCGTGTGTGTGTGTGGTGAGAGAGAATGGACACAGTACAATGTGTAGGGCAATCAGAACCGCAACCGCCTCGGTGATAGTGGGTTGGATGCCAGACCATTGTACTTACTGTTATTCGTTCCTCTCCTTTTCTTTCTTTCTACCTCTATAATTTATGGCATGTTTGTCTTTATGCAGTTTTTAAAATCTGACTTCAGTTTCTGTGCTTTGCGGAAAAGGGGTTCCACGTAATTGTTACCCATGCGAATCGAGGGTTATTATCATTATTATTATTGTTATTATTATTAATATCATTATTTTTATATTGTAAATATAATCATTATCACAAATATTATTATTATGATTATTATCATCATTATTGTTATTATTATTATTATTATTATTATTATCATTACTGTTATCATCATCATCATCATCATCATCATCACCGGTGTCATTATCAGTAGTTGTAGTATCATTGTTATTTGTAGTATTATCATTATCACCATCATTACAATTGCTATTATTATTGCCATTATTATTGTTGTAATTACATTATTATTATCATTTTTATTATCATTTTTATTATCCTTGTTCTTGTTGTTGTCACAATGAACATGTAAAATAATGATCAAAATTGCAGGCAGCTTTCGTGGCCCTGGTGATCGGCATGGCGTTGGGCCTGGTCCGGTTCGCCGTGCAGTACTCCTACACGGTGCCAGAGTGTGGAAGCGGGCTGCCAGACCCCACCCCCGCCTTCGTCAAAGATGTCCACTACCTCTACTTCTCCGCCATCCTCTTCGGCATCACCCTAGTTATCGCCGCTGTCGTCACATTGCTCACCAAGCCTATTGATCAGCGATGTGTGAGTGACCGGGTAGCACGTGCACACGGAAGAGTGTGTTGCAACGCTTTCTGTCGCAGTTCCATCTTTAGCCAAATAATATGAGACCTGGAACTTGTTTCAGTGGTATATTGCAAACTGCTGCTTTCTGTTCGCGTGGCTCCTATGGCAATGTTTTCCCCACAAGATTTGTCGGAGTCCAATCTAGCCTGAATACTCCCACGTTCACTCTTTTATCCATGCGTTCTCCGCGTCTGAAAATTCTGATGTGATTTTGTGTTCTGTTTTCTCTCTCTCTCTCTCTCTCTCTCTCTCTCTCTCTCTCTCTCTCTCTCTCTATGTGTGTGTGTGCCTGAGCGAGTGTCTGCCTGTCTCTCGGTGACATTTAGCTTCAGGGAGACATTTTGTGATGCGACGCCGGCACAGAATATCTCTTGGTGACATTGAGTACTCGAGTGACATTCTATTCTGCAGTGCCATCACAGAATTTCTCACAGTGACATTTAGTGTTGGGGTAACATTTTACACTGCAACGCCGGTACAGTTTGAAACCGGGTGTCATTTTGTAGCGGAGAGAACTGTTGTTCCGCAATGCCCCGGCACAGACTATCTCTCGGTGACATTTCGCACTGGGGTGATATTTTGTGCTGCAGCGCCTGCACGACATGACACAGGGTGACCAGGTTGTTCTGGAATGAAATTGTGTTCTGCGATGCCGGCACAGAATGTTCTCCAGTGAAATGCATTACCAGGGTGAATGTTTGTACTGCAACGGTGCTACAGAATGTCGCCGGGTGGCTCTTCGCACCGGGGTACCATTCTGTACCAAACCAAGGGAACTTCACGAGACGGGTTCGTGTGGTTTCATGACCGAACATTCAAGTGTCTAGGGCTCTTAGCAGTCATTAGCTTGCCCTAAACAAATCAATAGAATGCATTCATAGTCATCAGGACAAATGAACGACAACAATTCCTAGGCATTTCACTACATAGTTGGGTTTTTTTTTAAAGGAATATCAAAAACACAACAGAAGAAGAAAAATAAAACAGAACAAAATAAAAATGGGAAGAAGAAAAAGGAAGCAATAAAACAAAACAAAATAAAAATGGGAAGAACAAGATGCAAAGCATATAAACGTACCCCCAGTTTATCCTGAATACGCGTGAGATATTCCATAAAGAGGGAAAAACCGTCTTCGACTGGTGTGACCGTTAGTAATGGCTATTCTGGTAAACATCGGCCATCGTCTGTGACCTATAATGAACATACTTACAAATTTTCAGAAAGATCGGCCAAGAACTTTCTAAGATTTTCCATAAAGAAGAAAACCATTATGGGCCGTTAGTAATGGCTATAACGGTACACTTAAACATCAGGCATCATCCGTTACCCATAATGAACATCCCTACAAATTTTCAGAAATATCGGCCACGTACTTTCTGAGATATTCCATAAAGAAGAAAAACCGTTACAGGCTGTTACAGCCGTTAGTAACGGCTATACCGGTAAACATCGGGCATCATCCGTAACCCATAATGAACATACATGCTAATTTTCACAAAGATCGGCCAAGTACATTCTGGGATATTCTATAAAGAAGAAAAAGCGTTACAGGCCGTTGCAGCCGTTAGTAACAGTATAACGGTAAACTAAAACATCGGGCATCATCCGTAACCCATAGCGAACATACTTGCTAATGTTCACAAAGATCAGCCAAGTACTTTCTCAGATAATCCATAAAGAAAAAATGTTACAGGCCGTTACAACCGTTAGTAATGGCTATAACGGTAACCTAAAACATCGGGCATCATCCGTGACCCATAATGAACATACCTGCTAATTTTCACAAAGATCGGCCAAGTACTTTCTGAGATATTCCATGAAGAAAAACAACCGTTGCATGCCATTACAGCCGTTAGTAATGGCTATAACGGTAAACTAAAACATCGGGCATTATTCGTGACCCATAATGAACATACCTGCTAATGTTAACAAAGATCAGCCAAGTACTTTCTGAGATATTCCATGAAGAAGAAAAAGCGTTATAGGCCGCTACAGCCGTTAGTAACGGTATATATGGTAAACTAAAACATCGGGCATTATTTGTGACCTATAATGAACATACCTACAAATTTTCAGAAAGATCGACCAAGTGCTTTCTGAGATATTCCATAAAGAAGGAAACCTGTTACAGGCCGTTACAGTCGTTAGTAACGGCTATAATGGGGTAAACTAAAACATCGGGCATCATCCGAGACCCATAATGTACATACCTGCTAATGTTAACAAAGAGCAACCAAGTACTTTCTGAGATATTCCATAGAGAAGAAAAAGCGTTACAGGCCGCTACAGCCGTTAGTAACGGTATATATGGTAAACTAAAACATCGGGCATTATTTGTGACCTATATTGAACATACCTACATATTTTCAGAAAGATCGACCAAGTCCCTTTTGAGATTTCCTATAAAGAAGAAAAACCGCTACAGGCTGTTACAGCCGTTAGTAACGGCTATAATGGGGTAAACTAAAACATCGGGCATCATCCGTGACCCATAATGAACATACATGCTAATTTTCACAAAGATCGGCCAAGTACTTTCTGAGATATTCCATAAAGAAGAAAAGGCGTTATAGGCCGTTACAGCCGTTAGTAACGGCTGTTAGTAACGGCTGTAACAGTAAACTAAAACATCGGGCATCATCCATGACCCATAGTGAACACACCTACACATTTTCAGAAAGATCGGCCCAGTAGTTTTGTCTGGAGCGAGTGGAACACATTTTGACCACGGACACGCACACACACACACACACACACACACACACACACACACACACACACACACACACACTGACTGAAACCAATTTATTGTCAGATTAACTCAAGGTTGTACTGACAACACACACACCACACACACACACACACACACGCACACACACACACACACACACACACACACACACACACACACGCACGCACACACACAGCATTTCTTCGTTCCCATTCTAAAGTACTCCCTGTTCTTTAAGAACTGGGAGTACAAAAAGGAAGCAACAATCACATCATCAGCAAGAAGATTCGTGAACAATTTACATACAAGATAGTTGACTCCAGTGAAAAACGTAAGGTAATAAATTCATTTCAGTGAAAAATATCAAGTAATTCAGGGTAGAAACCATGTTTTCCGTGAACGATATGTTGAAATTATACCAGGCAGTTCAATTTAGATTACCAACGGCTGTAACAGCCTGTAACGGTTTTTCTTCTTAACAGAATATCTCAGAAAGCACTTGACCGATCTTTCTGCAAATTTGTAAATATGTTCATTATGGGTCAAGAATGAGGCCCGATGTTTTAGGTTTTTCTTCTCCATGGAATATCTCAGAAAGTACTTGGCTGATCTTTGTGAAAATTAGCAGGTATGTTCATTATGGGTCTCGGATGATGCCCGATGTTTCGGTTTACCTCGTTATAGCCGTTACTAACGGCTGTAACAGCCTGTAACGGTTTTTCTTCTTTATGGAATATCTCAAAAAGTACTTGGCCGATCTTTCTGAAAATTTGTAGGTATGTTCGTTATGGGTCAGGATGATGCCCCAAGTTTTAGTTTACCGTTACAGCCGTTACAAACGGCTGTAACGGCCTGTAACGGTTTTCTTCTTTATGGAATATCTCAGAAAGTGCTTGGCCGATCTTTGTAAAAATTAGCAGGTATGTTCATTATGGGTCACGGATGATGCCCGATGTTTTAATTTACCGTTACATCCGTTACTAACGGCTGTAACGGTTTTTCTTCTTTATAGAATATCTCAGAAAGTACTCGGCCGATCTTTCTGAAAATGTGTAGGCATGTTCATTATGGGTCACGAATAATGCCTGATATTTTAGTTTACCGTTACAGCCGTTACTAACGGCTGTAGCGGCCTGTAACGGTTTTTCTTCTTTATGGAATATCTCAGAAAGCACTTGGCCGATGTTTCTGAAAATGTGTAGGTATGTTCATTATGGGTCACGAATGATGCCCGATGTTTAAGTTTACCGTTATAGCCATTACTAACAGCCCATAATGGTTTTCTTCTTTATGGAAAATCTCAGAAAGTTCTTGGCCGATCTTTCTGAAAATTTGTAAGTATGTTCATTATAGGTCACAGACGATGGCCGATGTTTACCAGGATAGTCATTACTAACGGTCACACCAGTCCAAGACGGTTTTTCCTCTTTATGGAATATCACACACGTGTTCAGGATAAACTGGGAGTACGTGTATATGCTTTGCATCTTGTTTTTCCTTCCTTCCCCTGCCGTTAATCACAAACACCAAACATCAGGGCAGTGTCTCCTCCGGCTGATGGCCTACCGTTGACAGGTCATGGGTACTGGGGACTGCAGGTAAGATGGAAGATGAATGACGCTTTGTACTAACTGCACGATCAACGCACACAAATGAGGCCACAGAAAACAACGTGATTGTTCTCTTTGTTACAGTAAACACCATTAATCTCTGTCCACCCTCTTTTCCTTTCACAGATCCAGCGACTAACATGGGGTCCCGTCACAGCAAGGAGCCTTGCTGGGATATCAACGAATGGTCACGTGACCCGGAAGCTTACGTTGCCAAGTTGGCCGCTCTTCAGGAAAACCCAGACGGCATAACATGCAACGTCACGACGCTGGTTGATCAGAGTGCAGACACTGATGACGTGGTATTCGTTAAGGACAGCGGCGAGGCATGTGAGGTGGAGCTGAGGACGATGAAGCCAGAAAAAGAGGATGAAGAGACGTGCAATTTGCGTGGTGCAGAGAGCCAAAGGTCAACGGCAGCAGAGGCGGAGCACGTGAAATCAGACGCTGTAGATGTTCAGGAAGACACGGTGCACAGAAGAGGTATGCTTACCTCACTCTCCCAGCATGGTGGGGTATGTGTGGCTGTCAGCATATCTGTCTGTCTGTCAGTCTGTCTGTCTGTCCGTCTGCAATCACAGATGGCGTTCGCCCAGTACTTACCTATCAAGATCAGATTTGACACGCTGTCATCATGATACCAACTGCGGATGTATTCACATGGCAACATTCAGTATGCGACGACCATCCATGGTCTGGTATCACCCCTCGTCGTCCTAGCGCTCTCTGCCGTGTCAACAAAAAATGCACATGTGTATAGTCAGGCGAGCATGTGCACAACGTATACATAAACACATAGACACACACCTGCGCGCGCGCACACACACACACACACACACACACACACACACACACACACACACACACACACACCAGTCTAAGATTACTGTTAGGTGGATAGACGTTAAATTAAAGAATGAACACACACACACACACACACACACACACACACACACAATATATATATATAATATATATATATATATATATATATATTCATACACACACACAGACACACACACACACACACACACACAAACGCGCGCGCGCGCGCACCACACACGCACACACGCACACATATGCGTGAATAGATAGGTAGGTAGATACTGATACATAGATAGATGTGTCTGTGTGTGTGGTATGTGTATGTATATGTGAGTGTGTGTGTGGTATGTGTGTGTGTGTGTGCGCGCGCGCGCGCGTGTGTGTGTGGTGCCGAATTCGTGGAATTCCAGAATATGTGTAACAGGCAAAGCTTTTGCCGATTTCACAGGCAAATGACTGCGTTTTCCACGCGACCGATAACTATTTACCGTGTGAGTGTGTATGTGTGTGTGTGTGTGTAAGAGCTTTTTAGACTTGTCTGTCTTCTTTCACCGGATCGGCAGCTAATTCTCCGAACCTCTTTCCCTGCAACATCTGTTGCTGACTGTGTGCCTGACAAGCAGGTGTCCACTTGGACACCAGGAGAGAGAGAGAGAGACAGAGAGAGCGAGAGAGTCACACTAATTACCATCATGTATCCCTCATCAAACAGGAGGACCCTCATTACTGAGGAGAGCTGTGCAGTGGGTGTGTGGCGTGGACGCAGGGAGCCGCACGAGTCACGCGGCAACACACGGACTACAGCAACAAGACAAGCTGTCCATCTCCGAGCATCCTCGCTGGAAACTGGTCTCCAACGTCATGGCCGGTCTGTTGATGCTGGGCGCCGCTGTCATGTTCGTAGTGTTTGCTTGAACGATTATGTCGGCTGACTTCTTACTACTGGTGCCAACATGTTTATAGTCCACATTTATAGTGATGGTATAATGTAGAGATGAGGGATCAAAGCCTGTAGTGCTCTCCAGAGTTGCGCAAACGACAGTAGCGCTAGCCAGACTATAAGACCCATCTGGAATGGCAGAAACATCACAGTCAGTTCCAAGATCCGACTGATGCGCTCCCTTGTCGTTGCCACATTTTCTTTATTGCTCTGAGACATGGACTCTGAGACAGATGAACGTGAGAGGGGGATACAGGCATTAGCGAGGAAATGCTGCCGCAAGATCCTTGGCATCTCATACAGAGACCATATTACGAACTTGGAGGTCTAGACTAGAGTAAGGCAAGCCACTGGACCATACGAAGACGTGTATATCCACAGTGAATAGAAGGAAAATAAGATGGTATGGTCATGTATCGTGATCAACAGGACTTGTCAAAGACCATTGTACAAGGAGCAGTGCGAGGAGGCAGAAGGAGAGGAAGACAGAAAGAGACGGGAGGACGACATCAGTGCATGGACTGGCCTCACACTCAGCAACTGCCTGAGAGCGTCTGAGTTCCGAAGAGGGTGGAGGAAGCCGGTTGTGTGTGTGTGTGTGTGTGTGTGTGTGTGTGTGTGTGTGTGTGCGCGTGCGCGTGCGCGTGCGTGCGTGCGTGCGTGCGTGCGTGTGTCTGCCTGTCTGTCTGTCTGTCTGTCTGTCTGACTATGTGTTGTTGTCTGTGTGAATATGTGAGCGTGGTGTGTTAGTGTGTGTGTGTGCGTGCGTGCGTGAGAGAGAGAAAGAGAGAGAGAGAGAGAAAGTGCGCGCCATTTTTTACCCCTTGAATCTATATGATTTGTAAATGTGACTTAATTGTGTTTGCTAAGTGATTTTCGTTTTTCATGTTTCGTCGTTATCATCTTGTTTTGTTTTGTTTTTATTCCTTTCCATGTATAATACATATGGTCAATAGAAAATTATTGTGTGTTGCTTTTGTTGTTCTTGAGGGCATGGTGTAAAAAAGCTATTACCTTACCTATTTTACCCTCAAGAAAAAATATTTGTATTCTCTCTCTCTCTCTCTCTCTCTCTCTCTCTCTCTCTCTCTCTTGCAAATGAAAACACTGTAAAGCAGTTCGCAGTATTTTTATTCAAAGCTTTCAAACGGCGAAGCATTTGTGCATTGTAATCATTATTATTGGTTTCGTAAAGCGACTTTGTTATGTTTCATGTATATCCTCCTTCTGAGGAGCCAAGGCCTGTAAGAATAAAACATCTGAATCTCTCTCTCTCTCTCTCTCTCTCTCTCTCTCCTCTCTCTCTCTCTGTGTGTGTGTGTGTGTGTGTGTGCGCACGCGCATGTGTGTGTTTGTGTGCGCGCTTGTGTGTGTGCGTGCGTATGTGCATGTGCGTGCGTGTGTGTGTGTGTGTGTGTAACGTTTATCATCATGAAAGGAATGCCAAAGTCAGACAGTAAAACTTAGATACTAAATGATAAAACAGATTGAAAAAAAAACATTGAATGCACTGGAGTCTCATAATGAAGCAGAGTTTAAGGCATGTTACTTTACAGTAAAGCTGTGTATTATAGACATTCATCTAGCACACATGCAGGTAACAGGCACTCATAACAAACCAGGAAACTTAACACAGAACGACAACAACAACAACAAAATTCCCCACATACAACAAAGAAGGAAATGTATTTAGTTGCACGGTGAGGCGACTGCGGTGGAATTCTATACAAATTTGAAATGTTAATGATACTGCACCGCCAAAAAACCATAGTCAAACGAATCACGAGACAAAAGACGACGCGTTTCGACCTCTTAGGTCGTCATCAGGCAAGATACAAAACACTCGGGACAACGAAAATGAACGAGCCCTCATCCAATTCGGCGCAAGATGGGCGTTGAATGAAAACGAGACTGTCAGGAAGGCGACATTGTGTGAGTCGAGGTAATAATTATGATACTGATAATAAGGAAATGTGTATCTTTTCTTTGCCCGCATACATGCTAGGTGCATGGGAACTGCAAAAGGACATAGGCTTCAAGTGGCTGTTCTTCTGATGTTATACATCTGGACAGTTTCAACTACGAGCAACTGGAGAAAGTCATCCACGCAACGTTCATGGAAGTAACGTCCACCAATGGGAACCCTGCCACATGCTCTCCAGTTTCAAGTGTAGAGCAGCCTGGTCGACTAGAGAGACTTTTTCAGAGATACCCTCCTTCCCAAAGCGACAGGCTGCACACCAAAACAATTAATGCGCGAAGGCTTTGCTTAAGGAGTCGAGTATTTATAGACTGGCTCAATAGATTGTTTTCACAATGTTGATTGTGCCTGAACGTTGATTTTCGTCATTTTCTTTCATGGCCATCGAAATACAAGCCAGGTGGTTCCCAGCAGACAATTAAAATCAAAGGAATGGGACTATTTGGGCGCTTCCAGCTGGCGCAAATATAGGGTCATGGTGAGTGCAAAGGCCTGAAATGTGACGTCAACTAAGAGGAAGGTCATGTATTTGAAGATTGTTTGTGATTTCATCGGAGAAAATCCCCCAAAACATGGAAATAATTGGTGGGGGTTGGTTCTTTAAATCAATTATCAGTTTAGCATTAAATGCTGGCTTACATTTATTATAGGCCTCTAAACGGTTACATGGGTTATGTGGTGTTTTAATGCATGATCCTACTTGTGGCGTGTGGCCATGTGGCCACACAACGAAAAGAAAGGCGCTGCCTTGTCTGGAGGAGAAGTCATTAAGGCAAACACATCTCAAGTGGGGCATACTTTGTGCTCTACACAACCGGTTTTCACAAGTGTGTGATGTGGAACAGGATGGAGGCTACTTCGTGCTTGTATCCCTGTTGAAAGTGTGTGTCTGTATATATATATATACTCAGAGGCATAAAAAACGCGAAAAAATAGAGACAGTGCACGATTGTTCACATTGTGAACAGGACGTAAGCAATGTCGTTGGCACGTGCAACATTAACAGTACGTGGTGTCTTGGCCGGTTGTAACCTCGTAACAGTGGGTGAATGTTGCCGGTCAGCGTTTTTGGCACGAGGAGTGCATTTGCCATGTGGACTACCTACGCCACGTGCATCAATGTGAATTGCAACTCAATGTGGCCCCCATTGTGGGGCTATAAATTTCCAAACCCCAAAAAGTTCAAATCATCCCTTCCAGAGGCGCCAACATAATGCCGAGACTTTCTCGTCAAGATCGTTGCATAGCAATGGGGCAACTGCAGGCCGGGTTCCAATGAGGCAGGTCGCTATCGCATTCGGAGTCCACATTTCCACCGTCTATCGCCTTCTGGACCGCTTTCAAGCAAGAAACACCACTGATGACAGACCGAGGAGCGGCAGACCGAGGGTCACCACAGCAGCCCAAGACCGCCATCTTCTTCGTCAGCATCGACGGGAGCCTTACCAAACCGCTGCCAACACAGCCAGGAACACCGTCGGCAACCATGGCGGGGCCAATCACACAGACCGGGCCCGACTAAAACACAGTTTCCCCCAATGCAGGCGCCCAGCCCCATACCCTGAAACTCCACACGCCAGAACCGTCTGCAGTGGGCACAGACCCCTTGCTTTGGCGCCTGGGGATGGGGCCGAGCCCTCTTCAGTGATGAAAGGGGTTTCTCTCGACCCAGGCGAGGGCCCCGCCCGATTCGGGAAAGAGGGGGGGAAACGCTTCAGGGATGCCAACATCACCAAAAGGGGACCATGGGGGGTGAAAGAAACCTGATCTGGGGGCTATGGGGCATAAATCGCCGTATTGGGCCATCCTTCTTCCAAAAAGTGGTCCGGGACGGGGGAACGGGGTCACTGTTTGTTCATTCATCGACCAAGTTTTAGGCCCCAATCCTGCCCATTTCCAGCGGCATCCCAGAACTGTTTAGCAGGACAACCAAGGCCCACATGCCCGTAACGCAAACTTCCTGAGGAAACAACATAAAACTGCGCCTAAACCCCAGCCCGTTCTCCCGCCCTTTAACCCCAAAGAGCATTTCGGGGGTGCCCTCAGAGAGTTGAACCGCTCAACCCCAACCCCAGACAGCACTCAGCTGCTGTTGCGTGGGCCAGGTGGGGTGGCAAGCCCCCCGAGGCAGACCAACCTCTGGTGCACCATGTACCCCCAGGGGCACACTGGATCAATGCCGAGTGGGCACACCAATACTGGGCATTCTGCTTTAACACAGGGTCAAGGTCAAGTTCTGTGCCTTTTTTTACCAAAAGAACTTTGAAAGGACATTTTGCGGTGTTCATTGGGTTTTTCTCATTTTATTACCAGTTCAAAGGAAATGTAGCCAAATTTCATCAAAAAATTTTTATACAGTTTTTTTTTCCGTTTTTTTTTTTCCCCCTGATTATATATATATATATAAATAATATATATAAATATATATATATATAAATATTTTATTGATAAAAAAAGGGGAAGGGTTAAAAAATCTACAAATTTTTTTCGAGCGGTTGCGCTGTCACAGGAGTTTTTGGTTTGCCCACCGCCGGATTTTATATAGCTGTGGGCTCCCGTTTGCGGTTGTTTTTCACGTGCTGGTTGCGCACGTGTTTTTTTTTGGGGGGGGTTTTTAGGTTTTTTCTTTGGGGTGTGTTCCTAACAACGATTTTCCCTTTTTTCCTGCAGTTGTTTACTATTTCTGTTTTGGTGTTTAAAGTTGCTAAGTATGGTTTGCATAGTATTAACCATTTTTCAGTTAAACATAGGTTGCACCTTTTTGAAACATTGCTGTATGGTGATGCTCTTTTTATGATTTTCCAGGATATATTGTAGCTTTTTTTGCGTCTTTAAGTTTCCAGATATATTTGCTCAGTTCTGTTTGGTTTTTATATTTTTCTTTATTAAATGACTGTTTGTGGTTTGCATATCTGGTTTTGAAGTGGTTTTCAGTGATCCCTATGTATGTTTCTTTTTCATTTTCTGATGTTACAGTAGCCTGGTATACAATGTTGTTGTGAAGACATTCATTGTCTAGTGGGCACTGCTCCTTTCTGGTGCAATTGCAAGATTTCCTTTCTTCACCCTTCTTTGCTGTGTTGATTTTCATTTTGTTGGATGCGTCAATCAGATTTTTGAGGTTGGGCATACATGAGTACGATAGTTTGACGGTGTTTTTGTTAAATATTTTGGACAGTTTGTGTTCTTTTGGAAATGAAGTTGTTAGGATTTTGAAGAATTCTTTCCCTATGTTTGTTTTGAGTTTCCCGTCGTATGGGGGGTTATACCATATGATTTTTCTTTTCCTAATTTTCTTGCTTTTATTTGTGTTGTTGTCCGGGTTGTATTGTAATTTGTAATTGTATCCACTTGCTTGTAGTGCCTCCTGGTATTCTACTGCTGCATTGTTGAACACTCTCTCATTGCATGACAGGTTTGATAGTCTCTTGTTTATGCCATGGGGTATGGTCTTTAATACAGATGGTGGATGGTTACTTTTGGTGTGTACATAAAGGGGTGTATCGTTGGGTTTCTTGTATGGTTTATATGTATGATTGTTGAGATCCAGTGTTATGTCTAAGTAGTTCACTACCTTTTTGTTTGCTTCAATGGTAATCTTTAAGTGTGGTTTTGTAAGATTTTGCATAGTTCTTTCTTCTGTTTTCGATGGTTCTTGGATTGTTGGTTAGTGCAGCAAGGCCATCGTCCCTGTATATCCGACTTGTTTTCCGAGTTTTTTCTGATGTTGGACAGCATGAATAGTTCCGCCAGTTCACATGTTTCTTGCACCATCATATGAATCCCATGGTTACGTCGTATCTTGTAGTTTCTGTTGGTTTTCCTGGTCACGTCTTCATTTCTGCTGGTAGTAAGTTTCTTGTTGAGATGTTCCATTTGACCTGTTATGTCTTTTTACAGATACTGTTACTTTGGTGTGTTACATAAAGGTGGGTAAACGTTTCTCTTGATGGCACATATAGACCGTATGGAAAGTTGCTGTGTCTGGAGTTCACTCTTCTTGTCCTTCAATGGTAATGGTTAAGTGTGGTTGTGGAGCTGATAGGTTTTTTCGCGTGGGTCTATCAAATCGGGTGTCACTGGGATGTTGTTAGGCAGTATGAGCCATCGTAGTCTATTTACCGCTGTTCCAGAGCTTTATTCTTGATATTATGGAGCTGACCGCCATGTACCATCGTTCTACCACCACTCAAGTGTAAGACTGTTACGTGAACGTTGATTCTGGTCCTCCCGCCCTTCCGGGTTTCATTTTCTTCTGTGTATAACTAGGTGTGGAGAAAGTCCATTGACCGGTGTCGGGAAGTTACCGCACTCCACTAGGGAATTTCCTGATACAGTGGAGGAACAATTTGATCTCTCTTGAGGGCACATAAGACCGTATGGCGAAAGCTTGGCTGTGTCTGGAGTGGCACCGTCTTCATCTGTCCGTGGGCAGGGGTGGTTGGGTCTGTGGGGTGTGCTCGGCAGCTGGAGGGTGGTGTTTTTCGCCGGTGGGCTCTGCAGTCATGAAATACGGGCTGGTACACCCATGGGATGCTACTTTAGGCTGTTATGAGCTGCATCCTGTAGTCTAATTTACCTCTGTTCAGGAGCAGTTATGTCCCTTGATATCTTAATGGAGTGTCCTGCGCGTGCCTGTACCCATCGTCAACACAGCGCAGGCCTCCAAGGGTGGTACAGGACTGCTCTAAAGGCAGGTGAAGACGGTGCTTCTCTGGGTCCTCCCCAGCACCTTCGGGTGTTTCTTTTTCTTCGAAAGCTAAGAAAGTGTACGTTCATTCCAAAGATTCTAAAAAGCTTTTTTTTGCAAACCAATCATCTTAGATCTTAAAAAGTAGAGTTGAGTTCTATACTATTTTTGCATTGTTGATTCTAGGGTGAGTATGGGATATGTGTGAACATGTTTGATAATTCTCAATAGAAGCTTTTATCGCAGTCTTAGATTCTAACTCGTTTATTTTACATTTTAGTTGTGATTGGAATTATTTCTAAATAGTACCCTGTTCTCACACCCGATAGATAACATGTGGATCCTGTGATCGATCACCAAGTAAGTCTTCATTGAGATCACTAATATAGTGTCTTATATCTTTCTAGGGCAAGCACCTTGTATGGGAACCCTGACAGCCCCTTCGCGGCCCTTGGTTTGATGTCCGCTGCTAAGAAGATTTGGATTTTCTGTTAAACAATTGATGGGAAGAACCCAAAGTATTTTGGTGAAGGGGTGAAGGTGAATCCAGATGTGCTTGTGTGATGTAGGTTAAACGCACCAACCGATAACGCAGTCACTGACCGTCACATCCCGGTCAAAGTGAACCTGCCCTAGCGTGGCCATAGGGCAGCTTGGCCTGATACCATTGTATTGACACCGACAGCATTTAGATGCTACCATAATCTAACACTATTAGGTCCGCCCCATCACACATTGGTACCGTTTGATATACCCCATGCAGTCAAGAACCAGCGCGCTCAAAAGCATTGACCTATACCACCCCGTCGACAGTCTTGGCACTGGAAGAAGAGCTGTCTCTCCCTGCTTCTCTGTCTCTCTTTGTCGTTCTCTCTCTCTCTCTCTCTCTCTCTCTCTCCTCTCTCTCCTCTCTCCTCTCTCTCTCTCTCTCTGTTCATGTGTGTATGTATGTACGCACGCACGCACGCATACACACACATGCACACACACGCGCGCGCGCGCGCAGACATGCACGCACGCACACGTGCGCATACACATACTCAAGCGTGCGCTCTCACACACACACACACTTGGCACATACATGTGCTCGCACTCTCTCTCTCATGCACACACACACACACACACACACATATATATATATATATATATATATATATATATATATATATATATATATATATATATACATATACAATTATAAACAAAGCTTGCTGTTATGTCTTAGATTGAAGAAATAGGGGGAGATAAGCATTCATATCTGCAGTGGTAGATAATTCATTCTAACTAACAGTATGTGCTTGAGTGGGTGGATGGGGAAAAATAAAATAAATGCTTCTCAAAATGAGCCTTCAGCAAGCTTATTGTCTCCAAGGGGGAGACAATCTCCAATGGGGAGGAAACTCACTAACATATAACTCCTGGTCAGATACCGATATTTCGAAACCTGATTGTTTCTCCTCAGTGACCGCGGAAAGTGGTAACTTCACTCCTCTGCCTTTTCGGTTTTAAGAAGAATGCTATCCCAGAAAAAAGGCTGGTGTGCAATACCGTAGTATGTTTGTTGAGTTTTCAAAAACAACAACAACCAAAGGTGCCACCTAAGAAGCAAAAGAAAATCATGAAAGAGCAAAACAAGCTACATGTTCTTGTGAAAAGTAGAAAATATAAAAAGATAACCTCTTAAGACACAAGTGCTGAGGGCCAGTTCAATCTAAGACATAACAGCAAGCTTTGTTAATAATTGAATATTTCTTGCAGTCATTGCAACACTAAGCTGCTCTGTAAGTTGCTGGAATGGTGCTCGGTACTTATCCTTGGAATTTATTAGTTATTTATATATTTATATATATATATATATATATAATATATATATATATTATATATAGGGCAGGAAAGAGAGAGAGAGGTGGGGAAGCCAGGGGTTGGACCGTCCATGGGTTTGTGTAAATGGCTTATTTCGATTTCTGTCACAGAGTTACTCGTGGTGCTGAGGACGAGGTGCTGCGCCATGTCGCAGGTTTCATGAAGTATGCATGAACATCATTGATTTATCTATATGTATGTGCCTGTCTATGGACGTATATGTGCGTGAGCGAGTGAGAGAGAGTGTGTGTGTGTGCGTGCTTGCGTGTGTGTGTGTGTGTGTGTGTGTGTGTGTGTGTGTGTGCACAACTTAAACAAACTTCACCATAAACGAAGTGTTTTCTATAATTGAAATGAAAAGGAGAGAAGAAGAAAAAAATCCGCCTGAATTGCTCACCAATGCGAAGAATGCTTCTCAGTGCGAAAGACAAACCGTTTATATTAGTGATATTTCCCCCCCCCCCCCCCCCCCTTTGATTTCCCTAACGCTCCAACTCCAGAGGAGCTACCATAAGCCAAGTTCAGAAAGGACGGAATCCACCATAAGCCAAGTTCAGAAAGGACGGAATCCACCATAAGCCAAGTTCAGAAAGGACGGAATCCACCTTAAGCCAAGTTCAGAAAGGGGGAATCCACCATAAGCCAAGTTCAGAAAGGACGGAATCCACCTTAAGCCAAGTTCAGAAAGGGGAATCCACCTTAAGCCAAGTTCAGAAAGGGGGAATCAACCTTAAGCCAAGTTCAGAAAGGGGGAATCCACCATACGTCAAGTTCAGAAAGGACGGAATCCACCTTAAGCCAAGTTCAGAAAGGGGGAATCCACCATAAGTCAAGTTCAGAAAGGGGAGTCCTCCATAAGTCAAGTTCAGAAAGGGGAGTCCTCCATAAGCCAAGTTCAGAAAGGAGGAATCCACCATAACCAAAGTTCAGAAAGGGGGAATCCTCCGAATTCCAATCCATCAAAACGTCTATCGTGAACTCTTTTACAAAGCTGATGGATAAAAACCAAGGATGGTATAAAATGAATATTTGTTTCCCTTATTCTGACAATATGGAAAAGGGAGGTTTACGATGCAAAGACAACACCAGGATGTCTGAGCTTCCGAATCTTAAAGGCCATAGTCCACATACACAAACTCACCGAATGTTAAAGGCCATAACCCACATATACAAACTCACCGAATTTCACAGGTCATAATCCCCACACACGAACTCACCTGAAACCTCTTGACGGGTAAAAGGTAACAACAGGGAAATCACACACACACACCCTCAAGCAGTTCACACATGACTGCGCTGCAGGTCAGCATCGCCGATCGGGTTGTGTGCCCCAATGAACTTTTCCTACAGGGTCAGATGGGTCACAGCCTGATCAGTAACAACAACAAATAACAACACGGAAAAAAAAGAAAGAAAAAAATCACACTCATAGACGAAAACAAAACAGAGGGCTAAAAGGGTGGCGAATGACGCATAACACAAGTTGTACATGAAACAATGGAAACGGGAGTGGTGAGGAGGGGGGGGGGGGGGTGTAGAGTGCGAAACGGGATGAAGAGTCCAACTCCCAAGGTGGCTTTCAAGGTGACGGGGCTATCGATACTGTGTGTACAAGCACGTTGGAAAGGTAGGCGGGAAACAGTCATGATTAACGTTGGAATGGTGGGGGGTAGGGCATGGTAGGGTGGGCGGGTTATAGGGGAAGTGGAAAAAGCAAGAGTAGGGTAAGATATGGCAATGTTGCTTATAGCCCAGCCGACAGCAAAGGGCCATATCAGAGTAGGGTGAATGGACGACGTTCACGCAGAGAGAGAGAGAGAGAGAGTTTTCTCTTGTTTGTTTTGTAAAGCGCCCAGTGCTCATTTTCAAGTAACGCATTACATTATCATTTGATGATGATGATCATCATCATGATGAGTAAAACAAAAGTTAAAGCGCATTAAGATTGATAAATGAGCAGATAACTGAAAGATTCTGAACATCGGGGGGGGGGGGGGGGTAAGTTAAGGTAATGTTGCTTATAGCCCAGCCGACCGCAAAGGGCCATATCAGATATCATATCTATGGGGAAGGCGATGCCTCATGTATCAGGTATAGAACACAGGCCACCAAATCAATCCTGGATATCGTCTGAATTAATCGCATTACACAAACCAATTGCATACTCATTTCTCCACACAAATGTTTCCACATATCCTCTCTTATTTGAATATTCATGTCAAGAAATACCTTTAACATTTATGCTGAACTCTAAAGGCATGTGATCAGATTCTATCCGTACACGTACACAAAATACACGGAAGAATTCACAATATCGAACAGATCGCATGATGCAATTAAACAGTCGTTCACGCTGCTACCAGAATCATACATGTATGTACATAAGCCCTCTTTATCCCCACTGCATACACCATTAAATAGAAATAATCCCAAAGCGACGCACATGTATAACAAAAATGTCCATACATATTTATAGCCTTATCTTTTGAGCATCATTTAATTACAATTTGATGAAATTATCAAATCATGAAAGCTGTGCACATTCCTCAGTAATATTCACAGAAACATCAGCTGATCTTCTATTAAAATCACCACACATCAAAACTGAAATGTCATCATGTGAACTAAGAGTTTCCACCAAACTGTCCTCAATTTGACTAATTCCATTATCAATATTAGAAGCTGCATAGTATGGTGATCCCTTGGGAGGAACATAGCAACACACATATAGAACATTCTTGGGCGAGAGGAGGGGAGGAGAGAGAGAGCGATTATTCAAGAAAGACCGTAAGTAACATTAGAGAGAGAGAGAGAGAGTATACATGAAAGGTCATGATTGACATTAAAGAGAGAGAGAGCATTCAAGAAAAGTCGTGATTGACAGTAAAGAGACAGAGTATTCAAGAAAGGTCATAATTAACATTAGAGAGAGAGAGAGAGAGAGAGATGGTATTCAAGAAAGGTCATAATCAACATTAGAGAGAGTATTCAAGAAAGGTCATAATTAACATTACAGAGAGAGAGAGAGAAAGAGTATTCAAGAAAGGTCATAATTAACATTAGAGAGAGAGAGAGTATTTAAGAAAGGTCATAATTAACAGAGAGAGAGAGAGTATTCAAGAAAGGTCATAATTAACATGAGAGAGAGTATTTAAGAAAGGTCATAATTAACATGAGAGAGAGAGAGTATTCAAGAAAGGTCATAATTAACATTAGAGAGAGAGAGTATCCAGGAAGGTAATAAATAACATGAGAGAGAGAGACGGACAGAGAGAGAGAGAGAGAGAGAGAGAGAGATCATCCAGGAAGGCCACAAATAACAGAGAGAGAGAGAGAGTATCTAGGAAGGCCACAAATAACAGAGATAGAAGGAGAGAGAGAGCACAAATGGTGCACATGCAAGGACGCTAAACCGAATGAGAGAACGAGAATTGATGGATGACGATGGTGGCCTCACGCCGTTTTGTTCAGCCACCAGCGGAGGGGGCTGACAGCGAGTGGTCATGGTTGACCTGACACAAACCAGTCCTAACTCTACAATAGTTTGGTCCGTTTTCTGTTTCATTTCTCTGCTAAGCCACGCTTTGTTGAACTGACCACCACCACCACCACCAGGACCGACTGTTACGTGCTCAGTGTTGACCATACTGTGGGAAAATATTGAATCCCAGCCAGTACTGCAGCTGCTCCGAATAGTAGTACTACAGGAGAAACCCAAGGCTGAGACAATACCGCGACTATTGTTCATTTGCTGTCACGAAGCTGTTCAAAGAGAAACCCACGCTGACAAGAACAGAGAGGATACAATGCAATATTGTCTGGAAGAGCTACTGAAAAAAAAATCAAAGTAAACAACATTGTGAACACTCTGCAATAGTGTCACAAAGATCTACAGATAAAAACCAAAGTGAGTACGCTGTGAACACTCTGCGATACTGCATGAAGATTACAGATGAACACCGAAAGTCAGCTACACTGTGAACATTCTTCGTATTGTCACATGGATTCGACAGTGAAGAAAAACAAACTGATAACCCACAATCTTTTTTTCCCAAGGAGGTTCAGAGTTTTTTTCTTTTTCTTCTTAAAACTGATTTTTAAGGAAACTTTTGTTGCCAGTACAGGGGAAACTGCAGCTGGATGTAAACAAACCCGACAGACTGACAGAAGGAAGTGACAGCCAACGGAGCAAGTGACAATGTCTGGACGTTCTGTCATGCTCCTCATCATTGACCATCACTGCAGGTATGTCTGGAGGGCAGGGGAAAGTAGCATGTATCTGATTTGTGCCATTATGCAAAGGTCACACACACACACACACACACACACACACACACCACGCACGCACGCACGCACGCACACACACACACACACACACACACACACTCAGAGGAACAAGAACAATATTTATTCCTTTCGCCCCTTTAGGGGTATGAAGGAACGGTGAGTTTAAAGCAATAACAGGAAAAGGAAAACAAACAAGCCAAAATCAAACATAAACTGCCAGTCAATGCTGATATAGGCCAACAATTCACAACAGTTGAGATAATCTAATATACTTTGACAATACAAGCATTTGTTTTGATTAGTAGAAGGCATCATTTGACTAAATTTATTAACAGTTTTGGGAAGAGAACTCTTTTTTTCGGCAAATACGTCTTGCGCAAATTAACGTATGATGAACATTCCATGACAAAATAATATTCCTACCTATTGCAGACATGTCACATTTATTACATAACCTTTCTTCGTTTGGAATAGCAAATCGACGATCTGCTTCAATTAATAACTCATGATTAGAACACCTAAATGCAATAAGAGGGTAAATTTATTCTCCTCCTTAAAATCATATTTATAGAATTTGTAGAAATAATTACTGCTAGTTTCAATGTATGTTGCCACGTTTGACGAAAAGAGTATTGCAAACAATTTTTTTGACATTCCTACATGATGTATAAATGTTTGTAAAAGATTGATTGCTCCAAATACAGTAAAACCAGACTGTAGAAGTATGTTTTAATGCATGTTAACCAGGGAAACACAGTTACTGCGCTATTGTGCAAATGTAAAATTCAAGAATAGAACCTAACCGATATTTTTTTCAACAGGAGATTAAATAAACTAGCCCCAAATCGATTCATTCGGACAAAGACAGTAATTGATAAATGGTAACGCCTTGTTTTACCATAAATCTTGTTTGTCATTGTACTTCTTTTTAAGCGAAATAGATCTTTTTAAAATGCTAGGTTAAATTTATCAATAACATTTGAATTTTTGTATCCCCATATTTCACAACCATTTAATAATATTGGACAATCATTTTATCAAATAAATCTAAAATAACATGAATAGGTAAATCCTTTGTTCTAGCCTTTTGTCTCAATTTAAACATGGCTAATGACGCTTTACCAAAAGCGTTTTTCTTACATTTAGTAAAAGAACACATTCGATTAAAATCCACCCCTAAATATTGAAGCTGGTGCCAGCATCAACTTTGTCATTTCCATAGTGAAATGTGTCCTGTTTATTCAGCCTTGTACTGTTAAATATCATTATTTTAGTTTTAGCAGTGTTAACTGTTAGCCTCCACTTATTACAATTATAATGGCAAGGAATATAGTGCTTTTTGTAATCTCACTTTTGTCTCTGAAAATATGATTGTGTACTCCGAGCAGGTGAACCCCAAGGTTGAGAACAACACTGCGACCATTGTTCATTTGTTATCAGCACGCACGCACGCACGCACGCACGCACGCACGCACGCACGCACGCACACACACACACACACACACACACACACACACACACACACACAACACACACACACACACACATCAAGAGAGAGAAGAGAGAGAGAGAGAGAGAGAGAGAGAGAGAGGAATAATGCAGCATGAGTAGACGCTTGCGTTGTTAATTTGATAGGAATAGGTGTTTAGTATTTGAATGTGACATGTATACGTGTCTGTACAAAATGCAGAATTGAATTATGTTTGTATATAAATGTGGCCTTTGGTAAAGTTTGGAGTGTGATTGCGTACTGTGTGGGTGTTTGGTGTGTTAGGTTAGAATGTGTATATGTGTATTTGGTGTATGAACATGATAAGTGTTGGGATTTTGGTGTGAAGCGTAGTGTGTATAGATGTTTTCTGCGTGAACCTGGTATATGCAGGCGCTTGGTATTTCAATGTAGCATGTGCAAGTGTTTGGCTTGGGAATGTGGCAGGTGTTTCGTGTGTGAGCGTGGAATATGCAGGTATTTGATGTGAATTCGTGCCATGTACGGGTGCCTGTTGTGTGAAAGTGGTATGCTTTGGTGTTTTCTGTGTGGACGCGTCAAATACTGATGTTTGGTGTGTGAACGTGGCACGTGCAGGTGTTTGTTGTGTGAACGGTGCACGGACAGATGTTTGAGATGTGAATGTAACGTGTTCGGGTGTTTTGGCTGTGAACGGAGTATATGCAGGTGTTTGTTGTGTGAACGTGGCAGGTGCAGGTGTCTGTTGTGTTAAAGGGGTATGTATGGGTGTTTGGTGTGCGAACGTGTCACGTGGTTGGTGTTTTGTTGTGTGAACGTGGCATGTGCAGGTGTCTGTTGTGTTAAAGTAGTATGTCTGGGTGTTTGGTGTGCGAACGTGTCACATGGTTGGTGTTTGGTGTGTGAACGTTGTATGTGTTTGTGCTAGGTGTGATGAACGCGTGATGTGTTGGTGTTTGGTGTGTGAACGTGTTACGTGTTGGTAATTGGTGTGTGAACATTGCATGTGTTGGTACTAGGTGTGTGAACGTGTCATGTGTTGTTGTGCGAACGTGTCACGTGTTGGTGTTTGGTGTGTGAACATTGCATGTGTTGGTGTTAGGTGTGTCAACGTGCTAGGTGACGACGTTTGGTGTGTGAAAGTGTCATGTGGTGGTGTTTGGTGTGTGAACATTGTATGTGTTGGTATTAGGTGTGTGAATGCGGCACGTGCAGATGACTGGTGTGTGAACGTGGTAAGTGTTGGTGTTGGATGTGTGAACGTGATATGTGTTTGTGTTTAGTGTATGAATGTGACTAACGTGGCATGAGACTTGTTAGTCTTTGATGAATGAATATGGTATGAATTGGTATTTGGTGAAAGTGGCATGTGCAGATGTTGGGTTTATGAACGTCATGTGTTAGTGTTTGATGTGTGAATGTGGTATGTGTTGTTTTTGATGTGTAGATCTTGTATGTGTTGGTGTTTGGTGTGTGAAAGTGGCATGTGTTGGTGTTTGATGAGAGAACGAAGCATGTGTGGACGTTCAATGCCTAAAAGTGGTGTGTGCTTGCTCTGTGTGTGTGTGTGTGTGTGTGTATGTGTGTGTGTGTGTGTGTGTGTGTGTGTGTGTGTGTGTGTGTGTGTGTGTGTGTGTATGTGTGAGTGTGTGTGTGTGTGTGTGAATGTGATTTTTGTGTAGGTAGCTGGTGTGTGAAAATGTGGTTTGTACATGCACATCGAGGGTGTTATGAATGTTGCATGCATGCCTGAGTAGATGCACATACATAGCTGAGCGGAGCGTGAGTGTGATAGAGCCTACATAAATGTGTCACGAGTGTGACGTGACGTGCGTTATTATTTGACATGCATATATAACCCCTGTGGCTTTATAGTTTGCGGACTGATGCAAGAACACTGATGTCACCGCATGGCATGTATTGTTACAAGTGTTGTATTCTCTTGGCAATGCTGTTACGTCGCCTTCCGGCTGACTGGCCTATAAACAACATGACCGGGTGTATTTTCCGACCAGTGCACAGAGAGAGAGAGAGAGAGAGAGAGAGAGAGAGAGAGAGAGAGGGGAGAGAGAGAGAGAGAGAGAGAGAGGAGAGAGAGAGAGAGAGACAGAGAGACAGACAGACAGACAGACAGACAGACAGACAGATGGAGACAGAGACAGAGAGAAGGAAAGAGAGAGGACAGAGAGAGACATACAAAAGTTGAGAGGGGAGAGCGAGGAGAGAGAGAGAGAGAGAGAGAGAGAGAGAGAGAGAGAGAGAGAGAGAGAGAGAGAGAGAGAGAGAGTCTGATTTGCGCAGGGAGAACACATCACAACGCATGGCGTATTCCTAACTGTATGGTAATTACCTCGGACCTATGCACGGAGAGTGCGAGCCTGACACTACATCTTATGTATTACTGGGTATAATCCATTCTCTTCGACCGATGCTGGCGTAGCATCAGGCGCGTGCTAATCTGTGACGTGATGTTGACTCTGCTGGCCATTTTGTTGTCGTTAATTAAGCATGAGAGCAGCATGTCCTTGGTCTCTCATCACGTTGCCATGTTGTATTATATATATATACACACACGCACAAGCACATATTATATGTAAATACACATGTATTCACTTTGCTACGGTGGATCTGATGTAGCACTTTGTTCTTAAAGAATATTGTGGTGTGTTCTGGCTCCTCTTCCCGCCTTCGATGCAGTTTGAAAAATGCTCCTCTCTCTCTCTCCCCTCTCTCTCTCTCTCTCTCTCTCTCTCTCTCTCTCTCTCTCTCTCGTGTTTACTCTGTCTCTGTCTCTCTTTCTCCGCCCCTCTCTCTAATTATGCATTTATTGATCTGTCCTCCAGTGTCTGTCTTTCTTTCTGTCTCAGTTTTTGTATCTATTTGTCTGTATGTCTGACTCTCTCTCCTCTCTCTCTCTCTCTCTCTCTCTCTCTCTCTCTCCTCTCTCTCTCTCTCTCTCTCTCTGTGACTTGTCTGTGTCTGTCTGTCTGTCTGTCTGCCTCTCTCTCTCTCTCTCTCTCTCTTTTCTCTCTCTCTCTCTCTCTCTCTCTCTCTCTCTCTGTGCATGTGCGTGAGTGTCTCCATGAGTGTGTGTGTGTGTGTGTGTGTGTGTGTGTGTGTGTGTGTGTGTGTGTGTGTGTGTGTGTGTGTCCG
The DNA here is from genome assembly GCA_018398815.1 of Conus ventricosus. Taxonomy (NCBI): domain Eukaryota; kingdom Metazoa; phylum Mollusca; class Gastropoda; order Neogastropoda; family Conidae; genus Conus; species Conus ventricosus. The sequence goes on from CM031618.1 coordinate 33,595,875, forward strand.
CGCATGCATTTTCGTGTGCATGCGTGCTCGTGCGCATGTGTGTGTATGTGTGTGTGCACGCACACGGGCGCGCATGTATATAAAAACTGGCAAAACATAAACAATTTTTTTTTTAAGTATTCATTTCAGCACAGTCACACATCACATTTCGTCTCTTTGTGTGTATTAGCTGAATTTTTCACTATGCCGCTAGGTCTGGCAGTGGTCGAGGCACAGCACTATGCGGATGAAGACAGTCTGCGGACAGCAGTGCCTGCCAGCTATCAGGCGGAAATCCGGCCCAGCACTTCCGTCTCTGTCACCGTCTCCATGGTGCCACTGTCTCTCAACAGTCTGGTACGTGGCTGCTGCTGCTGCTGCTGCTGCTACGATGGGGGATACTCGACTTTTTTTCTCTGGGTGTTGATGTCCCGTTTGGTTCTCAATCTGTCCGTCGGTTTTCCACCCCTCTCCCCTCTCTGTCTCTGTCTCTGTCTCTCTCTCTCTCTCTCTCTCTCTCTCTCTCTCTCTCTCTCTCTCTCTCTCTCTCTCTCTCTCTCTCTCTCTCTTTTTTTTTTTTTTTAAACATTTCTTTAATGAACAGATGTGTACATAAACAACTTGTTGAACTGAAGCAACAACAGCAAATGCTTATAATGTGCTCAGTGACGGAAAATTTAACAACAAAAACCACATCGGCGGATTGCATGATCAACATTGACAAGTAAGACAGAAGAAAAATGCTGAATAAAATGCTATATAAGTATTCATTAATAATAATAATAATGAATATCAAAATGGGAAAATACATAGAAATCTTACCTTAAATTAAAAGACAGGAAAGAAGATAGAACAGATGAGAAGAATCTAACAGCGATGGAAACAAGCAATCTACGCGATAAGCTAAAGGTGACTGTTGATCCTAAGGATGTGGAAGCAGTGCATCGAGTAGGTGTGCGCAATAAGGGTGCCTCCGATAGTGCTAAAAAGCCAGAGGGATTATAGTGCGCTTTGTGTCCAGACGGGTACGTGATGAAGTGCTGTACGCGAGAAGGAATCTCCGCGGTACGAAAGTACTGATGGTGGAGGACCTCACGCCGCGGACCTACTCTCTGCTGTGTGCCACCAGGGACAATAAGCAAGTGTGTGAGCAGGCCTGGTTTCCAAGTGGGAAAGTCTTCATGAAGACTCTGGGTGGTGAGAAAATTGTTCAGGTGAACTCGATTTCTGACTTGACAAAGTGTAGTCAGGAGTACGAGGAATCCAAGAGGAGTCCCCCAGACCCACTACCAGCACCAGTTCCAGTCAGCCCAGTGGCAGTGAGTAGGCTTTGTGATCGAGAGGCAAGTGCAGAGGGGCCCCATCCGGACAAAAAGGCCAGTAAAACTTGTAGATATATTTCGTTACTACTTGTTTGATTCAATTGCCTTCAAGTCATCTAACTTTTTAACGCAAGGTAATACCCGTTATTTTCTGATAAATTCAATTAGCCTATTCTCTTTTTCATAGCAGACTCTGTGCTGCTTGTAGTCACTGCTTCTGATATTTGCCATGTGATAACCTTCATTTGCATGTCACCGTTGTGAGGAGGCTCCTTTTCTACTCTTTTTTTTGATCAGCATTTGACGGTACTTTTGTCTCTTTGTCTTTTGTAACTTATCTTTTTACTATTGTGTTAACGTAAACACACTTTTTGATGTTAAAGCTTAATAATGATAATAGTAAATAAAAATAATGGTCTTCTGTTCTGAGGATAGGATGATCTCTTCTCGTCTCGTGACCTTTAAACTTCACAGTTTTCAATCTCGTGGGTAGGCCTAGGGGGAAAAGAATGTTTGTGTTAATTTTTCATGTCTACTTATAGAAAAAAATGTTTTATTGTGCGTGGAGGGTCAGCAAGTTCCCCCAAGATGGATCTACCGTATGGTTGTGTGTGGATTGTATTGTACTTTTTGTTTTGTGTTGTATTTTTTGCAGTAGTGTTTTTGGTCGACCAGAAATTCCACAAACTTGGCTTATCATTTTGCCCTTTTGTGTGATGACAAGGTGTTGAATGGCAAACTGTCATTTTTGTTGGGGATGAACAACGTGGCTGAAAGCAAACTATGTACGCTTGTTAAAAAATCGGAGTGGGGGTACTACTGTGCATGTGCACATTTTGTGTAATGACTGTATATTATTCTATTACTATCATGTCATATGTTTCTTTTTTTTTATGTAAAACTGTTTACTTTCAAAGAAAGTTCCAGTAACATCTACTTTAAGTCTGTTAAAGCCTGCGTGCTTTCTTTTTCTGGACTCGAAATGCTTGCGTTTCTTTTTCCAGTGGAATATTGTGGGGAACTCCTCTTATAGAAAAACAATGGCAGATAGCAAAAAAAAACAAAATCATTGGGATTTGAAATATCTTCATTTAACTGTAAATGGCCCTTAATGACTTTAAAAAGAAAAGACATTTTTGAATTCCCTCAAAAATCAAAGAATAGTAAATTATGTTACGGGAAAAACACATCTTCCTTTTAAACAAGAAAATTTCATCAGATCCAAACCCTGGCGGTATTCTTTATGGTTGGCAGGTAGTGAAACTAATAAAAAGGGAAAGTGGCAATATTATTTAAAAATAATTTGGTAAAAGTACACAAGGTAGTCAGGGATCCTGAGGGTAAATTTTCTTCTTCTGGACCTAGAATTTCTTAAAAAACGGTTACTCTTGCCAATATTATGGCCCATGCTCTGGGGATAACCCTGATTTCTTTGAACCCTTTAAACCCTGCTAACTTGAAACAGTTTGGAAATGAAAGTTGATTCTGGGTGGTGACTGGAATGTAGTGCTAGATTGTAAGTTAGATTCCAGAAACTATACTGTACATCAAAAGGCCTAGATTCGTAAAGCAATACTGAACATGATGACAAAAATTCGATTTGATAGACATTTTCAGAACATTGTACCCATCTTTAAGAAAATAACCTGGCGTTAATTTAATAGCATTAAAAAAGGTAGGTTGGAACTTCTTTTTGATATCAAATAACTTACTTCCAAAACCCAAAGGGTGGCTCTAACATAGGTTCTAGTTACAGGTCTGATCATGCCTTAATCAACTTGATTTGAAGGAAAGGTGAGAAGCAAAGAGATAGACAGTTTGGAATTTAATAACTCACTACTGAAAGAAAAGAAATTTGTATGTGAGGTTAAAATGTTATACTAAAATTAAAAAAAGTACGCTCTACCAGTCTATAACCTTGAAAATATTATGAAGGTACCAAACGATATGGTTCAGTTTTTCTATTTCAGATCAGTTATTTTTTGAAATGCTGCTTCTGAAATTTAGAGAAAAAGAAATATCTACTCATGCTTCAAAAGAAAAAAAAAAACCAGAACTTGAAAAGGAACTGGAAGCAAAAATTAAAAAAGTCTAAGTGTAAATGTTAATGAAGATAACCTGGAGGAACTGGAGCAATCCAAAGTCCCGCTAAAAGAAATACGCGAAAAAGAAAGTAGAAGGCATGAAGTTAGATCAAGGAAAAAAGGGCTTCGGAGGGTGAGAAGCCTGTCAGTACTTTTGTGGCATGGAAAAACAAAAATTTTATTGATCGTAAAATGAGTTATCTGGAGAAATAAGATGGTGAAATAATACGGATCAAAATGCAGTTCTTAAAGAAGTTGAAGTTTCTATCGGCCAGTTGTATTCAGAACAAATTAGTGAAAATGTTGATCTTGGACACATATTGGGAAGACAAACAAATTAACTCAAGAAGAAAGCATCCAGTAGAGGGCCGCTAACTTACTGTGAAGTGGGAGTAGTAAAAACACTAAAAGAACATGAAAATAACAAGGCCCTGGATCTGATGGTTTTACAGTAGAGTTTATAAATTTTTCTTCACTGATATTGGCTCATTTCTTGTCAGGTCTCTAACGTTGGATTTGATAAGCAATGTATGTCATCCACACAGAGACAGGGCATTATTATTTGCATACCAAAAGATGAGAAGCCAAAACAATACTTAAAGAACGGGGAGACCTATTTCTCTCTTGAATAACAGCGTACAAAATTGCCTCTGCTCAATAGCCAATCCCCATAAAAAGCATTTTACCTAAATTATTCATGAAGATCAGAAGGGCTTTATGGCAGGGCGCTTACATAGGGGGAAAATATAAGGAAAAATCTATTGACCTACTTCAGCACTCTGAGGAGGAGCGTATTCCTGGTTTACTTCTCAGCATTGATTTTGAGGGAAAGCGTTCGATTCTACGCTTGGTCCTTTTTGAAAAAGGCAATTAAACTTCTTCAACTTTGGGGCCCCGAATTATTAAATGGACTTCTACTTTTTATAAAAAATAACAACCTGTGTGTCCGTTAATGGACAATACTCCAGTTGGTTCCCTATCAGACGTGGAGTGCGGCAGGGGGATCCATGCTCACCGTATTTATACTTAATTGGTGCAGGGGGTTTGTCTGTCTTACTTAGACAGCATGATGATAAAAGGAATTTTTAGGTGAGGGAGCAGGGGGGTCCTCCTGTCGCAATTCGCTGATGATACAAATATCTGTGGATGGCCCCAGAAAAGTCATTTAAAGCAGCTATTAATGTGTTTTAAAAGCTTTGCACACATATTTGGGTTTAAAAATCAATAAAGAAAAAACTAAAGTTGTTTGGTTTGGAAGTAAGAAAAAAATCTACCACAAGGTATTATGCGTGATGAGAACTTTTGCTGGAACCAGGATTTTTTAAGATTTTGGGCATTCAATTTTGCCTAGACTTCCAAAAGGATGATTGAAATAAATTTCCATGGGAAGTTACTTAACATTAAAAGACTATTAGGGAGGTGGAGCAAGAGAGATCTTTTCTCCCTCTGGGTAAAATAAAAAGTTATAAAAACTCTTGTTTTATCAAAACTAACATACTTATTATTAAACTTGCCCGATCCCTCACTAAATCTTGTCAACGAACTACAAGCTGTTTGTAATTCTTTTTTATGGAGTTTATAAGCCTGCAAAGATAAAAAGAAGCATTGTGTGTAAACCATATACTTTAAGGCGGGTTACAAATGATTGATTTGCATGCTTATATTGCTTCATTGAAATTGTTTTTGGTTAAAAAGACTTAATTTTGAGGGAAGCTTGCAAAGGTTTATTTTGCATTTTTTCCTAACTTTGTGAACCCGCCAAAATGGCGAGGAATAAGTGCATGTTTGTTTGAGGTCATGTAATAACCCATTTTGGACAGAATGTACTAAAACTTTCAAGCGCTTGTATGCAAAAAGCCTTCCCCTGGTCTGCAGAGTTCCTGGCTGAATGTATTTCACTACAACAAAACACATAATTAAGGGCAGACATGTTGTTTTTATCAAGGGATGGGTTGATGAGAACATCTTGTTTATTCACCAAGCTATTCAGTGTTGCTGAGAACAGATTCTATACTTTCGTGAATTTCCCAAATCTTCATCCAAACATTAACAGAACCAATTTCTTTTGTATATGGTATTATTAATGCTATAACGAGCATCAACGGAAATGTAATATTAGTTGGTAGATAGATATCGGGTCATAGAAACAAAATTTGGAAAGCTGTTAAAGGAAAAGGGAAACAAGAGCATACAGGGTCTACTTTTGAAATCTGATGTTGGGTTTCCTGCAGCGGTTCTAAATGGAACCTTAGTTTTGAAATTTGAACTGGTTCAAGATTTTCAAACATTGTAAAATTTTTCACGACCAAAACTGAAATGGTTTCAGTGCGTATATTACATCGTCTTTTCCAACAAGAAAATACTTATTTTGACTGCAAGCTTGGTGAAGACCCAAATTTTTAATTTTTTTCCCGGAAGATATTCAAACCATCCAACACCTGTTATGGAAATGTACAAGTGTACAGAAATTCTGGCTTGATATAATGCTGTTCTGACCACAAAATGTGAACCCTGTGAAATTTGGCTCTGTCAGAGGAACTGATCTTGTTTGGATACAAAGATGGTGTTATAACAGATTTTGGGCTTAATTATATCTATCTATTTTTATTAACTGCAAAAAATTTTATATATTTAAAATCTTACATGGCAAAGGATGTACCCAGTGTGCAAGGTTTTCTTTGTGTTATGAAAAACAGATATTCTGACCTTAAATTTATGCATTCATTACAGGGTACATATTCTCAATTTTGTGAACAATGGTGGGATACCATGGTTTATTTTGAAAATTTTGCATTCCCAAGCCATTACTATGAATGGTTACTTGTAAACAATTTCAGGGCTCTCTCTCTCTCTCCTCCCCCCCCCCCCCCCCCCCCCCCCCCCCTCTCTCTCTCTCTCTGCAGGTTTGCTTCTTCTTAGTTGTGGAAGAGGCCTAGCCCGTAAAGTTTATCTTCATGGATATTTTTTTCTCCCCCTCGTTTGCATGGGGGTAGGAACCAACCAGGGGAGGTTTGTGTAGGACCTTTTTTTTTTTTTTTTTTTTCTTTTCATTTACTTCTTTATCTTTTTTATATATTAATTTATCTCTATTGCAGTTTATTTGTCTCAATATTTGTTTTGTTTGTCTGGTATTTTGAATGTGTACGAAAGTGTGCTGTTTTTGAGTTTGGGAAAGTTTTTGGAATTATTGAATGTTTTTTCTCCTTTTATGGTGTTATATTATATATTATATGTATATATATATATATAATATATATATATATATATATATATATATTTATATATTTTTTATGTTTTTGCATAAAAAAAAACCTTCCCTAACTGTTGATGGACTGATTATTGGTCATATTTATGTGTAAGTTGGAAGGAAATAAAAATGATTATAAAAAAAAAAATAAAAAAAAAAAAAATAATAATGAATATCAAAATGGGGAAAAAACATAGAAATCTTACCTTAAAAAATTAAAAGGACAGGAAAGAAGATAGAACAGATGAGAAGAATCTAACAGCGATGGAAACAAGCAATCTACACAACAAATACCATGATTCCCAATGCACCGAACTTACACAAATTTGAAAGGGGAGAAGAGAGAGAGAGAGAGAGAGAGAGAGAGAGAGAGAGAGAGAGAGAGAGAGAGAGATGCGTTTCCGTCTCCCCAAAACACCCAAAAAGCCCAGCCCCGTGTCGCAGTGGGTCTAATGCAAAGTCGTAAACTGAGGGAGTACTAAACCACCATATACAGCCGTCCGAGGGCCAACCTGGCAGCAACGTCGACGAGAAGAAGAAAAAAAAAGAAGAGGAGAAACAAGAAGATGAACAAGCATGAGGAGATCAGGAAGAACAAGTACCTGAAGAAAAACAGGAAGATGCGGAAGAACACTAATTCGCTATAACATTAAGAACGTTTACTTTGGGCGATGAACTGGTGCACAGTTTTGAAAATGTTTTCGTTTTCTTCCCTGGTTAATGTTTGGTCACCAAAAAGAAGTGTGTGAGTATCAATACAGTTAGGATTGAGAGTGAATAACGTATTCGTTCTTATCTGTATGTAGTTTGAGCAATCTAACAGGTAGTGCTCTGTGTTTTCTGTGTGATGGCCACACGCACATTTTTGGATCAGCCAGTAAATGTCTGTTGTGTAAGTCTTGATTGATATTACTCATTCCTAAGCGTAATCTGCAATGGTTTATTTGATCCTGCCTCGATCCAATGTAATAGTAGGAGGGAACAGTGGTGTCTGACGTAGTCAGAAAACGTTTAAATTGGCTGATAGAGTTTGTTGACTTAATGTCGTCTGGAAGGTTGTTCCACAAAATGACTGTACTAGGTAAAAATGATTTTTTATAAATTCAGTTCTAAATCGTGGCACTGTTCTTTCTAGTGGCCGACGCCTATGGTAACGATTTTGGTCAGAGACTAGAGAAGGGAGAAGATCAGCTAAATAGTTTGGACAGACGCCATTAACCATTTTATGAAATTGTATCAGCTTATGTCTTTTCCGTCTTTCTTGTAATGAACAAAAGCCAGACTCTTCGTATAATTTCTGGTGACTTGTTCCCTTAACCCCACCAATGATGGTACGAATTGCTTCTAGGTGTAGCTTTTCTAAGATAATTGACTGAGTATCTGTGCAGTTATCCCACAAAATGTCTGCGTAGTCAAAATGGGGTAAAATAAAGGATTTGTACATCGTCTCCAAAGTATTTCTGGTTAGTCTGTATTTGTATTTTTTCTCTCTCTCTCTCTCTCTCTCTCCGCTTGTTTCTCTAAGTTTCCGTTTGTTTTCCTGTCCTTCCGTTTAATTATTTTTGTCCATTTATTTCTCCAACAATTGTCCATTTATTTCTCCAACAATTGTCCATTTATTTCTCCAACAATTGTCCATTTGTTTTCTCGCTCTGTCCGCCTCTGTCTGTCTGTCTGTCTGTCTCTCTCTCCAGATATGTTTTCTTTGTTGATTTTTATCTGTTAGTTTTGCCGCTTTCTGCTCAACTCCATGTCCAATTGTCCGTTTGTTTCCCTTCCTGTGTATCCATCTCGGTCTATTTCGTTCACTCTTTGCACGTACCACACACACTCACACACACATAAACACACACGGAGAGAGAGAGAGAGAGAGAGAGAGAGAGAGATGGATGAACAGAAGCATAGGTAGAAACATATGAGCTTGTTAGCATGGGGTTTAAACGAAGTGAAACCAGAATTAACTAAAATAGCAAATTGGGACAACAACTCATATTAATACTGCTCGAACAGAAGCTAAAAACAGTAACAAAGTACGGGGAAAGATGTCCATCTGAATCTGGAGCTTAAAACTCTCGGACAAAAGGAAACTTTACATAAAACTTGAACTACAGACTCATCTATCTCTCTCTTTCTCTCTCTCTATATATATAATACTGAACAATTAAGTAGCGGGGGTAAAAACAGGTGCAGGTTAACAATTCTTCCATCATTATAGTAATGATTTGGCAAAGATTTGAAAAAAAAAACTGAAGAGGAAGAAAATGGGAAAATATATATTATAAGTATGAAAACCCTTCACTGGCTGCATGAGGGAACCTTCACAATCCCTCTCGAAGGCAGATCTATATGTATTGCTTGCTCCAAGGCCTTTCGTCCACTGGATCGGACTCATCAGGGAGACACAGCTGATTGTGTCAGTGCTCTTGGCGTCAAATAAAGACACACCACAGTCCGTAATTCTTTGGTGTTCTCACCACCAAGGGTTCGAAAAAGAATCCAACAGCAGCCAGCGAAAGGTGGTAAAATAAAACAATACGAAAGTGTGGAGAGGCAAAACGTTGCTGAAAAACTAAAAACATTAAACAGAAATAAGTGGGGTAACGTTTGTTCCCATAAGAAAACCTAACACAGAGTAACTTTTATTCGAGGCTGCACAGCCTTTTAAACTTGAATAAAGTCAGACAAATACATAGACGAACAATCTAATCGTGGGGGAAAAAACAAGCGCAGGCCAACAACTGAACTGTCTTCATAGTAATGACTTGGCAAAGTTTTGGACTTAAGGAGGAGGGGGGGGGGGGGGAAGAGGAGTTGGAAGCTGGAGAAACTGGGAATATGAAATTAAGAAAATATATTACAGATATGAAAACTCTTCACTAGCTGCATAAGGGAACCATCGCAATCCCTTTTGAAAGCAGACATATTTGTATTGTCTGCTCCGAGGCCTTTCGTCTGCTGGGTCGTAACTCATCAGGGAGACACGGCTGGTTGTGTCTGCGCTCCTGGCGTCAAATAGAGACACACCACAGTTCATAATACTGTGGTGTTCTCACTACCAAGGGTGCAAAAAAGAATCCAATAGCACCCTCAAAGCAGCCAGTGAAGGGTAGTAAATGAAACCAAACGGAAGTGTGGGGAGGAAAAAAGTTGCTAAAAAACTAAAGACATTATGCAAATGGTATAAAATGTAGGGGACAATCTTTGAGCCTACACTTGAGGATCCACCCAAAGATGCAAGGGAGATCAAAAGACAAACACACGGACAGACAGAAACAAATACAAGTAACCTCAATTTGATCAAAATTGGAAATGAAATGAGGCAGGGAACAGTAAACAATAAACAGTAAATAAGTGGGGTAACGTTTGCTCCCGTAAGAAAACCTAACACAGAGTAACTTTTATTCAAGACTGGCACAGCCTTTTAAACTTGAATAAAGTCAGACAAATACATAGACGAACAATCTAATAGTGGGGGAAAACAAGCGCAGGCCAACAACTGAACTGTCTTCATAGTAATGACTTGGCATAGTTTTGGACTTAAGGAGGAGGGGGGGGGGGGGGGGGGGGGTGTGGAGGAGTTGGAAGAGGAGAAACTGGGAATAAGAAAATTAAGAAAATATATTACAGATATGAAAACTCTTCACTAGCTGCATAAGGGAACCATCGCAATCCCTTTTGAAGGCAGATATATTTGTATTGTCTGCTCCGAGGCCTTTCGTCTGCTGGGTCGGAACTCATCAGGGAGACACGGCTGGTTGTGTCTGCGCTCCTGGCGTCAAATAGAGACACACCACAGTTCATAATACTGTGGTGTTCTCACCACCAAGGGTGCAAAAAAGAATCCAATAGCACCCCCAAAGAAGACAGTTCAGTTGTTGGCCTGCACTTGTTTTTCCCGCACTATTAGATTGTCGTCTATGTATTTGTCTGACTTTATTCAAGTTTAAAAGGCTGTGCCAGTCTTGAATAAAAGTTACTCTGTGTTAGGTTTTTCTTACGGGAGCAAACGTTACCCCACTTATTTACTGTTTATTGTTTATTGTTCCCTGCCTCATTTCATTTCATTTCATAAAAACATTATGCAAACAGTATAAAATGTAGGGGATAATCTTTGAGCCTATGCTTGAGGATCCATTTAAGGATGCAAGGGAGATCAAAAGAATTGGAGAGAGAGAGAGAGAGAGAGAGAGAGAGAGAGAGAGAGCTCGCGCACGCGTATCTTCGTGCGTGTGTTTTGTGTGTGTGTCTGTATCTGCGTCTGCGAATGTGTGTTGGTGTATTTATGCCCACATGCGGACGTGTTAAGCATGATTCTGTGCGTGCTTGCGTATGTAAACATATGTATCTGTGTGTGCATATACTGAAAAAGCGTTAATCGTGTATTGTTGGTTTTTTTCAGGACATAACGCAACAGACTATGTCCATGACAGCCGCTTTATAGTTGTAAGTTCTCTCTCTCTCTCTCTCTCTCTACTCTCTCTCTCTCCTCTCTCTCTCTCAGAGTAGCCTCCCTGGCTTGGTAACCAGCAAGAAGACAATTCAAAACTCAATGAAGATTTCTCATTATTTCCTGAAAATCGCTTTCATTAGTTGGACTGCCATCTCGTTTGGAGAACGCCTTGAACTCATTTCTTGAGGAAATGTGTCTGTCATTGTTTAGAATCGAAGGTGGAGAAGACCAACTTGTAGTTGTGCTTCGACTGAAGACAGCGCGACAACCCCCTGTAGCACAGAGTGATAATGTCGTATACAGAAGAAAATGCCCATTGCAGGTTATCAGAGACAGGCGGAGAGCCAAGGCACACAGAGCTTCGAGAGAGGAGAAGAAGACAAGTGATTCTATATCCCAGCCTGGTCTTTTTCTACTAACTGCCCCCAGTATATTTTACAGCACAGAAAACTCAACTGCTTTTGATACATTCCCTGGAAATGCTACCAATGGCAGTCCGGAACATACGGGAACGACACGAACCGCCGACCACTCTCACAACATCGTGTGTAACTCTGACCCGGAGATGGTGGCTGTTATTGAAACTGACCTGACTCGGGGGGAAGTTGGAGCTGGCAAAAACGAACATGTCACTGCATGTTGTGGTCAATCCTTGACCCAGCCTGCAACAGCGACAGATCACACAGAGGATGTTTCGACAGTGTCAGACATACAGATCTGGTGTAATGAAAACGGGACAGTCTCAAAGTTCCAGTGGATTACTCAAAACGACAAGCTTCCGGCCTGTCGTATGAGACATGCAGGCAAATACCCAAGTGTTTGCAAGAAACATTTATTTTGTGTACATACTACTCCAATATCCTTTTTTTAGTGTGCTGTTTTATGTTGATTCCAAGTCTGTTTTGCAATCACTGCAAACGTGGGATTGTAAGGCCAGAAAGATGTACTATATGAAATAAGGTACCTGATACACTGTATTATGTCTCAGGGTGTAATCGTGGACTTCTGTTGGATTCCTTCACATTGTGGTCTCAAAGGGAATGAAATAGCAGATAATCTAGCTAAACTTGGTGCACAAAACTGTTCAGAATGTGTGCTAAATTTGCCATTACATCCTTCCAAGTGTGAAATGCTATTCAACCTGGAACACTACGTTTACAAAACCTTTTTCTTTGAAAAATGCTACACACTTCCTAGCTGCTAACGCCATCTGGCTAAGATTATCACAACATTAAGGCTGAACACATGGAAGGCCAAATTTTCTCCTGAAGTTGTGTGTGTCTGTGGAAAATTCATCTCTGTGCATCACCTTCTATTAGATTGTCCAGTATTAACTAAAATGTATAAGGCGAAAGGTATCCATCTTGACAAATATGAAAATGAGAGTCAAGTTCTGTCTGACTCATGCATAATTGAGTTTGCCGCCACTTTAGCCAGTTCTGATGTAGCTAGACTATTATGAGGGTCCGTAATTGATATGCTGTTTTCTTTTTCATAGGTGTATGCAGATGTATGTGTTGAAATGACTAAAGTGGGGATTTTTTTCGTCTAATATCATCTGCCGGATGAAAAGACGTAAAATAAAACCACCACCACTACAAGAAACATACGAAGAAGTGGACAGACTGCGACACGGCATCAAACTGGCGGAGGATTACACAGCTGGTGAGAATGGAAATCCCACTGACGACCCTGGGAATTACAGCACTCCCATTGGCAACTATCGAGATGGACTGTGAATCCATTTCCGCGCTCTCCCTCCCTCCTCCCACACCTCCCCCCTAGTGACCATATTGACATTACCGGTTTGTCATATCCAGAAAACACAATACCGCGATCTGGATCCCATGACGCAAAGAATATGTCCATTACTATTGTCTGAAGTATCTTTCGTGTTCATTTCTGTTTCAATATCCCCCCTTCCTGCCATACACCATGTTGTGTCAAAGCGCCGAGATCCTGACACATTGACTCATTCGCATTCGTATTCTCTCTCTTCTCTCTCTCTCTCCTCTCTCTCTCTCTCTCTCTCCTCTCTCTCTCTCTCTCTCTCTCTCTCTCTGAACACGACGTAAATAGGAAATATAAACAAAAAATATCGAGACAGAGTGTGAAGGGTCGTCATAGAAATTCAGACATATGTTTTGTTTAGTGATGATTGTTGCGGATGAGGGTGATATTATTGTCTGAAATATCTTTCGTGTTCATTTCTGTTTCAATATCCCCCCCCCCCCCCCCCTCCTCCCATAGACCATGTTGTGTCAAAGCACTGAGATCCTGACACATTGACTCATTCGCATTCGTATTCGTATTCTCTCTCTCCTCTCTCTCTCTCTCTCTCTCTCTCTCTCTCTCTCTCTCTCTCTCTCTCTCTCTCTCTCTCTCCTCTGCACACGACGTCAAGAGGAAATATAAACAAAAAATATCGAGACAGGGTGTGAAGGGTCGTCATAGAAATTCAGACATTATGTTTTATTCAGTGATGATTGTTGGGGTGATAAAGACGAGGTCAAGGGATTCCACTCTGCCTTGAAATGACGTGAGAGGAGTAGTTTATCCATATTTCCGTTTACAACCGATCCCAAGAGACACAGTACAGACATGCGCAATGTTGGTCAGGAAATTCGAGAAGGTTTTAGGGGTAGAAATAAACCATTGGTCATCCTCTCTAAACAGGCAAGACTGATGAAGCTTTATGAAAATTGCAGGTGCATAAATAAAGTGTTGGTCATTTTCTATATACAGGCAGGACTGATTAAGGTTGTAGGAGTAGAAATAAACCCTCGGTCATTCTCTGTACATCTTGATGAAGGTTGTAGGACTAAGAATAAACAGTGTCTGTCCAATATGACTATTCTTTAATTTTGGCGGAAAAACATGTTGATATATCAATACAGTCTGAGGTGTAATGTCCGCGCTGTGTCCACAGTCGTGGTATGACGCACTGGTCGTCGCTCCGGATTTGGTCTGGACCCCCTCGTTGCTTATTGAAAACGAGTGAGTAGTTTCCATGAAGATCTTCTCCGAAACATTTTGTTGTTCTTTGATTATACTGTCTTTTATTATTATTATTATTATTATTATTTATTATTATTATTATTATTAGCAGGTGCTCTCAAATGGGTCCAATTTAAATTCATTGCCAACTTCCACCGGGAAAGACGGAGACACTGGAAGCCGGAATTCCGTCAGAGGGAATCACATGACTCCGTGAAAACCCTCAGTGCTGTGGAGCTGGAAAAGGAGAAGGCTGAGGAGTTACCCACGTGAAGGAAGTAGCAGCCATGTTTGATTATTTTTGTCTTATTGCTGTACATGGTTCTCAAGCCGACGGTGACCGTGGGCTTTCTGGGTGTACTCTATGGAGGCTATTCGTGATGTGGAAAAAAGCATAGTTATAGTAAGACTAACACGTGAATGCACACGCACAATTGCACGCACGCGCACGCGCGCACACATGCATACACACACACACACACACACACACACACACACACACACACACACACACACACCACACACGTACGCACGCACGCACGCACGCACGCACGCACGCACACACACACACTCACTCATTCACCCACCCACTCTCTCTCTCTCTCTCTCTCTCTCTCTCTCTCTCTCTCTCTCCAAATAGTTGTTCATTTTTCCACTTAGATATAGCGAAAAGGCAAGATGTCGCTGTCGTGTTATCATCAGATGATGTACTTGTAATTAAATCAATTGCGAAATTCAACGCGGAAGCGTTGAAAATTGGACAGATTAAGGATAGTGAAATTTAAGATAATGCATTGTAAGAGATATATGGATGAATAATGTCATTCATGGCATGTGGAAGAGATTAGTAAGATACAATGTCTTCATTTGATTGAGCGGATGGTCGAGTCAGTCTCACGATTTTTTTGGTTAACCTTACTGCATTACTCCTGTGAGTAAGAACAAAAGGAAACGTTACGATTTTTTGTTGTTGTTTTTTTTTTTTTTTTTGGTAAGCAATGATTTGATACACACTGGGAATGAATGTGTACTTATTGTTTGTAGAAAGGAAGAGGGAAATGCTATCGTACTGTTACCCCTCCCACCTTGTCAAAAGACCTCTTTGGTCTTTGACAGTAATATATCAAAGTGTCAAAGCTCTCTCTCTCTCTCTCTCTCTCTCTCTCTCTCTCTCTCTCTCTCTCCTCTCTCTCTCCCAGCCACTCATTCACACATACTCTCCGTTCCTCACCTCCAGCCCCTCCTCGCACATATGCGCACGTATGCTAACAGAATTGCACTGACACCTGCAAGCACAATCTCTCTGTGTGTGTACGGTGTGTGTGTGTGTGTGTGTGTGTGTGTGTGTGTGTGTGTGTGTGTGTGTGTGTCCGTCTGTTTCTCTCTCTCCTCCTTTCTCTCTCTCTCTCTCTCTCTCTCTCTCCTCTCTCTCTCTCTCTCTCTCTCTCTCTCTCTCTCTCTCCTCTCTCTCTCTCTCTCTGTCAAAGCTAGCGTGTGAACATTTGGACGTTGCCGAAACCATAGTAATTAAACACGGGGACCAGTACATAAAAATTCAAACAGAGACGGA
>CM031618.1:33615072-33646763 GCA_018398815.1 Conus ventricosus
AGAGAGAGAGAGAGAGAGTGAGAGTGAAAGAGGACGGAGGGAGGGAGGGAGAAAGAAGGAGAGAGAGAGAGAAGGATGGGACGGAGATAGAGAGAGAGAAGGAGAAACGGAGAGAGACGGTCAGCTCATGTCTGGTCAACATTGAAAGTAGAGCAAGACATTACTTTAAGATTGATTCATGGGACTGATAAGGGAAAAAAAAACAAAACAACACAAAACAAAACAAAACAAACAAACAAAACAAACAAAACAAAAAACAAAAAGACAGAGAGAAAGAGAGGTTGGGTATTACCAAGTTTTGACTGTAGAACTGCCATTTTCTTCTGAAGGAAAAGTGAAGATGTAGTCGCTGGAAGTGGTCAACCTCGTCATAGTAGGTGCCTGTGATCATCGAATAGTCCAGCAGCTCCCACTCAGCGTTAGCACTATAGTAAGTCCAATTAACAGGCCTGCAACAGTGACAACGACAGCTGTCAACACTCTGTAGATCCACTGAGACAGATATACGCTGGCATCGAGTTACAGCACATTAGCCACATGCTGCATCCATTCCACCACCAGCCATATCTCTACTTCGGAACGTAAAATATCTCAGGAAATGACCTTCAGAAAACAGAACGAGAACCTTTGTAAAAAGTATCATTCCGGACAATACGTTAAACACTTTGCACATGTAGCTTCAAAATAGTAAATTCAAACCTCCAACGATATCGTATACGTCCTGGTTGTATTCTTGGTTATCGATGAGAAAACGGGACACGTCGTGAGTATTTCTATGACCTTGTGTGCGCGCTGTGGTCCGTGTGTGACTATCAGAGAACTGTTCCACAGAGCCAAGCAGCAAACAAAAGCTCTTACATTCCTAACGGTACCATTTCCTTTGTGGACAGTGCCCAGCCGGTCAGGGTGATGTAACAGGTCTGGACGTCGAAGGGGAAGCTGGCAATTTTCATGTCACAGGATGTGGTGGATTCCAGAGGGGGGTACCACCTGACGACGCCATCGGACCGGATACGCAGAGGAGTGTTGTCCCGGTTCTCCCCGCCAATCCGGCCCACCCGGGTCACCCTGAAACCAAACAGCACTGGTCAGAACGATGACTGTCAGCTGTTCTCGTCTTCTTCTTCTTCTTCTTCTTCTTCTTCATCAGATCGTCGGATTCGCTCGAATGACTTTGATTCACATGCGTAGCAGAGTGAGCCCATGTCATTACCCTGTTTCTTCTTCTTCTTCTTCTTCTTCTTCTTTTTTCCTTCTTCTTCTTCTTCTTCTTTTTCTTCTTCTCCTTCTTCTTCTTCTTTTTCTCTGCCTGTCTGCCTGTCTGTCTCTGTCTGTCTGTCTGTCTGTCTCAATACATACGTGTGTGTGTGTGTGTGTGTGTGTGTGTGTGTGTGTGTGTGTGTGTGTGTGTGTGTGTGTGTGTGTGTGTGTGTGTGGTGTGTGCACTTGTCCCCTCCCACCTCACCCCTCTCTGTCTGTCTGTCTGTCTGTCTGTCTGTCTGTCTGTCTGTCTCTCTCCTCTCTCTCTCTCTCTCTCTCTCTCTCTCTCTCTCTTCTCTTCCTCTCTCTCTCTCTCTCTCTCTCTCTCCTCTCTCTCAGCCTCTGGCGTCGCGTGTGTGTGGTTCTTTAAGTCATTTTTTTTCCAGTACGTTTCAGTTTCAGTTCCATCAAGGAGACGTCACTGCGTGGGGACTGGTCCATATACGCTATTCCACATCCGCTAAATTTGAGACAACACTACGCATGATTTTAAGTGATGGTTAAATGAATGAACAACTAAGATGAGACAATTGAAGAAGAGGGTCTCGTGGCTACGACTCAGCGAAATGTCTGACCTACGCATCAGCCCAACGCGATGGTCAGAACCTTGAGTGCCTACCTACCATTTTTTTTCTTCTTTTTTTTGGTTGGTATGAGGGTGTGTAGTGAACGTACATATGTGTGTGTATGGATGTTGTGGGTACGGGCCCATGTGTGTGCGTGGGCGCATATATATGTGTGTGTGTGTGTGTGTGTGGTGTGTGTGCGTGGGCTGTGGTTGGTGGTGCGTGCGTGCGGCGTGCCGTGCGTGTGTGTGTGTGTGTGTGTGTGTGTGTGTGTGTGTGTGTGTGTGTGTGTGTGTGGTGTGCGCCCGCGCGCATGCGTGTGTGGGCGTTTGTGTGTGTATGCGTGCGGGCATGTGTGTGCGTGCGTGTGCGTGTGTGTGTGTGTGTGTGTGTGAGTGTGTGTGTGTGCTTGCATGTATGTGCGCGTGTGTGTGCGTGTGCAGACGTGCGTGTGCATGTGTGTGCGTGTGTGTAATTTGTGGGTTTGTGCGAGCACACACATGTATCCACATACATATGTGTACATACCTCTGTGTATATATGTGTGTCTTTGTATGTGGGCGTGTACGCATGTGCATGTTGTGTATACATTTGTGCGTTCATGTGTATGCGTGTATGTGCGCATGTTGAAAGCTGCAGGACAAGAAACAATTTGTTTCCTTAGACAACTTCTCAATACTCTTCTTGAGAAAGGATAATATCACAGAGAATGGACAAAGGCAGTTATTGTACCCATTTTTAAGAAATGCGACCCTAGCAAACCAAAATATCGTGGCGTTTCTCTACTCATAGTTGTTAGTAAATGGTATACCTCAACCCTCAGACTATATAAATGACCGGGAAAATAGGGGAAAATATCAGAATGTCAAGCAGGATTCAGGAAAAAATATTCAACATCAGACCACATTTCTGCGCTTTATACCATTGCCCAGAAATATCGTCCCCAAAAGATCATGAATTATATGTAGCCTTTGTAGATTTTAAAAAGACGATTTAGTGAACCATAAAAAAGATATTGGACATAATTACTAAAGGAGGTATTCAAGATATATGTCACTCCACTCTGAGTGCAATGTGCAGCAATTTAATGTCATGCATCAGAGCCAACAGCAGCATTTGAGATTATTTCGAATGTCTAAAAGGTGTCCGCCAAGGCTCGGTCCTTAGCCCCACATTATTTTCGCTCTTTATAAATCAGTTGGCTGTGCACGTGACAGAAGTTGGTAAACATGGAGTTTAGCTTCTGCCGGAGTTTATGGAATTATTTATTTTGCTGTTTGCTGACGACGTTACACTTGCAGCTACGACTCCAAGGGGGCTGCAAAACCAAATTAAATGTCTCGAGGATTGCTGGAATAATCTTTGTCTGCAAGTCAATGTTGATAAATCTAAAATAATCGTCTTCAAACAAAAAAAGGCGACTGCCTGTCCAGACATGAATCATGGCTTTTCAAGGGCCAACCGATTGAAGTTATGAACGAATTTTTTGTTATCTTGGGTTTAAAATTACGTCTACGCTAAGCTTTAGATCAATGGATCTAATCATCTGGTAAATAAAACTAAAAATCAGTCATTTTTCTATACAAGGCTTTAACTAATCTCAAACAGTTATCTCAAGGAACTCTTTTGAGAATTGTTTTTTGTTTTTGTTAAAAAAAATTGATGTCATTATTATGAGAGAAAAAAAAGAAGACACTTTCTACGGAGCAGCCCACAAAACCTTCAGTTCTGCTTTAAAAAAAAAAAAAAAAAAAAAAAAAAAAAAAAACAATCAACTCACGCGTTCTCCACGACAATGGAGGGGACCCACACTTGCTTTGGGGGCACGACGAAATCGGTGATGCCTCCATACTTACTGGAGTTCCACGTCAAACGATCGTCTTGCCAGGACTGTTGACACATGACCACCATCATCCTTCTGTTAGGACTTGGTGCATTGATTTTTGTGGTGTGCAGCCAACAACACAGAGAAGAAGGATAGAAGGGGGGGGGGGGGGGGGGGGGGAGTTTCACGGGCATTTAGTCTGACAGGGTTTAAAGAGAACATTTTTTTTAAATTTATCAAGCTCTTCCATACAGAACATTTACTTCGCGCGCACGTACGTACGTGTGTGTGGGGTGTGTGTGTGTGTGTGTGTGTGTGTGTGTGTGTGTGTGCGTGCGTGCGTGCGTGCGTGCGTGCGTGCGTGCGTGCGTGCGTGCGTGCGTGCGTGCGTGTGGTGTGTGTGCGTGCGTGCGTGCGTGCGTGTGTGTGTGTGTGTGTGTGGTGTGTGCGCGTGCGTTTTACGTTGTTGTTGTTGTTGTTGTTGTTGTTGTTGTTGTTGTTGTCGTCGTCGTCGTCGTCGCACCCTGGCTAAAGACTCCAGGGATCATCCGAACAGCCGAAGTACTTGAACACTATGGTACAAATGCATCAGCTGGGGATGAGAACATTACGTGTGTGACCGTTTTTGATTACCCCGCCACATGGGCAGCCACACTCCGACTTCGGGGATTTTGGAGACTGATAATGTTATGCTTGGAGCTTGTCACAACTGAAGACAATCCCCGAATAACTATGCAGAGCATAACAGCATTTTGATGTAGCCTTGGTGTTCTTGCCAATGTCAGTTAGCCTGACACAGCCTTAAGCCAAGGCGGAAGGTCGTAGTCAAACACCGGTGTAACGATCCATTTTAACTCCCCTCCACTTTTGAACTCCCGGGAGTTAGAATTAGCACGTGCCAATTTTAACTCCCCGGGAGTTAAAACAAACCACGCGAGAATCCCCCCCCCCCCCCCCCCCCCCCCCGTTTTAGATTAACTCCCCACCCCAAAACATTCAGTTTTATGTGTTAGTCACGATATGAGAAATAAACATTTAATATACACCCCCTCCCTCCCTCCCCCTCTCTCTGTCTGTCTGCCTGTCTCTTCTCTCTCTCTCTCTCTCTCTCTCTCTCTCTCTCTCTCTCTCTCTCTCTCTCTCTCTCTCTCTCTCCTCTCTCTCCCCCCCCCAACTTTCTTTCAGTCTCTCGCTCACTCTCTCACTCTCCTTGCTTGTCTGTCTGCCTTTTTGCTTGTCTGTCTCTGTTAATCTCTCTCCTTCTCTCTTTGCTTGTTTCTCTGTCTGCCTGTCTATTTGTTTATCTATCTCAGTGTCTCTGTCTCTAGTGTCTCCCCCACTCCCCTCTCTCTGTCTTTTTTCTCTCTCTCTCTCTCTCTCTCTCTCTCTCTCTCTCTCTCTCTCTCTCTCCTCTCTCTCTCTCTCTCTCCTCCTTCTCTCTCGATCCCCCTCTCTCCTCTCTCTCTCTCTCTTCTCTCTCTCTCCCCCCTCTCTCTGTGTCTCTCTCTGCATGCTTCTAGTCAGCTTTGTTTACTATTATTAGTGTTTATCAAAGACAGATTGCATTAACAGGCTTTGATGTTAGCCTAAGATCTTTATCCTTGTCAAGTAAAGTTTTCAAGTGTCATGTGTCAAGTGTCTCTCTGCAGTGTGTGTGTGTGGGGGGGGGGGGGGGGGGGGGGGGGGCAGTCCTGGCATAAGGCTAAAATGACTCCCTCCCCTTCTATTTTTTAACTCCCCGGGCCGCGGGAGTCAATCTGGATCAACATTTCTTGATCGAAAGTAACTCCCCGGGAGTTAGTTTAGGCACGTGCGTATTTTAACTCCCAGGGTTGGGTTAGAGTTAAAATACACACGTGCCTAAACTAACTCCCGGGGAGTTAGGCTACTTTCGATCAAGAAATGTTGATCCAGATTGACTCCAGGGGAGTTAAAAAATAGAAGGGGAGGGGGGAGTCATTCTGGCCTTATGCCAGGACTGCCCCCCCCCTCCCCCACCCACACACACACACTGCAGACAGACACTTGACACTTGAAAACTATACTTGACAAGGATAAAGATCATAGGCTAACATAAAAGCCTATTAATCCAATCTGTCTTTGATAAACACCATTAATAGCAAACAAAGTGACTAGAAGCATGCAGAGAGAGAGAGAGAGAGAGAGAGAGAGAGGAGAGAGAGAGAGAGAGAGAGAGAGAGAGAGAGAGACAGAGAGAGGAGAGAGAGGAGAGATAGAGGGAGGACAGAGGAGAGAGAGAGAGAGAGAGAGAGAGAGAGAGAGAGAGGAGAGAGAGAGAGAGAGAGAGAGGGGGGGTAAAAGAAAGAAAGAAAAACAGACAGACAGAGAGAGGGGGAGTGGGGGTAGATACTAGAGACAGAGACACTGAAATAGATAAACAAATAGACAGGCAGACAGAGAGACAAGCAAAGAGAGAGGGAGAGAGATTAAGAGAGACAAACAGACAGACAAGCAAAAAGGCAGACAGACAAGCAAGGAGAGTGATCGAGTGAGCGACAGACTGAAAGAAAGTTGGGGGTGGGGGGTGGGGAGAGAGAGAGGGAGGGAGACAGACAGACAGACAGGCAGACAGACAGAGAGAGGGGGAGGGAGGGAGGGAGGTGTATATTAAATGGTTATTTCTCACATCATGACTAACACATAAAACTGAATGTTTTGGGGTGGGGGAGTTAATCTAAAACAGGGGGAGTCATTCTGGCGTGGTTTGTTTTTAACTCCCGCGGAGTTCAAATTGGCACGTGCTAATTCTAACTCCCGGGGAGTTCAAAAAGTGGAGGGGGAGTTAAAATGGATCGTTACACCGGTCATTGACGTATAATCCACACGGCTGTGGGCAGCCCAGAACAGCAGGTGACCATACAGTCAAGATACACACTGGCAGTCTCCTGAAGCCGCTAAGCCCACACAGTGTACACAGGCCAGCGAAGCGAAGCCTCTTCAACACATTTAGTATTTAAAATTTACGAATATGTTCCAGATGAATTCTCGGAATAAGTGCTGTGCTCAATTTGATGGCACTGTTTGTGTTGCTTTGTTTTATGAGATGTGCTCTTTCTCGTGTGTGTGTTGAAATAGTAGGTGTGGGCATGCAAGCGAGCGCGCGTCCTGGCCACGGGGAATGGGATAGTGGGGGTGCGCCAGGGTGCACAAGTTTCACGTGTCTTTACATTGTTGGCATTATACGCGTACATTTTAATTTGCTAGTGGAACTCGATCCTTTGTCGTTTTGCTGATGTGGCTCGTGGCTTGTGTTATCTGTCCAAAGTCAATAGGCCGAAATATTGGACAGAAAAAAGATATATATATATATATATATATATATATATAGAGAGAGAGAGAGAGAGAGAGAGAGAAGAGAGAGAAGCTCATTATAAACGGACCTCCACTGACATGTTACATTCTGAATTCTTCACGTGCGTGCGCGCGCGCGCGCGTGTGTGTGTGTGTGTGTGAGAGAGAGAGAGAGAGAGAGAGAGAGAGAATTCGGGGAATGAACGAAAGGAGAGGGTGATATGAAGTCGAAGGCAATTTACGATAAATGACAGAGAAAAACAAACACATCTATGTACACGTTTTGCTCTCTCCAATATTTGAATATGTGAATTTAGTTTGGCTGGTTTTATATCTTTTCGGCTTTTAAGAATTAATATATCTTTACATTTCCCGCTTAACTTCTCACGTTCTGCCTTCGTTTTCATGACATCTATTAACATTTATACAATTCCTTTGCGTATTCAGTTATTTGCTCATTCATATATTTACTATGCAGAATATTTGTTGCTTGATTGTTCGTTTATCGATGTTAGAAAGTAATTCATTTATTCATGTTGTCGTCCATGTATTCACTTATTCAGTCCTAGTCCTATTATGTCCTAGTACAACACCATCATTGGTCACCACTAATGGCCGCCGAATCATAACCGAACTGGAGAACAGGGGACATCACTAGACAAGATCACGAGTATAAGGAGTGCTGCCCCTTGATACTCTAAAGTAGGCGATAGTGGTGATGGCGATTGTAATGTGACGTGAAGTTTCCAGGTGGACTGTTTAACTGGGTACATTTTGCCATACTACGGGCTTAACTACCCACTGGTGTGACTTGAGTTCATAAAGTCAACTTGGTGTGGAAGAGAACTGAAAGCTGGGCATTTTGCTTTGAGACAACCGCACTAAGTGGAGCGACCAGAATATGAAATGCCGGTATATTTGCTGGTGATGTGATTCAGAACACAGCGAAGTTTCATGATAGAGAAATAGTAATGCGTCGGCAAGTGTAGAATACATATGTACACAAATCAAAGATACGTATTAAAGCTTTGGGACGACTGAGCAGATTTAAGAATGGTTTGTGGATATTTTCCTTACCGGACGTATTATCAAGAAGTACGACATCCAGAATAACTGATTATACCAAAAACAATTCAAACTGTTGTGATTTGATGAAAAAGTTAATGGTGAATTAAAGAGAAAATGTTTTAGATAAGCTGTTGTTTGAGAAAATGTGGAGAAAGTGAATAATGAGGAAGGAAGATGTTTTGTCGTAAATATTGTAACACTGAACGTTGAACTAGTTTTTCTCTTATTGCTTGTTCAAAAGATGTCAGCTGAGATGCTTGTCTAATTCCACTGGGTGGAAGCAGCTTTGCAGTGTCAGTTCAAGGCAGTGTTTCAAGTCTTGTCAGACTTTGTGTGGACTCCTGTCCCCAGAAGGAAGAACATGACACCAGTTGTTGCAATCATCATGAGCAGTCGTTGTGCCTAGTCACCAACGATGCACCTTGGAGAGTTTTGAGTTCTTCCAGCAAACTACAAGACAGAATTGCTACAAGTGACTGATTCGCTGTATCGAAACGGGAGAGGTGGTCTGTGATGAGTTGAATGTAAATTCAACTGAATGAATTCATAACTGTTGCGACCGGGCAGAATTGAGACGGATGAGTGTGCCCCGCTCCCCTCGACAGATTGAAGGAACTAAACTTCATGACATCATCTCATATTTGGATTTCCTCTCCACATTTATGTCCGTGCAGAGTTCTTGTCAAAGATTGTCGGTACCCGGCGAGTTCGTGGGAAGTGCTGTTTGTTGGACATGATGGCGTGCTTCACTATATCGCTGGCTCCACGACTGAGCTACAGTGGCTAAGGGGCGTTGCGGGTGGTGTCTTCCATATGCTGGATCAGAAGAGGCACTGACGGACATTGAAGTGACTGGGCAGTGTCTCGTCTAGTGGGGTGCCTCAGGGTAACGGCAAGTGGATTGTTTCCTGTGGACTGCAGCACCAAGGCTGTCACTGGATCAGACTAATCCCCCTCCTCTCTCTCTCTACGTGTGTGTGTGTGTGTGTGTGTGTGTGTGTGTGTGTGTGTGTGTGTGTGTGTGTGTGTGGAGAGAGAGAGAGAGAGAGAGTGGTGTGTGTGTGTGTGAGAGAGAGAGAGAGAGTGTGTGTGTGTGTGTGTGTGAGAAAGGAGAGAGAGAGAGAGAGAGAGAGAGAGAGAGAGAGAGAGAGAGAGATTATATATATATAAGTGTGTGTGTGTGTGTGTGTGTGTGTGTGTGTGTGTGTGTGTGAGAGAGAGAGAGAGAGAGAGAGAGAGAGAGAGAGAGAGAGAGAGAGATTATGTGTGTGTGTGTGTGTGTGTGTGTGTGTGTGTGTGTTGTGTGTGTGTGTGTGTGTGGTGCGCGCGCGCGCGCGCGGCGTGTGTGTGTGTGTGTGTGTGTGTGTGTGTGTGTGTGTGTGAAATCTGAACCATTTCAAAGTGATCCGATTTTAATATTCCTCTTTCGGTTACGTGTTATGTGATTTTCAGTTATCGATTTGAATAACTTCCAAAACTTCTGCGAGTGGAGAACTCTGTCACATTTGATCGTAAATGCAGGAAAGTATTGCGTGAGAAATGGGCAATTTGCACACTGATGCAGACTGTGTCTGACGTAACGAATGTAAGACGGTGATATTATCTTTGAAATTACATTTTGTCTTTATTTATAAATCAGCTGTTTTTTCCCTGT
Source organism: Conus ventricosus (assembly GCA_018398815.1). NCBI lineage: Eukaryota > Metazoa > Mollusca > Gastropoda > Neogastropoda > Conidae > Conus > Conus ventricosus. The sequence goes on from CM031618.1 coordinate 33,624,758, forward strand.
CAAAATTAGAAACTACTGAAAAGTAACCAATTGAAAAAAACAAACAAAACAAACAAACAAAAACAAACAAACACCAAAACGAAAACCCTGCAAGCAAAACAACAGATATTAAAATATATCACATAAAACGATGATCCAAAATCATGCTGCCCTCCTCCTCTCTCGCTCATCTACATGGATTTAACCCTATTTCTAATCACTACGCTCTCTCCTCTGGGTCCCTGTTTCTCCAACGATTTCCCACAAAGATGCGTCTTTCTGCTATGCATGTATGGACTCCTTCTGTCCTCAGAATCGGACTTTTCTTAGTTGCACGCCATCACACCATCTGTCCCGTGAACTCCGTTCTTTTTCTGATACTGGTTTCTTCCACATTCCCTCAGTCCGTACTCCAAAGATTTGTAGTTGCAAAGTGAGACGACTGCAGGCGGAAATCTAAACAAATCTTAGATAAACGATAGCGAACCGCCAAGAGAAACATGGACAAACGCGTCACAAGAAAAAACACGACGCGTTTCAACCTCTTAGGTCTTCTTCAGGCAAGACACAAACAAATAGGACAATGTCAATGAACGAATTTTTTTTTCACCTAGCTTAGATCTCTTCAGTGCAAGGTAGGCAGGCGTTTCTCAACACACATTAAGGATGAGATCTGGAAGACATCGACAAAACAAAGATCATGAAATGGAGCTTTAAGAACGTCTGCCAACCTCGCGCTGAAGAGATCGAAGCTAGGTGACAAATTCGTTCATTTTCATTGTCCTATTTGTTTGTGTCTTGCCTGAAGAAGACCTAAGAGGTCGAAACGCGTCGTGTTTTGTTTTGTGACTCGTTTGTCTACGTTTCTCTTGGCGGTTCGCTAACATTAATTTTAGATTTGTTGGAAAGATTTGGTCAGCGTCCATTTGCCTATCAGCCTCATAATGTTTGAAACAATCTCCCACATACTCTCAGACATTCCGCTCTCTTTACCCTCTTTCAAATCGAACTTGAAAACGGGTCTTTTTCCCATCTGAGTGATTTCTACAAATATTTGGCAGTGCTGTTTTCAGGATTATCATGTGTTTGGGTGCCTCTGTTTATTCACCTTAGACTTGTTGTTGTTGTTGTTGTTGTTTGAGAAGCGGGTCATGGGAGCAGAGGGAATGTGAGAGGGCAAAACCGGGTGGTGGTACGTGTGAATCTGGAACAAATCTGTGACTGCAGGGTGCGTTCAGGTGTGGTACCCGTTGTTCTCATGGGTTTGGCATGTAATTTGGGCGTGTTTTTGTTCATTGAAAATATTTGAGGGATCCAGTTAGTTAGGCATATAAACGTTCTTAATGATAATGACGACGATGATGATAATGATTATGATGATAACAATGATATGATAATAATGATGAGATAGTAATGGTAATCATCATCATCATCATTATCATCATCATGACAATAATAATAATAATAATAGTAATAATAACGATAATACTGATAATAATAACAACAATAGTAATAACACGGATGATGATAACAATAGTAGCAATAATAATGATGATTATGATGATGATACTACTACTACTACAACTACTACTACTACTTTTGCTACTAGTACTACTACTACTACTTTTATAATGGTAATAATAATAATAATGATGATAATAATTATAATTATTATTATTATAATAATAACAGGAAGAAGAAGTAGGAGAAATAGAAGGGAGAGGAGAAGATCAGGTAGGATAATAATAATAACAATGATAGGAAGACGAAGTAGAAGAGGTAGGGGTTGAGGAGAAGAGGAGGTAGAATAATAATAATAATAATAATCATCATAATATTAATAATAATAATAATAATAATAATAATGACGATTATGATAATAATAACATTGATGATGATGATAATAATAATAATGATAATAACATTAATAATAATAATAATAATAATATAATAATAATAATAATATAATAATAATAATAATAATAATAATAATAATATGATGATGATGATGATAATGATAATAATGATATCAATGATGATAATAATAATAATAATGATAATAACATTTAATAATAATAATAATAATAATAATAATAATGATAATAATGATAATAATAATAACAATGATAGGAAGACGAAGTAGAAGAGGTAGGGGTTGAGGAGAAGAGGAGGTAGAATAATAATAATAATAATAATAGTGATAATAATGATATTGATAATGATGATGATAATAATAATAATGATATTAACATTAATAATAATAATAATAATAATGATACTAATACTAATACTAATAATAATGATAATAATAATAATAATGATAATAATAACAATAATAACGATGATAATAACAGTGATAATAAAAATCATGATAATAATTTACACAAAGATTTACATTGTATCACATGCTAGATTTAAAAAAAAAATGCGATGACAAAGGGCCGACAACGTGACACCACTGTTGCACCTAACCTGGAGAGTTTGCATTGCCCTGGACAAACACAACGTTGACGGGCCCTACCGGCCTTTCACGACCCATACCTCAGAACAGACCCTCACCGACAAGGAGACGAAGGGACAGTTGGATGCACGTCAGTAAACAAAGGCATCAAGAAGTCCCCACCATACTAAACGTTGTATTTTGTTGATTCTTGTGAATATCAGTGTTTTGCAACCCTGGGTTTGCGAACTGAAGTGGTTGTCAAATTTGCCCCCAGAAGTTAAACAAATCTCTGTCATGATACTTCCATAAATGTATATCACCAAGAAGATCGATTGCAATGAAGAAGAAGAAGAAAAAGAAGAAGAAGATCAACAACAACAACAACAACAACAACAACAACAACTACTACTACAACAACAAGAATGACGATGGTAATTAACATGATGATGATGATGATGATAGGGATGATGATGATGATGATGATGATGATGATCATCATCATCATCATCATAATGATAATAATCATGGTATAACATAATAAGACGGGGGTGCAGCAGAAAGTGAGGTAACTACAATAAAGGGAGGGCAGCCAGTCAAAGAAGACACAACAGAGAGACGATCGAGTTTTTTTCCCTTTATTGCTTTCAGGAGCGACCACACACACACACACACACACCACACACACACACAAACGCGCGCGCGCACGCACGCACGCACGCACGCAGGCACGCACGCACGCACGCACGCACGCACACGCACACACACACACACACACACACACACAGAGTTGCAGTTCCTGCTGAAGTGAATTTAACGTACTTTTAGCCAGAAGCCTTTAACGACACGATATCTTTGTACAATCACACAACAACATCCCCCTCATTGTTACTGCCTTCCTGCCCAAGATCTATAGCACAGATAATCAATAAATGTAGGTTAAACAAACAGAATACAAAATTCTCGATGTATATGCGATGGAAAAATGTTCTGTCCATCACATACTACTAGACTGCCCAGTTTTAACAGGGCGATACAAATTAAAAGGTATGAATGTTGCATATTTGAAAAGCATTTGAGCATATTTGATATGACACGTGCATTACGGACATCGCACGCGTTATCGCCCACTCAGAGTGGTCGCCAGACAGCAGAGCAAGCGCTTGCAGGAGCATCGACATTTCAATAGACATGACCCGTACCACCTGCTAACAAGATCAGAGCAGGTGGCCATCTTCAGGCTGCGGACAGGCCACAACCGCCTGAACTATCACCTCTTTAGCAAGTTCAGGATCGGTCAGTCAGAAAAGTCAGTGCCCATGCCAGACCGGCAGTATGACAACAGCACATCTACTGCAGGATTGCCCGTTGCACGAAGCTCTGAGACAACAGATATGGACGGAGCAAACATCAGTGGAGAGGAAGCTCTACGGTGCCCTTGGGGACCTACAGCGCACGGCAGCATTCGTCAGAGGAGCTGGCGTTCCCATCTAGCGTGTTCGAGAAGAAGAAGAAGAATTGGGTAGACTGTTGTGATTTTTTCAAAGCATTTTCAGAACTGTTCTGAGTGGAGAGTCTAGATTCTAATATCTGAAGGACATATGCGAGAGAAAACAAATCACCAGAGACAGTAGTAGGTCTGACATTCTCAGTTGTTTTTTGTTGTTGTTGCCTTTTAATATTGTCTAATATCATCGAAGATGAATAGGCGTTTACAATAATCACTGAACTGGACTGAACTGAACTGAACTCCTTCTAAATTACCCGGAAACCGGACATGCAGGCCAGAAATGCGTGGTCGCTCAGGCAAACTGGGCTTCGTGCGGCTGCGACGGCAATTCTTTTTTTTTTTTTTTTTTTTTTTTTTTTTTTGCAGGTTAAAATTTCTGTGTTTTCTGGTTCTCCGTCCATCCCACACATGCAAACAGGTTGACGTTTGACAAAAACCTGAACCTCAGAATCCAAGGAATTAACTTGAAATTTAAAAAAAAATGTTGACAGTGTTATTAACTGTTGACCATTGAACTCATGTAATTAATCCTTTCTTCACGTTTTCATTGCGTTTTTTCTCGTTGCGATAATAAATCGCCTATTCCAACCTGCCGCGTGAAATAGTATTAGGGCAATAACTACGAATGAATCACGTGCATTCTACGGTTTACGTACAAATCAATTTGATTTATCCAAAAAGTGTCTGATTGGCAAACTTTGGTCTTTGAAATTTAGCTGAAAACACACATCGCTTTTAGCCTCTCCCGGCAGTACACCTGAGACTTTATTCAATATAATAATATCAACGCATGAAAGAAAAAAAAAAGAAAGCAAATCTCATGTTCATTAACTGGATAGTATGTCTACCAAAAACAAACCATAACTGTTGTTGAACCATCGGGAAAACTGTGAGCTGATTTTGCATATCTCTATTTACTAAAAAAAAAACCAACCAACTAATCAACCAACCCACACACACACACACCACATCAGTATAAACAAAAGAACAAAACCCGAACAACCAAAACGAGCAAGCAACAACAAGAAGAAAAGTGCTATTCAACATACGCTTGCGTGTTTATAACATGTCGGCAATACGAGGGGCCATTGGCCGAATGGTCACAGCCTTAGGCTGTGGAGCTGACGGTTGTGTGTTCGAACCCCTTTGAAGGGCCGAAAGTTTTCGGCTTGGCAACTCAGCTGTGCTGAACGGAGAGGTAGTAGTTCTATTTTCCTTGATGATGGGCAGTGAGTATGATTAACATTGAACAGTTCACTGCCGCTAAGGTCACTCGGTTATGGAGCTCTTGGTCTTCTTTTGAGTGGGTGAATGGGGAATGATAAATGCTTTTCAAAATCAGTATTCAACAAGCTTATAGTCTCCACGGGGGAGACAATCTCCAAGGGGGGAAGGAAACTCACTAACATATAACTCCTGGTCAGATACCGATTTTTGGAAACCTTATTGTGTCTCTTCAGTGACCGCGGAAAGTGCCAATTTGACTCCTTGCCTTTTCGGTTTTAAGAAGAATGCTATCCCAGAAAAAGGCTGGTGTGCAAAACCATAGTATGTTTGTTGAGTTTTCAACAAAAAAAAAACCCAACCCCCAAATGTGCCACCTAAGAAGCAAAAGAAAATCATGAAACAGCAAAATAAGCTACATTTTCTTGTGATAAGTAGAAAATATAAAAAGATCACCTCTTAAGGCACAAGTGCTGAGGGCCAGTTCTTGGAATGAATCCACAAGGGACTGAATTACAATAAACTAATAAATTCCAAGTATAATTACAAGAACGGTGTTCGGTTACTTATACTTGGAATTTATAGTTTATAGTAATTCAATGATATTATTATATACTTTTATGATATGTTAGTGAGTTTCCTCCCCCTTGGAGATTGTCTCACCCTTGGAGACTATAAGCTTGCTGAAGGCTCATTTTGAGAAGCATTTATTATTCCCCATTCACCCACTCAAGCACATACTGATAGTTAGGCAGAATTATCTTCCACTGCAGATATGAATGCTTATCTCCCCCAGAGAACAGGAAAAGGCCGACTCTAAGCCCACTTTCACCCTCCACCGAGTTTTTGGGCGAAAGTGGCCTGAAAGCCGCCTTTTCCTGTGGCGGAAGAGAGAGAGAGAGAATCACCGGCAGACAGACAGACAGACAGAGAAGAGAGAGACAGACAGACAGACAGAGAGGCGGGCAGACACACACACACACACACACACGCAAGCGCATATTACTGTTCTCTGACAAGTAAGACGTCAATAACCAAAAAATAACGATTATCTACAAACAAAAATACTGTGCAGGGTTATTTGTTTTTAATACTAATGTACTAACTTTTCAGATTTAGTTTTTGTTTAATCTATGTTTTTCTTGGTCATTTCAATAACATCATTTTCGCGCAAACATTCTTCAAATGAGTCTTGTCTTTCTGTGAAATAAAAAACTACAGTCTTTAACTGTTCTCTAAGTCTTTTAAAACCGAGTTATATTTCGGCATTAAAAATCCAACTATCCCAGATGTTCTTCCGCTGAAAGTAGTTTCGACAAGTGTTTCTCTTTTTAACTATGACTCTTTTGCTGAACAGTCATCTAATAATATATAGTGTCTGCGTTCCTTCAAACAGTCTATAAACTGTTCTAAACAATCACTCAGTTTATTGCTAGGATCAACTTAAATATTATGTCATCTTCTGTCCATATAATCTTCTCTCATGGTCATGCTTCTGTTCCATTCTTTTAAGTGTTTGGACAGAAAAATCAAATATGATTAAACTTTATAGGAATAAACTGTTTTGTAATGGTTGAGGACAAATATTTATTTTTTCCACAACCAGTCTGTCCACAACATCAATGAGCAATGAGGGGTTTTTGTCAAAAAGTTTTAACTGCCTCCATTAGTTTATACTAGAATTTATCTATCCAGTTAATGTTTTGATCATGCTCTCTGTGAAAACTTGTTCGTATAATAAATCTATAAGGTCTAAATGCGTAAGATTAATCAATTCAGTTCGTAAGATTGTTTTCTATTTAGTACTAATTATGATTTTGTGGCTTGTTGTTATGACCTTAATATCCTTTCATGTGAAGAATGACGACGGTAATTTAAGTTTTTCAAACGTCTAAGTTTTAGCCAGCTATTAGAATTCCTTTTAGGAAGGACGGTCCTAAGCCACAACCCCATCCCTCCCCTTATCTTTTAAGACAGAAATTTCACATATCATTGTGAACGCATCTCTAATTTCATTTTTTTACGGAAAATGAACTGTAAATTTTGTAGAGCATCCTTTTAAACCGATTTCTTTCTGTGGAGGATGGTTACTGTTTATTCCCATACGGCTTTTTTCAATCTCTTTCCGACTATTGTGTTGGCATAAGACTTCCATGTAAAGGGCAGAGTGAATGACTTTTCTGAACTTTTTTGATGGCTAAAAATATGTTAATTGGCTTATGAATTAAATTTTATGTCCATTTAAATATGGTTTTAAAGTGCCATTTGGAGGTCAGGCTTTCGAACTATTGTATATTCATTACTGGCCAACATATTTGCCTATAGATTGCGCAGTTGTTCTAGTTAGGAAACTTTTTGCTGTCGCTAACTCTTGGTTATAATTCACCATTCTTTAGTGTACTAAACCCATACAAAGTGCTATCTCACCGTTCTGTTCAAAGTCCGCAACGTCTGCAAGGTCTTTAATTCTAAAGTTTTACACCTCCCAGGCGCTAATGTAATCCTGGTTCTTCTGGCCACGCGACATTTTTAGTACAGCTTATTATTTATTTCCAAAAACAATGTGGGCAGGTTATCACATTTCACGAGTTTTCCTGTTTTGTCTGCAATTTTTATATTAACTGATCCAACCCTCCCACAAAACTAATCTTTTTTTAAACTGTAAATTTAGGAATTGTTTAATTTCATAATCGCATAATGCAGCTTTCCTGTCGGAAAAGAGCTCTTAAACAGGTTGAGGGCTTCCATATATTACGTTTTCATCAGTGCTCAGCTATCATCAAATGAACATAGAGTAATGAGTGTTAGTCATGAAGATTGAGCGGATTTTCCCCTCATAAGTTGTTTTGTCTGGCCCAGCAATAAAACTATGAGTGTGTAAATTGCCTTGTGTAAAGCCTAACATTTTAGCTAGTACTCTATTCAAAAACGTAAGATGTTCCTTGTCTTCCAAGCTTAAAATGTTATCATTGTTTTTAGATTTGCATGTTAGTTTGAGAGTAATGTCAAAGTTACTCATTGCTTCTTTTAGTGAGCAAAACCGTAATAACATCAGGTATTGTTACTGGCTATTTGGTCCCTGCTCTGATAACTTTTAGAACCTTAGTATTTCTTCTTGGCTTTGCTATATTAAACCATTACGGACTTTTGTAGAATATTTCATGGAGCGCAACCATTTGGCCCCGCATTCGTTAGCAATAGCATGTGCTAAAAGAAGGACGGTCTTGGGGTTGTTATTGTTTACAAAAACATTTTTTTCCCAAATTAAAAATGGTGCATCATTCAAATATATGGCGCAGAAATATTCTGTGGGCCGCACTACAATCTTAAAAATAGAGCAACTGTACTATTGACATGCTGTGACCCAAACTGCCTCTTTTCATAAAAGGTGAGACTCCATTGAGAGCTATCTTAACCCCCCTATTGAAAAAGAGCACATCCAGAAAAGCGTGTTTAGTCATCAATGAGTTTTATCAGAACCAGTTAAACTTTGCTGTGTCTTGTGCATCAACAGGGTGTGGAGTGGCGTTATGCCGATCATTTAAATCACCATTGATCTTTTGGTGAGGTCAGTGTACATTTTCATTTCTATTACACTTCAGGCGTGTTTGACTGACAGCAAGCACTACACCGCATGACAAATCGTTTAATCCATTCAGCAACAGAATAGACAGGAAGGCTTTTGAAAGGATTTGTAACGAATTCAATAATAACATCAAGACAAAACTTTAGTCCAAAAGTTGGATCTTAATCATGGCATCAGGCGTCATTTATGTTTTCAGGCCGCATAGGAAAGTATAAACTTTACCGGGCGTTCTCCGTTCAAAATTGTTCAGCCCTGGTCCATAGAGCAAGCGCATAAAACAGCATGGACAACATTTTATCTTAGACACTTTAAGGCTAACTGAGCGGGTAGAATAGAACGAAATAACGGACTTATTCGTACTTACGTTTGGTGTTAGCTAGGTTCGCAAGCACAGGCAAGATCAAGCATATAACTGAGCCTTCTTACTGGCTTTGACGACCACAAAAAACAATACTAGCAAATTTAGAGGACGCCATTAATTCTACAGATTTGATTACCTTCAAGTATTCAAGGGTACAACATGTTTTACAATACGGCCAAGATCGAAAAGTAGGCTTTGCTGTTGGCACTTGGTTTATACATGTTGCCTTCTGTCCTTAGACTCAGGTAGGAGATAATAATAAACTATAATAATGAAATTCTTATAGCAGGCAATGAAACAGGAAGTGGGAAAAACGACATTAATTCGGAGCCAGTAATATTACAGAGCAGGAAACAAACACCCACTATTAAGTCATCTATTCCCGAAGTCCAACACCCAAAGTCATTGAAGACTCAGCAAAGCTCGCGGACTCAGTTCGCGATGACCATGATATGAAAAGACAGCGCTTGTTCTTGATTAAACTGGATTGGCATTACTGGTCTTATCTACTAAATGTAACCCAACTATTACAAGAAATAATGTCCAAGTGCTCGGCCATAAAGCAACTTCTTTGCTTGAGTAGACAAAAGCCAGCTGACAATACTCCCTAATATACAGGTAAGAGGTATATAGCTTTACCAGCTAATTTTTTAATAAATTTGCAAGATTGATCAAGCTGTTTTTTTACCATGATTTATCAGGCGATGGCGGTGGAGGCACTGGGCTTTCTTTGACCGCTGCCGCTGTAATGGCCTCACCAGTGTCCTTATTGCAAATCCTAGGCCGTATAACGCTTCCTAATGTGATCCTTGCTCTCTAAACAGTGTTTGTTTCGTTTGCTAGTGTTGTGTCTTCATATTAAAATTCTTTGGATAGTTTCTCTTATTTGCTCACTTGGGTTCGTAATTGTTTTTTCGGTTAGATAGACAGCACTTCTAGTCTTGCTGATCTCTTTGTTTAGCATCTTTTAGTCTTTGGGCTATTCTTTCTTTAATATCATGTCCTAAGTTGGCGTCATCAGGCCTCAAACGAGTTTTTCTTTTTTTTCTCTTTTTATCTGTCATCTAGTTCACTAGTTTTGCTAAATTGTTTGTAATTCGCCTCTAATAGTTCTTTAAAGCATGTCAAGGTGCGTTCGTAGTTCTGATAGGCAATGGGGAATCATTAAATTGTTTTTAAACGCTGTTTTCTTCTGAAAAATGTTTCTGCTTCTATTTTATTTATATAATTCGCCTGCTGATTGATTTAAATTCTTTAAGTTCCATGTTTTGCATTTGGTTATCTGTTGGGATTTCTTGTAGGTGTGTTTTGAAGTTTAGCAACTGCCTTCCGCCTTAATGTTGGGCCTAAACATGGCCAAGGGCGATTTTGATCTTTCACATGAGGTCTTTTTCTAATTGAAAACCCACGGCTAAAAACTTTGATGGGTTTTTTTGTTGTAAGTCTGAACAAGTTGTCCTTGATCGGTTTTTCACAAACAAATGATCATCTTTTAATTCAAAAATCATTTTGGGTCTATTAATTCGGGAGGTCTTGACCTAAACTTTGGTACAATGATTTAACCTTACTTTTTCTGTTAATTTCATGCTCATTGAGAGCGTTGAGCGTTGCTGTGTTAAAGGGATCATTTCACTCATGTCGTCTCCACGATCAAAAAAACATCTAATCTTCTTCCCTTCAATTCCTGCATGTTTTATATTAAGTAACTTTTTATTTTTGGGTTTTTAAAAAAAAATGCCACAAGCATATGGCTCGATTCTTGACCGTATAGAAAGCTGAAAGAACCCATTGGCTGTGAATGGGAAATAGACGTGAATATTATTGTTCCAAATAAACCATCTACTATTGATGCAGATCAAATTCTTACTGTCTCAAATTCCAGACTTAGGAGCGGATGAAATTGATGTGCCAGGCTTCTGCGCGTTTACTTTAAAATAGTGCTCGCTTCAACAAAGACCCAACAGGACAGTTGTCAGAATCTGGTCGGGACGGACAATCGTTTAAGAAAATTTCTATTAAACTTGGAGGGGCAAGAAATATTTTCTTTACCTACAATGCAGACATATTTTGACCTTTATTCTGATCTTATGGGCTAACCGGGGAATGAAAGGGTGATCTTGCGTTTCAGATTGAAAATGATGATGGAATTAAAACACAGAATAGGGACGCCGCAGATGCTTAAAGACAACCAAAAAGCATGTAGCCGTAATGTTTGCGTAGGGAATCGCTTTCCATTCCCTTAGATTTTGAGTTGTTAAAAGCGCATGCGCCCTACTTTTCAAGGAGCATTAAAAGACAGATTGTGTAATATGAACTAACTTTTAATGAATACAACGCGTTATCAGATCATCAGTCACTGAAGCAAAGTACAGCATTTCTGACATCATGTTAGAGTTTGACGTTGTTAGCAACTCTAATTTAGCAAGGCTGATTGGACCAATATGGAGTCAGAATTAGTAATATATTACGATAAAGAGTGATTCATCATAAACATATCTAGATGCAGGGCAGACACTATATGGAATTTTAGTTTTTAGTGTTGCAGCAAGATGCTTAAAGTATTTTATTGCTGTGCGAAGATGAAGAACGTTCTAAAAGTGAGCCAAGTGAAAAGTTTTTTAATCCAAAATTAACGAAAGTACAATGTTCGATTGAGGGTAGTCCTACCAAATCTACGCTAGCGGGCTTAAACCTTATCAGGGCATTTTGAGAAATAAGAAACTGTTAGGGGGTCGGGAGGTGAGAAAATCCAATAGTTGACCTTGCGTCTCTAAAGATTTACATCTTCACCAATGTTAGGCTTGATGATTATTTAACAACGAATACGGTTTATGGATTGACCTAAGGTCAACAGAGGTAATCAGTTGCATGGAAGCGGGAGAACTGTGAGAGGGAGAATAAAAATTCCAATTGATAAAGAAGACGAAGCCGATAAACCGCTTAATGTACATTTGTTTTTATTATATGATGCGCAGCTGATATTTGAGATAACAGATTAAATGATGTACTATACTAAATTATTTTTCATTTATAAAAAAGCATGTCTGTTAGGTTTTTCCAAATGTGCCTACAGCGGCGTCAAAAGAAGGTGAATAGGCAGGCAATTCTGCTGTTTATAGAAACCCCTGCAAGTAAAAACCTCAGATTAAACAACATTACACAAAATGCAGCAAGTACAGAGCAAGAACTTTCAAATCTCAGGCAAAACCAAACGAAAGGTTTCTGCTGCCTTCAATGCTGTTTACATTGTTAATACTGGAGCATGACTATAAGCGCTCTATCAGCAGGAACGAGCGTAGGTCTCTTAGCAACGGGCATAGGCGCACCGCAGCTATACCTCTAGGAGTTTGGTTGTCTTTAGCTCTCGGCCTGTGTTCATTAAGCCGTGGATAGGTGCTGGCTAGCAAAAAATAAAAATAAACTCCAAAAGCACCAGCTATGTTCAACTAATAATAGCTAAACGTAGCTCGTTTTAAACTGACATAAATAAGCGCTTGTTGACTCACCCCTCACGGATGAAGAATTTAATCGTTTTACAGGCCGATTTGATGACTAAAAAGACAAAGTTTGATCTTTCAAAGAAAGGCGCTGGTGAAAGTTTTTCAACCGCCAGACCCCGAGCAGATAAAAAAGGAAAGTTAAAAAAGAGTAAACGAGGACCTTAAACTCTGTTCTAAACAGCTCACATTAACAACTCCAGAGGTGTTTATACTTTAGTTATGAGTCCAAGCACAAAAAAGACCGTTGATATGGGTTCTGATTAAGTTTTATTTTTAATTTTAAATAAATATTTTGGCTTAGAAAAAAGAAAAGACAGCATGGCTAAGATATATGAAGGACAAGACGAATTGTTTGAAGGAATGCTCGAGATGAGAGCGTTTATCAAGTGCACTGCATGATATGATTTAGAAGTCATTGACCCAACAACCGTACAGGAAGCGTTGTACATGCAATTTCTCAAGTTCCAGGCAAAACTAACAATAGACCCGCAGTTAAAGTAATGTTAGCTGGTTATACTCGACTATGTAACAATAAATGAAGAAATCTAGAAGTCTGGGTATCAACTAAACAACAGATATTTTTCTCATAACGACTTACACCCCGGTTGGGCAGACGAACTGCTTGCACCAGTTTGGCGCTGCTGCTGAAGAAGCCAAAATGAGAGGCTCTGGTTGGGCCAGGAGGGCGAAGTCTTAGAGCTTAGATTAAAACAGGGCTAAGTATGCACCGGATTGTAGGCAAGGCTTACCATTCCGCTACTCGGGAGTTGGTTTTAAGAAGAGAGCAGTTTTAAAACATAAAAAATTCAGACAACAAATGTTTCATGTGGTTGAGTTTTGCAAGGCTGCATCATGTCGCGAACACGCAGAAGAGTGACTAACTATCGGCAATACGCCAAAAGATCTTAACTTCAATGGAATATCCTATTCCTGTTAGTGTAGCCAAAATTGAATCAGTTTTGAAGAACAAAAAAAACAAACCAATTACTGTTAATGTATACACATGGGATGAGGAGGAAACAATTTGGTGCCAATTAAAGTGTCAAGAACAGTCAACATAGGCGAACCAGCCAAAAGTCATGTGGGACTTACTCTTATTTGTGTTTTCGCCAGCAGGGCTGCCCCATACACATGATAGCACAATGAGCAGATTATTAGCGCAATACTTCAAAACATGAACATAAACAAGAAAATTCTGTAGAAAAAGTTTACATGGAATTCCAACCGCTCAAGCCGCGCTTGAAACATATAAAACAATTTGTAAAAGTTCTGTAGACTGATTTTAAGGACAGAACTAACTACGCCCCCGCCAGGATCTAAAGTTAGTTTTAAGAACTGGGAAACGGTGCAAACAAGTCATAGTAGTTTACGCTGACTTCGAGTCGCTTATTGTTCCTTATGAAGGGCCAGCACCACAAAACTTCGAAAAACAGTCTTTAATGAGTAATCATCCAGATTTGTTCATTTGCCTTCATGATTGTTAGGGTCGGATGGCGTTTATTCAGACGCCAGAATTTATAGAGGGCCAGTGCTGCAGAATACTTCTTAGAAACGCATTGCAGAAAGTGCGTAATGGACTGTTCTTATAATCTAAAACTTATCTGGAAAAATCATAATGACGCATGAAGGACAAAACAACAGTTTGGACTTAGCCACGCATTGTTGGATTTGCGGTTAGAGTAACGCCCACGAGAGTAAAACCACCAGTAAGAGACCATGAATCAACATTAGTGGCAAAGTCTCAGGAGGAGCAGCACACAGTAAAATGCTCAATCTTCAACTAAAGTTTTGATCCTAAGGACATGAGCTGCCCATCTTCTTTATAACTTGCGAGGTTACGGACTCTCATCTTATAATGCAGCAGAACCTGCGCTTTGGGTAGCATGCATTGCACAGTCATCAGAAAGAACATGTGTTTCACTTTAAATAACATGTCTTTCTTACGCTATATGCAACACATGATGGGCTCATTAGAGGCAATGGCTATGTCCTTAAAGTCCTGCCCAATAACGGAAGAATATTTTGATCAACTCTGTGTTAGGAAGGGCGTTTTTACCCTTATGGTACATGAAACAGTTGGGAAAGTTGACGAAGGACACACTTCCTCCTAAAGGGCCGCGTTCTTTTCTTGTCTTAGAGGAAAGGACTGATCAGTGATTCCGATTACCAACATGCTCAAGATGCGTGGCAGAAGTTAGAGTGTAAAACGATGGAGACTATCATGACTCCTACTTGATGGCAGATGTATGTTTGTTGGCGGACGTCTTTGAAAATTATAGGAAGACCTGCATGAAACATTACAGTTTGGATCCTGCGCATTACATTTCTGCGCCCGGGATGAGTTGGGATGCTTTCTTAAAGTTTACTGAGTACAGATTGATTTATTGTCTGACCTACCAATGATTCAGATGATTGAAAACGGATTGCGTGGAGGAATTAGTATGGCGTCGCATCATTACTGTAAAGCAAACAACAAATACTTGGACGACTATGATCCAAGTAAAAGGTCTAACTATCTCATGTATTCTTAGATGCAAACAATCTGTAGGTTGGGCAATGCGCAATCACTTCCATTACGTAACTTCAAGAGGGTACACAGGTACGAATAATATTCAAAAGGCATTAAAGTGGTTGGGCATTTAACCGCCTGATCAACCGAGCGTGTTTTCATTTAAAGTTGACTTAGAATATTCCTCAATCTCAGAACTCCAAATGACCTGCATAAGACTATCCATTAGCCAGCAGAAAGTCTAAAGAATGGATCCAAGGAGAACCACGCTAAACTTGTGGCCTAATCTTCGAGCAAAAAAAATTAATGTCTGTCATGACAGACATCTGCAAATTTTATTTAAGACATGGTTTGAAGTTGACAGCTGTTCATCGCGCATAATTGCTTTTGATCAAGAACAGGTCATGAAACCATACACATGAAGAACACTGACCTCAGAACTAAATGCACCACAGATGCTTCAGAAAAATAACTTTTTCAGCTAATGAACAACAGCTTTTTGGAAAGAACTATGGAGAATCCCGCACCAAGCGCAAAGATGTCAGATTAGTCACCAGAGAGAACGGAAGCAATTAAGCCTAACTTCACAACCAAATTATCAGGACTTTAAAAGATTTCATGATCAGCTTTTTGGCATAAGGATGAAACAAAAAGAAAGGTCAAATGTACAAACCTGTAATTTTATTGGGTTTACTGTGTTAGAAATTCAAAGCTTTTGATGTTAGAATTCTTTATGGCTACTTTATACGCCCTCGTATCCTGATCCAGAGTACTTTACACAGATTACAGATAGTTTTGTTAAGATATCCCCACTGAAACTTCTATAAAGACATGGAAAGGAAGTGCTAAAGGGCAATGAGGATGGTATGAAACTTCAGATTACCCTAAAGATTTCGCCTTTGGCATTCAATTTACTAACAAAAGGTTTTAGGAAAGAGATGGATGAATATCTGGAAAGGTGATTCAAGAGTATGGGGGTTACGGTCAAAAATGTACTATTTCGAGCCAGAGAAAATCATATAAGAAAGCCAAAGGGAATATCTCGCAGCGTTGTGCAGTCAAACATATCACATGACAACTAACAAAGAAGCAATGGGGTTTGGCAATAAGACTTTTCATCATGACAACGTAAAACTGCGATCTAATCTACATGAGATCCAACACAACAGTTGTAACAAAGAAGTCGTTAGATAGAACAAACACAAAACTGTGTTTGTTAATCCAGAGTTTTCATATGCAATTGGGCACTGGAGAACCGTAAATTAATTAAAGGAGCGGTACTGTGTCTGCGGAATTATCTGCAAGTTCTTCTTTCACAAAAGATCTTTGAGACGGTTGTTTTTGTTGTGTCAGTTCTCGTAAATAATACACGGGTGCGGATTCAATTTTACAATTCTTTTTATTTTCAATATGATCAACATCCAACCGGATCAATTTGCCCTGATGCGAGTGTCCCCTTCTGCTTCCCCCGGTATATAAAGGACCTTACATTAACCAAACGGTAATAGTTTGCCGGGTGTACTGAGTCTTCAGCAACATTTATGTGTTTCTTTTGAGTGCTTGTACTGGTTTTAGAGCCCTTTAAATTCTTCATTATTCATTGCGCGCAAACTGAGGCAGTCTTCAACCCATTCTGTGTTGGCGAGAATGTCCAATCACTCTCTGTGAATACTGGTAGGAAAAAAGTCTTTCGCTAACTGTTGTTAAAGTTTTCAACTAAAAGCCTGTGATCTGTGAACACCCGAATGCCTCTCTAATAGTATCTCTGTGTTTTAACAATAATTGATTCACTTGGCCTTGTAAATTCTTCCATCATCAACTTGAATCATGCGAGGATAAGTTAGTGGCGCGCTCGTGTATATCAGTTGTATAGCAACAGCAACAGCAGAAGCACTCTTTTGTGTTAATGGCTCCGATCTTTGTATCTTGAAGCCATATCAATGACTGTGAGTGCGTACTTACATCTTTTCGTCTAAACCATCAGAGGGTAAAATATAGAAGATCATTGGTGTCGTTTGGAGTTGTATTAACAAAGTGTGGTCTCTGTATTCGTCTAGGGGCAGTAAATAAATTGCCAAATCGCTTGTTTAGATAACCATTCCTTTGCTGTTTTTCACTAACTCCCCCCTGGCTTGGCTTAGCTTTTAATTGCTGTATTGCCCTTCCAATATCTTTAGGCGAATATTAGATTTTGTTCATTTTTTATTCACCAAAATTATGTGCCAACAAAATACACGACGTCATACCAACGACAATAAAACCCGATTTCTTGGCATCTTTTGTTTTTTTCTGATGGTTGATAAAAGTCACTGAATTTTGGTGGGGGCAATGCCAGGACGGTTTTGCCTGTTACTAGATAATATTGTTTTATTGCCTTGATCACAACATCTTTAAATATGTAAGCTGCATGCCCCTGTCTTTTTCAGGTGTCATTATAAAATCTAAACTGCTCAAGTCTCTGGCATTTCATAGGCGTCTTGTGGGGGCAGCTCTAGTTCCACCATAGCTTTGTTATGTCTTTTTCTCTCCGCCGTCATTCCCAGTTTACTAATGCGAAATTACTTTCCGGCTAAAAGCAAGCGCAATCCACCACAGCGCCGCCTATCATTATTGCTAGTGAAGCCATTTTTTATAAATGTATTTTTTTTCTTACCATATTTATATTGTCTGGTGGAATTTTTCCCTTGCTTACCAAGAAAATCTTTCGTGGCAAGACCGAAGCTGCAATGATAGCAATCATTTAGCTAATCCTCAAATTCTAGTTGCAAGATCTCTGGTTTATATTCTTAACAGCTTTACCAAGCATTGATATCCTACACTTAGTCCTCCAAAAAACAGAATGGTATACCAAGGTTAGCAAAAACAGTTTTTTCGGTGCTCATTGTTATAAAATAAAATAATTATAATTATTAAAAAACATGAACAGTGATGACTCCTATACAGCTACAAGGCACCTAAACCTTCCCGAAACTTATGAAAGGCCAAGTTGATGATCAACTATTATGCCCCAAAAGGAGAGGTTGTATTCCTTTGCAGCGTGTGGAAAAACAAAAACATTCCTTTCCTCGGAACTGAATTCAGCATTGAACAGATCAACGAGACTGTCGCCACAAGACATTAAAAAGTATCATAACAGGAATGAAAGCGCAGCTGGTCTAGAATGTGAAAAGTGTGGGCAAACGGTTTCTTAGTTAGTAAACTAAACTATCAGTAGATTTGCATCCCATTGATTCTGAAACATGATCTTAAACCATGATTTTAACGCAAGATCCAGTTTTAAAACCAAAGTCATTAAGTCTCTAGGCTGTGAGTTTATACTATAAATTTGGAAGCATTGTTACGCCATTATTCATGGATTAATAACTTTTAATCCCATCTAGATTTTATTCCCTTCAAAATGAACGATCTGGAAAATCAGCAGAATCAGAAAACCACTGAAACCAGTGGAAAAGTAACCAGCTAGAAAATCAGCAGAAAACCGCTGAATCCAGGTGGAGAAACCATTAAAAATCCTGGCGTGTTGAAAGCATGAAAAAAATTAGCAGAGTGGAAACAACAAAAAAAATTTTAATGGTTACAGAATATACCTCATCATGAAAACAATAACACCGCCAACGACAGAACAAGTAGATCAATGATGCCCAGCTATAAAAACTCCATTGATTCAAGGGCCCCAAGTCTTCAAGGAATATTGAACTAAAAACTGTGCCATTTTTTGGCGCCATTGCTGCTGTTGGGGGCAGTTTATTATGCAATAAATATATACACAATGGCAACAGAAACGAAAGCAGTTAACACCAACCTGAACCGCTAAATACAGAAAAAGACAACTGCACGCCAAAACCGCCAATAACAAAGCATCATTGTGATCCCATTTATAATGGAAAATATTTTAAATTTTTTTATAAAAATAGATCATGCGTATTATAAAATGAATAAGTCAATAAATAAAGACAAATAGAGTCTATAAAAGACATTTCCATAGACCAGAAATGTAATCATTGGTTGCTTCGGATGTAAAAAACTTCATTAAAATCGATACAGAGAACGCTGCGGCAAGACATCATCCTTCAACGATACACGTATTTTGAGGCGTGTGTGACTATCTTAACATTTACTATTTAAGATACAAACATAGGTACCTTGTATTTTTTTATAATAATTATCAGATAACTTAAAAAGAACTTATTGTACCTTAAAGGATGACTTAATCAAGAACTAGCAAGAACTTAATAAGACTTAATCAAGAACTTATTAAGAACTAATTAAAAACTTGGGAAATAACTTGAGAATGACTTAGGACAACTAGGAAGTACTTAAATAAGAACTTGAGAATAACTTGTTAAAAACATAGAAGGAACTTGAGTGTGGTGCATTGCGTGGGTGGGTGAGGCAGGTGGGGGGTGGGGGTGTGCATGCGTGGGGGCAGGACAAAACAAACAACAAAACAACAAACACAACAATAGCCAGTCCAGGTGGGGGTGGGGGGACGTGCGTGCGGGGTTAGGCCAAAACACACACAAAAAAAAGTAGAACTCCTAGGGCCACTTCCTTGGCTTTTGACTAAACAGGCTGTTCTCGCCTCACCTCAATCAACCCAATATCACATATGTCGTTTGCCCAGTTTGCCGCTGACGGTTTGTTTTTTTTTTTTTTTGCTAGAGCTGCCGCGCTTTGTATCCAAAAGCGATCACATAGGTCGTTTTGACCTAGTTTGCCCATACCAAGCTTGCCAGTGCTAACGTTCATTGGCGGCAAGCGATCAATAGGGTTGTTTGGGCCTAGTATGCTGTGCGCCTCTTTCTCACCAGCTTGCAACTGGCTTTGGCTAGGAGCCATGCTTATGCGGCTCTAATCGGCCATAGTATACATCCGTCCTTGTATATAGGAGCATTATTATGAAGATTGTGCTGGCCAACACTACTCCTCACCATACCTGTTAGATGACTAAGGTCTTTGCCTAACCTACTAGTGTTGCCAGAACCCCCGAAAACGCCATCCAGTTGGCAGAATTTAAATAATGGTTTGGCGTTTGGCTACACATCCATTTATACGATTCCTAGCTTGTGGAATTTAGGATGTTAAAAAACACACAGAAAGTTGAATGAGTTTCCTAGCATACGAATCAGACATGTTCACCTGCTTCTTAAGAAATAAACGCCATGTTTTGAGCGTTTTTTTGTTTTTTAACATGACTTGGGCCATGTCCTCAAGCCAACGCCCAAAATATCAACGGCGTGATGAATTGTTTTGCTTATTATTTTGTGTTTAATCAACATAGCGCCGCTTTTTTTAAAAAAGAAAGCGCCATCAACAGTTTAAACACCTTATTTATAATTAGCCTCATCCTTGTTCGGTAATGTCATTTTATTCATTTCCTTGACCCAACAAACCTTGAAGATAGTCGTTTCATATCCAAAGCAGTCGGTTCACTTTTTTCCTTTTTCTCCACCCTCTAGAAAGCAATACATCCTTTTCTGTTCGGTTTCGGCGTAACGAAACATGCTTCACCTGATTCTTTTTTTTAACAAATACTCTAACACATTAAAGTAAAACTTGGATCTTTAATAGCACAATCTGTTCCTCAGTAAACCGGCTCAACCATTTTAGAATAACACACCAAGCACAGAACACAGTCGCAATAAAAAAACGTCTTACTCGTCCGGTAGTCAGTATGAAAAAAGAATGAGAAACCGGTTGGTAACTGATCATGTGAGCGCTTTTAATAACACGCCCACACACGGCGGGAGAAGATTCGAGAATGCTTGATGTCCCATAATTATGGCCCCCCGATGCGCAGGCCCCCAGCGTGAGGGGAGTGGGGTGAGGGGAGTGAGACAGGCGCAGTATTGATTTTTTAGCCGCTCAGTTTGTCGCAGGTTGAGGCGCGCGCGCGCGCGTGTATGAGTGTCTGTCTCTGCCTGTCTGTCTGTCGCCTGTCTGTCCGTCCTGTGTGTGGTGTGTGTGTGTGGTGTGTGGGTGTGTGGGTGTGGGGTGTTGGTGGTGGGGGGTGGCGGAGGTGGTGGTGGAGGGGTTGGGTGTGGCCATGTGTTGGAAGAGAGGAGGGAGGTAGACAGCAGTCAGGAAGGTTACACAGAAAAGTATCGCAGAAGTGTGTGGTGTGGTGTGTGTGTGGTGTGTGTGTGATGTGTGGTGTGTGTGTGTGTGTGTGGTGTGTGGTGTGGTGTGTGTGTGTGTGTGTGGTGTTTCCGTCTCTCTGTCTCTCTTCACTGTCTGTCTTTCTGAGGGCAACTTAACCTTAGGGTTTCTCTCTCTCTCCCCACTCTGTAATTAACATACCGCGAGTATTCGATAGCCTGGTGCATCCACGCCGTGATATGGGGCGCGTTCAGACCAACTGCTTGCCCCTGCGTTACTCTATGGGAATGTTTCAGTCCTGGCTACTTTCCCTACGCTACTCTATGAAAAAACTTTAGTAAAATAGTATTAAAATCGGACAACCGTAACACAGTAATGTTTGTTTGTAGATAATCGTGTATATTTGGTTATTGAAAGTCTTACTTGACAGAGAACAGGAATAAGCGCGACTCTACGTCAACTTTCGCCCGAAAACTGGGTGAGGGCGAAAGTGGGCTAGAGTCGGCATAATACCTGTTCTCTGAAGGAAGAGAGAATGTCAAGTCAAGGAGGTCATGTGGTAGCAGACACACAGACAGACAGACAGACAGACAGAAAAGGAGAGAGAGAGAAAGAGGAAGGAGAATGTCAAGTCAAGGAGGTCATGTGGTAGCAGACAACAGACAGACAGAAACAGAGAGAGAAGAAGAGAGAATGTCAAGTCAAGAAGGTCATGTGGTAGCGATGTTAATCATCAAGTGCTGGAGACCCCCTCCCGTTTTGGGTTCGTCGTTCACGTGCTGTTTAGCAATTGCCAGG
>CM031618.1:33646863-33649363 GCA_018398815.1 Conus ventricosus
CAACCCCAATAAAAAACTAAAAAAATTCACCCGTCCATCAACGGTTATTATTATCGAACCCACATTGTCTAGCCAAACTGTCACATGACAATCGAACTCAGGAACAATAATAATAATAACGAACACTTAATAATAGGAACCCCTATGTACACTATTTACAGAATATACAAAAAAGAGGTACCAACACAAACCGGCTGACAAAAAGCTTCAATTCACAGAACCAGACGACATCATACCAGACAACCAGTATACGCAACAAACATAATACAACTAAACACAGCATGAGACAACTACAGTACAACTCGCCATAATACAAAACAACATGACGAATGACACCACCATGAACCTAACAATCACCAACCTGGACAGACAGACGTTCAACCACACCAGTTCTGCAACTGGCTGACGTGGCTGCCAACAGAGACGACACAGAACCCGGCACAGGCCAAGGGCACACCAGACCCGACGAGGACCTGGCACTGACTATGACTCGAAGTCACTCAGCTCGACTAACGGCGCTGCCGCCGCAACTACAAGGCGCGTCCACCCCCGACGAACCCCAGGGACCGAAGTGAAGCTACCCCAACGCATTCCGACCTGGTCGGAATCAAGCGAACTCCACTCACAACACAAAACAGCGATTGGTCAGAGCAGCGTACCCCTCCGCAGAGCTGACACGCCGGACCAACGGACTAGTTGTTGCTCGTGCAACAACACGACAATTTACCACAACAACTCACAGACTTGACAACACCAACAACAGCCGATATCCTGCCCCGCCTTCGATAGTGTAGAACCCAAGTAACAAAAGGGTAACAATCGGGAATGAAACCAACCTTCCGCTTCCATCCCTTCAACAAGTCAAGATTGGAACTCAAGAATATTGTGTATCTTATTTCCCCCAGCACCCTACCTAGCCTAACCTTCCACCTTAACCAAAACCCCAATCTTACACACGCACACTCGCACACACACATATACACATATGCACACGCGCACACGCTCTCTATTTCTGAACTACCATTACTCCAAACACATGAACGGCTGGTTTACTACTGCCGATCGGTGACACCCACATTTTGGGTTGTTCAAAAGAAGGTGCACTTCCCCACCATTGACAGATTTCAGTTACTGAATTACGACATAGTAGAAGAAAACATCTCCCTTCCTCACCCACTTACCTTCGTGTTTACCAGCTAACTCCAGTCTCACCATAAAACAGCATTGTAGAAATGGGAAAACAATCGACCAAGTGAACTGTTTGAGATTTGCAGTGCAGGCCAGACCTTTATCGAAGGCAAATGCCATCCTTCTCCTTCCAATGCCTAAACCTTAGCTGAACTGAACCGGGTACCCATTTACCACTTGGTGGGAGAACAAATTTTGAAGCCTGAGGGACAAAAGAACAACAGCTCACTCTACGAGTGGTTCGAACACAAGACCATGAGCTCTACAAACGAAAGCTCTACGAGGCACTAGACGATGACCATCTTTAGTGTGTGTGTGTGTTGTGTGTGTGTGTGTGTGTGTGTGTGTGTGTGGTGTGTGTGTGTGTGTGTGTGTGTGTGCGTGCGTGCGTGTGTGTGTGTGTGTGTGTGTGTTGTGTGTGTGCGTGCGTGCGTGTGTGTGTGTGTGTGTGTGTGTGTGTGTGTGTGTGTGTGTGTGTGTGTGTGTGTGTGTGTGTGTGTGTGTGTGTGTGTGTGTGTGATAGTATCTTTGTGCTAGTGTCAATCAGAAAGAGATTTTGGACGACTGGGGCCTAAAATATGACATAACATGTCTTTATTAAGGAGAACTGACAAAGACAAGCTGCGTCAGCTGCACAATATTATAGTGTCTGTCTGTCTGTCTGTCTGTCTGTTTCTGTCTCTTTCTCTCCCCCCTCCCCCCCCCCCCCCCCAATACATACATACATACACACAAAACACACACACACCATATATATATGCGCTGATCCTCAGTACCATTCTCTCTCTCTCTCTCTCTCTCTCTCTCTCACTCTCTCTCTCTCTCTCTCAATATATATATATATATATATATATATATATATATATATATATATATTATATACAGACAGACATATACATAAATAGACAGACAGACAGACAGACAAATAGACAGACAGATAGACAGACAGAATGATAGATATCGAGGAGAGAGAGAGAGAGAGAGAGAGAGAGAGAGACAGACAGACAGACAGACAGACAGACAGAATGATAGATATCGAGGAGAGAGAGAGAGAGAGAGAGAGAGAGAGAGAGAGAGAGAAGGAGAGAGAGAGAGAGAGAGAGAGAGAGAGAGAGGAGCAGACTCGTAAAGCAGCAAGAAAAGACCTGGTAAACCAGTTCATATGTGGGTCACTGAGACAGTATGACCACTCAACCTGTGTCAACCTGTGAACGCTTTCTGTATATAGCTTGGGTGTCTGATTTCATCTCCTTTTTTGGTCTCAGCAAAGGTCAGCTTGGATTGTCTCTTCCAAATGGCAATAAACTTATGG
>CM031618.1:33661863-33669363 GCA_018398815.1 Conus ventricosus
GAAACGCCGTCCTGCAGCCATCCCAGCGCCCGTCCTCCATCCACTGTTGTCAGTTTCGTTCTTGGAGGCATGCTTAATCAGAGCTCTGGTGCGCGCCCCTAAATACCCATTCCTGTGCAACTTTCGTTGAGAAGTGTTCAGTATAGCCATGGTTTGCTCGTGCAAAATGCCAAAAACCTACTGCAATACTGCTTCTTCAGCTAAATTCGAGCAAAGTTTCAAGAAAAGTCTCGTGTTTTGACAACCTTTTCACTGCCCCTAAAAACGGTGTTGCTGAACTGCAATTCTTGCAAAACATGGTCAGGCACGTGCAGCAGTGGGAAAGGCTTTGGGAAAAACCCAAGTTGACCATTTTTTCGTCACGCGGTGTTGGCATGAAAAATACATACGGAAAGTTGCTGAAATCAGAGGCCGGCCCTTAACTTTAGTTCCGCAGTATATATAAAAAGTTGATTGTCATCTGAGAAACTGTTACGGAAAATAATGTTTACATTACTATAGATAAGTGTACAAAACGAAAAGGGCTGGCCCAAGCACTGAACCCTGTGAACGTTACGTTGACGATGTGTGTGGAAGTCACGCTTACGATGAGTGAGAATGCCATTTTGACGATGTCTGTGAACACCATATTGACGATGCCTGTGAACACCATATTGACGATGTCTGTGAACACCATATTGACGATGTCTGTGAACACCATATTGACGATGCCTGTGAACACCATATTGACGATGTCTGTGAACACCATATTGACGATGTCTGCGAACACCATATGACGATGCCTGTGAATGCCCTGCTGACATTCTGTCACACACCGCATTTGCAGCACTCAATCACACACACGCCATGTTTACTCCATACGCGCGCATCTACTCCATTCATCTAAACGAGAGACTCTGGGGAAACAAGAATTCTTTTTGTACTCCCAGTTCTTATAGAACAGAGAGTACTTTAGAATGGGAACAAAGAAATGCTGTCTGTGTGTCTGTGTGTCCGTGGTCAAAATGTGTTCCACTCGCTCCAGACAAAACTACTGGATCGATCTTTCTGAAAATTTGTAGGTATGTTCATTATGGGTCATGGGTGATGCCGGACGTTTTAGTTTACCGTTACAGCCGTTACTAACGGCTGTAACGGCCTGTAACGCTTTTTCTTCTTTATGGAATATCTCAGAAAGTACTTGGTCGATTTTTGTGAAAATTAGCAGGTATGTTCATTATGGGTCACGGATGATGCCCGATGGTTAGTTTATCCCATTATAGCCGTTACTAACGGTTGTAACAGCCTGTAACGCGTTTTCTTCTTTTTAGAATATATTAAAAAAAAGTACTTGGCTGATCTTTCTGAAAATTTGTAGGTATGTTCATTATGGGTCACGGATGATGCCCGATGTTTTAGTTTACCGTTACAGCCGTTACTAACGGCTGTAACGGCCTGTGACGCTTTTCTTCTTTATGGAATATCTCAGAAAGTACTTGGCCGATCTTTGTGAAAATTAGCAGGTATGTTCATTATGGGTCTCGGATGATGCCCGATGTTTTAGTTTACCCAGTTATAGCCGTTACTAACGGCTGTAACAGCCTGTAGTGTTTTTTCTTCTATATAGAATATCTCAAAAAGTACTTGGCCGATCGTTCTGAAAATTTGTAGGTATGTTCATTATGGGTCAGGAATAATGCCTGATGTTTTAGTTTATCGTTGTAGCCGTTACTAACGGCTGTAACGGCCTGTAACGCTTTTTCTTCTTTATAGAATATCTCAGAAAGCACTTGGCCGATCTTTCTGAACATGTGTAGGTATGTTCATTATGGGTCACGGATGATGCCCGATGGTTAGTTTATCCCGTTATAGCCGTTACTAACGGTTGTAACAGCCTGTAACGCGTTTTCTTCTTTTTAGAATATATTAAAAAAAAGTACTTGGCTGATCTTTCTGAAAATTTGTAGGTATGTTCATTATGGGTCACGGATGATGCCCGATGTTTTAGTTTACCGTTACAGCCGTTACTAACGGCTGTAACGGCCTGTGACGCTTTTTCTTCTTTATGGAATATCTCAGAAAGTACTTGGCCGATCTTTGTGAAAATTAGCAGGTATGTTCATTATGGGTCTCGGATGATGCCCGATGTTTTAGTTTACCCAGTTATAGCCGTTACTAACGGCTGTAACAGCCTGTAGTGTTTTTTCTTCTATATAGAATATCTCAAAAAGTACTTGGCCGATCGTTCTGAAAATTTGTAGGTATGTTCATTATGGGTCAGGAATAATGCCTGATGTTTTAGTTTATCGTTGTAGCCGTTACTAACGGCTGTAACGGCCTGTAGCGCTTTTTCTTCTTTATAGAATATCTCAGAAAGCACTTGGCCGATCTTTCTGAACATGTGTAGGTATGTTCATTATGGGTCACGGATGATGCCCGATGTTTTAGTTTATCGTTATAGACGTTGCTAACGGCAGTAACGGCCTGTAATGGTTTTTCTTCTTTATGGAATATCTCAGAAAGTACTTGGCTGATCTTTGTGAAAATTAGCAGGTATGTTCATTATGGGTTATGAATGATGCCCGATGTTTTAGTGTACCCCGTTATAGCCGTTACTAACGGCTGTAACGGCCTGTAACGGTTTTTCTTCTTTAAAGAATATCCAAGAAAGCACTTGGCCGATCTTTCTGAAAATTTGTAGGTATGTTCATTATAGGTCACAAATAATGTCCGATGTTTTAGTTTACCGTTATACTGTTACTAACGGCTGTAACGGCCTGTAACGCGTTTTCTTCTTCATGGAATATCTTAAAAAGTACTTGCCGATCTTTGTGAACATTAGCAGGTATGTTCATTATGGGTCAAGGATGATGCCCGATGTTTTCGTTTACCATTATAGCCATTACTAACGGCTGTAACGGCCTGTAACGCTTTTCTTCTTTATGGAATATCTCCGAAAGTACTTGGTCGATTTTTGTAAAAATTAGCAGGTATCTTCATTATGGGTTACGGATGATGCCCGATGTTTTATTTTACCGTTATAGCCGTTACTAATGGCTGTAAAGGCCTGTAACGGTTTTTCTTCTTTATTGAATATCTCAGAAGGTACGTGGCCGATATTTCTGAAAATTTGTAAGTATGTTCATTATGTGCCACGGATGATGCCCGATGTTTAAGTTTACCGTTATAGCCGTTACTAATGGCCCATAATGGTTTTCTGCTTTATGGAAAATTTCAGAAAGTTCTTGGCCGATCTTTCTGAAAATTTGTAAGTATGTTCATTTTAGGTCACAGACGATGGCCGATGTTTACCAGAATAGCAATTACTAACGGTTACACCAGCCCAAGACGGTTTTTCCTCTTTGTGGAATATCTCACGCGTATTCAGGATAAACTGGGAGTACGTTTATATGCTTTGCATCTTGGTTTTTTTTTTAGGTCCCTTTACCAAATTTGTCAACAATACCAAAAAAAAAAAAAAAAATTCACAATTTCTCAAATTCACAAAAAATCACAAAATCAGCTGCATGACGCCAGAGGCAGCCCACTTTCTTTCTTTCAAAAAGCAGCAGATGGATAATACATTTCAAGATGCTTCCTTTTGTACTCCCAGTTCTTATAGAACAGGGTGTACTTTACAATGGGAACGAAGAAATGTTGTCTGTGTGTCTGTCCGTGGTCAAAATGTGTTCCACTCGCTCCAGACAAAACTTCTGGGCCGATCTTTCTGAAAATTTGTAGGTATGTTCATTATGGGTCACGGATGATGCCCGATGTTTTATTTTTTTTTACCAGAATAGCCGTTACTAACGGCTATAACGGCCGAAACGGTTTTTCTTCTTTATGGAATATTTCAGGAAGTACTTCGCCGATTTATAAGCGGTTTAGATGATCTTGTGATAAATCGGAGCCTCTTTCCATATGTAAGTGATGCAATGCTGAAAATCGATTAAACAATCGTTAAAAACCGTCATTTTGCCGAGAGTTAAACCACATGCACACTTTTAGAAATGGCAGTTTATCACAGTGACGAAATACATTATGACGCATGTTTGATTGTGACGGTTATTTATTTGACAAATATCTATGAAAGTACTGTATTTGACGGATTTTTAAATAGCTTTAGATCTAATAACTGACTGGTAAATCATGGGTATTTTGATAGTAAACATGCTCTTGACATGTACACGCGTATTCAAGATAAACTGGGAATACATTCATATGCTTTGCATCTTGTTTGTGTTAAACTGTTGCCGCTTAAATGTTTCATTCTTTAAAAATTCCACTAGCGGGAATTATATTTCCAGGAGGAAGAAACTTTAGCCCCAGGGCTGGACGCTGAAGTTTTCTGAAAAGAAACCCTAAGTTCTAAGTTACCTAGAGAATATGTAAGTTGGAATCAATGTGTGTTTTTTTTAAGACACTCTACATACAACACAATACAAAATGATAGTCACACATTCATTGCAAATGGGATTCAAAACACATCCCACCTACAGTTGGCGATACAAAGTGAAATATTTCCAAAAGTATTAATCTCAAAAACCAGTTGCGCGTTTTCGCAAAATGCTTCTCATTACATGGTTTCGTTTATTTTTCTTTTTATCTAATCACATCAATCGTTTACATTTACTTAATAATTTTTCTTTTCTCTTTATGTCTTTATTATTCCCCAACTGGCAACTTCTGTCTGCGCTACATTTAAAAAAAATCGACCACCCCCTCCGCAAGAAAACTATTGTTTTTCCTTCTACAACCCCAAGGTTGACAATGAGCTGACGACTCGGCCCAAGCCAAGCGCCCTTTCCTTCCGTCTGGCAACTCCTGGACTATCCAACATGTCGGAAAACACACCCGTTCTACAAAACAGTGAGCTTCTCTCACCAATCACGTGCCTCGGCGTCTAATCAATGACAAGAAAAGGTTAGAGATTCAAACACTGTTTACCTATGGTGTTGCTTTCTCGTCAAAAGTTCAAAACATGAACCCTGCTTATACATTGTCGTGACCCCCCCCCCCGCCGCTTCCTCCCCCCCCCTCGCCATGTCATTGAGTCAGCAATTTTTTTAAACAGAAAAAAAAATAGACGAAATCTTACCACAACACAAATACACATTCAAACAACAGCAAGATTCAAAGTTTATAAATCAAACAACTGTTATGTGAAAATGTTGAGTCAAACAAAACCCAACGATGTCAGAAAGATTCAAAGACTAACATTCTTAGATTACACGTTCTAATATCATGACTGATTGTCAGTGCACTAATCATGCGTACGATAAATAACATTTATGCTTTTTTTTGTGTACAATTCATGGAGAGCGATTCATTTCTCAGAAAAAAGAAATATCACCAACAAAACAGTGATTCAAAATGAACAGAGTGCCCAAGGACTCTTCCATCACAGGCCCCCAAGGCCATCAAAATCTTTTGAACACAGGCCGCCACAGCCAAATTGTACAAACAGAGTCACCATGGGACTGTTTCACCACAGGCCCCCAAGACCCATCAAAATCCTTTGAACACAGGCCGTCACAGCCAAATTGTACAAACAGAGTGCCCATGGACTGTTTCACCACAGGCCCCCAAGGCCATCAAAATCCTTTGAACACAGGCCGTCACAGCCAAATTGTACAGAGTCCCCATGGACTGTTTCACCACAGGCCCCCGAGGCTATCAAAATCTTTTGAACACAGGCCGTCATGGCCACATTGTACAGAGTGCCCAGGGACTGTTTCACCACAGGCCCCCAAGACCATCAAAAAACCTCTTGAATATAGTCAGAGGCCATTATAGCCAATTTGTAATATTTCACTGCCTGTCCTTAGGAGACACGAAAAGTTCAACACATCAACCGTGCTTATACACTGTCATGACATGGGACAGCATGAGTGGGAATGCCATGTTGACGATGTCTGTGAATGCCATATTGACGATGTCTGTGAATGCCATGTTGACGATGTCTGTGAATGCCATATTGACGATGTCTGGGAATGCCATATTGACGATGTCTGTGAATGCCATATTGACGATGTCTGTGAATGCCATATTGACGATGTCTGTGAATGCCATGTTGACAATGTCTGTAAATACCCTATGACGATGTCTGAGAATGCCATATTGACGATGTCTGTGAATGCCATATTGACCATGTCTGTGAATACCCTATTGACGATGTCTGTGAATGCCATATTGACGATGTCTGTGAATGCCATATTGACGATGTCTGTGAATGCCATATTGACAATGTCTGTGAATGCCCTATTGACGATGTCTGTGTATGCCATATTGACGATGTCTGTGAATGCCATATTGACGATGTCTGTGAATGCCATGTTGACCATGTCTGTGAATGCCATATTGACGATGTCTGTGAATGCCATATTGACGATGTCTGTGAATACCCTATTGACGATGTCTGTGAATGCCATATTGACGATGTCTGTGAATACCCTATTGACGATGTCTGTGAATGCCATGTTGACGATGTCTGTGAATGCCATGTTGACAATGTCTGTGAATGCCATATTGACGATGTCTGTGAATGCCATATTGACAATGTCTGGGAATACCATATTGACAATGTCTGTGAATGCCATATTGACGATGTCTGTCAATGCCATATTGACGATGTCTGTGAATACCCTATTGACAGTGTCAGTGAATACCCTATTGACAGTGTCAGTGAATACCATATTGACAGTGTCAGTGAATACCCTGCTGACGATCTACATGTGAAGGTCATCACGTGCATATTGTTCTGCGCACTGGGGGTCTGTCACCGGAGAAGGATCTGCTTTCTGTCTTCCTGTCTTCCCTACAGAGCTAGCACGCTATCTAAATATGCCCACCCCTGTCCTCTTCCCCTCTGTCTCCCTCCCTCTCTCCGACCCCTCCCTTCCCCTCCCCCACTATTGATCCAGGTCATATAACGTTCTCATTCTATGGAGAAACACGTACATATATAGCAGGGAGGGGTAATGCCCGATCTTCTTTTGTTTCTTCCCTCTTCTTCTTTTTTTTATTTTCCCGCCTTTTTCCTTCTTCTTTTTCTTCTTCGTGTTCACATTCCTCTTTTACTTGTCTTTCTCCTTCTTTATCTTCTTCTTCGCCTTAGCCACCTCTTCTTGTACTCCTGTTTCTTCTCCGTTGTTCTTCTGTCCCTCTGATCTTATGTCCCTTTGCTCCCCGCAGCATTCTAATTTTTACTGCCCACTGAATGAAAGGAAGGGTTCCATTTTTGTGAAAGCAGCAGAACGGAATGGCTCTGGTTGAACAGACCTGCGTGGAAATGAACCGACATAAATAGAAATCGATAGCTTTGAACTCCCTGAAATTGTGCGGAGTTGGAATCACCTGATGTAAATGAAGTGTAAGCTACTGAGTTAAATGACCGACGTGGAATGAGGTAAACTAAAACGAAGTTGATTGAATTCAATTCAGTTTAACACAGTTAAACAAAATGGAATGGAACGGAACTGAGTTCAAAATGATCTTGTCTGAACTGAATCATATTGAATC
>CM031618.1:33674363-33701863 GCA_018398815.1 Conus ventricosus
TCTCTTTCAGCATGTGGTTCATGTATTTGCTGTGAAAAAGAATCAGGATCGTTTTTACTTTCAGTCTTCCTTTTTTTCATATTTATCCACTGATTCACTCATGTTTTGTCTGTGTACAGTTTGAAAGTTATGCCAAAATAGAACTGAAAACAAAATGGCCATCTTGTCCACAAACAAGAAAAAAAAAAATCAGAACGACTAGACATTCTCCTGTATCAATTTATAACATCTAACAACGAGTTTTAATTAGAACGACTAGACATTTTCCTATATCACTTTATGACATCTAACAACGAGTTTTAATTAGAACGACTAGACATTCTCCTATATCACTTTATAACATCTAACTACGAGTTTCTTGCTGTCCTTTTTCGTTTTAGGAGTGTAAAAGTAACATGCAACATACACTGATGCTGTGAGTAAACGTATTGTGTATACATGGACAAGCGATACTGATTTGTTGTCAGGTTTTCACCTTGTCTGGAGTTTAGTCATCCCTCTGTTTTCATATTACAGTATATATCTTGTATTTTCATATTACAGTATATATCTTGTGTGTTCATATTACAGTATATCTTGTGTTTTCATATTACAGTATATATTGTGTTTTCATATTACAGTATATATTGTGTTTTCATATTACAGTATATATTGTGTATTTCAAATTACAGTATATCTAGTCAAAAGGAGAACACAGGAGGGAGGGAAAGAAAAAGGGAAGAGAGGGAGAAAGAGAGAAGAGAAGGAGAAGAAAAGTAGAAAAACCCCGGAAGAAAAGAATTTTTTAAGCAGGAAAACGGGAAAAAAAGGATTTTTTTCCCTTTGGTTTTTTTTTCAAAACCCGAAAATATTTTTGTTGAAATTTGAAAGGGGGGCAAAAAAAGAAACAAAAGGAACGGGCCAAAACAAGAAAAAAAAAACCCCGAAGCAAACATTCCTGAACCCTAATAAAACTAAAACTTTTTAAAGAAGGACAGAAATTTTTAATAAAAAATTTCCTCAAAAAAACGATTATTTCCTTAACATTTTTCCTTTTTTCCTTAAAAAAACAAAAGGTTTTTTTTTGTTTCCTTTTTTTTAAATTTTAAAATAACTTTTAAACTCATGTTTTCTTTTGTAAAGTTTTTGAACATTACCAAAAATAGGTTGCAAAAAAAAGGGCCATTTGGCCCACCCCGAAAAAAAAAACAACAAACGATAACTTTTTTGTTCTTTTTAAAACATTAAAACGGTTTTAATTTTAAAACAAAAATTTTTTATTTTACTTAAAATTTTGGACTTTTCCTAAAAGTTTTTAATTAAACGAAAAAATTTTTTCTTTCCCTTACCATAACAAAACTAAATTTTTTCTTTGTTTTTGGGGGGGGGTGGGGGGGGGGGGGGGGGGGGGGGGGGGGGGGGGGGGGGGGGGGGGTTTGGGCACAGGGGGGTTTGTTTTGGGGTTTTATTTTCCCCAAATTACCGTACAAACCATTACCATTTTTAAAACAAAATTTTTGTTTTGTCAAAAAATATATTTTTTTTCCCTTTCCTTTTTTTTTTTTAACAAATCTTGTTTTTAAACTTTAATTTTTAAAAATTTTTTCCTTTTTACCCCGGTTTCGCCTCCCCTCAAAAGGTTTCAAAATTTTAATTTTTTCGGGTTGTTGGTTTTTTTCCCCCAAAATTTGGGCGGGGCCCCCCAACCCCCTTTTCCCCCTTTCCTATCCTCCCCCCCTCTCCCCTAAACCTCGGTTTTTTTTTCTCACCCCATCCCCTCTCTCTTCCCCTCCCCTTCTCTCCATTTCTCCCCATCTCCTTCCCCTATCCCACCTCTCTCTTTTTCCCCTCCCCCCCTCTCCCTCTCTCTCCCTCCCTCTCCCCTCTCTTTCCTCTCTCCCTTTTCTCCTCTCCTCTTTCCCCTCTCCCCACCCCTTCCCCTTTCCTCTCTCTCCTTTCTCTCTTTTTCCCTCCCCCTCTTTCTCTCTCTCTCCCCCTCTCTCTCCCTTTCCCTCTTTTTCTCTCTCCCCCTTTCTCTCTCCCTTTTCCTTTCCCCCCCTCTCCCTCTTTTTCTCTCTCTCACTCCCCCTTTTCCCTCCCCCCTTCCTCCTCCCCCTCTCTCCCCTCCCCTCCCCCTCTCACCCCCTCTCTTTTTCCCCTCTCTCCCCGCCCGGGCCCAACCCTCCTCACACACACACCCCCCCCTCCCGAAAACCTTCTTTTTTCCCCCTTTTACCTCGCCCCACTACCCCTCAGCAACCCCCATTTAAAAGAAGGGGTTTGGGTTTTCGGGCAGCAAACAAAGAAATAAAAACCAAAAGAAAGGGCCCAAAAACCTTTAAAAATGCCCAAAAAAACCCAAAATTTTCCCCTTCCTCCCAAACCCCGGAAAAAATTTTTTTTTCCTTAAAAATTTCAAAAAACCACCCCCCCCACCCCCTTGGCCCCCTTTTCCCCCCTTTCCCCCTCCCCCCAACACCGCTGGTTTACCCCCCAAACCCCCCCCCAAACCCTCAATCCTCCTCCCCCTCTCATCCTCTCCCCCTCTCCTCCATCTCTCCCCCTCTCCTCCCTCCCCCCCTCTCTCTCTCTTCCCCTTCTCTCTCTCCTCTTACCCCTCTCCTCTTTGTTCCCCATTCTTTCCTCTCTCCCCTTCTCTCTCACCCCTTCTCTCATCTCTCCCTTCACCCTCTCCCCTTCCTCGCCTCTCCCCTCTCACCAACCCCCTTTTCCTCATCCCCTTTTCCCCTTCTCCTCTTTCTCTCTCTCTGTGTCCAATCCGAAAAACAAAAATTTTAAAAAAAAAAAGTGGGGAAATTATACAAATGACCCGGGACGCGAAATTTAGCAAAAATCCACAAAGGCCCCTTCTACTGCCCTTACCTCAAAACAAAGTGACAGTTTTTGAAAAATTACCGCCCCCCTTAACCCCCTTATCAGTCTGAGAATACATAAAGAAGATTTTAAATGAACCCTCCCCTCTCTCTCTCCTCCCCTCTCCCCTTCCCCCACTCTCTCCCCCCTCCCCCCCCGCTCAATCTCTTCTCCCCCTCTCCTCACCCTTCTCCCTCCCCCCTTTCCCCCTCCTCCTCTCTCTCGATCATTTTTAGCAAAAAAAAAAAAAAAAAAACCCAAAAAAACAAAACTTTGGGCCTGAAAAACGTCAAAATGCCCGTAATTAGTACGAGCCACACAATTTTTCCCTCATTGCCTTTTTTTCCACAGACAACCCAAGAAAATTTTTCACAAATTTAAACCCCAAATTCCTAAATTTCTGTTTGGGAGTAAGATGAAAAAGTACCCACGGCAATACCGACAAAGTCTTTTTCTTCTTTCCTTTTTTGTTTTTTTGTCTGTTTTTCTGTCCTTTTTTCTGTCCCTTGATTCTGTCTGTCTCTGTTCCTTCTCCCCCAAAGTCCCTTTTCCTTGTCTTCCCCTTCTCTCTCATTCTCTTGGGTCTCCCCCCTCTCCCTTTGCCCCCTCTTCCCCCTTCCCCCTCTTCCCCCCTCCCCCCTCTCCTTTTCTTCCCTCCCCCACTCCCCTCTCTCCCCCCCTCCCCCCTCCCCCCAATCTCTCCCCTCTCCCCCTCTCTCTCTCTTCCGGCACCAAATCAGAAAACAAAAAAACAAATAACTAAGTACAATTTTATGAGCATTTAACAAAAAAACAAATCAAAATAAAAAATGGGAAACCCGGGTCCCAAGAAAAAAACTCAACAGATGAGAAAAACTGGCGTTTCACATGAACTAATTCAAAACTTTTAAAACGGGTCCTATTTCTAAGGGAACTTTAAATTCGAAAATTTAAAAACAAAAAGGGAGCCCGATATTTTTTTTGGTAATTTTTAAGGAAAGCCATGAACCAAAAAACCCACCCAAAACAATACAATTGGTACTTCTGTGGGAATTTTTCAATAAAATATTTAACGGGAAAACTTTTCCCGAAGTTTTGGGGGAAATGTACCCAAAAACAAACAATTTACTTTGAAAGGGTTAATTTAAACCCTGATAATCACCATATGATTTTTAAGTATAAAAAACTGATGCTAAGAGCATAAAAAAAACAAAAAAACAAACAAAGAAAAATAAAGAAAAGAACATTAACAAATTTAAGATCACGATTTGGTACATGTAAAAAAGCCAGGTTAATTTTGTCCAAAGATTTGTTTTAAATAATAGAGAAGAACAAAAAAACCCGTGAAAGGGCAGTCCAATATCACAGGGGAAGTCGCTTGTTTTTTTTTCCCAAGTTTTTTTTTCCCCTTTAAAAATTTTTTAGAAATAAATGTCAAAAATTCTTTCTTTAAAATACAAAACCAAACCAAAAAACAAATACCCCAAAATGAAATAAATTTAACATAAAGAGAGAGAGAAGAGGGGAGAAGAGAGAGAGAGAAGAGGGGAGAGAGGGGGGAAGGGGAGGAGAGAGAAAGAGAGAGGGGAGACCAAGACTAAAAATTTTTTTATTTTTTAAAGGGGGCCAAAAGCCCCTTAAAAGGGGGAAGCACAAAATAAACCCATGCAAAAAATTTGTCTTGGAATTTTTTTATGTTTCCCTACATAGTTGGGTTTTTTGGAAATCCCTTTTTTAAAAAAAAAAAAATCGCAAACCTTTTTAACCCTTTTTTTTCCCATTTGATGCCGAAAATTAAAAAGGTTAATTTAAAAAGGGCCCAGGTTTTATTGAAGTCTTTCTGAGATAAATTTCCCCTTCCTAAGTTCATCAATTTACGGGACAAGCCAATACAAAAAAAATTTTCCCCCAAT
The DNA here is from genome assembly GCA_018398815.1 of Conus ventricosus. Classification (NCBI taxonomy): domain Eukaryota; kingdom Metazoa; phylum Mollusca; class Gastropoda; order Neogastropoda; family Conidae; genus Conus; species Conus ventricosus. The sequence continues at coordinate 33,679,109 of CM031618.1, forward strand.
GTTTTGAAATTTCGACAAAAAGGCCCAGATAAAATTTCCACTACAACTGTCTAAAAAAAAAAATAATGGGGATCAAGAACTGGACAACCCAATCAAAATAAAAACTTCACCCTTTTTTTGGGCTTTTCGACACAAAGGGCCGATCAAATTTCCATACTCAGATTTCTAAAAAACAAAAATTTAAAGAAAAGGGGATAAAAAGGGCACCAAACAAAATTTACCCATGATGCGTTTTTAAAAAATTTTTGGGTTCCATTTTCATTATATATAAACGGGTTTAAAAAAAACGTAGATTTTTGGGTACTTTCCCTAAACAAAAAAAAATTGGGTCCCTTTTCCCTGTACAGCCATTCCCCAATTTTGCCAACAAACAGTAACGACCTTTCCCCGGAATACCTGGAAAAAAGCATTCATATACCAACACCTTTTTCTCCTTCCAAACCCGAAACCATTTTCACCAGTTTCATCTCCTCACAAGTTCACCCATTTTTTTTACCCCCTCCCCAATTTAAAACAAAAACATTTAAATTTTGCTTTAAATGGGAACGGGTCCCTTGCATCAAAATAATTTTTCACCAAATAACGAACACCCCTTAAAAAATGGAATTTCAAATATATAAAAACCCTACCGTTTAAACCAAAAACCCAAAATTTTTTTGGGCGTTTGAAAAGAAAAACCAAAAATCTCTTAAAAGCAAACAAAAGTAACTTTTAAACAGTGTACTGAAACCAACGCATCAAGGCCCCAAAACTTCACCCGAACTGTACCATGGTTAAACCGGCAAAACAAATAACTTCAAAAAAAGAAAGGGGAATCTTTAAATTTCCCAAGATAATTTCTTTTAGTATGCACAGAAACCCATTTTTTTGCCAAATTTGGCTACGGGGGGGCCAAATCTTTGAAACGAAGCCCAAAACTCAAACGCGTTGAAAGAATTTTCCAAGTTTTTTTATACAAAAAATTAAAACAGGCATTGTAACCCATTGTACACCCAAAATTTTTCCCCTTCCTCGCTGCTAAATACCCCCCTTTCAAAATTTACTTTATTCCCTTTTTTTTTGCCATTTTAAACCCCTTTAAAAATTCAAAATGAAGCAGAAACCTCTTTGCAAAGTGTTTAAAAACCGGTTTTTTGAAATCCAACCACTGTTTCTCCCCCAAAAGGCCACATAAATCACCCCAAAAGAAAAAAGAAATTTTTTCCACAACGTCTTTAATAAAATGTGCCCCGGGCCTTTCCCAATGTAAAACCTCCTTGTTTAGTTTAAAAACATGAATAAAAAAAACAGAACAGGTTTACAAAACATCCCCCCCCTTTTTCCCACCACCAAAGGGGAAATTTTTATATAGTCTTTTAAGCTTTAAACCAGATCGCCCCTTTTGTTTTAAAACCCAATTTAAAACAAATTAAAAAAACTTTTAAAAAATTTTTCCCATGGATCCCCATTTTTAAAAAACAATGGGCCAAACACCCAAGGTTTCTATTGACTGAATCAAAAGCCTTCTCGAATCAAAAAATGAAAAACTTTATAAATTTACGTTTTTAAACCCAAAACTTTTTTTTTAAACAAATGCCAATTAATGTGAACATGGGGAACCAACTTTTAAATAGTTTTTCTTAAAACCCCAGCTTGAAATTCCCCGGAAAATTTTAATTTTTTTCCCACCCTTTCCTGTAATCTCCAAAATTGATAAAAGCACGTACATTTTTTACCCCCAACTTTAAAAACACAAAAATTTTTCCTCAAAATTATTTGGATGGGTTTGAATCCCCTTTTTTTTAAAAAAACAAAACTTTGGAAGAAAAATAGCCCGGGAAAACCGGCCCAAGCTTCGGGAAATCCCCCTTTGACCCAAAAAAAATTTTAAAAAAATTTAAACCCCAAAAAAAATCTAGAAATAAATTTGGGATTTGGGCACGCACTTTTTTATCATTCCACCCGAAAAATTCCATCTGGCCCCAGCCACCCTTTGCGAGGTTTTTCCTTTTCTTAGCGCACTATAACTTCTTTTTTTGGAAATTGGCCCGGTTTTTAAGATTGCTCGCATAAACGGTTTCATAAATGAAATTTTTCATTTCCCAAATAAATTATGAGACCCAGCGTTTCCTTCAGCAGATCTCGAAAGAAGCCCCATGTTTCAAAACCCTTAATCTTTTAGGGGTTGTTTTCCCTTTTTCTGGAAATTTTGCGGACACAGTCCCAAAAATCTTTCTATTTTTTAAACAACTAAGAAATTCTGCCCAAACAGAGAATAAATTAAAATTTTTTCAGAGAAGAGAGAGAGAGAGAAGAGAAAAGAGAAAAGAGAGAGAGAGAGAGAGAGAGAGAGAAGAGGGGGGGAGGAAAAATAGGGAAATAAGCTATTTTTTTAAAAATTTTGAAAAACCTCGGATAGTCAAAACAAGATGAAAAAGATTTTCAACGAAACCCCAATTTTAAACTGAATACCGTTGAGATTTTTTCCCATAGAGAGAAAAAACCCCTTTTTTGGGAAAACCGATATAGCCGTTGAAACGGTTTTAAAAAGGGGTAAAATAACAAAATGGGCATCTTCCCGGAAAACCCCATAATGAAAACACCACAAATTTTTTCCAGAAAAACGGCCCAGTGGGTTTTGTCTGGAGCAAAGGGGGAACCCCCCATTTGACCCACGGGAGGGACGGAACACAAAACAAAACCCCAACCCCAAAAACACAACACAAAACACCCCACCCCACAACCACACACACACACACACCACAACCAACACACACACACACACACAAAAACCCCACACAAAATTTTTTCTTTCTTCTTCCCAAAAGTAAAAACCCCCTGTTCAAATAAGAACGGATATAAAAATTTTAGCGTGAGAATGGGCGGAAAAGAGGAGGGAAAAGAACGGGGCAAAGGAAAAAGGGGGGTTTGTAGGAGAGGGGGAAAGGGATGGAGGGGGGAGAGGGCAGGGGAGGGGGCCCGGGGGAGGGGGGAACCCCAAAAATGACGTCCGTGTGGGACCACACTTCTTTTTGTTCAGGTACAGGGAATCGTGAAGAAACAGATGAAAGGGAGGGGGATTGTGGGGGGAAAAGGGGAAAGGGATTTTTTTTGGGCAAAAAAAAGAAAACAGGGGGGAAATGGAAGGAAAGAGAAGTCATTTAAAACTGGTTTAAAAGGTTGGGCCCAAGAAAAATTTTTTTAAAACCTAAACTTGATTTTGGTTTGCAAAAAAAACAAAATTTTAGCCCAACACTGAGACAAAAAAAATGGATGATATAAAAGCCCGTTATTTTTTGAAAAAAACTCCCAGTTCTAATAAAAAAAGGGGAGTACTTTAAAAAATTTTGGGAAAGAAGAAATGCTTTTGTGGTTGTTTGTGGTTGTGTGGGTTTTTGGGGGGGGTTGTGTGTGTGTGTTGGGTTTTCCTGTCCCCCCTGGAAAAAATTTGTTTTCCACCCCCCGCCCCAGAAAAAAACAACGGGGCCAAACTTTCGAAAATTTGAAGGTATTTTTTCATTAGGGGCAGGGTTTATCCCCATATCTTTTTTTGGGGCCGTAAAAAAAACCGGGTTAAAAACGCTATAAACGCCCCCAAAACGGTTTTTTGGGCCTTTATAAAAACCCCAAAGTAAATTTTACTGGGGGCCGGGATTTTTTCTAAAAAATTTGTAGGTAAGTTCTTTAAAGGACCCAGGGATATCCCCCGAGTTTTTTTTTTACCCTTTTAAAATTACCGTTATAAGGGCCCTAAACCCCCAGCCCATAATTTTTTTTTCCTTCATCAGGAAAATCCAGAAAGTACTTACCGATTTTTGGGGAAAAATTTGTAGAAAAAACCAAATTTGGTCACAGATGATGGGCCGTTTGTTTTTACCAGAAAAGCCGTTCCCTAAGGGCAATAAGGGCCCCAAAAAGGGGTTTTTCCCTTTAGGGGAAATATCCCCCCGAAATATACAAAAATAAAACTGGAGAAAGGGTTTATAGTTTGGGAAACTTTGTTTTGGTTTTATAAAGCATGGAATGAAATACGAGACTACGGGGTTTGGGAATTTGGGAAACAAAAATGAGAAATGTTTCTTTCGGCCTTTTTTGCTACACATGCCCCTTTTCATCAACTGAACATTGGGGGTTCCAAATTTTAATTAAAAGGGAAAGGCCCCCAACCCCTTTCAAATTAAAAATTTAATAGTTTCAGTTTTTTAAAAAAACCAAAAATTTCCTGTGCAGGAGGGGAAAACATGGGGGTTGCCATAAAATTAATTCAACCAATCCATAGCAAATTTCTCTTTTTAAAACAATTTGTTCGCGATGGGGTTTTAAAAAATTTTTTTTTTTTTTTTGGCAATAAAAAGGCATTTTAAATCAAATTGAAACATTTTCGTCCACCGTAACAGGAAATGGTCCGGGGACCAAATTTGTTTGCATGATCCCCGGTTTTCCCCGTTTAAACCACCCTAACAAGAAAAAAAAAACCTTTTTCCCACAGACGCAGCGTTTTTTAAAAAATTCCCAAAAAAATTAGATACCCTCCCCAAAGCTCAACCCCGGGGAATTTTCCCCCCCCTTTTCCCCAAAACTCCATTTTTACCACACACACAACAAAACACACACACCCAAAACACACAACCACACCCACACACACACACAACACCCAACACACACCCCAACACCACACACCCCCCAAAAAAACACCCCACACACACACACACACTCACCCCACACAAAACAAACACCCACACACCCCCACACACACACACACACACAAACACCCCCTCCCCCCTCTCTCTCTCTCTCTCTAAATCCTCATTTTTTCTTTCTCCTCCCCCCTCTCCTCCTCCCCTTCCACCCCCTCTCTTCTTTCCCCCCATCTCTCTCCCTCTTCCCCTTTTTCCTCTTCGCCGCCCAACCCCTAGCTTTTTCCCTCTCTTCTAAAAAAAGGGGCCACGACCAGCCCTTCAAGCCGTGTAAAAGATGGTCAGATGGAGGAAAAATTGGATTTGGCATTGTTGAGGCCAGGCCATTTCAATTTCGACTGGTGAAATTGGGGTGAAGTGAGCGAAAAAAACAAGATGTTGATCTCCAAGCTTTGGGGTAAGAGTCAATGTTTGGAAAGCGAGATGAGCCCTCTCTCTTCTGGTCTGTCTCTGTGATTGCATTGAAACTGTTTGACAAGAACCTGTCTGTCTTCTTTGTGATTTCTATAGATTGTTTGGCTGGGTGAAGAGACAATGTTAGACAGGCCCACAACATCCAGAAGACTTCATCCATGACAGTTTGGCGATGTCAGTACACTACCGCCATGACATTATGACAATGTCCAGTAGACTACCATCGTGACGGTATGACAATGACCAATTAACTACCACGATGAGAGTGACAATGACCAGTACGATACGTGTTTCAGTAGGCAATATCCTGTAGTCTACAACCATGAAGGGATAGCAATGTTCAAAGATTTCAGCCATGATGGTAAACCAATGTACATAGATTAGATTACAACTGTGACAGTGCACCAATGTTAAGTGGACAACAGTTTATAGCAGTGCATCAATGTAAAACGTAGACTACAGTTCTTACCAATAGATAAATCATTACAATCATCACTAATGGCATATTCTGTGACACTGTTTTCTGCTTTTGTTTTTCCACAGAATACGATCTGTAAGATGCTTTCAGATTTTGTTTGTTTGTTTTGAAAACTCCCTCGCCTCCTTACTTGTGTGTGTGTGTGTGTGGTTGTGTGTGTGTGTGTGTGTGTGTGTGTTGTGTGTGTGTGTGTGTGTGTGTGTGTGTGTGTGTGTTGTGTGTGTGTGTGTGTGTGACAAATAAATAATGGTGGAAACACGTATAGGCTGGCAGTTCCTCGTTTTTTACAAAACAGACCTGCAAAGATTTTTTTAAATGTTCAGTAAGAAGGCTGAAAGAAAGTTATGGGAATGAAAGAAGCATTAGATTCATAAACATTAAATCCTTCATTAGCAGCCTATGCAGACCATCAGAGTACATCTTGAAGACAGAACCATTCATGTCACCTGCTCAGAGGTCTTTCCTCTGAATACACACGCACACACACACACACACACACACCACACACACACACACACACACACACACACACACACACACACACACACACACACACACACACACACACACACGCGCGCACACACACACACACACACACACACACACACACACACCACACACACACACACGCGCACACACACACACACACACACACACACACACACACACACACACACACACACACACACACACACTGCAGTCACAAGCTCACTCCACTTCCGCACATACCAGCATCCAAATTCGCCTGCTCACTATGACTCTCCGCTCAGTACCCACCCATCACTATGACTCTCCGCTCAGTACCTACCCATCACTATGACTCTCTGCTCAGTACCCACCCATCACTATGACTCTCCGCTCAGTACCCACCCATCACTATGACTCTCTGCTCAGTACCCACCCATCACTATGACTCTCCGCTCAGTACCTACCCATCAAATAAAAACACAGCACCCATACATATAGAATACTCGATGAAACAGTCCCGTCTCATATTCATGCGTTATATTTATGAGACAGGAAAGAAAAGTTTTCAAGTTTGATCTAAAGAGGCCAGAGAGCCTGAGTATTCGTGCTGTAGTGGGAGATTGTTACAATAAAAGGTGCTTGACAGGCAAGGGTACGCTGACTAGAACTTGTGATGTGAATAAAGGGAATGTGAAAGAGACGAGTAATCACGACCGAAGTATCAGAACCATTATGCAATGGATTCCATCTCACTGTGGCATTCCAGGAAATGAGGCGACTGATAAAATGGCCAAACTTGGTGCCCAGGGCCATCAGGAAGAAACTGCAGTCAGCCTAACAGAGGTGAAGACCATCATAAAAGCACTCTACAAAGCCACCACAGCAGCAAGATGGCTATCATCAGCTAACCAGAGCGGAACAGTGGTCATCTTCCGACTCAGAACCGGCACAGCAGGCTAGCATCCCATCTACACCGCCAGCTGTACCTGAAACCATCCCCAGTGGCACATGTGGGCAGGCAGAACAAAGCACAAAACACATTCTACAGGACTGTGGGGACCTGCAGTGTCTGAGGGATAGGACATGGCCGCAGCCGTGCCCATCAACGACAAGCTGTACTGGTCCTGTGGAGGCCCTGCAGAGGACCATCAGATTCATGACAGAATCCTGTCTACAGTGTGATAGGCGATCGAGAAGAAGAAGAAGAAGAAAAGAGAAGAAGAAGAAGAAGAAGAAAGAAGAAGAAAAGAAGAAGACGACGAGTATCAGATGAAGAACGGAGTTCACGGGTGGGGTATACAAGTGCAACAGATCAGTCAGTTATTTAGGACAGGAGGTTGAAAAGATTCAAAGCAGAGAGACGCAGCGTTTTTAGGAGATCCATTGCTGAACAGGGAGCCAGTGAAGAGAAAAGCAACAATGAGGAAATATGTCCAAATAGAGGAGTGAAAAAATGAGGTGGCAACATGATTTTGGACCTGAAATTCCTTGAGGATACAATATGGGGGACCGAACAAAAGACAAAAGAGCATTAGAATCATCCGAAGGAGAAGTACAAACTCGGGAACAAGGAATTAAGTTGCGTCCTTGGAAAGGAGATGACGGAACAAAGCAGTATGAGAAGATCAAGACAACGAATGACATGCACAACGCGCTGTGGACTGGAAAGAGTTTGATCCTGCGTCACGCCGATGTCACGAGCGAAGGAAGGAAGAGTGATCTATGAGTCATTGAGGTCGGCTGATGAAATGAATAATATGAGAGAGAGAGAGAGAGAGAGAGAGAGAGAGAGAGAGAGAGAGACAGAGAGACAGAGACAGAGAGAGATAGAGACAGAGAGAGACAGACAGCAGACAGCCAGACTGCCAGAAAGACAAACAGACAGAGACGAAGAGGCAGAGAGAGACAGAGAGGTGGAGAAAAATACGGATAAGTTAGTCTTAATTTTGCAGCCTCTGGATAGTAAAAAACTTGAAGTCTGTGAGAATGGTCAGGACGAAAAGGAGGGAGAGAATTCAGGGCTAAGGAAGGGGGGGGGGGGGGGGTTGTAGGAGAGGTCAATAGGATGGAAGGGAGAGGTAGAGGAGGTGGGCAAGGGAGAGGGGATTCCAAATTATGTGCGTGTGTGAGCACAAGTTCTGTTCGTTTTCAAGTTTGATTAAAAAGAGGCCAGAGAGCCAGTGAGGTCGACAGTGGATGGAATAGAAGGATGATTCAAGTACTTTGGTGCACAGCGTCATCATTTCAGTTTTGTCTTCGTTGACTTTTAGTTTGTTGTGAGTCATACAGTTTTTGAGGTGAAATATATACACAGGGCTGAGGGGTTCCATTCATAGTCAGGAGATCAGAAAGAGTTCCAGAAACATAAAGCTGGTTGTCATGAGAGAACCTGTGATGGAAAACGGAATGTTCATTTACAAGAGATAAATGTTACACACAAAAAAGAACTGGACCAAGCACTGAGCCTAGTAAACGTTGTGTTGCCAATATCTGTGAAAGTCATGCTTACGACGAGTGTGAATACAATTTTGACAATGTCTGTAAACCCCATATTGATGACGTCTGTAAATATGATATTGACAATGTGTGTGAATGTGTGCCTGAGAATAGCCCGCTGACGATCTGCATGTGAAGATTATCACGAGCATATCGTTCTGAGTATTGGGATCGGTCACCCGAAGAAGATCTGCTGTCTGTCATCCTGTCTTCCCTAAGAGCTAGCATACTATCTAAATAACCCCAACCCTGTCTTCCTCTCTCTCTCTCTCTCTCTCTCCTCTCTCTCCTCTCTCTCTCTCTCTCTTCTCTCCCCCTCTCCTCTCTCTCTCTCTCTCTCTCTCCTCCTGTCTCTCTCTCTCTCTCTCCTATTGATCTAGGTCACGTAACGCTCACATTGTGGAAGAAACATGTACATATACACAGTGAGTAAGTGGCCGGTGTTTCTCTTTCTCTTTCTCCTTTTTTTCTGCCCCCCCCCCCCCCCCCCCCCCCCCCCCCTCCTTCTCTTTTCATTCTTACTTCTTTCTCTTTACTAGTCTTTTCCCTTGTCTTTATCATCCTCTCCTCCTTCGCCCCTCTTCTTGTACTCCTCTTTTTTTTCTCCTTTGTTCTCCTTTCCCTCTGATCTTATGTCCCTTTGCTCCCCGCAGCATTGTAATTTTTTACTGCCCACTGAATGAAAGGAAGCGTTCCATTCTTGTGAAAGCAGTAGAACGGAATGGCTCTGGGTTGAACAGACCTGAAGTGGTCGGCGTGGAAATGAACCGACATAAACAGAAATGGAGAGCTTTGAACTAAGCGAAACGGAGCGGAGTTGAAATCACCTGATGTAAATGAAGTGTAAGCTACCGAGGTAGCGGACCGAAGTGGAGCGAGGTAAACTGAAACGAAATGGATTGAATTCAGTCAAGCTGAACACATGAAACAAAATTGGAACTGAACGGAGCTTACCTGCACTGGTAGTGATTGATTTGACTTTAAATGAAAGAAACTGAGCTGATCTTTACTGGAATAAAAGAGTTCAAGATGATCTTGTCTGGTCTCATTTGAATTGAATCAAAGTGATTTGATCGACATTGAACTGAATATGACTGAATGGAATGAAGTCTGACTAAAATGACTGAATAAGACCGTTTGAAGGGAATGGAACTGAACTGTATTGAATGAAATTGAACTGAACTGAACTGAACTAATTGAATGAAATTGATCTGAACTGAACTGAACGAAACTGAACTGAACTGAACTGAACTGAATTGAATGAAATTGAACTGAACTGAACTGAATTGAATGAAATTGAACGGAACTGAATTGAATGAAATTGATCTGAACTGAACTGAACTGAATTGAATTGAATGAAATTGAACTGAACTGAACTGAACTGAATGAAATTAAACTGAACTGAACTGAATGAAATTGAACTGAACTGAACTGAACTGAATGAAATTGAACTGAACTGAACTGAATTGAATGAAAATGAACTGAACTGAACTGAATTGAATGAAACTGAACTGAACTGAACTGAATTGAACTGAACTGAATGGAATCAAAGCGAAACAAAATGAATGAAACAGAACTGAACTGAGTGGAACGACTGGCAGTTAGCAGAACTGGATTGCTGCGTATTGAATTAAAACATCAAGAATCGAGCAAAACCCGAACAACTTTGAATTTAGTTGATGTGGAGCAATCTGACTCAGGAGCAGCATTGAGTTGAACTGAACTGTCTGTGAACTGAACCAAATGTCTCCTTCGGGCACTCTCACAGTTAGTTAGCCCACCTCTGTCACACACTTGTCCTGTCCTGTCTGTTCATTGGTCTGCTCTCTCTCTCTCCCCGTCCATCCTGTCGGATGTGTAGTCTGTCTGTGAAAACATCATTTGAAATTCCACGCCACGTTTGTGCACATCAGGAAATGATTCCATGGATTGTCTCAGAAATGAGCACTCGTCTTTATCTGAGAATATCAATAACAACTACTGACACAAATACTCAGAAGATTGACGTTTGAATGCAACTGATACACACGTTTTTTGCTGCATCGACAACTGTAAGCAGAGGGGGGGGGGGGGGGGGGGGGGGGGAACGACAGGATACTGAGAAGTCGTAATGAGTGATGCTAGTAATCTGTTTCAAGAGGAAAGATGGGAAAAAATCAATAGAATGAATCTGGATCAGTCACAGAATAGACCACGTCAGTGCTGATCAAGACTGCAGGTGTTTCCTTTAATAGATTGGACAGATCCAGTTACTTGTTTAATGACCCCATCTCTCTCCCACTCCGCGCCCCGCCCCCCCTCCCAGCTCCTAACTCTCTGTCTCTCTCTCTCTGTCTCTGTCTGTCTGTCTGTCTCTCTCTCTCTCTCTCTCTCTCTCTCTCTCTCTCTCTCTCTCTCTCTCTCTCTCTCGAATTTAGAGTCGACAGCATTTCTCTCTTCATGTCACCGTGGAAACACAATGACGATGTGGGCCACTTGCCAATATGTGTGTCTGTCCTCTCTGTATTCACTTATAATTGTGCACGTGTGTATATGGGTTTGTTTGTGTGTCTCTGTCGAGAGAAGGCAGGAAAAAACAAAACAAAGTGAGAGAGAGAGAGAGAGAGAGAGAGAGAGAGAGAGAGAGAGAGAGAGAGAGAGGAGAGAGAGCAGAAGAGGAGAGAGAGAGAGAGAGAGAGAGAGAGGAAAGGATCTGCATGAAGAGAGAAAAGCCTTGTCAATTACTGATCTTTCAGATCATCGATTGAGCATCTGGAAATTACACACACTTTCACATTGGTACTGTTTTACTATTGAAATCATACTTATAACTTGCCCCCAAATACTAGTCAACATCTTTGATAGTTATCGAACATTTCTTGCTGACATTGCGCTGGGTAAAACTGGTGGCTTTGGTGTTGTGTCAGTTTCACAATACACCAGGAAATTACAGTCACTATGCTTGGAAATGTAATGTGTTGTATCAACTCAAACGACTTACACATAAAATAAACACAGGTTGATACCACGTCCCTCTAAAGTGAAATGCAGATTCTTAGGCCTTGCAGATTTAAAACTTGTGATGTTAAAATGGTGTATCTTTCAGCATGCATTTTGAAAGTGATCATCCTGCATGCTGTAGATTTCATTCAGAATAATTATACTTCTTTGGATACATTTCATTTCACATCTCTGTAAATTGCCTAGCTGATCACTTCTTTTTGACCGACAAGCGTGAGTTTATAGGCTTTCACATAATAAAGTCTTGTAGCAATAATTTATACATGTGCGTGTACGACACTGAGCCTTCACAAATCACTCCAAAGCAGTCGTTTTATGTATGAAAATTCTGCGATCTCCTTATCTGACGTTCACTGAGTTGTCATTTCCTGTCATAAATCATACACGGTGATATACTTTTTCAAACCAGCGAGTGCTGTTTCTTCAGTTTAATGGCCCATGCTGTGGTGTTTTTAGACCCCAGTGGTGTGTGCGTGTGTGTGGTAGGAAAATGCGTGCAAGTGCGCTCAATGGGCAGGGCCTTAAAATTTAAAAAAAAAAAAAAAAAAAAAAAAAAACATTAATTTTTTTTTAGTTCTTCTTTTTGTATGAAAAAGTTTCACATTGTTAATCTTGCACAATGTGAATCCTGACTGTCCCTAATGTGGGACATTATATCCATTTGACCGTGTGAATGTCATTTAACCATCTAAAGACAACGGAAACAACACTGATTGTTTTAGTTATAGACAATCTGTCTGGGAGTATGAGCTTTTTTTTTTCTGTCAGGGTTCGAGGGTACTGACCATTTTCACGGACATCATCCTGTGAGGGATTGGGGATATTGACTGTATTCCATTGACAGTGAGGAGAAACTAGGGCACACACCCTTGTCACTGACCCAGTTTAATGTGAAATATAACCAGACAACAGAACCGTTGGCTTTAATATTATGTTACATTTTGAAATGAATAAAGAAGTGAAATAAAAACCCTCTATTGACTTGTCGACCCCAAAATTCATGTAGTTAGGGAGAACACTTCTTGAGATCATAAATTAATCTAGTTAGGGAGAACGTTTATTGAGATCACGTCCAGTCGTGGAAAATGTCTAACTGTTGGAGTCAGTCAGAAAGGGATTTTTTGAGAATCGAAGCCTTAATACCAAAGCCAAGTTGCTTTTACAAAACAACTCAACTCTCTTTCTCTCTCTCTCTCTCTCTTCTCTCTCTCTCTCTCTCTCTCTCTCTCTCTCTCTCTCTCTCTCTCTCTCTCTCTCTTTGTTTTTGTCTTTTTACCGGTACAATGTAAAACACACGTCCATCTTTCACATCTGACACAAAACTGACCATTTGAATGTGTCAGACAAAGAATCGATTTTAAATCCCACGTTTTTTTTTTTTTTTTTTAATGAAGAGCAGCGCTTTACTTCTGACAGGTTTTATCAGCTGAATCATTAAATCTTAAATAAATGTTAGCGAACCGCCAAAAAAAAAAAAAACAAAAAAAAAAAACCATGGACAAACGAACCCAAGACAAAACACGACAGGTTTCGACCTCTTAGGTCTTCTTCAGGCAATCTGACACAGATGTAATCTGCATAGTTACTTTAACAGGCAGAACGACAGCAAGCCAGCCAGCCAGCCAGCAACTCTCCCTCTCTCTCTCTCTCTCTCTCTCTCTCTCTCTCTCTCTCTCTCTCTCTCTCTCTCTCTCTCTCTCTCTCTCTCAGTCAAGGTGTGCACGATTACTACAAGGCCAACAGGCTGGTGGTGGAGGAGCAGAGGAGACGACCCAGTCAACAGTGGCAGAGAGCAGAACGACACCACGCGGGCAGTACCTGGAGCCACGACTACCACAGCAGCAACCGCTACAACGAAGGTGATCGGACTTACTCCAGCGAACACCACCGCGCTGACGGGCAAAGGAGCGACAGTAGGAGGCCGGAGTTACAACAAGGATTTCCGTTTAGAGACAGGGACCATCCATCGGCTGACTACTACAGACACTATGGAGGTGGGAGAAGGGAGCGGGGTACAGGACTGGAGCTGTCCGGTTCAGCCATTCTACAACTACAGCTCTATGTACCACTTCCCACCACTGCCATCGGTACGAGACAGCAATCTTATCAGCATTCAGCCTCACATTACCGACACCCAGACGGACAGCACGAGCGACAGGACACCCCAGGGAAAGACACCATCACACAGTGTGACTGAGCAAGTGTCTGACAATGAAAAGGTGGTAGACGGAAATCTTGACACAAACGACATCTTGAAAGGTGACGATGTGGGACAGTCATATGAGGCGACAGACTCAGTGCATGGCAATGGAAAGGGGACAGACGGTGATTTTGACAGAAACCAAATCTTGAAAGGAAACGATTTTGACGAGACCAAAACCGATGGGCAAGGACAGACACTTGACGATGACACACTGCCACCGCTGACCGTGGCTGATGTTGCCAAGGGTAGTGAAAGTGTTGAAGAAAATGGCACTGTGATCATCACTAAGACCACTGGAAAACAAGTCCAGCCCGAAGGACAAACCCCACGACAGGACTCCCCCGGACAACAACAGCGAAAAGGATGACGAACAGAACACGGACATTGGAATGACAGACAACGTGACAAACCCAGTTAACCAAAATACACATGATGAGACATACACACCAACTGGACAAGTGCAAGAACGGAGAATAATTGAGGGGGAACAAGGACGACCGATCTACCACAGCCTCGACGGAGCGATTGACTTGCCCTCGGGTAACAATATTGCACGCGGCAGACCTGTAACTCGGCTGAGGAGTAGTTCCACGAATTCCACAGCTAAACGCCAAGCAACCATTCAGGAAACCACTAAACACAGTAAAACTACACAACGCAGCGATTTATAGGGACTCGGCCAGGCTCATGTCATGCAAAGTCTCAAGTTCATGACCTACAACATTGAAGGTCTGTCTCGGATTTACGATCCTGAGGTAAGGTCTTATATTGCTGAATTTGACTTTAGTCTTGTAGTCGAAACATTCGCAACTAGATTTCCTGATCATTTGTTTCCAAAACATAGTGCTTACATCATACCAGGCGTTAAACTGTCTGACGATGTAACGGCTAGATTATCAGGAAGATTGACTCTGCTAGTGAAAAAAGACCTCGTTAAGTACATTGAAAAGATCGATGTGGATTATGACAATATTATAGTGTTAAAACTGTCCAAGGACCTTTTTGGCACGATTTCACCAGTGATTCTGCTTGGTGTGTATGTACCGCCTAACAACTCTTCCTATTACCATGATACGGACATAACAAATGGTATTAGGATATTGGAGCAGTGTATTATGGATGTGATAGAGTCTTTTGGAAACTTACCATTCATGTTGCTCGGAGACTTCAATGCACGGACTGGGGGTGAAAACAGTACAGATGATGATGATGACGATGAAAGGATGTGCCCTTTGCATGAAGAAAACGCTGACAGTGTTGTTTTCCGTACCTCAAAAGACAAGATACAGAATAATTTTGGAAAATATTTGTTAAATGTCTGCAATTCTTTTGATTTGTTTATACTTAGTGGTGCCATTCAAGGTGATATTGACCTTGGCAACTTTACCTACGTTTCTCCTACAGGATGCAGTATTGTTGATTATGCCATTGTGTCTCGATGCTTGTTGAATTATTGTGTGTCATGGAACATTACACCAAGAGTAGAATCTAAACACATGCCAGTTGAAGTTTTATTTAATGCTAATGTCAACGTAGCTAACCAACAGAATGCAATATGTAATACTTTCAATTTCGAAAAGATTGTCTGGAACCAAGACAGAATTGACGATTTTAAAAACAAATTGTCAACTTCTGAGTTTAGGAATAAAATGACAAGAGCATCTAACCTTGTTGATATTGATATCAACGAAGCAATACAAGTGTTCAATGAGTCACTGATTGATACCAGTTCATGTATGATAAAGTCAATTACTGTTGGCAAAGAAAGAAAAGACCCGTGGTTTGATAAGGAATGCTCTCAACACAAAAAGGAACTCCGTCACGATCTAAGACGATACTACATAAGTAGAGATGACGACGAGGAAATTAGAAATACTTATAACCAGAAGCGCAGAGACTATAAAGAGCTTCTGAGACTGAAAAGAAGGACCATCGTGCAAATATAGTGAAGATTTTACACGATAACGCAAACGATTCTGCCAAATTTTGGAGTAAGTTGAAATTTCTATCATGTAAAAGACCTGTTCAAAATAATATCAGCAAGGATAAATGGTACCAACACTTCTCACAAGTATTTCAGTCTGGTCTGTCCTTCGATGAAACTATTGAGACTGTTGATGAGAGGGAAGAACAAATCGATGTAGACCAAAACCAGTTTAATATAGATTCTCTTGAATGTGATATTTCAGAAAGTGAAGTGTATGCTGCAATTCGTTCTCTAAAAAATGGTTAAGGCTGATGGGATTGTTGGAGAGATCTTCAAAAACTCCGTTACAGTGATTGTTCCGTTTCTGATTGTTCTGTTCAATAAATTGTTTTCTACCGGAGATTATCCTTCACAGTGGTCAGAAGCTATCATCCAACCGTTGCATAAAAAGGGCGATCGAAATGTACCTGATAATTACCGAGGAATATCATTATTGAATGTGTGCAGTAAATTATACAGCCACATACTTAACGAACGATTGAATAAGTGGATCGAAGAGAATGATGCTATCAACGAAAGTCAGGCAGGCTTTAGGAAAAATTACAGTACCATTGATCATGTTTTTACACTGTTTGCCATTGCTCAAAAGCAGTTACTGTTACACAAAAAATGTTTGTTGCATTTATAGATTTCAGAAAAGCTTTTGACTCCATTGTTCGAGCAAATTTATGGCGTGTTTTAAAGAAAAGACGAATTAATGGGAAAATGTACGGAGCTATTACTAGTATATATAACACTGTAAAGGCAAGAGTTAGACTTGGAAACGATTTAAGTGACGCATTTATGTGCCCCTTGGGTTTAAAACAGGGGGAGGTGTGTAGTCCCGTTTTGTTCTCTCTGTTTATCAATGAGCTGGCTGTAGAAGTAATCAAAAAAGGTAAACATGGAATTCAACTTATCCCCGATTTTGTAGAAATCTTAATTCTTATGTTTGCTGATGACGTTATCCTGCTCTCCGATTCAGTCACCGGTTTGCAAAATCAGCTGAACGTCTTACATGACACAGCTGGAAGACTTGGTCTGATAGTTAATTTAGATAAATCAAACGTTGTCGTGTTTAGAAATGGTGGACATATCTCTCAACACGAGCAATGGTTCTTTGGACAAACCAAAATGACAGTGGTGAACATGTACAAATATTTGGGAATTATCATGTCCACGAGACTTTCCTTTTCTCATTGTTTGTATGATATGTCTAGCAGAGCAAAAATATGCGTGATCAATATATTCAAACTCTTGTGGTCTATTGGAGAAAAATCACCAGATGTGTTCTTTAAACTCTTCGACACGCAAATCCAGCCAGTACTTAGTTACGGTGCAGAAATATGGGGTATGATTGAAAATGCTGACATTCTAGAAAAAGTACACCTTTTTGCCTTGAAAAGGTTTCTGAATGTAAGTGTAAGAACGCCTAATGCAATGGTTTATGGAGAATTGGGAAGATTCCGTTGTGTGTTAATTTGTATATAAAGAGTATCAAATACTGGTTGAGAATTTTAAAAATGCAACCTCATCGACTTCCGTATAAAGCTTATAAAATGTTGCTATTTTTTCACCATAGAGACAAGAACACATGGGCATCTACCGTCTGCTTCTTTCTTTACAAATATGGTTTTGAAGAAGTGTGGGAGAATCAAGGGGTTGGTAATGAAAAAGAGTTCTCGAAGACATTGAGAGAGAGACTGATTCAAGATTACAAAGCGCAGTGGCACACCGAAATAACACAGTGATCGTTTCCATTTTTACAGGACATTTATGAGTGATTTGATTTTGGCCCCATACCTACAGTCAGTTAGTCATTTACAGGCAAGAACTAGTCTAATCAGATTAAGATTAGGTGTGTCGCAACTAAATGTACATAAAATGCGTTTCCGGAGAAATGTGACCGAAAATGAGTTGCTGTGTCCATGTTGTGGACTTCAAATAGAGACAGAGACCCACTTTGTTTTACAATGCCCATTGTATCAAGAGTTAAGAGAACAATACATACCAGCCAGTATTACAACAGTCCTTCCCAATTTAAGTTAACCATGCTGTTTGCATCTGAATGCAAATCAATGATCATTCGCCTTGCTCTGTTCATTGAAAAAGCTTTTAGAATACGCCACAACTTCCTGAGTCATGAGTGAATTTGCTTTAGACAGACAACCGATTTTGTTGTTCTTCAGTTTAACGTCTTCCCACTTAAAGTGATTTCAGACGGATTGTGTGTGTGTGTGTGTGTGTGTGTGTGTGTGTGTGTGTGTGTGTGTGTGTGTGTGTGTGTGTGTGCGTGCGTGCGTGCGTGCGTGCGTGCGTGCGTGCGTGCGTGCGTGCGTGCGTGCGTGTGTGTGTGTGTGTGTGTGTGTGAGCGCACATTCGCGCGCTCCTGTGTATTTAGATGCATGAGTGTGTGTGCGCGCTTGTGTATGTGTGTGTGTGTGTGTGTGTGTGTGTGTGTGTGTGTGTGTGTGTGTGTGTGTGTGTGTGTGTGTGTGTGTGTGTGTGTGTGTGTAAGTAAGTAAGTAAGTAAGTAATTTCTTTTTGTGTATGAGGGGTTGTTGAAAGTTAAAGACAAATTCCTACTGGACTACGTAATAGATGTGGGCATATCGAACAAAGTAAAGCATAATTATTTAAAATGTTTGGTAAAGTCAGTTGAGTCGATCTATTATGTGAAATATTAGAACCAGCTTTGAGCACTGTATTTTTTACTCTTGGACAATCTAGTAGCAGGTGACGTACACTGAGAGTTTCCCCACACATGCATGTAACATTTTTACTGTATTTGGTTCGAAGTGAATTTAAGCGCATCCTATGAATTAAAGTTACTACCTCTCTAGATGTCGTATTTTCAAATTTTTCTAATTGAGTTTTGGGGTGGATGTCGAGATTTGGCTGTATACAGTTGTGATAATATTGGCTATCTGTGTCTTCCAATAACCTCTTGAAACTGTTAAAGGATGCTCTAGTAATTAAAGTATAACATTCTGATAGGTCTAGCGGAATGTTCAGAGTAGTCGTTCCTTCAATGTTGCGAGCTGCTCTCCGAGCAGCTTGATCAACTTTCTCATTTGTTGAAATTCCACAATGTGAAGGCACCCAACAGAAAGTCACATTTATTCTTTTCATCGATAGGAGATGTGTCACGTAATTAATTTCTGTAATAGTCTCACAGCGGATCTTTGGATTTAGAGACTGTAAGGCAGAAAGGGCTGACTTTGAATCACTGCACAATAAAAGTTGACAATTTTCTATGGAAGACTTTAAAACATACTTTAGGGACATTAGAACAGCAACTAATTCTGCAGTAAATATTGACAAGTGTTTGCCAAGATGATATAATTCCTCCACTTTTAATTTTGGTATTATAAAAGCTGCTCCTGCTCTATGGTCATCTAACACTGAACCATCTGTAAAAATTTGCAGATGATCCTTATATTGATCTTCCAAATAAGAATTTACATAATTTTTTAAAAGATATGGTGGGTCGTTTTTGTTCAGTTCAGTATAGTTTGTGTCATAATTTGCTTTGGTTTGTTCCCATTTGGGAATGGGTGGAAAGGACGGATTGACAGCTATTTTACTTTGGTTTATGTTTGTTTTTTTCAGAAGAGTAGATGTGTATGACTGAATAGATTTTGCTGATTTTATGTCTTTTGCTCTTTTAGCAAAATCTGTATCTGAATTTAAAGATACTTCATTTGTACAGAAACTTTTTTGTGAAAGGTTCTTTAAAACAAATTTGGTGGAGGACACTTTTCGAAACTCGTTCAAAGGTAAAATTCCAATTTCATAGTATGTCCCAATGTTGCAGGTATGTGTGGGAACTCCAAGAGCAAGTTTATATGCTTTGCAGTCTACACTTTGTAACTTATTAAGTAGATGCTGTGGAGCGCTGAAGAATACTTCTTGAGCATAAATCAATCTAGACCGCACAACCGATTTTGTATGTGTGTGCGTGTGTGTGTGTGTGTGTGTGTGTGTGTGTGTGTGTGTGGTGTGTGGTGTGTGTGTGTGTGTGTGTGTGTGTGGTGTGTGTCTACGCGTGCGTGCGTGCGCGCGCGCGTGTATGTTGTGTATCTGTTTCTGTGAGTGTGTATGCTCACTGAGTAGTCTTACGTTCTAAGATGTCCATCATGTTTGCTATTGTGAAAACCCGCCATGACATGGGCCTATGGCCTATTCATTAAACCATTCAGAGTTCTCTCTCTCTCTCTCTCTCTCTCTCTCTCTCTCTCTCTCTCACTGGTGGTGACGTGCACGGCTGTGCCACTGCCACTCCAGGTGATCCCAGCCAGGGTCTGATGTCTACCAGCATCACCCATGAAAACGAAACTTCAAACCCAACACCGCAAAGAGCTCCACTCACACGCAGACACAACAGAAACAAAAGCAAACAAAGCAGACTCAATGACAGAAGCAAACAGACACGGCTTACTGAGAAGTTCAAGTTCAGAGACAAAGATGGCTCTTCTGTTGCACATTCTAACAAATAGGGATTCGGCCGGCCCGTTACATTTTGTGGGCACTCCAAGAACTTGTCCTGTCTCTCCTGGAACATAGATGGTTTGGCCAGTAAGTTGGCAGATACTGATTTTCTTCTTTTTGTACAAAAGTTTGATATTGTGTGTTTGATAGAAACGTACCTAGATGATATGTTCGACTTGGATGGTGTCTTCAATGGTTACATGAAATTCAGGACAAAAGCCATTAAACATTCATTTATGGGACGTAGGTCTGGAGGACTTCTATTACTGGTCAATAAAATACTTAGTAAGCACATTACATCAATTAAAGTTTAATACCGATCACGTGGTGTGTATTAAGATGTCTAAAGCATGCTTTGTGGGGACAATGACATTCTGTCAATATTTGTTTATGTCCCTCCTTCTGGTTCAGTGCACTACCAATCATCTAATTTCACTTGCCACATTGACGCCATAGAACACTGCATCCTGGACTTGACAAACCGTTATCCACAGGCTCAGCTGATTTGTTGCGGGGACTTTAATGCAAGGACAGCAGACCTCCAAGTAACGTGGTCACACACTGATCTACTAACTGACCCTTCCAATTCGACCCCGTTTTTCAAGAAAACACGTTTGTCTAAGGATACAGTGTTAAATGCTTTTGGAGAAAATTTATTAAATTTGTGTGCTTGTTTTGATTTTTGTATTCTGAATGGGTACAACAGAGGTAGCTTTAGTCGTGATTTTACATTTGTATCTTCCCATGGGTGTAGTGTCATAGATTATTGCCTTATTTCTAACGATTTGTTAGACAACGTTGTGAACTTTTCTATATGTAGCAGGGTAGAATCAGAGCACATGCCAATCCTGCTAGAAATTACAGGCAAAACACCATTGCCACCTCTACCTATCTCAGAAAATGTAACTGTATGGAAAAGGGATAGATTATCAGAATACATATATAACAGTACTATCAACCTTTTTTGCAGCAATCTAGAATATGCTGCCAATATGATTGATGCTTGTGTTAACAGAGCACTGTATGAATTTACTAATTGTTTAATGAATGCCAGCGTTTGTATGCGCCAAAATCGTTCTTCAAAAAGCAGGGTTGTGAGAAAATCTTGGTTTGATGACGAATGTCAAAACAAGAAGACGGGAGTTCGGAAGGCTTTGACCATTTTTAAGAGATCTGTAGATCCAGCTGATAAATGTGCCTATGTACAAATGAGGAGAGAATACAATCAACTTAAGTACATGAAGAAACGTAGTTTTAAAACTGAACGCATTAACTGCTTAATGCAAGTAGTAGATGATTCTCAGGCCTTTTGGTCTGAAATCAATAAGTATCGCAGTCGTTCCCAAGTAAGTAATACTATTTCACAGGATCAGTGGTTTAACCATTTTGAACACTTGTTAAACCTTGGTTTTGTCCAAAATGCGGACCATCCAAAACTGGATGTCTCTGATATGGCATTTGACCCTATTCTGGACGCTGAAATTACAATAGAGGAAGTAAAGAAAGCCATCCAGAGTCTTAAGTGTGGCAAAGCAGCTGGTCCTGATTCTTTGATAAGTGAAGTCATAAAGGCCTCAGGAGATTCGATAGTCCCCTTTCTAGTTAAATTCTTCAATAAACTTTTCAGAGATGGTGTATTCCCTGAAGAATGGACTAAATCAATAATTATTCCGTTGCATAAAAAAGGTGATGTGAACGATACGAACAATTATCGTGGTGTTTCCTTGATTAGTCATTTGTGCAAGATTTTTACGCACATATTGAATAAACGGCTCATTTCCTGGGCTGAAAACAACGAAGTTATTTCTGATGCTCAAGCTGGGTTTAGAAAATCTTATTCCACTACTGATCACATTTTCACTTTGTATGCTAGCATAGAAAAACATTTATCAAGGAACAGTAAATTTTTATGTAGCATTTATCGATTTCAGAAAGGCGTTCGATATGGTACAACATAGTCTTTTGTTTAATATACTACTCACGAATGGCGTCAAAGGAAACCTGTTTAATATTTTGAAAGTATGTACAGCACCATTAAATCATGTGTCAGATGTGGTAACTCTTACACTGATTATTTTGAATGTTTGCAAGGTCTAAAACAGGGTTGCTGCTTTAGTCCTACCTTATTTTCTATATTTATTAACGAGCTTGCACGTAACATGTTTTCACGTGGCAAGCATGGAATACAATTCATCCCTAACGATGTAGAAATTTTCATACTGTTATTTGCTGATGACATCGCTCTCATGTCGTCGACTATAGCAGGGCTGCAAAATCAACTTAATTTAATGTCTTATTTGAGTGTGCTCAAAGACTATGTTTAAAAGTTAATCTGGAAAAAACTAAAGTCATGGTTTTTCGGAAAGGTGGCTATTTAAGTAGAAAGGAATGTTGGTTCTTTGGTGATAAGCAGTTAGATGTTGTAAATTCTTATAAATATCTAGGTGTTACTTTTTCAACAAAGCTTAGTTTCGATGTTACTTCTGGCCATGATCATTGCATTAGAGGTAAGAAAGCTACCATAGAAATTCTGAAAGTGTTAAGAAAACTCAGCTGCTTTTCA
>CM031618.1:33706863-33719363 GCA_018398815.1 Conus ventricosus
ATGTCGTTTACCCTACCACACCATGACGGTATGTCAATGTCGATAACACCACCACCATAGCCGTTTTGGCCATGTCGTTTACCCTACCACCATGACGGTATGTCAATGTCGATAACACCACCACCATAGCCGTATGGCCATGTCGTTTACCCTACCACCATGACGGTATGTCAATGTCGATAACACCACCACCATAGCCGTAGGGCCCATGTCGTTTTACCCTACCACCATGACGGTATGTCAATGTCGATAACACCACCACCATAGCCGTATGGCCATGTCGTTTACCCTACCACCATGACGGTATGTCAATGTCGATAACACCACCACCATAGCCGTATGGCCATGTCGTTTACCCTACCACCATGACGGTATGTCAATGTCGATAACACCACCACCATAGCCGTATGGCCATGTCGTTTACCCTACCACCATGACGTATGTCAATGTCGATAACACCACCACCATAGCCGTATGGCCATGTCGTTTACCCTACCACCATGAGGGTATGTCAATGTCGATAACACCACCACCATAGCCGTTTGGCCATGTCGTTTACCCTACCACCATGACGGTATGTCAATGTCGATAACACCACCACCATTAGCCGTTTGGCCATGTCGTTTACCCTACCACCATGACAGTATGTGAATGTCCGGTACACTACTATCATAAACCCCTATGGCAATGTTCAGTGCACTGACATTGAGACAGTATGAGAATGACTTGTACACTACCAAAATAATAGTCATCAATGTTTAGTAAACAACCAACTAAACAATACAGCAATGTCCAGCAGACCTCAGTTTTATGAGATTCCAATGTCCAGCAGACTTCTGTTCATGATGCTCCAATGTCCGGCAGACTACAGTTCACGATGCTCGAATGTCCAGCAGACTACAGTTCATGATGCCCAATGTCCAGCAGATACAGTTCATGATGTACTAATGTCCAGCAGACTACAGTTCATGAGATTTAAATGTCCAGCAGACTACAATTCATGAGATTTCAATGTCCAGCAGACTACAGTTCATGAGATTGCAATGTCCAGCAGACTACAGTTCATGATGCTTCAATTCCAGCAGACTACAGTTCATGATGCTCCAATGTCCAGCAGACAAAAGTTCATGAGATTCCAATGTCCAGCAGACTACAGTTCATGAGATTCCAATGTCCAGCAGACTACAGTTCATGATGCTTCAATGTCCAGCAGACTACAGTTCATGATGCTGCAATGTCCAGCAGATAACAGTTCATGATGCTCCAATGTCCAGCAGACTACAGTTCCTGATGCTCCAATGTCCAGCAGACTGCAGTTCATGATGCTCCAATGTCCAGCAGACTACAGTTCATGAATTCCAATATCCAGCAGACTACAGTTCATGATGCTTCAATGTCCACAGACTACAGTTCATGATGCTGCATGTCCAGCAGACTACAGTTCATGATGCTCCAATGTCCAGCAGACTTCTGTTCAGATATTCCACAAGCTTGCTCACATCCACTCGTACCAGCATCCAGCTTCATCTCCTTGCAATGACGCTCCACTCATTATCCAGTCGATCAAATAAAAAACAATTACTGTTAGATGAATGAACACAGGCATCCACACACATAATATACTCGATAAAACGTTCCCCGACATATTCATATATATCAATTAGACTGGGCAAGAAAAGTGTTCAAGTGTGATTTAAAAGGCCAAAGAGCCAGAGCACCTGCGTTGATGCAGGAGATTGTTCCACATGAAAGGTGCCTGACGGGCAACAGCAGGCTGACCAAATATCTTAGTATGAATAAGGGAATGTGGAAGAGATGCGTATCAGAAGACCGGAGTTTCAAGGGATGGGGTATAACGATTGCAACAGATCAGTCAGATAGTGAGGTCAAGAAGATTCAAAATATTATAGCAACTCTTGTAGAAATCCTTTGCTGAACAGGGAGCCACTGATGAGATGAGAAAAGCAAAAAATGGGGAAACGTCAAAATAAATGAGCGAAAAATGAGGCAGCCAACATGATTTAGGACCTTCTGAAATTCATTGATGAGATAACAAGGGGGACTAGACAAAAGAACATTTAAATAAGCCAAACGAGACTGTACAAATGCACAAACGCGGAATTTAGTGGCGTCTTTGGAAAGGAGATGACGGATGGAGGCAATGTGATAAGACAAAAGAAATAACAACAACAACAAAAACAAAAACAATAGAAAAACAAAGAAAAGCAAAAAAAAAATCCGAATGACGTTTTAAAAACGCTGTGTTAAAAGGAAAGAGTTTGATCCAGTGTGACACCAAGGTATAAGCAACAGAAGAAAGAGTGATTCTATGGGTCAATGAGGTCGATAGAAGATGGAATAAGAGGCATGATTTAAACACTTTGGTAGACAGCATCATTTCAGTTTTGTTTTAATTCAGTGTTTAAGTTTGTTGTAAGTCGTCTACATTTTGAGGTGAGATGCACAGGACTGCGTGCTTCCATTCACAGTTGGAACATCAGAAAGAGATCCTGAAACATAAGCTGATTGTCATCAGATTATCTGTGATGGAAAATGGAATGTTGATTTACAATAGGTAAGTGTACAACATGAAAAGGACTAGACCAAACAGTGAGCCCTTTGAACGGTATGTTGACAATGTCTGTGAAAGTCATGCTTTCGATGAGTGGGAATGCCATATTGACGATGTCTGTGAATGCCATATTGACAATATAGGTCTTCTGTTTCTCTTTCTTCCTTCTGTGAATGCCATATTGACGATGTCTGTGAATGCCATATTGACGATGTCTGTGAATGCCATATTGACGATGTCTGTGAATGCCATATTGACGATGTCTGTGAATGCCATATTGACGATGTCTGTGAATGCCATATTGACGATGTCTGTGAATGCCATGTTGACGATGTCTGTGAATGCCATGTTGATGATGTCTGTGAATGCCATATTGACGATGTCTGTGAATGCCATGTTGACGATGTCTGTGAATGCCATGTTGACGATGTCTGTGAATGCCACTCATCGAAAGCATGACTTTCACAGACATTGTCAACATACCGTTCAAAGGGCTCACTGTTTGGTCTAGTCCTTTTCATTTTGTCTGTCAAGACCCTGCTGACGATCTACATGTGAAGGTCATCACGTGCATATTGTTCTCTGCACTGGGGTCTGTCACCGGAGAAGGATCTCTTTCGGTCTTCCTAGTCTTCCCTAGAGAGCTAGCACGCTATCTAAATATGCCCACCCCTATCCTTTCCCCTCTCTCCTCCCCCCTCTCTCTCATCCCCCCGTCCCCCCCCCCCCCCCCCGCCCTCCCCCGGCCCTACTATTGATCCAGGTCATACAACGTTTTCATTCTGTGGAGAAACATGTACATATATAGCAGGGACGGTAATGCCCGGTCTTTGTTTCTCTTTCTTCCTTTTTCTTTTTTCTTCTCCGCGTTTTTTTTCTTCTTCTTCATTTCTACCTTTCCTTTTTTACTAGTCCGACTACTTCTTTATCTTCCCCTCCTAGTCCGACTACTTCTTTATCCCCCCCCCCCCCCCCCCCCCCCCACCTCTTTCGCCCCCTATTCTCATAGTCGCGTACACCTCTTTCTCCTCCTTTGTTCTTCGTTCCCTCTGATCTTATGTCCCTTTGCTCCCCGCAGCATCCTAAGTTTTACTGCCCACTAAAGGAAAGGAAGCGTTCCATTCTTGTGAAAGCAGTAGAACGGAATGGCTCTGGGTTGAACAGACCTGAAGTGGTCTGCGTGGAAATGAACCGACATAAACAGAAATGGAGAGCTTTGAACTCCCGTGAAACGGAGCGGCGTTGAAATCACCTGATCGGAATGAAGTGTAAGCTACAGAGTTCACTCGAGCGAAGTGGAGTGAGATAAACCCAAACAAACTTTGATTGAATTCGGTGAACCTGATCACAGGTAAAACAGAAACTGAAATGAACTGATCTGCGTTGTTTGAATCAATCTGAATTGAAATCAAAAGAACTGAGCTGATCTGAACCGAAATAAATGAGTTCAAAATGATCGTGTCTGAACCGAATTGAATTGAACTGATACGATTTGATTGGACTCGAACTGAAATTAACTGAATCGAACTTTGAAGGGGAAAAAAAAAAACAAAAAAAAAACCCTAGTCTATTAGTGGGAATTTTTTTGTCAGCTTTTCGTTCTTTTGGCAGATGAAGAGGACAGTGTGAAGTACCAAAAAATGAAGAGGTGGATTTGGGCCTGAGGGGGAAAAAAAGAAGAAAAAAACAAAAAACAAATAAAGGAAAAAAATCTCCGCCTTAGGTGTTCCATTGATCTGATAACTGATGCCACAAAAAAAAAAAAAAAAAACAAACAAAAAACCAACTGAATGGAACAAAGACAAACTGAAATGATTGAACAGAAACGAAACTGAAGGGAATGACACTAAACTGAACTGAATGGAGCCGACATGAACTGATTGAAATAGAACTGAAAATAATCGAATCGAACTGAAATGAATTGAATCGAATCGAACTATACTGAATCAAACAGAACTGAACTGAACGGAACTAATTGCAGTCATTCGTACCGATTCCTGTGAAATAAACTAGTTAAAAGACACTGGGATGAGTAAAACCGAACTGATTTGAATCAAGCTGAAGCGATCCGACTTGGGCTCGTTGAATTGAATGAACTGTCTGTGAACTGAATCCAAAGTTTCCTCTGTTCACCATCACACTCAGTAGCCCCCCCCCCCCCCCCCCCACCACCACCACCCCTCCTGCCACACACTCTTCCTGTCTTGTCTGCTGATTCGTCTGCTCCCTCCATCCTGTCGGACTTGTTGCAGGAGCATCCACATTTCAACAGACATGACCCGTACCACCTGCTAACAAGATCAGAGCAGGTGGCCATCTTCAGGCTGCGGACAGGCCACAACCGCCTGAACTATCACCTCTTTACCAAGTTCAGGATCGGTCAGTCAGACCAGTCAGTGCCCATGCCAGACCGGCAGTGTGACAACAGCCCATCTGCTGCAGGATTGCTCGTTGTACGAAGCTCTGAGACAACAGATATGGACGGAGCAAACATCAGTGGAGAGGAAGCTCTACGGTGCCCTTGGGGACCTACAGCGCACGGCAGCATTTGTCAGAGGAGCTGGCGTTCCCATCTAGAGTGTTCGAGAAGAAGAAGAAGAAAGACTTGATGTCTGACTGTGAAAACATGATTTCCAACATTGTCTGTACACCAACAAATACTTCCAGTGATTTCCAGTGAAACGGGTTCTCGTTTTAAATCTGAGAACATTAATAACAATTTGTTACCACAGAGAAATGCTCAGAACTTTCGTGCTGTTATACAACTGATACACACATGTATTCTGCACCGACATTTGCGAGCAGAGCGGGAACAAAACGATGCTGAGATGTTGGTATGAGGAATGCTGGTGGCCTGTTCTTGAGCAAAGATGAATACAAAAACAAAAACAAAAAACAATCAATAAAATGGTGTCAACCCTTCAAACAATAGTCTGTATCGGTGCATATCTAGACTCTGAGTGTCTCCTCAAACGACAGTTCTGGTCACAAAGCTACCAGCAATCAGGTCAGCTACAACGCTTATTGATACTCATTTTTTTGGTCTAAATGACCCATCCCCCTCCTGATCCTTCGATCTCCAGCCCCCCCCCCCCCCCCCCTCCCTCTCTTTCTCTCTCTTTCTCTCTCTCTCTCTCTCTCTCTCTCTCTCTCTCTCTCTCTCTCTCTCTCTCTCTCTCTCTCTCTCTCTCTCTCTTCTCTCTCTCTCGTTTACGGCATTCTTTTCTCTGTGTGTTACCGTGGAAACAATGAAAATGTGGATCATTTGCCAACGCGTTTGTGTCTGTCTACCTGTTGGTCTGTTTGCCTGTGTTGTCTGCGTTGACATGTGTTTGTGGATGTGTGTGAGTGGATGGGTTTGTGTGTATTGTGTGAATGTTTTTGTGTTTGTGTATGTTTGCAAGGTTTTTTTTTGTATGTGTGCGTACATGTGTGTGTGTGAGTTATGTGTATTTGCATTGTATGTGTATCTATGTTGGTGAGTGTGTTTGAGTGTGTGAGTGTCAAAAAGAACTATGCGGGAAAGCCGGAACAAACCAAAACAGAGTGGAAGCACCTAGAGCGAGAGAGAGGGGGGAGAGAGAGAGAGAGAGAGAGAGAGAGAGAGAGAGAGAGAGAGAGTGTGTGTGTGCGTGCGTGCGTGCGTGCGTGCGTGCGTGCGTGCGTGCGTGCGCGTGCAGAAACAGAGAAATACTTGCCTATTCCTTATATTTCAGAAATTGAGCGTCTGGAAGCTGCCCACACTTTCACATCGCTCAGGCTATTACTGTTTAGACATTCGAATCACATTTATAACCTGAACCAAAGAACCAGTCAAAATCGTTGAGAGTTTCCGGATTTATCTCCTTGCCGATTTTGTATGATGCAAAACTGGTGGGATTAGTGTTGTGTCAATTTGACAATGCACTAGGAAATCACTGTCACACGCTTACAATGCTTCGAAATGCAATGTTTCGTGTCAAATCGATGATGTACGTACGAATGTTAAAACAAACGTGTTCATCCGGTGCGGAACGTTATTACTTAGGCCTTGCGTATAAAAACTGGTGATGTTATAATAACAGTGCACATTTCACCATCCGGTTTTCAAAGTTGTTGATCTGTTTGTATGCAGTAGATTTCATTCGGAACACTTCTTTTTTTTTTCATAATTTTTTTTAGACATTTTTTTTGTATGCTGATCGATGAGAATGAGGATGGTTAAGATTATACTACAGATTTCGATTTCGGTCTGAGACTACATGACACGGCTGTACTCGACGCTTCCTTTCATAATATACCCTGGCGTCAACCAGGCCCGAGAGATATAGGCACCTGCAGTGTGGTCAGGAAATTTGAGCAACACTCTCAGAAACGCATCCATTAAGTGGATGAAACTCGACTGTGTGGTCCCAGTCTTCCCAACTGAGTCCGCAGCAAACTCAACTCTGGGTAGGAGCCGGTCGTGGTAGAAAAAACCCACATGACTCGGATGGGAATCGAAATTCGGAACACTTCTAGTTCTCAAAAATGATTTTTATTCTACCGCTTTGTAAATTGTCTTGCTGGTCACTTTTCGTTTATTCGTGTGAGTGAATATATCGGCTAATGCATGTATGCTTTGTTTTGTAGCAGTAATACATGCACGTGCACAACATTGGGTCTTCGCAAATCACCTCAAAGCAGTCGTTTTATTTATGAAAACTCTATGACCTCCTCGTTGGAAATGTGCAGTTGTCTTTTGCCTTAATTATTGACATGGAATGATGTACCATTGAAAGCAAGAGAGTGCCGTTTTCGTTATCTTTGGATGATGAATGATATTGATATAGAACATGGATTCTATACCTCAAATCAGTAACGTCAGAACTCAAGGGTACTTGATTGACAATGGGAAACTTTTCATGTAATAAGAAAGAACACAAAACTTATTGATTTCTAAGGCCTACGCTGTCGCACGCGCACGCATAAATGTTCATGCCACGCAAACACAGACGCACAGAAAAACAGACACAGACAGACAGACAGACAGACAGACAGACAGACAGACAGACAGACACAGACACACACACACACACACACACACACACACACACACACACACACACACACACAGAGATATATATATATATATATATATATGTATATAGACACGACACACACACACACACACACACACACACACACACACACACACACAACACACACACACACGCACACACACACACAGACACACACACACACACACACACACACACACACACACACACACACACACACACACACACACACACACACACACAGACGACACACACACAGATACACGCAGACACAGACTCAGACACAGACACAGACACACACACAGACACAGACTCACACACATACACACACACACACACCACACACACACACACACACACACACACACACACACACACACAGACACAGACACAAACACAACACACACACACACACACACACACACACACACACACACACACACACACACACACACACATACACACACACACGACAAAGACACAGACACACACACACACACACACACACACACACACACACACACACACACACACACACCACACACGCACGCACGCACGCATGCACGCGCGCGCGCGCACAACACACACACACACACACACACACACACACACACACACACACACACACACACACCACACACACACACACACACCACACACACACACACACGACAAAGACACAGGCAGAAACACACACACACACACACACACACACACACACACACACACACACACACACACACACACACACAGAGACACAGACACAGACACACAGACACAAACACAAACACACACACACACACACACACACACACACACACACACACACACACACACACACACACACACACACACACATACACACACACACGACAAAGACACAGACAGAAACACACACACACACACACACACACACACACACACACACACACACACACACACACACACCACACACACGCACGCACGCACGCATGCACGCGCACACACACACACACACACACACACACACACACACACACACACACACACACACACACACACACACACACACACACACACACACACACACACACACACACGACAAAGACACAGACAGAAACACACACACACACACACACACACACACACACACACACACACACACACACACACACACACACACACACACATGCGCGCATGCCCACCTTTAGAAGTTTTCGTCACAAAAGTTAACAAACAAAAAGAAAAACATAAAGAATGACAGGTTTTTTTTCTTGCTCATCTAAGTGGGTTTTGTGGTTGTTGTTGTTGCTGGGGTGAAACATAGCATCACATAAAGCGTCACAATGAGTTGGAGTGTCATTGTATTTCAATTCCGTTGGCGTGAAAAACATAAAAAAAAACAATGAGAGCTTGGCTTTTTGCTGATCAAAATCGGCTTTTTAGCGTGGAAAGATAGCCTCACATTATGAGTCACAGTGAGCTGGAGTCTTTTGTTTCATTTCAATTCTGATGATTTCGCACTACGCAGATAACAAGAAACAATGATATCGAGTTTCATGAAATACTACCAACGAAGGACATATCTGTTTTGTTTTTGTTTTTGTTTTTTAGTGATTTGATTCAGCGATTCATCCACTATGTTTTTCGGTAGAAGCCTCTGCGCCTGAGGAGCCCATTTATCAAGGTTGTGTTGATACTCTGGCGCATCCCAAGCTTTGTTATGGCTAACTGTGACCTTAGTTGGTAAAACCAAAAAGGTATTCTGATATCTATACCAACAGTGTCTGCGGCATTTTCAGATTACTGTTATTGTCCCTTTGACATATTGGACTTCAACACTATGTGAATTAGTACTCTCTCTCTCTCTCTCTCTCTCTCTCTCTCTCTCTCTCTCTCTCTCTCTCTCTCTCTCTCTCTCTCTCTCTCTCTCTCTCTCTCAGTCTCTGTCTCTCTTTCTCTCTTGTCTGAAGCGTCTCTCTCTCTCTCTCTCTCTCTCTCTCTCTCTCTCTCTCTCTCTCTCTCTCTCTCTCTCTCTCTCTCTTCATTCCTTCATTTTTGCCGCCGTGGCTCCTTGTAGTCGTGGTGGTAGATGTATTGCTTTCACGTTGCGAATGAGAAAGTTCTAAGGCAAAAAAAGAACACCAAGACAACCCAATCACACGGTCGCGTCTTACGTGTTCCTCCGACATCCGGGGACTCTTTCTGTCCATTCCGTGGCGCCGCCTGGTAGTCTGTGCCGAGTTATTGCCCCTCCCTGAGGTCAGTGTGCTGGCAGAATTGGAGCAGTGTGAGTAGTCTCCCGTGTCTGAACAAATTGGGTACTGTGTGTTTGGGATAAAATGAAAGTTGGTTTATGTTGAAAACACGATGAGATGGGTAAAAGGGGTCAGCGTATGATGGAAAGACTCTGTCAGCGAACTGAAGCTGGCTGGGAGTGTGGCTTTGAGAGATATGAAGGAGAGAGAGAGAGAGAGAGGAGAGAGAGAGAGAAGAGAGAGAGAGGAGAGAAGAGAGAGAGAGAGAGAGAGAGAGAGAGATTTTAAGCTGAAGTAGGTTTTCATTTACTTTTTTGTTCACTTTATTTATTTATTATTTATTCATTTTCTTATTCATGTATTAATTTACTTATTTACTTATTCACGTATTCATGTATGTATTTATCTATTCATTTATTTATTCGTTTATTCATTTATTTATTTATTTATGCATTTATGCATTTGTTTATTTTGGGGTGAGGCGGGGGTCTTTTCGTTTTTGCTTTACTCTTCATTTGACCTTGACCAGCGGTGTTCTGTGGCGCCAACTTTCCAGGAATACGATGGTCATTATTCGCTGCTTTTGAGCTGTGTCAGAGAAGGACATTTACGATCTGATTTTGTCAATGCCTACTAAGAGTTGTGTGTTAGACCCTTTACCAACTGAACTTGCTAAGACATGCCTCCATGATCTTTTACCATTGATAACTAACATCATCAATTCCTCTTTGTGTACTGGCATTGTTCCTTCACAATTTAAGCAAGCTGTAGTTACACCTTTGTTGAAGAAAAAAGGACTGGACTGTAATGTGTTAAAAAACTTAGACCTGTGTCAAATTTGCCATTTTTGTCCAAGGTTCTTGAGAAAGTTGTTTTGAAACAACTACAAAAGCACATTCTCGATAATAACCTGTTCGAGATGTTTCAATCTGCATACAGAAGGGATCACAGCACGGAGACCGCCGTGCTGAGCGTCATGAACAGCTTGCTCTTGGAGAGCGATGCCCACAAGGTTTCTGTGATGGCGCTGCTCGACCTCAGTTCGGCGTTCGACACGCTTGATCATTCTGTACTGCTAAAGAGACTAGAGAGAACTTACGGTCTCAGAGGTACGGTGCTTGACTGGTTTTCATCATATGTATGTGATCGAGAACAACGTGTTATCATTGACAGTGTTAAATCATCACCATCTCCTCTTTTGTTTGGCGTGCCACAAGGCTCCGTGTTGGGACCTGTGCTTTTTACCCTTTATTCTCAGCCTTTGTCGGATGTCATGTCTCGGAATGATTGTCAGTATCACAAGTATGCTGATGATACTGAAGTATCGTCAAGTAGTGTTCCGCAGGATTTTCCTAATGTTATTTCTAAAGTTCAAACCTGCGTCCATGACGTATCATCTTGGATGGTTAGCAATAAGCTAAACTAAACCCAGACAAAACCGAGGTGATAAAGGTGGGTGTTCCATCATGCCTGCGGCAGATTAAAGACAGTTCGATTGAATTGGAAGACAGCTGTATTGATTTTCAAGAAAGTGTGAAATATCTCGGTGTGAAACTAGACAGCACTCTGACTATGAAAGCCCAAACATCAGCAGTGTGTGTCGAGCCTGTTTCCTGGAACTCAGGCGCATTGCTAGCATTAGGCAATATCTCTCAAGAGAAGCAGTGAGAAACTAGTATGGGCCTCCATTCTGTCACGTATTGATTACTGTAATGCCATTCATTGGTATCACAGATGAGCAGCTCTCACGTCTACAACGAATTCAAAATGCCGCTGCTCGGTTAGTTTTGAGGAAAACGTAAACGAGACCATGTCACGCCGATGCTTCGCGAGCTTCACTGGCTGCCAGTCGAAGCTCGTGTACAATACAAAGTGGCTGTTCTGGCTTATCGCCACTTTGAGGGTAGTCTAGCGCCTGTCTCTCAGTGACCTTGACCCCCAGGAACTTTGCTAGAAGTCTGAGATCTTCTTCAGAGAAGCAGTTAGTGCTCCCAGGTCGAACCTTCAGACAGCTGGGGGGCGTGCCTTTAGTATTGCGGCCCCAAGGATATGGAATAAGTTGCCGGTCAGCCTCAGACACTCACCTTCTCTTAGCACTTTCAAGAGCCATCTGAAAACCTATCTTTTCAAAGCACATTTAGGGTAATGCTTTTTTGTTTTATTCTGTAGTTAGACGGCTGCTTTTATTTTTTTTTATCTTATTATTTTTGTGCTGTAGATTTTCTATATTAATGATTGTTTCGAATGAATCACAATGTATAAAGGAATGTATGCGTGAGATCAAGCGCAATGAGTAAATTTGTTGAATTAGAATTGCGCTATAGAAATGCAATCTATTATTATTTATTTATTATTATTTCTTGCATCAGTAATT
The DNA here is from genome assembly GCA_018398815.1 of Conus ventricosus. Classification (NCBI taxonomy): domain Eukaryota; kingdom Metazoa; phylum Mollusca; class Gastropoda; order Neogastropoda; family Conidae; genus Conus; species Conus ventricosus. Next base: position 33,719,086 of record CM031618.1, read on the forward strand.
GTAGCACAATACTTTGTCACTGTTTTGTGACAGGAGATTTTTAAAGAAGTCCTGCAATATTACCTGCCGTAAAAAATCATGTCCAGAGCCAAAAGGTACTTTGTAACCTTCTCATTCAACACACGATCATGTTTCACTCCTCTCCATCCTCTGGTAACACCAGGGGACTCACACTCCCTCCTGTCCATCCTCTGTTAACATCAGAGAACTCACATTCCTCCTGTCCATCCTCTGTTAAAACCAGAGGACTCACACTCCCTCTGTCATTCTCTGTTAAA
>CM031618.1:33729363-33736863 GCA_018398815.1 Conus ventricosus
CTGGTTAGCGTCGCAAGATCCGACCCTGGAGAGGTCGTCGATTTAAATCCTTTAAGAGGCATGTGTAGAATATATCTATGAGCATGCGGGGGGGGGGGGGGGGGGGGGGGAGAAGAAAATGGGAACAAAAAATCAGGGAAATCGTTTTAAAGATATAAAATCCCCCGCTAGTAGCATATGGGGACCATTGTAATCCATCAAAAAGACATAACTATTGATATCACCTACTTCAAGGCCTTTGGTTCGCAGATTCGGACTCGACAGGGAGACACGGCTGATTGTATATATACAGCTGTTACATGCACCCCCATACTTTCTAGATAGATGCCTCTTATAGGACTCGCGTCTACGAATTCCCAGGTCGGACCTTGTAACGCTAACTAATACACCATATATATGTATCGCTAAATGCACTTCTGGTTTACCACACACACACACACACACACACGCAAGCGCGCGCGCGCGCGCGCTTGCTCGCACGAACAACACACACACACACACACACACACACACGAGAGAGAGAGAGAGAGAGAGAGAGAGGAGAGAAGAGAGGAAGAGAGAGAGAGAGAGAGGAAGAGACGATGAGAGTAGAGAGAGGAGGAGTTAGGGGAGTTGTTTATAACACAACTGTCAAAGAATGAGCACAGGAAACACAAGTCAGAACACAACATCCTCGATGTGGAAACCAGATAACGGAAGATACTTGAAACTATCACCGTAAACCGGTACGAATTTGAATGTGACTGTCAACAAGTCAACGCGTCTATCCACAATCGTTACGATTTCCGTCGTAAACACCTTTGGTGTCGCCAAAAGCCATTTTCATGTGTCCCCTGGTAGTATAGTGAAGGCTATCCACCTTTCTGGTCGTTTCCTGCAGATACGCCAGTATTATGCTTTTAATGTGACTATGTGGGGGGGGGGGGGGGGGGGGGGATAGTGGTGGTGTACATATGTGTGTGTGTGTGTGTGTGTGTGTGTGTGTGTGTGTGTGTGTGTGTGTGTGTGTGTTTTAGTGTTTGGGCGTTGGTGCGGGGGAGTTTGTGTTTTTATGTATTGTTTTTACAAATCTATGGAATGTTTTATGTCTTATGGATTTAATGTTTATTCCATGCGTGTATGTATGCGCGTGCGTGTGTGTGGATGTGTGGATGTGTGCGTGTGGGTGTGCATGTGTGTGTGCGGGTGGGGTGGGGTGTGTGGGTGTTAATGTATATATAAATACATATACTAACAAAGGCTTTTATGTAACGATTTATAATGTCTTTTTGTAATATCTATGTACTTGCGAAATAATGTGGAGCAGAAGACAAATTTCCGATGGACAATAAAGTTGATTGAATTGAATTGATTGATTGAATTTGAATGTCACCGATTGAAACGTTGTCAGAATTAGTATCCTGCGGTGAACTGACTTGAGAAATGTCTTTGGGATCATCTCTGTGTGTTCCACACCATGGTCGTCCCAGTTGCCAACTGTTTCTCCCTTTAGCTTTGTGTGGTAGTATACTGCTGGCCTGTCATGTACACAGCTAGATCATGTCATGGAATGGTTCACCACAGTCTTCATTACCACTTGGCGCCACCCACACAATATCCAACATGAAGTCTTCATCGTGTGCGATTGTCGCAGCTTGTTTGTCACACTGTGTCATGTGAATGAGAAAAGTGTTATGTAAATGGAAAAGTTTCATGTCAAAGAAAAGAGTGTTAAGAGATTTTGGAATTTTTGCGATTGTGGAAAGGGAATCTACAGTTTTGATATTTTTTTTTGTATTCATGGAGTGCAACCGCCAGTGATACGGAAGAGTAGGACGATGAGTGGATTGTGAAGTGTGTTCACCCAATGTGAGGAAGGGTGGAACATTACTGTTACTTCAGAGGAGCTCTGGACACAGACATAGTAGGATGTCTGATTGTAACCCTCTTTGGGTTTAACATAGTTAGGACTAGGATTGTCCGATGCAACCCTGGTTTGGGTGTGCCTAACCCTTGGTGGGTGTAATATGCCTGGCGTGGCAAGTTTCAGTGTAGATGTAGACTGGAAGTCTACTAGGGCAGGCTTGTCGCTTATTCCTAGAAGAATCCCTCAGCGTCCAGTGGTGGTCCAGACTTGAGGTGTACCAGCCTAGTGAGGGGCCAGGCTGTGGTGGTCCAGAGGTGGTACAGCCAAGTGCACGAAAGCTCCTCGACAAGTCAAGAAGATGACTTGTCTTTACTGTTACTATTTAATATAAAAAGAATTGATAGTGTAACATGTGTGAGAGTGTGTTTGATTTTTGATAAAACTTTGAATATTGTATTATTGTTTGTATGTGGGAAATTATCTTGTAAAGAGAAGAAATAATTGTTGGAAAACGCAGTGAAGTGAAAAGAGAATTAAGTCCCTTTTCTGTATTGAGTAAAGGGAGCGTTTTATAGAAAACTCAGTTCAGTTGTGATAGCGCTCCTTTGGGTGAATGGAGTGATTGCGTGTTGCGTACGAAGTAAGCATGCTGTGTTTGTGAATGCAAGTGTGTATGTGCACAAACATGGGTGTGTGACACACTGTCCATGTTGATTTTTTTTTGAGTGTCACTGCGCCGTGTCTCATGCAGTCTGTGGTGGGGATGGAAGAGAATTGCTTTGACAGAAAAAAGTCACCACAAACAGTACAGCTGTGACCGGTTCTATCAACACTGTAATATACAGGCTAGGTGGCTTCGGCAAAAACAAAAACAAAAACCCAGAGAAAAATCTTCACTGGTCTTTTTCTGCTGATTATTTCTGTGTACCTCAGTCCTGCATCTGTCCCTGTTCACCTGTGACGGGCATTTCCGTCGATAAACGGCACGGTGGCCTCAGACTGGCGTTTGCAGGGGGCTGGTCGGTATTTGCAGTCAAGCGCAGAATCAGGACTGTTTGTTTTCTTCTGCCTTCGATTTTAAACGACGGCTGTGTTATCTCTTGTGACGCAGCACTGAGCATCGCCTCTGAAGTAGATGGGAGACCCTCAACCGGGATAGTGGGCAATGCAGGCAGAAATTCACCAGAGAAGATAGAACAACGTCTTGCTGGTAGCCAGTCAAGGGAAACCACTCCGATTATATATATATTATATATATATATATATATATATATAGAGAGAGAGAGAGAGAGAGAGAGAGAGAGAGAGAGAGAGAGCGAGAGAGAGAGAGAGGGAGAGAGAGACAGACAGACAGACAGACAGACAGACATCGACTGACAGACAGACAGACAGACAAACACATAGATGGATAGATGCCCGTGGAGCGACCCTGAGAGAGAGAGAGAGAGAGAGAGAGAGAGAGAGAGAGAGAGAGAGAGAGAGAGAGAGAGAGAGAGCAGAGAGAGAGAGAGAGAGAGAGACAGACAGACAGACAGAAAGACATCGATTGACAGACAGACAGACAGACAGACACATAGATGGAAAGATGCCCGTGGAGCGACCCTGAGTGAGAGAGGGGAGAGAGAGTGAGAGAGAGGAGATGAGAGAGGAGAGAGAGAGGAGAGAGAGAGGAGAGACAGACAGACAGACAGACAGACAGACGGGACAGACAGACAGACAGGCAGACGGACAGACGGACAGACAAACACTAGATGGATAGATGCCCTTGGAGCGACCAGAGTGTGGAGGTGTATGGGCAGATCCGGAATATGCACTGTGGGAGTAATTCTGCAAGAGGGATTGCAAGATAGGACATCAAAACGAAATTAAGTTCTCAACAAAATAGACTGCGAGAGGGATTGTAAGATAAGACAGCAAAACGAAATTAAGTTCTCAACAAAATAGACTGCGAGAGGGATTGCAAGATATGACAGCAAAACCAAATTAAGTTTTCAACGAATTAGACAGTTACTTAACAGTCAGGTGCTCCAACAGTTAACCAATCAACTTTTACTAATGAAATAATGAAAGTACCAAGCTCCAGTTCCTGCAACACAAACCTGATGCATACATACACACACGAAGAAAGCTTGACAGGTACTATAGAGAGAAGGCTGCTGTGGTAGCTACAAAGTCTCTCTCTCTTTGCCTGCAAAGCTCTCCCTCCAAGCCCTCCCCCCCCCCTTCTTCCGTCCCCCTTCCACCATTCCCAGCACCTCCTCCCTAATCTCATCTTGTCTGCTTCATCGCCCCAACGTTCACTTCATCATTCGTATCTCTTCAGTGGCCAGAGGTCATCTTCCTTCGATCAAACAAGAGTCTTCTCTACACTTTTTCTAAACAGAGAATTCACCTTTTCCATTATGACACAAACTTCACACTCCCCGACCTCCCTCCTTCCATCACCACTGAGAACACAACGCTTACCTAACATTAAAGAGAGCACGTGCCCCCCCCCCCCCCCCCCCACCCCTTCATCCTCCTCTCACTCCTATCCCCATCATTTAATAGCGTTCACATTTCCAGTCATTAAACAGAATGCACTTTTCCTTTCAATGAACGGGCTATGCACTGAATAATCTGGCCCCCTCCTACCTCTCTGACCTCCTTCATCTTTTAAGTTCCGTCTCGCAACTTAAACACTCATCCACCGATTCTCGTCTGCTTCGGCTTCCCTCTGCTCGCCTGAAAACTTCAGGCCAACGACCTTTCTCTTACCTGGCACCTGCTGTGTGGAATGGTCTGCCTTCTTCTCTGTGTAACACGGATTCTTTAAAGACTTTTAAAACCTCCCTAAAGACACATCTTTTCCCCCAGACTGATTAACGATATCCACTTATCTCTGTGCGCGAGTCTGCTTGTTTTGACGCACTCGTGTGTCTGTCTGCGTGTGTGTGTGTGTTTTGTTTTTTCGTGTGTGTGTGTGTGTGTGTGTGTGTGTGTGTGTGTGTGTGTGTGTGTGTGTGTGTGTGTGTGTGTGAGTGAGTGAGTATGTGTGTGTGTGTGTGTGTGTGTGTGTGTGTGTGTGTGTGTGTGTGTGTGTGTGTGTGGTGAGTGAGTGAGTATGTGTGTGTGTGTGTGTGTGTGTGTGTGTGTGGTGTGTGTGTGTGTGTGTGTGTGTGTGTGTGTGTGTGCGCGAGCTCGTACGCGTGTGCGTGCATATGTGTGCGTGTGAGTGTGTGTGTGTGTGTGTGTGTGTGTGTGTGTGTGTGTGTGTGTGTGTGTAGTGTGCGCGCGCGCGCGAGTGCGTGCGTGCATGCGTGCGTGTGTGTGTGTGTGTGTGTGTGTGTGTGTGTGTGTGTGTGTTGTGTGTGTGTGTGTGTGTGTGTGTGTGTGGCTTTGAGTTAGAATTAGTATTTTATCATGTTTCTGTAACATGCGTTTTTGGGCTCTCGCGAGGTAAAGCGTTCTATAAATATCCTTTTACATTACATTACATTACATTACATTACATTCAGTTCATCTTTTGCCTGCTGACGTTCTCTGTGTTTGAACAGAGATCACTGCACAGACTTCACTTTTACCATCATTCTTACGAAGGTCATCACGAAACGAAGTTAATCTTTTTCTTCATTGAATAGAGTTTGCATTTTCACTCTCTATACAGGGTTCACTTCCCCGTCGAAAAACAGGATTCCATCCTCCCAGTTCCTAGAAGGACTTACAGGGATTTCAAACAATAAAGTAAGATCAAATAGAAACAAGCACCCCTTTGTAAGGCCTCACCCTGATAAAGTACAGATTCATTGTCATTTCTTGGAGATGAAGAATCATATATTTATCAAGGTAAGACAAACTGACTGCTTTTACGTCCTGCATGAGAACGAACGTGTTCTCTTCGACTTGTTCACAAGCCTTACATACACACGTGCAAATGTGTGTGTATTTATGCATGAATTCTGACCAAAGAAAAAAAAAAGTGTAATAGAAATACAAGATGAGAGACCGAACGGTGTCCCACAAAGGTACAGAAACACTAGACCGTGAGAAAGAAAGTCAACAGCAAAGGACAGAGTCACAGAGAATGGTAGAAAAGAGGGAGACACCAGCACAGAATTCCCAGGAGGCAGCGACACGATCCAAAACTGACAGAACCCCCGGTATCACTATGGAGACAGCACACACACACACACACACACACACACACACACACACACACACACACACACACACACACACACACACACAAACACGCACGCACGCTCGCACGCTCGCACGTACACACACACACACACACACACACACACACACACACACACACACACACATACACACACACACACACTCACGCACGCACACACACACACACACACACACACACACACACACACACACACACACACACACCCCACACTCACGCAAGCACACATAGACACACACGCACCACGCACACACGCACGCACGCGCGAGCACACACACACACACACACACACACACACACACACACACACACACACACACACACACACACACACACACGCACGCACGCACGCGCACACACACACACACACACACACACACACACACACACACACACACACACACATACACACACACACACACACACACACACGGGGCATTAACTCACGCAGGATGGACGTGTCGTTGGAGACCGAGGGCAAAATGTCCGTGACCCAGGTCAGAAAGGCCACGTAGGACAAGAGGACGGTCAGCGTGTAGCCCATCTTCTCCCCGGCGTCTGTGTGCAGGGCGCCGGCACAGCAGATCAGCACGGACGTTAGAATGATGGGCAGAATCTGAAATCACACAGGGAGGCATCATTGAAAGTCAATGGATTTAGATCGAAAAATGACTTGTTCCTATTGGCACTGTGTGACCTCAACTATCTTGCCGGTCAAGAATCATTTGCACGATCTTTTAACAACAACAACAATTTCGGTAGTTTTAATGAAGAAAACATATATATATATATATATATATATATATATATATATATATTATATATATATATATATTATATATATATATATATATATATATATAATGCTGAACAATTAAGTAGTGGGGGAAAACAAGTGCAGGCTAACAATTCTTCAGTCGTTATAGTAATGACTTGGCAAAGGTTTGAATTAAAAACAATTTCGGTAGTTTTAATGAAGAAAACATAATATATATATATATTCAATTGTAAACAAAGCTTGCTCTTATGTGTTAGATTGAAGAAATAGGGGAAGATAAGCATTCATATCTGCAGTGGCAGTTAATACTGCCTAACTAACAGTATGTGCTCAAGTGGGTGGATGGGGAAAAATAAAAAATAAAATAATCAATCTAAGACATAAGACCAAGCTTTGTTTACAATTGAATATTTCTTGCAGTCATTGCAACACCAAGCTGCTCTGTGAGTTGCTGGAATGGTGCTCAGTACTTATCCTTGGAATTTATTAGTTTTATATATATATAAAATTATATATTATATATATATATAATGCTGAACAATTAAGTAGTGGGGGAAAACAAGTGCAGGCTAACAATTCTTCAGTCGTTATAGTAATGACATGGCAAAGGTTTAAATTATAAAAAAAAATTAAAGATGAAGAAAATGTGGGGAATATATTATGAATATGAGAAACCCTTCATTAGCTGCCTGAGGG
>CM031618.1:33755276-33770276 GCA_018398815.1 Conus ventricosus
TTGTCAGGCTCGCTAAGGCCTGAACTATAATTACGGAGGGGCAGATAGATTTACAGCTTAAACTAGCTACTTCCCCAACACAGATTAGGACAATCAAAATTCAGATAGTATTCAGAACACATTTATTCTTGCATTCAACGTCACATCACAGAAGTACATCAACACGTTTCTTTTGCCACTACACACTTACACCCACGCTACCAGCATTCATTCACTTCTCGCACACTGTCCATTCACTAGCATTCACTCACATTCACCCTTAGAACTACAAATGGCATCTTAGACTACGCATCAAATTGACAAAATCCTCTCCATTAGGAGTTCATTATAGTCAATTAACAATAGCCCTTTCCTCGTCAACCAATGACGTCAAAATTGTTCTTCAAGCTATAATGGCCACTTTGGTAATTGAAATTAAAATAACTGTCAACTCACAAAAACTATTTGCAAAGTTAATTCACCAACAAACGAGTTCTGTCTTCACATACCAACCGTTCACTAATCAGATCTCTTTCCCACACATCCACGCACACACTCTTCGTAAGATGTTGCTGTTCTCCCCGAGTACTTGTCCGGACTGTCCTTGAAGAGCCGTAGTTCTGTTCGTAGAATTTCCTCCCGAATAATTATCCAGGTTGTAGCTTTTGAAAATACCACGTGGAGGCCTCCACAACTAAAGGTTAGCGGCTGTGGGCCGTGTGTATGCACAGATCAACCCAATATTTAGAGCTCACATACAGCCATCACTCGGCTCTTATACACACGTGAGCTCAACAGCCCTTACACATGACGTTGCGCACACTGTGACACTGCTGACGCTTGAACGATGGTTAATTCCACTGCACCTCCAACGCCCTTCCCGCTTCTTCGATGCCCTCTCCGCAGCTGTCACCCCTCCGAAGACTTGTTTCTTCCAGAAGAAGAACAAGCAAAAATAAATGAATAAATAAATAAAAACTCAACAGGAAACCATTCATCAAGACGAGCACACCAGAAAATCCAGATGTGATGATATCCAATCACTACACTGAAACCCTATCTGGTTTGCTGGACATTGAAGGATAAACACAGTTGACTGGCAAAAGCTGCTGAATCAAGGTGTTATCCGACATCACATTACATACGAATTTTTTGCACAAACTATCACATCACTTCACAGAAATTTCAGGCACCTTCTCCCGATTATTCTGCAATCACACAGAAACACGGACAGTAAATCAGCACAGGCAAGTTGCCACACACGGCTAATTTCAAGCTTTGTGACCGAATCGCACTTAAATCCACAGCAAAGGAGAAAACTTTCTAACTCTTCACTGCCAAAAGTCCAACTGACCGTTTTTACCCCCATGTCAGGCTAGCCCATTCTCTAGACCCCCCTCTAGAGACAATAAACATAATGATCTCCTGTTCCTCTGGATGAATCATCCACACTCACACAGATTCAACTACACACACACACATTTCACCTATTCATAATCACACAGATACAGTTCAAGCTCATATCTTACTGCAGCATACACAAATACAGCCAATGAGTACTAATTTTACAAGGCTACAATTAATAAAACTAGATCTAGATTACTGATTCAGAGTTAGGCTCAAATGGTAAACATGTACTTTAGAGTACGAAATTCATGGGGCTGTTTGTACGCACTTTTTCGGGTGTTTTCGGTTCTTGTCGATGCAAAGAGACGTAAGACACCCTCACCTGCCCACTTTGACCTGTCCTGCCCCACTTGTGGGTGCAAATAATTTATTTCACTTCACAAGTAGGGATATGCATGCACATCCAATGCGCCATGTTGGTTGCTGATCACATGGGCACAACGTCATCACTACTGGGGTTCTAAAATGGCGCATTGGATGTGCATGCATATCCCTACTTGTGAAGTGAAATAAATTATTTGCACCCACAAGTGGGGCAGGACAGGTCAAAGTGGGCAGGTGAGGGTGTCTTACGTCTCTTTGCATCGACAAGAACCGAAAACACCCGAAAAAGTGCGTACAAACAGCCCCATGAATTTCGTACTCTAAAGTACATGTTTACCCATTTGAGCATTAGCCTATCTAAAAGCCTAGACTCCACGGTACACACCACCTAGATCTAAATAGATCTAAGAGTATTACTCTATACTGATCATAACGAAAGGAAAAAAAAATTAGACAAAGACTGATGTAACTCTAGATCTAACTAAAAGGTTCGCCGGCGACGTGCCTATTGTTACGTATCTGTGATAACGGCTGGCACGGGACCTGACACAGATGTAGACAGGAGATAGACAGGTGGCAGACACATGTACACAGGAACAGAGAGAGAGAGAGAGAGAGGCAGCAGACAGAAACAGAGATTAAGGGCAGTAGACAGAGATAGAAAGGAAACAGACAGACAGGAAAAAGAAAACAGACAGAGACACATCAGACATAGACATCCTCAGACAGGACAGAGACAGGAAAGAGAGGCAGACAGGACACAGAGATGGGAAACTCGCAGACAGACAGCAGGGATGGTGTCCAGTAGATCAGGCCTATTTCACCGGATAAACACGCTGTATTTGGCGGGAGAACAAGGATCACATAGTTTGTCTAACACTTATTTCACAACCTTCCCCACCCGGGAGCTTCATCACGTCATTTTTTTTGCTGCACGCATTGCTGAGGAGGCGCAGCGTCTTCTGGTGGGATGATTTTAAAATTAAAATTCTGCCAAGAAACGCAACTGTTTATACAGCAGTGAAACTCACACTGAGTGAGACGTGTCTGTTTTTCTCCATTCTTAGCAAGCCAATCCTACCACTTGGTCGTTGCTAGACGTGTCTCTATCTCCCTGTCTCTCCCTCGCTGTAGCTATGAATCAAAGAGGTGGCTTGTCAGTGTTAGTTAGGCCTGTGGAGAATGTCTCCCTCGCTATTGTTGGTTGGTTTGTTATTTTCTCTTCACGAGTCAAGTATGGTTCTGCGCAGTGTAGGGACTGCCTGTTATGTTCAATGAAAAATAGCTGCACACAGATCACCTGGGTTAGTGGGCCACCAGAGAGACGGATGGATGTAGAGGAAGAGAAGAGCGCAAGGAGAGTAGTGAGTAAAATGTGTAAGGAGGTGTGGAGGGGTGGGAGTGGGGGGGGGGGGGGGGGGAGGGGGGAGGGGGAGGCAGTGGGAATATGGAGGTGTCAGACAAATGGCGAGACAATAAGAAATGACAACAGAAATGTGATGGGGGGAATAAGAAGGGGAAAAAAACACAAACAACCGGGGGGAAAAAACTCTGTGTGTGTGTGTGTGTGTGTGTGTGTGTGTGTGTGTGTGTTTTGTGTGATTTTCTTCTTCTTTTTTTTGCTTTGGCGCATAAGAAGGCATGCGGCAACACTTCAGAAGGAAAACGTGTTACATGGCTTGTGTGCAACTGAGCCACCACAAAACTGAAAGGAGCAAAACTAACAACGTGTGTGTGGAACTGTTTTACAAGAAAAGAAAAGCCAAAAAATGAAGAAGAAAAAAAAAGGAAAAAAAAAAGAAAATAAAAGAAAAACTGCCATCACCGTTCATGTAAAAGTTTGCTTTCAGAGACATTCTCTCTCTCTCTCTCTCTCTCTCTCTCTCTCTCTCTCTCTCTCTCTCTCTCTCTCTCTCTCTCTCTCTGTATTTCTGTATCTGTATGTCTCTGTCTCTTTCTCTCTTTCTCGCTCTGTCTCTGTCTTTGCCTCTTCCTCTCTCTCTCTCTCTCTCTCTCCTCTCTCTCTCTCCTCTCTCTCTCGCTCCCCCTCCCTCCTTCTCTCCCTCTTTATCTCTCGCTCTCTTTCTCTCTCTCTCTCTCACTCTCTCTCTCTCTCTCTCTCTCTCTCTCTCTCTCTCTCTCTCTCTCTTTCTCTCTCTCTCTCTCCCCCCCCTCTCTCTCTCTCTTGCTTTCTCTTTCTTTCTCTCTCTGTTGGGTAAAATTCAGGATCATGTTATTTTTCCCAGATGAGAGACCCACGCAGTATAACACAGCTTGTGTCAAAATGCATCATTCCGTCATACCAGAGTGGAACATTTCCGTTCTGACCTGTATGTCTTAAACAGAAAATCTATCTTATACGAATCGAAGATCAAAGTGAATTCAGATGGAAGTGGGTGGTGGTATTCTTTAACGTTTCTCGTTTCTTTTTCAAACGCTTTGTGCAATCAAGCAGCTCACAAATTATCTAAATATTTCACCCAATGTATGTATTCGTTTTCCTGTGTGTTTACAAACATATGTGCATGGGGTATGAAATTTAGTTATAAGCGCCTCGCCTGTGTGCACAGCGACCGCTGTGCGTCTGTGTGCATGATCGCACTTACATTTGCAAATTTCGTTTTATGAGCGTGAATGGGTGATCAGAGGCCTCAAAAAGTCTTTTTTGTCATCTGTTCACAACTTTTTTTAATCAGTAAAACTAGTTGCAAAGTGAGACGACTGCAGGCGGAAATCTAAACAAATCTAAAATATGTGTTAGCGAACCGCCAAGGGAAACGTGGACAAACGAGTCACTAGACAAAACACGACGCGTTTCGACCTCTTAGGTCTTCTTCTAAGCTCAGTGAAAAATTCGTTCCTTTTCATTGTCCTATTTGTTTGTGTCTTGCCTGCAGAAGACCTAAGAGGTCGAAACGCGTCGTGTTCTGTCTTGTGACTCGTTTGTCCACGTTTCTCTTGGCGGTTCGCTAACATTTATTTACAATTTTTTTCATCAGTAAAACTAGTTGTTTTTTTTCCCATGACTTGGCCTAAGCCATGCCAGTGGCACGTGCTTCAGTGATGTGATGTGCGCAGGGTGGGCTGTGGTTTGTAAATATTTATGGCCGTCAAAGGCTGGGAAGAACATTACTGTTCTTCATTAAACAGAGGACGATTATGTATGGGGCCTGTGTGCCTCTTAGTGTGATTAACATCTGCCCCCTTCCGTGATAGCCACGCATAGGTCACGTCATTTATCAGTGTTCGTGACTACGTAAAGCACGCCCTGTGTGTGTGTGTGTGTGTGTGTGTGTGTGTGTGTGTGTGTGTGTGTGTGTGTGTGTGTGCGTGCGTGCGTGCGTGCGTGCGTGCGTGCGTGCGTGCGTGCGTGCGTGCGTGCGTGCGTGCGTGTGTGTGTGTGTATTTGTCTGTGTGTGCATTTGTGTGTGTGTCCATGTGTGTATGTGTTTGTTTGTGCGTGTGCGTGTGTGTGTGTGTGAGTGTGTGTATGTGTTTGTTTGTGCGTGTGCGTGTGTGAGTGTGTGTGAGTGTGTGTGTGTGTGTGTGTGTGTGTGTGTGTGTGTGTGTGTGTGTGTGTGTGTTGCCTGTTTGCTGGCATTATGTTTGCAGCACAGTGAACTGGAAACACGAAGTCAACGTAAAATGGAACTGGTGAAGAGAACAACAAAAATGTTGATTATTTGGATTAAAGCAAGTCCGCGGAAAGAGATACTAGACACGCAAACATGCCGTAAGTGGGGAAAATGAGGTTAAAGGAACAAAGCCATGATTCTGAATTGATCCATTGGTTGAGGAATTTGTTAATACAAAAAAGTGAACATGGAAGTTGAGGAAAAACAACTCTCTGAAAGGGAAAACGTATATAAAAATCACTTAGCAGAGAGAATACCTAAACAGTAATTTGTGATTTTTTTTAAATCAAAAAGCGCTTAGCAATGAAAATACTTAAACAATGGCTTGTAATTTTGAAAACAAAATGCACTCAGCAGAGAAAAAACAAAAACAGAGGTTTGTGGTTTTTTTAATAGACTTGAAGGGAGTATACTACAACAGTGGTTTATGATTTTGGTCAGAACACTCGTAAGGAAAGAGAGGGCAGACACGCAACCAAGTGATATATATCTGTCATGACAGGAGAAAAGACACACCATTCAGAGTGACAGAGCGGAGACTTGTTGTGTTCAGACAGACGGACGGGCAGACAAACCACGACCACTGTGCACGCGAAGAAGTGATAACTGTGATGTCTTCAAACTGTCGGTTGGACATTAAACGGAAAACACGCAAAACACTAATTATGTCTGCTGCCAAAAAAAATAATGTTTCCTCTCTCTCTCTCTCTCTCTCTCTCTCTCTCTCTCTCTCTCTCTCTCGTCGACCATTACCGACCTGTGTGGGTGTGTTTGCAGTCGCTGTGCTTTTGCGTCTAGTTTTACAAGTAATTTTGTGTTTTGATTTCAAGTATATCAAGTAGCCTAGAAGTGTCTGCTATTTCACATTTAAGTTTGAAAATGTGGTAACTTCAGACAATTGAAATGAAAGCAATGATCTTTACTGCGCCGACAAGCGAAGGAATAAACTTTTTACAAAACAAACGTTTGTTTTGCCATTGTTTATTCTTTGTTTGGCGGCGCAATGATTCGCTTTTTTTTTTGCTCATACAGCATACACAGTTCCTGTGACCAAAGACTGGATTTGGTTTTAGAGCGTTGTCAGTTCTTAGTGATGTAAGAATGTCAGATTATTTCTTAAAAGCATTCTCCAGGGGTGTGCTGTCGTGGGGACCAAATCTGTCTGGTGTCACGTCTAAATGGATCCCAGCTGTTGAGACCAGGATTCTTCAAGCCTGTATACTTTTCTCATCTCCTCACGAGATAAGCGGCCACCTCTCCCATCATCTTCTGAACCAATCCCCGACCCTCAGAACAAAAGCAGTCTTGAGTTCACACAATGGCAGTTTGTGAGTGGCTGTGACCAGTGTGCGTGAGCCTCTGATCAAAGACTGTACGCCCTACGTCCGTAGGGCGAACTATCTTTGCTCTGATATAGTTGATGGCGTGAACCCTGAGCCAGCTGAAAGACGGCTATCAGCACGTGGAGGTTATCCGCTGTGCTGCCACGCCTCAGCCTGCAGGTCTGTTGGTGCCCATATCGTCCTCCGTGCGTCGTGCTATGACCCACTTTTCCCCATCCTAAGTCTGTGGTGTTTGGTTGCCTCCAGCTGTTGGGGCCATCACCTACTCCACGTGAACCCACATTACACTCTTCCCACCAAGGTCATCCGCAGTAGCTTACCATGCAGATTATAGCCGTTGATGTACAGGCATAAAGCCCGCACTCAAAGACACACTTAACTATCATGGAAAGTTCAGGTGTTTTCAGCAACAGACTCCAGAAAGTTAGCGTGACGCTTCGGTACTTCGCTACTTTTAATGATCTCGTTCCAGACTTTCAGAGATGGGGAAACTAATGTAGTTCAGGTGCCACTGAACAGGGTAGAGCCTGCCCCCGCAGTACCATTTTGCTGAAAGGTTTATCCAGACCAAGAAATCTGATGTTGAAAAGTGCCTGAGGATTGTGCTGTATATCTTTTAAAAAAATACTTTTAGGAAAACAAAAACGTGTTGGCTCTTTTTGTTTTTTTTCTACCCAAGGCAACTGCTGTCAGACATGGGCGGGAAATGAAATTTAGAATCTGTATGCCATTTTTGGCAAACTTCTATACACTGCCATAGAAGCTGTAAGTGTTTTGGGTGAACACAAATGTCCCCTCTGTACCACGACGACAGAGTTAATTTATCATCACGACCAATGCTGATTGTGCTGTCAAAACCACGAACCTGGTCCCAAACTGCCCATTGTGACCTGACGGTGATCAGGCCAATGACGTCATATTGGCCAGAGAGTGCCTTTCGTCAGGTGACAGCAACTGACAGGACAGTGCAGGAACACAGTGTCTGGAACCCTTCCACACTACAGAGCTTCCTGCAGACACCCACTCCTCTCCTTCCCCACCATTGAGCTTCCTGCAGACACCCACTCCTGTCCTTCCCCACTACTGACATTCCTGCAGACACCCACTCCTGTCCTTCCCCACTACTGAGCTTCCTGCAGACACCCACTCCTGTCCTTCCCCACTACTCGGCTTCCTGCAGACACCCACTCCTGTCGTTCCACACTACAGAGCTTCCTGCAGACACCCCCTCCTGTCCTTCCACACTACAGAGCTTCCTGCAGACACCCACTCCTGTCCTTCCCCACTACAGAGCTTCCTGCAGACACCCACTCCTGTCCTTCCTTACTACAGAGCTTCCTGCAGACACCCACTCCTGTCCTTCCCCACTACAGAGCTTCCTGCAGACACCCACTCCTGTCCTTCCCCACTACAGAGCTTCCTGCAGACACCCACTCCTGTCCTTCCTTACTACAGAGCTTCCTGCAGACACCCACTCCTGTCCTTCCCCACTACAGAGCTTCCTGCAGACACCCACTCCTGTCCTTCCCCACTACAGAGCTTCCTGCAGACACACCCACTCCTGTCCTTCCACACCACTGAACTTCCTGCAGACACCCACTCCTGTCCTTCCCCACTACTGACCTTCCTGCAGACACCCACTCCTGTCCTTCCCCACGACTCAGCTTCCTGCAGACACCCACTCCTGTCCTTCCCCACCACTGAGCTTCCTGCAGACATCCACTCCTGTCCTTTCCCACCACTCAGCTTCCTGCAGACACCCACTCCTGTCCTTCCCCACCACTCAGCTTCCTGCAGACACCCACTCCTGTCCTTCCCCACCACTCAGCTTCCTGCAGACACCCACTCCTGTCCTTCCCCACCACTCAACTTCCTGCAGACACCCACTCCTGTCCTTCCCCACCACTCAGCTTCCTGCAGACATCCACTCCTGTCCTTCCCCACCACCCAGCTTCCTGCAGACATCCACTCCTGTCCTTCCCCAGAACTGACCTTCCTGCAGACATCCACTCCTGTCCTTCCCCACGAGCTTCCTGCAGACATCCACTCCTGTCCTTCCCCACTACTGAGCTTCCTGCAGACATCCACTCCTGTCCTTCCCCACTACTGAGCTTCCTGCAGACATTCACCCCTGTCCTTCCCCACCACTGAGCTTCCTGCAGACACCCACTCTTGTCCTTTCCCACTACAGCTTCCTGCAGACATCCACCCCTGTCCTTCCCCACCACTGAGCTTCCTGCAGACACCCACTCTTGTCCTTTCCCACTACAGCTTCCTGCAGACATCCACCCCTGTCCTTCCCCACCACTGAGCTTCCTGCAGACACCCACTCTTGTCCTTTCCCACTACAGCTTCCTGCAGACACCCACTCCTGTCCTTCCTTACTACAGAGCTTCCTGCAGACACCCACTCCTGTCCTTCCCCACTACAGAGCTTCCTGCAGACACCCACTCCTGTCCTTCCCCACTACAGAGCTTCCTGCAGACACCCACTCCTGTCCTTCCTTACTACAGAGCTTCCTGCAGACACCCACTCCTGTCCTTCCCCACTACAGAGCTTCCTGCAGACACCCACTCCTGTCCTTCCTTACTACAGAGCTTCCTGCAGACACCCACTCCTGTCCTTCCCCACTACAGAGCTTCCTGCAGACACCCACTCCTGTCCTTCCACACCACTGAACTTCCTGCAGACACCCACTCCTGTCCTTCCCCACTACTGACCTTCCTGCAGACACCCACTCCTGTCCTTCCCCACGACTCAGCTTCCTGCAGACACCCACTCCTGTCCTTCCCCACCACTGAGCTTCCTGCAGACATCCACTCCTGTCCTTCCCCACCACTCAGCTTCCTGCAGACACCCACTCCTGTCCTTCCCCACCACTCAGCTTCCTGCAGACACCCACTCCTGTCCTTCCCCACCACTCAGCTTCCTGCAGACATCCACTCCTGTCCTTCCCCAGAACTGACCTTCCTGCAGACACCCACTCCTGTCCTTCCCCACCACTCAGCTTCCTGCAGACATCCACTCCTGTCCTTCCCCACCACTGAGCTTCCTGCAGACACCCACTCCTGTCCTTTCCCACCAGCCAGCTTCCTGCAGACATCCACTCCTGTCCTTCCCCAGAACTGACCTTCCTGCAGACATCCACTCCTGTCCTTCCCCACTATAGAGCTTCCTGCAGACATCCACTCCTGTCCTTCCCCACTACTGTGCTTCCTGCAGACATCCACTCCTGTCCTTCCCCACTACTGAGCTTCCTGCAGACATCCACCCCTGTCCTTCCCCACCACTGAGCTTCCTGCAGACACCCACTCTTGTCCTTTCCCACTACAGCTTCCTGCAGACATTCACCCCTGTCCTTCCCCACCACTGAGCTTCCTGCAGACACCCACTCTTGTCCTTTCCCACTACAGCTTCCTGCAGACATCCACTCCTGTCCTTCCCCACCACTCAACTTCCTGCAGACACCCACTCCTGTCCTTCCCCACCACTCAGCTTCCTGCAGACACCCACTCCTGTCCTTCCCCACCACTCAGCTTCCTGCAGACATCCACTCCTGTCCTTCCGCAGAACTGACCTTCCTGCAGACATCCACCCCTGTCCTTCCCCACCACTGAGCTTCCTGCAGACATCCACCCCTGTCCTTCCCCACTACAGAGCTTCCTGCAGACATCCACTCCTGTCCTTCCCACCACTGAGCTTCCTGCAGACATCCACTCCTGTCCTTCCCCACTACAGAGCTTCCTGCAGACACCCCCTCCTGTCCTTCCCCACTACTGAGCTTCCTGCAGACACCCCCTCCTGTCCTTCCCCACTACTGAGCTTCCTGCAGACACCCACTCCTGTCCTTCCCCACTACAGCTTCCTGCAGACACCCACTCCTGTCCTTCCCCACTACAGAGCTTCCTGCAGACACCCCCTCCTGTCCTTCCTTACTACAGAGCTTCCTGCAGACACCCACTCCTGTCCTTCCACACTACAGAGCTTCCTGCAGACACCCCCTCCTGCCCTTCTTACTACAGAGCTTCCTGCAGACACCCACTCCTGTCCTTCCCCACTACAGAGCTTCCTGCAGACACCCACTCCTGTCCTTCCACACCACTGAACTTCCTGCAGACACCCACTCCTGTCCTTCCCCACTACTGACCTTCCTGCAGACACCCACCTCTGTCCTTCCCCACCACTCAGCTTCCTGCAGACACCCACTCCTGTCCTTCCCCACTACTGACCTTCCTGCAGACACCCACCTCTGTCCTTCCCCACCACTCAGCTTCCTGCAGACACCCACTCCTGTCCTTCCCCACCACTGAGCTTCCTGCAGACATCCCCTCCTGTCCTTCCACAGTACTCAGCTTCCTGCAGACACCAACCTCTGTCCTTCCCCACTACTTAGCTTCTTTGCAGACACCCACTCCTGTCCTAGGAACACTGTTGTTGCCATAGAGTTACCAGGGTGTGGGTTTACCTGTTCCGTGTGTTCTGTGCTGGCCTCAAGGTTCTCTCCATCGAGTCAACAGAGCGTGAAATTTCCATGTTCAGTGTGTTCAGTACTGGCCACATTGTTTTCATCACTGAGTAACAGGGTTTGGGATTCCGTGTTCAGTTGTTCAGTATTGACAGATCATTGTAAACACCAGCATTGAATAAGTTAGTGACACCACTCTCTCCTCCCTCCCTCCCTCCCTCCCTTCCAACCATGGAGGTGGACTCTAGCGTGGACTGTGCCCACAACACTGTGACCCCCACCTCCACAAAAGTGAAACTAGCACTACCAGTAACACTGACCCCACTATCACTGATGTTTCTACTAGTATCAAAGCTGCCATGACAACATGTGTCCAGTAGTCCCAGCCCTTCATTGCATCGATCTGTGTGGGCTGTATCAAAAGCTTTCATGCAGAAATCATAATTCAGATTGATAATAAACTTTTTTTTTTAAATAAATTAAATCAGGCGATACAGCAATACACTGACCGTCCGAAACACGAGTACAACACACAGCAAAACACCTGAAAGAACCATCAGAGCTGGTTCCACAGTGTGTCAAGACTGGCGAACAAAACTTGGTGAAAACAAAGCCAGACTGCCATTCCATACTGCGTCAGTCCTCGCACTGTGCCGTTCAGTGGCCCGCAGTTCTGTCAGTCACGGTGCAGTCTGGCTCAATGTCTAGCCACCAGTCTGGCTCAATGTCTAGCCACCAGTCTGGCTCAATGTCTAGCCACCGCACTGTACAAAACGATTCTGCCGCTGACGAAAGGTCGAGGACAGACTGTCACGGATCCGTCTTCGAAACTGATACTAACGCTGACACATGTCACTTCAACTACTGGCAAGCAGAACCGCAGACCCACACCAGAAATAAACCCATCTCCTCCCTGAAGGCAACGCTGTCAATTTCACTTACAGGGGACTCGAAAATACCTTGAGACCTGACGGAACAGGGCTTGCTTTTGCGCGCACAGTGCCTGGTGCGAAGGTGACTGACGTAATTGCCGACCTCAGAGAGCGGGCCTCACGGGAGGTGTGCAGTGGGAAGTACTGCATGTGTGTGTGTGTGTGTGTGTGTGTGTGGGGGGGGGGGTGATCTTCGTCAACACTACGCTGTGGAGACACTACGTACGGCAGGACTTGGATCAAATCGTGCTGAGGTGGAAAGTTTCCCCCTCTGCCAAAATGCTTGTTCCTGCTCTCCTTCCCTGAACTGGTAAGTAATGTTGCTTATAGCCCAGCCGACCGCAAAGGGCCATATCAGGGCTGTCACCACGTTGAAATCAACTCACAAATCATTCATTCACACAACTCTTTAAAATACATCTTCTAAAAACCCAGCCGAAATTTTGTTTTTTTTTAAAAAAAAACCCTTTCTACTGTAAAATCTCAGATCCGCTGAAATATGTTAATCTCTTTCAAGAATTCAAAGATTCATGGAATCTGCTGTAAAATGTTTGTGTCTCGCATCATGCAAGTCCCAGCACTCTATAAAAGAATATGTTTCATTGTGAGTGGCTGCTGCTCATTCCTAATTCATGCAATTGACGAACAATGAATCGCCATGTCCGTTGTGTAGGGAACACGGTGTAGGATTTTGCTTTGAAACAAAAATTCATCAATCGAAATTTTCGGAGTATGAACATTATTTCTTTAAAGGTGGTATTCAGCTGTCCGCCAGTGGCTTGTCGTTGTGGTTACAGCGAAGCAGTTAGTCTCTGGCCCTCCATGCAACCCACCAACCGTCACAAACAAAGGGAACTTCTTCTTCTTCCTGAAATACTGGTTCACTCAAAAACGAGTAGGTCACCAGCGCGCATGTTAAAAAGAAAAAGAAAATAACATAAAATAGTGCGACTCGGTCTGTTGGCCCCTGGAGCATATTTGGCAACAAGGGGTCGCACTCGATATTCAAGAAGTTAAAAGCAATGGCCAGATTCAGGCCCAGGTAACCATAAAATATCTGGAAGTTAAAATAGAAAATCGTCAATATGCAGATCTCAAAACTGTCGGATCAATTTGCTTTTTAAATGAGACTGCATTTGTGGCAATCTTGATGGCACCCGGCAGTGAGTTCCACAGCCGTACAGAACTAGGATAAAATGAATGTAAGTGGCTGTCAATATTTGATGCAGGTATGGTATAACATTGACCGCCACTCCTGGTGCTACTTTTTTTCAATACTAGTTGTTCCATTGGAACTGGGCGAACCCACAGCTTTGTGAGGATCAGCCTGCGGCCAAAGCTTCACAACAAACCGCAGGTTCCCAAACCAAAGAGGATCAACAGTCAAACACGTTACCTTTACTGATTCAAGTCATGGGGCGGAACTAGGTCCCAGTCAATCGGAAATCGCCGTAACCCCAGTCTACCCAAACCTGCTCGTGACACGGACTGATGTGATTCAACTCACCTGGACAGTACTCGCAGTTATGTCTATCAGAAATCGAATTCCTGCATTCTGTTCAATTTCCTCTCAATGTGCAATGCCACCCATGCCGTATGTAACTGACCTACTTCAGCATCAACTACCTGCCCCACTCCCCACCCCCACCCCCCTCCTTCCTTGTGTCATTTCTCTGCTTCTTTCAATCCTTGATCAAAAGTACCCCCCCTCCCCCTCCCCTATTCCCCCCCCCCCCCCCCCCCCCCCCCCCATCCCCCGCGCGTTATTGTCGACTGAGTACTTGTGAATTGTATGTTCTGTGTGTTACTGGACATTTTGCGCATCCCTCTACTCCGTCCTCCTTCCTCACTGTGTATTCATGTGTGGGTGATCTATGTACAAACTGTGAGAGCGTACTCTAAATAGTTTATTATGATTTATTTCGTACATGTATAGAAATATAATTATGTGATAATTAGTATTTTTGCTTAATCAGTTTCTTGTTAAATGCTGATTTAATTGTTTTGAATGTGATCAAACTAGTGTTTGTCGCTCTTGGTGATTGATCAGTATTTGTTTAATACTTGTGCTTTAAATACTGTTGTCTGTCTTTCTGACTGTGCCGTCTTGCCTTGCTTTTTGGACATGTGTACGTACCACCGCCACCCATTCTCTCTCTCTCTCTCTCTCTCTCTCTCTCTCTCTCTCTCTGTCTCTCTCTCTCTGTCTCTGTCTCCTCTCTCTCTCTCTCTCTCTCTCTCTCTCTCTCTCACACACACACACACACACACACACACACACACACACACACACACACACACACACACACACACACACGTGAATTCCTTTTCGTTTGATTACATTTGCGTTTGCTATTATTGATGCTTAATCATCTTGATCGTAGTTTGTGCATGTGAGTGCGTGCGTGCGTGCGTGCGTGCGTGCGTGCGTGCGTGCGTGCGTGTGTGTGTGTGTGTGTGTTGTGTGTGTGTGTGTGTGTGTACTTGATTTGTCAGTACAACCTTGAGTTAATCTGACAATAAATTGGTTTCAGTCAGTCAGTCAGTGTACTTGATCTTGGAAACTGACCCCCTCCCCCCATCCCCAAAGGGATAGAAAAAAAAAAGAGTCGTACAATTATCCATCGCGGCTTCTCGCACACAAAATCTATACGGATGGATATCGTCTCAGACTAAAAGCTTAGCTCCTTTCTGGAGTGCACTTAATTACACAGATCTAAGAGTCGTATACTGTCTGGAACAATGGGGTTTTTTTTTCAGTCGTTGATAATCTAGTCCCACTTCGAAAGAAAAGAGCGAAATGAATATACTTCCTGACTGGATTACGCAGGATATCATTAATGAAAGGGTTCCCAGAGATGCTCAAAAGCTGAAGAAAAACATAATTTAAAAAAATAGCGAAAACAAAAACAGGA
>CM031618.1:33777776-33798188 GCA_018398815.1 Conus ventricosus
CGCACACACACACACGCACACACACACACATGTGTGTGCACGCTCGAGCATACTCTTTCACTCACTCACACACACACACACACACACACACACACACACACACACACACACACACACACACATACACACTGCACCACTGTCTGAGGGAACAACTAATGACGTCCCACCACCATGGGATCAGACGTCCTTTCTAACCTCCAGCCCTCACAGACAGAATGACTGTGTCTTCATGGTACCCCACATGACGTAGACTGGAGATAAGGGACAGAACCCGAAGGTGGTTGAAACCCGTGAGTAGTTGAAACTTGGTCCTTCGGCTCTTTCATTTCAATATCATTTATCTATATGCTTCATTATTTCCCCGGGTTGAGAACACTTGCTTGTGAAAGACACAATGAAACCAACCTATTGCACTTGCTGACTGTGCGTGTTTCACTTCTCGGTTGTGGGTGTTGTTGTGTATGTTGACTGTATGGGCGTTTCACTTGCTGACTGTGCGTGTTTCACTTCTCGGTTGTGGGTGTTGTTGTGTATGTTGACTGTATGGGCGTTTCACTTGCTGACTGTGGGTATTTCACTTCTCGGTTTTGGGTGTTGTTGTGTATGCTGACTGTGTGGGTGTTTCACTTGCTGACTGTGTTTCACTTGACTTTGGCGTTTCACATCTGACTGTGAATGTTTCACTTGACTATGGTGTCTCTCCTGTTGACTGTGGGCGTTTCATTTGTTGACTGTGGGTGTTGACTGTTAGTGTTTCACTTGTTGACTGTGGGCGTTTCACTTGTTGACTGTGGGTGTCTCACCTGTTGACTGTGGGTGTTTCGCTTGTTGACTGTGGGTGTTGACTGTTAGTGTTTCACTTGTTGACTGTGGGTGTTTCACTTGTTGACTGTGGATGTTTCACTTGTTGACTGTCGATGTTTCACCTGACTGTGGGTGTTTCACCTGTTGACTTGGGTGCTTAACGTGTCGACTGTGGTTTCACCTTTTGTCTGTGGGTGTGTTATGTGATGACTGAGGGTGTCTCACCTGTTGACTGTGGTTTCACCTTTTGACTGTGGGTGTTTCACGTGATGACTGAGGGTGTCTCACCTGTTGACTGTGGCTGTCACACACCCATGTTTGTGAACAGACACACTTGCATTCACAACCACAGTATGCTAACTTCGTACACAACACACAATCACTCCATTCACCCAAAGGAGCACTATCACAATTGAATTGAGTTTTCTATAAAACGCTCCCTTTACTCACAAAGAAAAGGGTCTTAATTCTTCTTTGCACTTCACTGCATTCTCCAACAATTATTTCTTCTCTTTACAAGATAATTCCCCACATACAAACAATAATACCATATTGAAAGTTTTATCAAAAATCAAACACACTCACACACATGTTACACTATCAGTTCTTATATTAAATAGTATCAATAAAGACAAATCATCTTGACTTGTCGAGGAGCTTTCTTTCACTTGGCTGTACCACCTCTGGACCACCACAGCCTGGACTCTCACTAGGCTCGTACAGCTCAAGCCTGGACCACCACTGGACGCCGAGGGATTCTGTAACGAAACCCTAGGTCCAGGGTTAACCTCTACAAATGAACTTTATTCATTTTTTCTCTTCCTCTCATTATTATTCATAGCTCCTTTTTAACTCCTTTCATATTCACTCCAAGATCAATATAGAATACTCACATGAGTCTCGTTCCGCCAACCTATTCCTACCTACAGTTGGGGTACAGAACGAAATCTTTATACAACAATATTTTATTTTGCTTATTCTTCTTTTCTTTTCGCGTTCAACGTTCATCTGTCTCTTTTTCCCAAATAGCGCAATATCGTCAAATCTTTATAATTATCAAACTTCTGTTATCATTACAATTACACCTTTACTGTAATTGCTTTAACCAGTTTACAACCCCAACTGGTACTCACTTCTAGGGATTCTGAACAATTAAGTAGTGGGGGAAACAAGTGCAGGCTAACAATTCTTCAGTCGTTATAGTAATGACTTGACAAAGATATGAACTTTAAAAAAAAATTATTAAAAAAAATTGAAGATGAAGTAAATGGGGGAATATATTATAAATATAAGCCCTTCACTAGCTGCCTGAGGGAACCATCGTAATCCCTCTCAAAAGCGCATTTATTTGTATTGCCTGCTCCGAGGCCTTTCGCCCGCTGGGTCGGGACTCATCAGGGAGACACGGCTAATTGTGTCTGTGCTCTTGGTGTCAAATAGAGACACACCACAGTCCATGATTCTGTGGTGTTCTCACCACCAAGGGTTCGAAAAAAGAATCCAACAGCAGCCTCAAAGCAGCCAGTGAAGGGTAATAAATGGAACAAAGCAAAAGTGTGGAGAGGAAAAAAGTCGCTGAAAAACTAAAAGCATTATTCAAACAGTATAAAATATAGGGGACAATCTTTGAGCCTATGCTTGAGGATCCATTCAAGGATGCAAGGGAGGTCAAAAGATATGGAACAGTCTGAGTGGTCAGCTCTGCTGTTCAATAACCCAAGGGATTAAGCGACAAGACTACCCTAGTAGACTTCCAGTCTACATCTACACTCTATACTCGAGTGAACTTGCCACGCCAGGCATATTACACCCACCAAGGGTTAAGCACACCCAAACCAGGGTTGCATCGGACAAACCAGTCCAATCATGTAGCACACCCAACCCAGGGTTGCATAGGACAATCCTAGTCCTAACTATGTTAAACCGAACGAGGGTTACAATCAGACATCCTCCAATGTCTGTGTCCAGAGCTCCTCTGAAGCAACAATAGCCTTCCACCCTTCCTCACATTGGGTGAACACAATTCACAATCCACTCAGCGTCCTGCTCTTCCGCATCACTGGCGGTTGCACTCCATGAATACAAACAAGCATCAAACCCGTAGGTTCCATTCCACAATTTCAAAAATTACAAAATCTCTTAATTGATATGAAACTTTTCCATTCACATCACTTTTCCTCATTCACCTGACAGTGGCTGTTTCACCTGTTGACTCAAGCTGTTTCACCAACTGACTTAAGGGTTTGCACCTGTTGACTATGGATATTTAACATGTTGACCGTGGGTGTTTCACCTGTTGACCATGGGGATATTTCACCTGTTGACTTGAGGTGTTTCACTTGTTGACTTACGGTGTTTCATCTGTTGACTGTGGGTTTTGCACCTGTTGACTATGGATAGTTGACGCGTTGACTGCAGGTGTTCTCATCGATTGATTGTGGGTGTTTCACTTGTTGACTGTTGGTGTTTCCTTGCTGATTTAATGTCTTTCGCACAATCACCACTGTCAGCTCCCCTTCCTCATCCACCCACCCACCCCTCCACCCCTCCCCACTGCAGCCACTGCCATCCCTCCTCGCCTACTTTAACCGCTCCAAATTCCAACCAGGCTGACTGCTACGACCACCTAAGCAGAGACGATCAAATGCTACTGTTCAGATTAGGGACTGGACATAACAGACTGAATAGTGCACACATGTACAGAAAGTACAGGATTGGCGAGTCTGCGATGTGCACATGCAGAGAGGCCGAAATGGACATCGACCACGTTCTACAGGACTGCCACCTCCATGCTGCTTACTGCCAGGCAGGACACATGGCCGGAGCCAGTGGCTCTGAGGGCCAAGCTCTACGGGGGACCTGGCGAGCCTTCGGAGGACAGCCAACTTCGTGCGGGCAACTGGCATCACCATCTGAGCGTTCGAGAGGAAGAAGAAGAAGAAGACTTTAACCGCTCCTCTCTCGACCTACCACCACCACCCTCTTCCCGCCTTCCTGCTCTTTAGAGCAAAAATGGCATAAATGACTAGATACACGGCATTTAAGGACCGATTATATATATATATATATATATATATATATATATATATATATATATATATATATATATATATATATATACCAGTTTAAAATAGTAAAATGGAAGAATTAAAACCAACAAATTTGTTTCGAGCCGGCGCTCTCGTCAGGGTGTACAATTTGGGCACGCCACCGGTTTTATATGGTGTGGCGTGTGGGCGCCTGAGCTCTGCGCGTGCGGCACGTGGCCCGCAGATTTTTATATCTCTTTGGGGGCACGCTCAGGGGGGGGCGTGTCAGGAATGGTGCACTGACAAGGATTTCCATTTATGCCTGCAATTGTTTATTATTTCTACTCTAGAGTTCAGAGATGCTAGATGGGGTTTACATAATATCAGTCACTTTTCTGTAGTACATAAGTTGCATTTTTTAGAAATGTTGTTGTATGGTGTTGCTCTTTTTATAATTTTCCATGATATGTTGTAATCTATTTTCTTATCTTTAAGCTTCCAAATATATTTGCTTAGTTCTGTTTGGTTTTTATATTTTTCATTTTTGAAGGACTGTTTATGGTTAGCATATCTGGTTTTAAAATGGTTTGCTGTGATCCCTATGTATGTTTCTTTATCACTGTCTGTTGTTACCGTAGCTTGGGACACAATGTTGTTGTAGAGACATTTATTGTTCAGAGGGCACTGGTCTTTTTTGTCCAATTACAAGATATCCTTTCATCACCCTCTTTGGTTGTGTTGTTTTTGGTTTTATTGGAAGAATCAATTATATTTTTAAGGTTGGGCATACACGAGTATGATAGCTTGACGGTATTTTTGTTGAATATTTTAGATAGTACATGTTCTTTTGGGAATGATGTTTTAAGGATTCTGAGGAATTCTTTTCCTACGTTAGTTTTTGTTCTTCCATCATATGGAGGGTTATACCATATAATTTTTCTTTTCCTGTTTTTTCCTGTTGCTGTTCATGTTGCTATCTGGGTTATATTGTAATTTGTAGTTGTAGCCACTTTTTTTCAGCGCCTCTTGGTATTCAGCTGCTGCATTGTTAAATTCTTTCTCATTGCATGACAGTTTAGATAATCTTTTGTTTATACCATTAGGTATTGTTTTTAAGATGGAGGGTGGATGGTTACTATTGATGTCTACATAGACAGGTGTGTCATTAGGTTTTTTATATGGTTTGTATGTATGATCCTTAAGGTCTAATGTTATGTCTAAATAATTTGCTGTTTTTTTGTTGGCTTCTACTGTGATTTTTAGGTTATGGCTTTGGAAAATTTTACAAAGTTCTTTTTTCTTGTTTTCAATGGTTTTTGGTTTATTGTTTAACGTGGCAAGACCGTCATCTCTGTACATGTGCACCATTCCTGACACGCCCCCGCAAGATCATGAAAGAGCAAAACAAGCTACATTTTCTTGTGAAAAGTAGAAAATATAAAAAGATATCCTCTAAGACACAAGTGCTGAGGGCCAGTTCTTGGAATGAATCCGCAAGGGACTAAAATACAACAAACTAATAAATTCCAAGGATAAGTACCGAGCACCGTTCCAGCAACTTACAGAGCAGCTTGGTGTTGCAATGACTGCAAGAAATATTGAATTATAAACAAAGCTTGCTCTTATGTCTTAGATTGAAGAAATAGGGGGAGATACGCATTCATACCTGCAGTGGCAGATGATTCTGCCTAACTAACAGTATGTGCTTGAGTGGGTGGATGGGGAAAAATAAAATAAATGCTTCTCAAAATGAGCCTTCAGCAAGCTTATATTCTCCAAGGGGGAGAGACATCCTCTTCTTTTGCTTCTTAGATGGCACCTTTGGTTGGTTTTTTGAAAACTCAACAAACATACTACAGTATTGCACACCAGCCTTTTCTGGGATTGCATTCTTCTTAAAACTGAAAAGGCAGAGGAGTCAAATTACCACTTTCCGCGGTCACTGAGGAGAAACCACCAAGTTTCGAAATATCGGTATATGACCAGGAGTTATATGTTAGTGAGTTTCCCTCCCTATTGGAGGATGTCTCTCCCCCTTGGAGAATATAAGCTTGCTGAAGGCTCATTTTGAGAAGCATTTATTTTATTTTTCCCCATCCACCCACTCAAGCACATACTGTTAGTTAGGCAGAATCATCTGCCACTGCAGGTATGAATGCGTATCTCCCCCTATTTCTTCAATCTAAGACATAAGAGCAAGCTTTGTTTATAATTCAATATATATATATATATAATATATATATTATATATATATATATATATATATATATTATATAGATATATATATATATATATAGATATATATATATAGATAGATAGATCGACGCACACACGTGGTGTCATTGCGGGTTTCTACAAGAGCCAGTTTCAAAATTGTACGAGTTGCTTGATTCTACAAGATCTGAATACATTCCTGCTGGTTTCGCTCACTTCTTTCCTGACATGAATGACAAATGCGTGTGTTTCGTTTTAATGGTCATAGAAATGTATATGTACGCCCCGCCGTGGTAAAAAGAAGGAGAGCAGACTTAATAAGGAAAAAGAAAGACTTGCTATGCGATTTCCGCACTGAACAAGCGTGATTGACCATTCTTGCATTGCTGGGAAACGACAAGCAGGTTTTGTTGCTTGCTTGTTTGTTTCGCTGCGTTTCATTTTTCGCCCCGCCAGGGAGAGGGTTTGAGCGACGTTACGTCACTAAGGGACCTGGATCCATCATAATTATTCTTCTTTGTTTGTGTTCTGCAGCAAATGTATTTAATCTCTTGTTTAGCTTATGGCTTGCAGGGAGCACGTGTCTTGATTTAATGATTCGGTTTTGGGTTTGTTTGTTGTTGTTTTTTTGTTCGTCTCCTATTCACACACACACACACACACACACACACACACACACACACACACACAACACACGCACACACGCAAGCACGCACGCACGCACACACACACAAACACACACACACACACACACACACACACACACACACACGCGCGCGCGCGCGCACACGCACGCACAGAGAGAGAGAGAGAGAGAGAGAGAGAGAGAGAGAGAGAGAGAGAGAGAGAAAGCACACACACACACGCGCGCGCGCGCACGCACGCAAGCACGCACGCACGCACGCACGCACACACGCACGAGTGTGACTCGTCTAATATCACTTAATGTGGAAAGACGTTAAATTGAAGACAACAACAACAACAACGAGTGTGAGGTGGGGAAATGGAAGAGTGATATGGATGGTATTATGGGATGGGAGAGGAGAGACAAGAGGACCGAGGAATAGGGAAAGGGGATCGAGAACTGAGAAAGGGAAGGGGAGGGGGAAGGAGCCTTGCTGGGGGGGGGGGGGGGGGCAGAGTAGAAAGGCGGAGAGAGGAGGGGGGTAGGAAATGGAGGAGAAAAAGCGGAGGAAAGGAGGAATGAAAGATGGTAAAGGATGGGGTGGTAAAGGAGGGAAAGGTGATGTGGGTTAGGGAGGGGGAGTGGATGCGGGTTGGACAAGGGGAGGGCAACATGCGGTGATTGGGGGGGGGGGGGGGGGGCGGAAAGGGCACGAATAAAGGAGAGGAGGGGGAACGAGAAGGGGGAAGGAGGAAAGGGAGGAAGGGAAAGGGGAAGTGGAGGAGAAGGAGGGCCAAGGGATAGTGGAGAGGGATGGGGAGAGACTGGGCGAAAAAAAAAAAGGGAAAAAGTCAAAATGGGGTTACAGGGAAGGAGAGAAGGGGGACAGGTGGGGGAGGGGACTATAGAAAAAAGGGATTGGACGGGGAGAGGCGCAGGGGGGATGGAAGGGGGGGGGGAGGAGGCGAGGAGGGAAAAATGGAAGAAGATGGAACGTACAAACCCACTGCTTGTTTGTTTGTTTGGGGGGGGGGGGGGGGGGGGGGGGGGGGGGGGGGGGGGGGCCCACACCATTACAAAATTTGACATGGTGTGACTCGTTAGCATAGGAGACACTTGTAAGCGAATCATTTTGGCGTTTCTTGCATTTTAAATGCAATTTGGAAAAAAAAAAAAGCAGCTGAACAGTAAAGCGTGTAAAAGGGGTTTTAAGCGAGTCGAAAAGGAAAAAGGGAGGGCGATGGGTTTGGCGGGAGGAGGGGGGGGGGGGGGAGGTGAGGCGGTGTGAGGTTTAGGAAAAGATAGTGATGAGGGGGGGGGGGGGGGGTAAAAAAAATATTGGGGGATGGGTGGGGATAGGGGGGAGGGGAACGAGGGGGAAAGGGAGGGGGGTGGGGGGAGCTAGGGGAGGAAGAGGAGAGGAGGCGAAAGGAGGGGGGGGGGGGGGACGAATAATGAGAGAAAATATAGAGGAAGAGGACGGTAGAAGGGGAAGAAGGATGGGGGGAAGGCGCGGGGAGGGGGGGGGGCGGGGTTCAGGAAGGGGGAAGGGGGGGAAGGGTGAGCTGGATAGGGTCAATAGAGGGAGCTGGGGAAGGTGAGGGTGGGTAACGGGGGGGGGGGGGGGGGGGGGGGGGGGAGGGGGAGGGGGAGCAGGGGGGGGGGGGAGGGAGAAAAGGGGCTGGGGGGATAGGTCGGGGGAGGGGGGGGGGGGGGTGGGGGGGGGGGGGGAACAGGGGAGGAAAGGAGGGGGGGGGTCAACCCCCTTTCTGCCATTCAATGATGAGGGGCAAATTTTTTTTTTTAAAAAAGAAAAGAAAAAATTAAAAAAAAAAAGAAAGAAAGGGGAGAAGGGGTGGGAAAAAAAAACCCGGGAATAAAGAAAAGTACCGCGTTTCTTTTTAATATAAAATCCTTCACTTGAAATTTTGTTAAATTGGAGGAGAGGGGAGGAAAAAGGAGAGAGAGAAGAAGGAGAGAGGGGGAGAGAGTGAAAATTTGTGTGTGGTTGGTGGTGTGGTGGGGTGTGTGGTGTGGGGTTGTGGGTGTTCCTCGGGCAAATTTAAAACTCCCTTCGACCCTTTTGGATCCTCGCATCTTTTTTTCCTTGTGTCTGAAAGCAGCCTGCGAAAAAAATCCTCAACCCTGTGGCCGACTCTGGGGGGGAGGGGTTTAAAAGAACCCAAAGAATCAACCACCTTTTGTGGGCCAATCTGGGGGAAGAGTTTTGGTGCAGATCGGTCCGGTAAAAATTCAATCAACCAAATTGTGCAATGCCACCACCCCAGTTGGACTTAAGCCCAAACGCAAATATTCGGGGCGTCAGGCGGCGGCCCCCCAGGTTCGGATTCAGCCAATTTGAGCGAGGGGAGGCAATTCCCATTTTTCACAGAGACAGTCCGCCCCTTTCCCAGACGGCAAAATGCGACCGACTCTTTTCCCCTGTCGCCTCACCAATTTGGGCTATTTTAGCTCTCGTGGAGACAGCCTGTCTGCCGTCGGACAAGCGCTGGCAGTGTCCGATGGTTTCCAGCCCGCGCGGTGCCTACCCAGCCGCTGGCCCTTTAATTGACCAGGCACCCTTAAGCCCACCGCCCCGGAAAGAGGGGGGGGGGAAAGGGAAGTTTTGGGGTGGGGGGGGAAATCTATAACAATTAAATGCCAAATTTGCCCCACGAGAGAAGGCGGTAAGGGGACTGTCATGATTTGACGTCCAAGGAAATTTAGAGGGGACAACCTGGGGTGTCGGGGGTAAAAATCTCCCAAATGGTACTGGCCCTGAACGGGGGTTAGAGGATAAAGGAAAGTGGATGAGAGAGAGGGGGGAGAAAAAAAACGAACAGCAAGAGGAGGGGGGAAGTCTGGGGGGTAGGCTCCCCCCTACGGAAGGAGGGGATGAGACGAACAGAAGAGAGAGAGGGGTTTTTGGGTGATCTCTGCACGGGGGAAAAAGCAGAGAGGAAAAGAGGGGAAAACGGGGAGAACAAACCCGAGCGAGAGGGGATTTCTAGTTGTTTGAGAGAAAACCCGGATGGGGGAGGAGGGAACCAGGGGAGAGTTGCAAAAAAGTCTGCAAAAAGGGCGGGAAGAGTGGAGAGGAGAGTAGTTGCTTTTTTGGGAAAAGGAAAAGAAAAAAGAAAAGAAACCCCACCATGTCCTTTTGAAAAGGCGACTAAAAGGGGGGAAAAGGGGTTTGAAAAGCGTAATGCAGGAAGAAAGAAAAGAGCCCGATCGATGTTAAAAGTCACTGTTCTACCCAAACCGGGGTTCGCCCATACCGGGCCGCGCCTTCGCCAGCAACCCGACCAACCCCAAAAAAAGTCTCCCTGCCCGGGGGCCCTCAGACCAAAAAGTGCCGGCAGTTGGTCGTGTTGTGAAAGGCAGTGAAAGAAAAAAAGAAAAAAAAAGGACAGTGTTTCGGAATGTTAAGTCACCTGGCCGGAAAGTAGAAAACTTTTTTTCCCGGGTTATTAAGTGTTTTAGATAAAGTTTTTTTTTGAGTTTAAAGGAAAAGAGGAATGTTTTTATTTGTTTGATTTTAGCATTGGTTCTTTTTTTTTTTGTATATAAAGTTAGACTTCAGGGGTTTGAGGGACAAATGCTGTTATGATGGTTTGGTAAAAAAGCTGGGGGTTTTTGGCTGTGCCTAGCCCTTCCCCCCACGACATTCCCGAGGTTGACTTTTATGGCGATTTGCCGGATGTTCGGGCCCATTTTATTATAATTTTAAAATTTCCCAAAGGGGAAGCTGGGTGGGATTCAAGTTTTGTATCCAAGAAAAGGGGTTTTTGTCTTACTGTAGTTCCCAAGATAGTTAAATACTGGGGGGGTTGGCATTGCTTCCAAGATAGTTAACTAGGCTGGATTTCACCCC
This sequence comes from Conus ventricosus, assembly GCA_018398815.1. NCBI lineage: Eukaryota > Metazoa > Mollusca > Gastropoda > Neogastropoda > Conidae > Conus > Conus ventricosus. The sequence goes on from CM031618.1 coordinate 33,788,323, forward strand.
AAAAACTCTTTCGCACAGATTGCCTATAATTCGCCTCAAGGGGGGTCAGGCGCTGGGGGCGTCTTATAAAAACTATACGTTGCCCAAGCAAATTTATTTTCATTCATAGGATTGTCTTCGCACTCGTGCGGAAACCACCATTTGGCTGTCGTAGTATAAAATCTTGTTTCAAAAAAAAAAAAAAAAAAAAAAAAAAAAAAAAAAAAAAAAAAAAAAAAAAAAAAAAAGAAAGAACAAGGGGGAAGAAAAGAACACCCCTATTGAACAACTTGTGGCGTCGCCGTGACTGGTTACCAGGGATGATTTTTGCGCGCATTCTTTGAAAACCAGCAAAGTGGAAAGAGTAAAACGTCGGAAAGACGCCGTATCGCAGTAGGGCCCAGGAAACAGAAAGTTAAGGACGGCTAAGGTAATCAGGCTAGGAAAAAACAAAAGAATGAAGGGGAGACAAAAGAATAAGGGAAGCGCGGGGAACAGAAAGAAGAAGAGGGACAGAAAGAATAAGGGAAGCGCGGGAGACGGATTAAAGGTTCATTTTAAAATTTAAGAAAGGAAAAAAAAAAGGGAAACCACCGAGGGGGGAGTTCAGCCCTCCATGACTCTGTGCGCAGCTTGCCCCCCGACCCAAGTTCCAAAATTCTCTGAAGGGACCGTTCGATTGACGCTACCTTCTTTTCAAAAACTTTGCGACCAGTCGGGTTTTGGCCTCCAAAGAGGGGGGCCAGTCATTTTGTCGGCGTTACTGAGGGAAAGGCATTGCAGATTTTCACTGCTTTCCAGCAAAAACAACAGTCCGTTTTTGGGGTGCTGGGGATTTTAAAATAAAGGGGTTTGACCTCACAGGGGAAGGATTCAGAAAAAAATTTTTGTTCAGAAAATTGCAGCAGGGGAAACGTACACCAGTTTGGTGCCGCAATCACTATTTTAAAAAAAATGGTTAGGTTGGTGGTACAAAAAGGAGTTCGCCGAATGAAAACTATTTTAATGAAAGAAAAGTTTTTGTCAGGGTTGCGGCCCTATTAACCATACATTTGAAAGAAGACAGCCAGAGCGCAGGAAGTTGTTGAAGTTCGCAAGGTGTATAGAGAGGCACTTTGGGCATAAGGGCAAGAACCGGGCGGCACAGGGGGAAAAAATGCAAAGACCGGGGATTTTTCTGCAAAGTCGCAAACCCGTGGTGGGGCGAAGGGGAAAAGGGAATTAGGTGTTTCCATTTGTCCAAGAAGGGGACATGTGGGGGGGTTGTCGCAGGGGTTTCCAGAACGCAGCCTTGCAAGAGGTGGAAAGGGGTCGTCAAGGGAAACGACCTCAGGGGAAACCAAAAGGGATTCAGTGGAAAGGGGGAAAAGGTCAGCCTAGGGCTACCTGGGCGGGTCTTGTCAGGGATGGGGCACTAGGCAAAAGGGTTTCTTTACCAGGGAAGAAGGGTGGTTGGCCAGCGGGGGTGAAAGTTTTTCGAAACGTTGTTCTGCGGGGGTATACGAAAACGCTGGTCAAAAAGGGGGGATTTAAAGGGGCAAACCAGACCTGTACCAACATGGCAGTAGGAGTTTCCAGTTGCAAAGATAGAAGTACGTCCCCCCTTTACTTCCAGGCGATTTTGTCTGCTTTGGTAAGGGGCAAACCCTTCAGTTGATCATCGGAAAATTCCGGGTTTTGAAAAGGACCAGGGGTCCTGATTTTGACTGCTACGGGGGGCGCATTCAAACACGGAGCAAGGGGAGGAAAAGGTTTTTAAAACCCGTTAGTTTTTTCCAGGAAGGAAGCGGGCATAGATGTGTGCCTGATGAGTTTGGGGCACGCAGGAACAAGCCCTTCGCTCGGAAAGTTTTGGGGAGTTGGCAGAGTGGAAAGGAAAACAGGAGGTTAGAGGGGGTGAGCGAATTTCTTGTAAAAAGGGGGGCTGTTTTTACCGAGTGTTCCCCAAGGAAAAGGACGGTAAGGTGACCACTCGTTAGAGGTACCGCGTTTTTCGTCACTTTTGTCATTGGTCCCGAGTCGCTCATGGCGGGTCTCTCGGTCCCAGCAAAACGCAACCGGTCTTTGAGATTTTCATTGGCCAGAAAATGGCAACAAAAAGGGGTTCGCTTCTGTAGTGTGTCAAAGGTCACCCAAAAAAAGGGGTGAAGGGAAGGCCCCTTTTAAACATCCCCTTTAATTGACACACCACCCAGGGAGTGGCCGTCATTGTTTGGGCCCCGTCTCGCCCTTTTCCAAAAGGGGGGAAAAGGTAGAACAGAAGGTTGCAGGGGAAGGGTTTGCGGGGGGCAAGGGTCGGTCAGAAGAAGCAATATACAAAAGGGTTGGGGAAGAAAACCCCCAAGGCGGGGACAATCCGGCCCTTTTCCCAGGGGTCACCAAGCGCGATGCATTGGAAAGGCCTTCCCATCACTGAAAAGGTCGGTCGGGTTTACCGAATTGTTAAATTGGGCCCAAAAAACTTTTCCAGCAATTTTTTCCCCCCCCCAAAATATTTCAGCGTGGACTCAGCACAAAGGCGCAGCAGCAATCTTTTGATGTTTAAAAGGATCGCAGAGAAGGGGGAATTTGTTGCCAAATTTTTCCAAAAGAGCAACGGGATGGCACGTTGAAGGGCGCAAAAGGGTTTCCGGTTTTTGTTGTCGGAGGCGACACAAAGCACCGGGAAGGGGAAAAGGGTGGAGAAGTATGAATTCAGAAGCCAAGCCCAAAAACAAAGTCGGATCTGCTGGTTTTTTTTGGGTTTTATGGGAGTTTTGCCCCAAACTTTTGCGCAATCCGAGTCCCCTCAGTGATTTGAAAGGCAGGAAACCGGCAGTGGTCGAGTGGTCGACGCTGAGAGCAAGCACGCAGAGGGTGTTGGAGAGACGGGTCCCGTCCCATCTTGAAGTCCAGAAATTAAAAACCATTTTTGTTGCGGACGATGCTCAGGCGGTGGGAAAGGTGCAGTTTGTTCAGGAGCATAAAGGGGGTCGAGTTTTTTGTAAATTGCGCAGGATTTGGGACAAAATGTGAAAAAGGGTACGAAACGGGGGAAAGAAGATTTTTTGCTCGGTGGGCCGTGCGAAATTCCCCCAAAATACTTTATGGAAAGAGTTCGTGATCGAGAGGGACACCAACCCCAAACCCCAGGGGCACAGCGAAAAACGCGGGTCTGCGTTGGGGGAATGGCACGCGCCCTACAGGTATCGAGTGCTACATTCCAGGGCGACAGAAGTCGGAGCTGACTATTTAAGTCGGTAGTTTGCAAACTGCAACTCAGAGGGGTCCCTCATTCCGCGGTCATTTTTTGAAAAGTGTTGATTCCGTTTTTTTGATTTGGGAAAGGGTTCATTCCCATTGGCTATGTTCATATTTTTTTTTTGGTGGACCCTTTTTTATATTTTTTTTTGTGAACTTGTTCTGTGGATGTGTTGCTTGGAGCATACATCCGCTTGGTGTGATGCATTTTTTTGCAATGAGTGAGGGGATGAGATTCCTAGTGAAATTCTGGTCGTGACAAAAATATTTGCTTTTTTTAGAATTGGAAAAGGGGGGTGGGAAATCCGCAGGTAGGGGAATTTCTAAGTGGCACAGAGGTCGTTATAAAAAAATTTGAAAAAACGCAACGGGGCACTCAAAAGATAAACCCTTTGGGGTGGGATTCCTAATGGTTTTTTATTTTTAACCTTGGTTGTAATTTTTTAAAACTTTGCACGGTAGTTGTGGTCAGCAATTCGGTTTTTTTTTTTTTTGTACCCTTGTTTTGGCAAAGGGAGCATGTCTTTTGCAGGGGGAAATGCACGGGCAAAATTCAAAAACCAAATTCGTGGGCAATCGCCCCCCAGCCCCTTGGACTTAAGCCCTACCAAATATTCGGGGCGTCAGGCGACGGCCCCATGGGTTTGGATTTTAGCCAATTTGACAGGGGGACTAACCCATCCTTCCGAGACGTCCCACCCTTCCAACGGACTAAATACGACCGTCATTCCCCGTCCCCCGCCAAATTAAAGGCTTTTTTTTAGCCTCGTGGAGACAGCACTGTCTGCCGTCGGCAAGCTTCTGGCAGAAATCTCGAGTGGCTTCCACCCCGTCTTGGTCCTACCCAGACTCACTGGCCAAATTTAGATTGACCAGTTCCCCCCACTTAAGCCACACCGCGCCATGAAGTAGGGAAGGGGAAGGTAGTGTGTGGGGGGGTTAAATCTACTAACAATTAAATACCAATTTACCACCAAAGAGAAAAGGGGGTTAGACGGGACGTCTGATTTGAACGTCCCCTGGAATTAGAGGGACAACCTCGGGTGTCAGGGTAAAAATATGCCAATGGACTGGCCCCCTTTAACAGGGGTTGAGGGAAAAAGGAATGTGTGATGAGAGAGAAGGGGGAGAAAAAAAAAACGAACGACAGGAGAGGGGAAAAGGGGCCCCTGGGGGGGTGGGCCCCGCCTCAGGGAAAGGGAGGGATGGAACGCAAAAAAGGAGAGGGGGTTTTAGGTTTTCCTTGCCCCCGGGGGGAAAAAGGGGGGTGAAAAGGGGAACGGGGGGGAAAAACAGCGAGGGGGGGGTTCTGGTCTGCTTTTTGGGAAAAAAAAGGGGTGGGGGTGGGGAAAACCTGGAGGATTGCATGATTTCTGCAGGGAAGGGGCGGGGGTGTGGGGGGGGAAAAGTTCATTTTAGGGGAAAGGAAAAAGAAAAAAAAAAGCCCCCATGCCCTTTGTGGCGCTGGGGGGAGGGGGGGTTTCAGCTTTTCGGGAAAGAAAAAGGGCAAATTTGTGTTGAACCTGTTTTACCCCCAACCGGGGTTCGCCTCATACCTGGCAGCGTCCCTTCGCCAACAGAACCACGCCAACGCCCAGCTCACCTGACCAGGCGCCCTTTGACCAAAACCGTGCCGGCGTTTTTCGTTTGTGAAAGTGACGTGAAAAGAAAAAAAAGAAAAGAAAAACCTGATTCTAAAGGGTTAATCCCCGGCCAGGTAAAGTAAAATCATTTTTTACCCGGGGTTTTGTTTAAAGAGTTTTAGATAAATGATTTTTTGAATTCAAGGAAAGAGAGAATGTTTATTTGGGTTTTATTCTATATCATTTATGTTCTTTTTTGATCATGTTAGAAAGTTTTAGACTTTACTAGTGGTTTGATGTGACGAATGCATGATAAGAATAATTTAAGCAAACGTAGTGTTTTGGGGTGTCGCTACCTTCCCCACTGACTTTCCCCAGGGTTACAATCTGGGGAATTTTGGTTGGGCGAATCTGGTATAATTAGGTTTGGGGCGAATTTTGGGGTAAGGGGGGGGTTTGGGGCGAAGGTAAGAGCGGTTGGTGTGACTCGGTTAAGACGGTGGTGGGGGAATCGGTGAAGGGGGTTGGCGAAACTGGGTAAAGGGGGGTTGGGGCGAATCGGGGTAAGGGTGGTTGGTGCAAATCGGGTAAGGGTGGTTGGGCGATCTGGTGTAAGAGGGGTTGGTGCGAATCGTGTAATGGGTTTGGGGGGTCTGGGGAAGGGTGGTTGGTGTGAATCTGGGTAAGGGTGGTTGGTGCGAATCGTGTAAGGGCGGTTTGGTGCGAATCCGTGAAAAAAACGGTTGGTGCGAAATTTGGGTAAGGGTGGTTTGTGCGAACTGGTGTGTTGGGTTGGGGCGAATTGGTCAAGGGGGTGGTGCGAAACGGGTAAGAGCGGTTGGTGGAATCTGGTTAAGGGGGGGTTGGGGAACGGTGTAAAAGGGGGTTGGTGCGAATTGGTGAAGGGGGGTTGGTGCGAAACTGGTGTAAGGGGGGGTTTGGGCGATCTGGGTAAGGCGGTTGGTCGAAACTGGTTTAAAAGGGGGTTGGTGCGAAACTGGTGTAAGGGGGGTTTGGGGCGAATTGGGTAAGGGGGTTGGGTGAAATTTGGGGTACGGGGGGTTGGTGGGGAATCTGGGTAAGGGGGTTTTGGGCGAATTTTTGGGGTAAGAGAGGTTGGTGCGATCTGGTGTAAGGCAGTTTGGGGGAAACTGGTGTGAGGGCGGTTGGTGCAAATTTGGGGTAAGGTGGGTGGGGCGAAACGGTGTAAGGGTGGGTTTGGAATCTGGTGTGCGGGCGGTTGGTACGAAAACTGGTGTAAGGGTGGTTGGTGCGAAACTGGTGTTTTTGGGCGGTTGGTGCGAATCTGGTGGCGGGGGGTTGGTGCGAATGGGGGAAAGGGGGGTTGGGCAATCTGTTTTAGGGGGGGTTGGACGAATCGGTGGCGGGCGGTTTTGGGGCAATCGGGAAAAAAACGGTTGGTGCGAAACTGGGTGGGGGGGGGGGTTGGTGCGAATCTGGTGGCGGGCGGTTGGTGCAATTTTTTAAAGGGGGGTTGGTTTCAATTGGTAAAGTGGGTTTGGGCGAAACTGGTGTAAATGGTGGGCGAATCTGGTGTAAGGGGGGTTAGTGGGGAATCGGTGTGTTGTGGTTGGTGGGGAAACTGGCTGGGGGGTTTTGGGGCGAAACGGGTAAGAGCGGTTGGTGCGAATCTGGTGAAGGGGGTGGTGCGAATCTGGTGTAAGAGCGGTTGGTGCGAATCTGGTGTAGGGGGTTTTGGGGCGAATCTGGGTAAGGGGGGTTGGGGCGAATCTGGTGTAAGGCGGGTTGGGGCACGGGGGAAAGGGGGTTGGTGCGATCTGGTGTAAGGGTGGGTTTGGGCGAATCTGGGTGGGTGGTTTGGGGGAATCGGTGTAGGGGGGGTTTTTTGAATTGGTGAAAAGGGGTTGGGGCGAACGGGGTAAGAGAGGTTTGGGGCGAATCTGGGAAGGCGTTGGTGCGAATCTGGTTTTGGGGGCGGTTGGGGCGAATCTGGTAAGGGGGGTTGGGGCAATCTGGGTAAGGGTGGTTTTTGGGGGAATCGGTGTGCGGGGCGTTGGTACGAAATCGGGTAAGGGTGGTTTTGGGGCGAACTGGTTTCGGGCGGTTGGTGCAAAATTTGGGTTGGGGGGCAGTTGGGGGCGAATCTGGGGTAAGGGGGGTTGGTGCGAATCTGGGTTTTAAGGGGGTTGGTACAATCTGGTGTGCGGCAGGTTTGGTCAAATTTTTGTAAGAGCGGTTTGGGGGAAACTGGTGTGGGGCGGTTGGGGCGAATCTGGTGTGCGGGCGGTTGGTGCGAATTTTGGGTAAAGGGGGTTGGTGCGAATCTGGTGTAAGAGAGGGTTTTGGGGCGAAACTGGTTTAAGAGCAGTTGGTGCGAATCTGGTGTGATTGTGTTTGGTGCGAACCTGGTGTGCGGGCGGTTGGTGCGAATCTGGTGTAAGGGTGGTTGGTGCAGATCTGGTGTAAGAGCGGTTGGTGCGAATCTGGTGTGCGGGTAGTTGGTGCGAATCTGGTGTAAGGGTGGTTGGTGCAGATCTGGTGTAAGAGCAGTTGGTACGAATCTGATGTGAGAACGGTTGGTGTGAATCTGGTTTAAGGGTGGTTGATCCGAATCTGGTGTAACGGCGGTTGATCGGATTCTGGTGTAAGGTCTGTTGATCCGAATCTGGTGTAAGGGCAGTTGATCCGAATCTGGTGTGAGGGCGGTTGATCCGAATCTGGTGTAAGGGAGGTTGATCCGAATCTGGTGTAAGGGCGGTTGATCCGAATCTGGTGTAAGGGCGGTTGATCTGAATCTGGTGTAAGGGCGGTTGGTGCGAATCTGGTGTAAGAGCAGCTGTCTGATGTCATGTTTATTTTCGAAAATTTTAAGATGGGCTTTAAAAATAAAAAATAATTCCTGTTGATGAAATATGAGGAGGGATTCGCGTGAAATCTGGACTGTCTGGCCTTAGTGGAGTGCCCTGGTGCTCTTCTAGTTGTGATTCATTTTTCACTGTAGCTCATCATGGTTTTCTTCCTATTTGCCCACACACTGCCCTAGCAGCATCCCTCACCCTCAGTGTCGTGAATGGGGGGGGGGGGGGGGGGACCATCATCGCCGTTGCCTAGGTGATGACAAGTGTCACCCAGGAACGAAAGTCAACTGAACCGAAAAGTAGGAGGTGGTCTTCCCTACAAGAAAAAAGCCATGAAACGGACCGGTATTCTGATGATAGAGGATTGGTTGCTCTGATACTCTCACTACTTCAGGGCCTTTTTGTGTAAATAGATATTTGCTGAATCAGAGAGAGAGAGAGAGAGAGAGGGGATGAAACAGTCTTGCATGTCTTGATATCATATTCTTATCGCTGTGGATGCTAGGAATGTTGCGTGGGTTTTCTGTCTTGACAGGCCTTTGGCAGACTGGACAATGGTCAGTCTGACTGAGTGATTCAGGGTGAACGTCAGATTCAGTGATTGGGTCTGTCAACCCAACTGTCTGACGATCGGCCCCATCAACAGTAAACCAAATATACGCAGTGACTACTATAACTTACGCATGATTGCTTTGTTTATTGGAGGTGACGTTAGATGCGCTGGTATTGTGGATTCTTTCAGGTGGACAGTGCCTGGTAAGTTCATGCATCGGTTGCAGTCATGTTTGGATTCTTTTATAATTATGGATAATGGTTACTATGCGTGCATATCAGTATGGTCAAAAAAAGGATCGTGTTACTGGATAGTGACCGCTGTGTACATCGGTTGCTGTTATAGAATGCATCTTTCGAAGATAGATGAGAACCGGCATGTGCAAGTAGCAGTGTTGTAGTGTGGATCCTTTGAGATTGAAAGAGATTTATACATGTCGGTTTACAGTCAAGGAGTCGATCTTTTGAGTGTATAGTGACTGGTGTGCACATTGATCAACTGCATTCATTGAGTGGATCTTTTGAGTGTATAGTGAGTGTAGTGCACATTTATCAACTGCATTCATTGAGTGGATCTTTTGAGTGTATAGTGAGTGTAGTGCACATTTATCAACTGCATTCATTGAGTGGATCTTTTGAGTGTATAGTGAGTGTAGTGCACATTTTATCAACTGCATTCATTGAGTGGATCTTTTGAGTGTATAGTGAGTGGTTTGAACATTGATCAGTTACAGTCCTGGAGTCGATCTTTTGAGTGTATAGTGACTGGCGTGCACATTAAAATTTTATCAATTGCATTCATTGAGTCGATCTTTTGAGTGTATAGTGACTGGCGAGCACATTTATCAACTGCATTCATTGAGTGGATCTTTTGAGTGTATATAGTGAGGGTAGTGCACATTTATCAACTGCATTCATTGAGTGGATCTTTCGAGTGTATGGTGACTGGCGTGCACATTTATCAACTGCATTCATTGAGTGGATCTTTTGAGTGTATAGTGAGTGGTGTGAACATTGATCAACTGCATTCATTGAGTGGATCTTTTGAGTGTATAGTGAGTGGTGTGAACATTGATCAGTTACGGTCCTGGAGTGAATCCTTTCATACTGATAATGACTGGTACTTTTGTTGTTGTTTTTCAATTTACAGTTGTGGAGTGAGTCCTTTTGAGTCTAGGACGATAGTGGCTGGCATACTTTTTCCAGCTACAATCATTGATTGGCTCCCTTGCAACTAAGAATGACTGGAATATTTTTTTAAGTTACAGTCATGTAAGTGGATCCTTTGAGACTGATAACGACCGGTATAATAATTCAATTACAGACATGGAACGGGTCCTCTGAGACTGATAACGACAGGTATAATTATTCAATTACAGAAATAGAACGGATCCTTTGAGACTGATAACAACTTGTATATTTTGTCAGTTACAGACATAGAACGGATCCTTTGAGACTGATAACGACTGGTATAATTATTCAGTTGCAGAGATGGAACGGATCCTTTGAAACTAGACTGATAACGACTGGTATAATTATTCAGTTACAGACATAGAACGGATCCTTTGAAACTAGACTGACAACGACCGGTATAATTATTCAGTTACAGACATAGAACGGATCTTTTGAAACTAGACTGATAACGACCGGTATGATTATCCAGTTACAGACA
>CM031618.1:33804487-33806987 GCA_018398815.1 Conus ventricosus
AGACAGGGTGGGACACCAAGCCATTTCCTTGTGAACTTGTTGATTTTGGCTTCCATTGCCTCCACTGTGCTGGTGCAGATGTCGTATATCATCAGAGGCCATAGGAGCTTTGGTATCAGCATGAACTGCAGACACCAGACCTTGTATTTGCCAGGGAGCCCACACTGGTCAATGGTTTCCAAGCCTTCTTCCGCCATCTGCTTGTGTCTTTCAGCGTATCATCATACCATCTTCCAAGGCTCTTGACTGGTTCTTCTGTGACTGTTGGAATGGCCTGGTTGGCAACACTGAAGACCACAGATTCGGCCACTTTTCCTTTCCTCAGTGAGAGACTCCGTGATTTCTTTGGCTTGAACTTCATTCTGGATGAGGCAACTATGTCGTCCAGCCTCTCCAGCACGTGACGTGTCTCGTCGTCTCTCAATATAATTGTTCATAAACTATTCTAAGATAACATAGAGGACCGCAGTTTGAACGCTTTAAAAAAGAGAAATCGACCAATTTCTGACTGCTTGTTCACAAGTACACGCCAAAAGAAGTGCTAATCTGAAGTGAGTTGGGACTTTATGATACTTAAAGGTATATACTGAGCTCTTAATTGTTGCAGGACAGGACAACATAACACAAAATGAACTTCACTTTCTATCTCCTCTGTGCAGAGTTGGCGTAATAAATCTGCATTGCTATGGAGTCGGTGACGATAATAGTGCACTGCAAGTAGAGGAGAGAGAGAGAGAGAGAGAGTGGAGAGAGAGGAGAGAGAGAGGAGAGAGAGAGAGAGAGAGAGAGAGAGAGAGAGAGAGAGAGAGGAGCGAGAGAGAGAGAGAGAGAATTATGTTTACAGATGACTGTTTTGTTCAACGAATAAAGACGAAATAGAAACATTTTGTTTACTGTACATTCTTCCGCATGCCACAGTCACGGTTAACGTCTGTTGTATCTAATAACTACACTGTGACTTTTAAGGCAAACTTTTGTCTTGTTTCTGAATCTGAAACACACACACACACACACACACACACACACACACACACACACACACACACACACACACATACACACACACACATACATACACACACATTCACATGCACATACGCAGCAGTCATGTACACACACAGCGCTCACACACACACAACCCCCCCCCCCCACCCCCACCCACCCCCCACACACACAACATCACACACACACACACACACACACACACACACACACACACACACACACACACCACACACATCACACACACATCACATCACATTCACTATTTTCTTAGCACGTGTTTGAGCAGACAGCAGTCAATATATGTTGTGTCAAATAAGTCTTAGACATTTGATATTGTTCTGATTCTGATTCTGACTCACACAACACACCACACACACACACACACACACACACACACACACACACACACACACACAGAGATACATAGACACCTTCCCCCATACACATACACACGACACGCATTCACTATTTACTTAACACACTCCAAAATAGCCAGCGTCGCTTTCGAACAAACTTGGACATAAAGTGGCTCACCTCACCACAGACAGACAGCCTGCAGTCGGAAGAACAACATGATCCGACCCACGACTAACGCATAGAACACAGCAGCAATCACAACATGTTTCTAGAACACGACGTAGATACAGTAGTACAGACACAAACACCGTTGGAGAACATATACAGGCAATGCAACACAGACATGTAGTAGAGGGACAGCGAGACAAAGGGCAAATGTACACACAGAGATCTGGACGAGGGCACAGACATAGCACAGGGACATAGAGACAGACCTGAGAAAAGGCACAGACATAGCACAGGGACATAGAGACAGACCTGAGAAAAGGCACAGACATAGCACGTGGACATAGAGACAGACCTGAGAAAAGGCACAGACATAGCACAGGGGCATAGAGACAGACCTGAGAAAAGGCACAGACATAGCACGTGGACATAGAGACAGACCTGAGAAAAGGCACAGACATAGCACAGGGACATAGAGACAGACCTGAGAAAAGGCACAGACATAGCACAGGGACATAGAGACAGACCTGAGAAAAGGCACAGACATAGTACAGGGACATAGAGACAGACCTGAGAAAAGGCACAGACATAGCACAGGGACATAGAGACAGACCTGAGAAAAGGCACAGACATAGCACAGGGACATAGAGACAGACCTGAGAAAAGGCACAGACATAGCACAGGGACATAGAGACAGACCTGAGAAAAGGCACAGACATAGCACAGGGACATAGAGACAGACCTGAGAAAAGGCACAGACATAGCACATGGACATAGAGACAGACCTGAGAAAAGGCACAGACATAGCACAGGGACATAGAGACAGACCTGAGAAAAGGCACAGACATAGCACAGGGACATAGAGACAGACCTGAGAAAAGGCACAGACATAGCACAGGGACATAGAGACAGACCTGAGAAAAGGCACAGACATAGCACAGGGACATAGAGACAGACCTGAGAAAAGGCACAG
>CM031618.1:33821987-33824487 GCA_018398815.1 Conus ventricosus
TTGAATGCCTTTGGAAAGAAGAGAAGCCATTTTACCGTTTGGACTCACGTGCGTATAGATCAACGACAGGAAGTACAGGAACAGGAGATGAAGGGCGAAGGATGGGCGAGGCGAATGGAAAGGATGGGGATAGAGAGGAGAAAAGGGGAGGGTGCATGCAGATTGTGTTCTGTGCAACACACACACACACTGTACCTGGGCATTCTAGGATGGGGACAGAGAGAATTCATATTCAGGCGGATATTCTATATGCAGTTTTGAATCAAAGTTTGCGTATAATAAGGGTGCATATCCTTTGCGCCTCACAGTTCATCAGTAAAGTGGAAGAATAGGGGTCTACGCAGGTGGCAAACGGACAACCTACCTGCCCTTATTTCAGGACATTTTAGTGATTGCTGAACGCTGACTGAATGATATGAGCTGGCTCTAATCTCTCGACAATTCAAGTCCATTGAGAAGAAAAGTCGACTCTGTTCAGAAGTTTATAAACTTTTTTCCCATCACAACAGTCATAAATCCAATCTTTGTATGATGAGAGGCACGTCCGTATAAATGAAGAGAGACGTCTCTGAAATCAGTTACTTTGCAAAGCTGTTATTGTTCAGCAATGATGATCTGTGCAAGATTCATAACATGGCATTTCTGGCTCTCCTCACAAGATAATTACAGGGGAGTGGAAAACTCAGATATGTAGTGAAGAAAATACCAAGATATTTATAACAATGAACCACAGCTATTAACTCTATTAACTATATTACGTTACAAACATATCTCTCTTGCAAATGAGTAATCGTCCTTTTTAGTTGTCACAGTTTTAATCTTGTTCCTATCTACATTCATGTAAAATGTGTTAACCATCTTATGAATCTCCAACTATACAGACATGCAAGCAGTATGAACGTCAATATTACCCGGAGAAACAAGCCCTATTCGTAATTCTTCCAGAGCTAACTAGTTTATACAAAGAAGGAGAGATAACAGTAGGACCATATTTTGTTTGACAGTCTGTGTTTACATAAGACAGTCTGTAAGCTCATTCCCACAGACAATCAGAGAGGAGAGGAGAGGAGAAGAATGATGAGAGAGAGAGAGAGAGAGAAAGAGAGAGAGAGAGAGAGAGAGAGAGAGAGAGAGAGAGAGAGAGAGAGAGAGAGAGAGAGAGAGAGAGAGAGAGAGAGAGAGAGAGAATCATTAACAGTGACTGAGCAAAGATGCGAACATGAATGGGGATACTGAAAACCGAATACCTTTCATTGGCAACAAGTATGTTTCATCAAAGTCACTGGATGTGCTGGATGACAAGTCACAGTAATGACGCTGACGGTCCATACAATGGAGATCGAAGTCAGGGTACTGGCAGTGAGCGCCCTCAAAGAAATCATGATGATGACAGTGAGGGTCCATGTAGAAGTCATGGTCAAAGTTGTGACTGTCCATATACACACAACCGCTGTTCCCTTTCTCATACAAATTCACTCCGTGCTTTGCCCCTCAGTCTTTCAATGTCATCCGACTAATTTCCTTAAAGGTACGCTAAAACAGAGTAAGTGCATGCGTGTTTGTGTGCTCAGGACGGCCAACACAAACCTACTGTCCAGCCCTGTCTTAAATGGTGAGGGCAAAACCTCTTGCTCTTCCAACCACTATGTACGTTTCTACACTGCACAGTCATATGTACGAGACTTACCCAAATGGGCAGGAGGACATCTTCATCTCCTAATATGCAGCGAAGTATCAAGGTAAGGTTCGGTGCCAAAAGGCTGATGGATACTGCATCCAATCTGATCCTGCAGTCTTAATTAACGGAAACTCAAGATGTGTGTCACAGTTACATTATGAAGAAGAAAACATATACCTGGAATAAGTCACTCGACGAATTAACACCAGAACTTGTAGTCAGTTTGTTTTATATGTCTTCTCCTTAAAGCTACATATTATCCTGCATTTGACAATGCCAGGATTGATTTCAGACTATATCTCTCCCACCAGAGTTGTAGCCAACACTTGTAAGAACTCTTCATCCAACTTTTGTAGGTTATTAAAAGGACTAGTAAGAAACAGTCCCCTTGCCAAAATGCAAAGAGATGTGGAAGAAAGACAGTATTTTGAACCACTTGCTAGAGTGCCTGAACAGAAAATTTCAAGATTACAAACTAAACAAATAAATAAATACGCAAATACCAGCCGCCGTGTTTAAGTGGTTAGCGTCGCGGACTCCCGGCTGGGAGGTCACGGGTTAGATTCCCATCAGAGTCATGTGGGATTTTTCTGCCCCGATCGGCTCCTACCCAGAGTTGAGTTTGTCTACGGGCTCATTTAGGAAGACTGGGACCACACAGTCGAGTTTCATCCACTTAATGTATGCGTCTCTGACAGTGTTGTTCAAATTTCCTGACCAACACTGTAGGTGTCTGTATCTCTCGAGCCTGGTTGACGCCGTGATATGTTATGAAAGGAAGCATAGAGTAAGCCCTGTCATGCAGTCTCAGACTGGAATGGA
>CM031618.1:33834487-33844487 GCA_018398815.1 Conus ventricosus
CTGTTTGTGTTTCTTTACAGGGGTTCACTGTTTGTGTTTCTTTACAGGGGTTCACGGTTTGTGTTTCTTTACACTGTTTGTGTTTCTTTACAGGGTTCACTGTGTGTGTTTCTTTACAGGGGTTCACTGTTTGTGTTTCCTTACAGGGGTTCACTGTTTGTGTTTCTTTACCACTGTTTGTGTTTCCTTACAGGGTTCACTGTTTGTGTTTCTTTACAGGGTTCACTGTTTGTGTTTCCTTACAGGGGTTCACTGCTTGTGTTTCTTTACAGGGTTCACTGTTTGTAGTTTCTTACAGGGGTTCACTGTTTGGTTTCTTTACAAGGGTTACTGTGTTTCTTTACAGGGTTCACTGTTTGTGTTTCTTTACAGGGGTTCACTGTTTGTTTTCTTTACAGGGTTCACTGTTTGCGTTTCTTACAGGGGTCTACTGTTTGCGTTTCTTTGCAGGGTTCACTGTTTGCGTTTCTTTACAGGGGTTCACTGTTTGTGTTTCTTTACAGGGTTCACTGTTTGTGTTTCCTTACAGGGGTTCACTGTTTGCGTTTCTCTTACAGGGGTTCACTGTTTGCGCTTTCCTTACAGGGGTTCACTGTTTGTGTTTCTTTACAGGGTTCACTGTTTGTGTTCCTTACAGGGGTTCACATGTTTGTGTTCCCTTACAGGGGTTCACTGTTTGTGTTTCTTTACAGGGGTTCACTGTTTGCGTTTCTCTACAGGGGTTCACTGTTTGTGTTTCTTTACAGGGGTTCACTGTTTGTGTTTCTTTACAGGGGTTCACTGTTTGTGTTTCTTTGCAGGGGTTCACTGTTTGTGTTTCTTTACAGGGCTAGGGGTTCACTGTTTGTGTTTCTTTACAGGGGTTCACTGTTTTTCTGCTGCTGTGGACCGTTTTTCTCGTATATTCTGACATTTTGTTTTGGTCATCTTCGCAGTTTATATCTAATAACTATTGATGTCTATTACTGGCAATTAGGTCATGAAAATTGGACGCTCTATCCGGAGTAGACCCAAGTTGTCCATTCTGCAGTGTTTGTCTGTATAGCTTTTCTATGTGTTTGTTGTGGCCATTAAATCCATTTTGAAATCAATTTTGAATTACACTTTGATCAGGGAGTGACAAGGTCAAGGAGAATGTCTGGCACTGTCAGCACAGCCTTGTGTTATTTTCTGTCATACTTGTAACAGCCTAGCTGCCATATCACATACTGCTTGTTTGTTTGTTTCTGTGTCAGTACTTTATTATTTTTTTCCGATGACCTGACTCATTCGTCAGCTGACATTGTTTCCTGTGTGACTTTGAAAGCCCTGTCAAAACTCAGTGTGCTAGGCTAGGCTATAATGATCGGAACTTGAAACGTTGATGCTGCGTAACGGTTACATCAATCATTGATGTGAATGGCATAGAGAGAGAGAGAGAGAGAGAGAGAGAGAGAGAGAGAGAGAGAGAGAGAGAGAGAGAGAGAGAGAGAGAGAAGAGAGATTGTGAGAGAGAAAACACAATCTCTCTCCCTCTCTCTCTCTCTCTCTCTCTCTCTCTCTCTCTCTCTCTCTCTCTCTCTCTCTCTCTCGCACGCACGCACACACACACACACACACACACACACACACACACACACACACACACACACACACACACACACACACACACACACACACACGTGCGCGCGCGTGCGAATGCACAGACGTGCGTACACTAACACACACACATGCGTAAGCATGTATCGAGACAGGCACAAACACATACACGCACACACACACACACACACACACACACACACACACACACACACACACACACACACACACACACACACACATGCTTTATCCATGGTTTACTACCAATTACTTTAAGTGCGGTTTTTTTTTAAAAATGAGTAGGATTTGACCATAAAACTACCACATATCCAGAAAGTACAAGCTCGATTCCCTTCGCTGAAAACAGACAGTAGTCATCCAGGGGTCATGACCTGGAAGAGGCCTGCGGTTCCTTTGAACGCGGATAGTCCATTATCCTGTAATGACCTTCTGATGTCCAGCTTTGCCTACAGTGCGTTCCTATCATTAGTCTGCTGACAACTGGCTGAACTACGTGTTTCACTGGAACACTAATGACGCATTAAATGCCCATCAGTGTAGTGACCACTGGCTGAACTACGTGTTTCACTGGAACACTAATGACGCATTAAATGCCCATCAGTGTAGTGACCACTGGCTGAACTACGTGTTTCACTGAAACACTAATGACGCATAAATGCCCATCAGTGTAGTAACCACTGGCTGAACTACGTGTTTCACTGGAACACTAATGACGCATTAAATGCCCATCAGTGTAGTGACCACTGGCTGAACTACGTGTTTCACTGGAACACTAATGACGCATTAAATGCCCATCAGTGTAGTGACCACTGGCTGAACTACGTGTTTCACTGGAACACTAATGACGCATTAAATGCCCATCAGAGTAGTGCCCTCACAGACTGAAAACAGTTGAGGAAACAGACATTGAGGTACTTAGCCACTCCCTCACAGACTGTAAACAGTTGATTGATCAGACATTGAGGTACTTAGCCACTCCCTCACAGACTGTAAACAGTTGATTGATCAGACATTGAGGTACTTAGCCACTCCCTCACAGACTGTAAACAGTTGATTGATCAGACATTGAGGTACTTAGCCACTCCCTCGCAGACTGTAAACAGTTGATTGATCAGACATTGAGGTACTTAGCCACTCCCTCACAGACTGTAAACAGTTGATCGATCAGACATTGAGGTACTTAGCCACTCCCTCACAGACTGTAAACAGTTGATCGATCAGACATTGAGGTACT
This sequence comes from Conus ventricosus, assembly GCA_018398815.1. Taxonomy (NCBI): domain Eukaryota; kingdom Metazoa; phylum Mollusca; class Gastropoda; order Neogastropoda; family Conidae; genus Conus; species Conus ventricosus. The sequence goes on from CM031618.1 coordinate 33,837,321, forward strand.
TAGACACTCCCTCACTGACTGTAAACAATTGATCGATCAGACATTGAGGTACTTAGCCACTCCCTCACAGACTGTAAACAGTTGATCGATCAGACATTGAGGTACTTAGTAACTCCCTCACTGACTGTAAACAGTTGATCGATCAGACACTGAGGTACTTAGCCACTCCCTCACTGACTGTAAACAGCTGATCGATCAGACATTGAGGTACTTAGATATTATGCCTTCGGTGACTGTAAACAGTTGATAAACCAGACCCCGGGATACTTAGACATGCCCCCTACTGACTGTAAACAGTTGATAAACCAGGCCCAGGGATACTTAGACATGCCCCCTACTGACTGTAAACAGTTGATAAACCAGGCACAGGGATACTTAGACATGCCCCTACTGACTGTAAACAGTTGATAAACCAGGCACAGGGATACTTAGACATGCCCCCTACTGACTGTAAACAGTTGATAAACCAGGCACAGGGATACTTAGACATGCCCCCTACTGACTGTAAACAGTTGATAAATCAGACCCGTAGGGTGTGCATGCTGGTGTCGTATGTTGTCTGAGTGTAGCTATGCTTGTGGTGTTTTAAACCTCTTCTAAATGTTAGAATGGGCTTTGAGTGTACCTTGTTTCTGTTATCATTAATTGATTTATCGATGTCAGAAGTTCAGGAGGAGCATGAACATCCAATGAACTGGAAACAAAAAGTCAATGTCAAATGCTGTTGGCGAAGAGAAGAACAAAAATGTGGATTGTTGGGATCAGAGCAGGTCCATGGAAACTGACACTAGACACGTAAACATGCCGTAACTGGGGACATGAGGTTTAAAGTTTTTTTTTTTTAAAGCCATAAACCTGAATCGATGCACTAGTTGAGGAATTTGTCAATACATAAAGGTGAACATGGAGTATCATTCTTGGTCTTTGACTGGGAAAAAGGCGTATAAAAAAGCACTTAGTAGAAAAAATAGTTAAAAAGGTGGTTTGTGATTTTTTTTTATCAAAAAGCACTTAGCAGAGAGAATACTAAAACAGTGGTTTGAGGTTTTGATTTTTTTTAAAGCGCTTAGTAAAGAGAATAAAAAAAACAAACACTGTGGTCTGTAATTCTAATTAAAAAGCATTAAGCAGAGAGAGTACTAAAACAGAGGTCTATGATTTTTTTTAATGCACGTGTAAGAGAGAATAATTTTTTAAAAGTGGTTTATGATTTTGATCCGAACGTCACGAGGAAAAGAGAGGGCAGACACGCAACCAAGTGATATCTGCCATGACAGGAAAAAAGACACACCGTTCAGAGAGTGAAAGAGCGGAGACTTCCTGTGTTCGGACAGACGGACGGGCAGACAAACCACGACCACTGTGCACGCGAAGAAGTGATAATTGTGATGTCTTCAAACTGTCGGTTGGACATTAAACGGAAAACACGCAAAACGCTGATAAGGTCTGTGGTCAGAAAATGTTTCCTCTCTCTCCTCTCTCTCTCTCTCTCTCTCTCTCTCTCTCTCTCTCTCTCTCTCTCTCTCTCTCTCCCTCTCTCTCTCTCTCGTGTTTGTCTGTCTGTCTCACTCTGTCTCTGTCTGTCTGTCTGTCTGTCTGTCTGTCTGTCTCTCTCTGTCTCACTCTGTCTCACTCTGTCTGTCTCTCTCTCTCCGTCTCCTCTCTCTCTCTCCGTCTCTCTCTCTCTCTCTCTCTCTTCTAAATGGAAAAGACACAACCCACTAATGATGTATACATCAGTAAATGTCATGTTTACTCTATCCGTCTGTCTGTCTGTCTGTCTGTCTGTCTGTCTGTCTGTCTGTCTCTCTCTCTCTCTCTCTCTCTCTCTCTCTCTCTCTCTCTCTCTCTCTCTCTCTCTCTCTGACTGATTCAAGATTACAAAGCACTGTGGCATACCGAAATAACACAGAGTGATCGTTTCCATCTTTACAGGACATTTAAGAGTGAGTTGATTTTGGCCCCATTCCTACAGTCAGTCAGTCATTTGCAGGCAAGAACTAGTCTAATCAGATTAAGATTAGGTGTGTCGCCACTAAATGTACATAGAATGCGTTTCCGGAGAAATGTGACAGAAAATGAGTTGCTGTGTCCATGTTGTGGACTTCAAATAGAGACAGAGACCCACTTTGTTTTACAATGCCCATTGTATCAAGAGGTAAGAGAATAATACATACCAGCCAAGTATTACAACAGTCCTTCCCAATTTAAGTTAACCATGCTGTTTGCATCTGAATGCAAGTTAAGGATCGTTCGCCTTGCTCTGTACATTGAAAAAGCTTTTAGAATACGCTACAACTTCCTGAGCCATGAGTGAATTTGCTTTAGACAGGCAACCGATTTTGTGTGTGTGTGTTGTGTGTGTGTGTGTGTGTGTGTGTGTGTGTGTGTGTGTGTGTGTGTGTGTGTGTGTGCGTGCGGCATGCGTGCGTGCGTGCGTGTGTGCGCGCGCGCGTGTATGTTGTGTGTCTGTGTCTGTGTCTGTGACTGTGTACGCTCACTGAGTTGTCTTACGTTCTAAGATGTCCATCATGTTTGCTAATGTGAAAACCCGCCATGACATGGGCCTATGGCCTATTCATTAAACCATTCAGAGTTCTCTCTCTCTCTCCTCTCTCTCTCTCTCTCTCTCTCTCTCTCTCTCTCTCTCCTTGACGACCACCACCAGCCTGTGTGGGCGTGTTTGCAATCACTGCACTGTTGCGTCTCATTTTCCAAGTAATTCCGTGTTTTTGCTTTCAAGTATGTAAAGTAGTCCAGAAGTGTCTGCTATTTTGCACATAACTTTCAAAGTAGGGTAAGTGCAGAGGAAAATTGACAGAGCAATGATCGCTACTGCACTGACAAGTAAAGATATAAACAAATGACAAAACAAGCGTTGATTTTGGCGTTGTTTATTCTCTGTTCGGCGCGCTTTTCTGCTCACTCTTCATACTTTGTTCCTGTGACTGGATTTTTTTTTTTTTTTTAGAGTGTTGTCCGTTCTGAGTGATGTCAGGATGTCAGAGTATTTCTCCAAAGCCTTCTGCAGGTCTGTGCTGTGGTGGGGGACCAACTCTCTCACGTCTAAATCATTTCCAGCTGTTGTTGTTGTTGTTGTTGTTGTTGTTGTCGTCGTCGTCGTACCCTGGCTAAAAGACTCCAGCGATCATCTCTAAACAGCCGACGTACTTGAACACTATGGTACAAATGCATCAGCTCGGATAAGAACATTATATGTGTGACCGTTTTTGATTACCCCGCCACATGGGCAGCCACACTCCGACTTCGGGGATTTTGGAGACTGATAATGTTATGCTAGGAGCTTGTCACAACTGAAGACAATCCCCGCATAACTATGCAGAGCATAACAACATTTTGATGTGGCCTTGGTGTTCTAGCATATGTCAATGGGTCTGACACAGCCTTAAGACAAGGCGGATTCCAGCTGTTCAAACCTGAATTCGTCAAGCCTGTATACTCTTCGCATACCCTGATGAGACAAGTGGCCACCTCTGCTGTCATCCTGTGTGTGAACCGATCCCTGAACCTGAAAACAATGGCAGCCTTTAGTTCACACCATGGCAGTGTGTTAGTGCTTGTGTCAATGTGTAGGAACCACTGATACAGTCCATGGTGTGAACCCTGGGCCAGCTGAAAGGACGGGCAAATCAGCACGTGGAGGACATGTACTGTGGACTCCTCAGCCAACACTGCTTCTCTTCTTCATTCATGCCTTCCCTGCTTCCATCCTATGTGCGTCATGTGCTATAACCCTCTTCTTCTTCTTCTCGTTGTACGGCTATGGTGTTTGGTTGTCTTCTTTTTTTTTTTTTGCTAGTACGGCCACCACCTAGTCCATGTAAGCCCACATCCTACCCTTCCCACCAAGAGCATCGGCAGTCAACTTACCATGCAGATTATAGCCGTTAATGTACAGGGAAAAGCCTGGACTCAAAGATACAAGGAAACTATGATGGAAGTTCAGGTGTTGTCAACGCCAAACACTAACAAGGTGGCGTGATGCCTTGACATTTTTGGTACTTTATTGTTCGGTAGTTTCAAGACATGAAATGAAGATCGAAACTTCTGCCCCGTGCCCCCCTCCCCCTTTCCCCCCCCCCCCCCCCCCCTCCGACCCCATGCCCTCCATTCCCCCCTCCACTTCCCCCTACTCACTTCTCTTGCTTTCTCTATCAATCTCCTTTCTAATTCTGGCTCTACAAAGTCCCTCTTTGGACGATGTCCGTTCCGTCTCCTTTTTGTCATGGAATATGCATTTCTTGCCGCATTTCTTCCGCACCGTTACATGCGGGCCATCTTCCACGATTCTAATCTGACTCATCCATCTCTGGCGCCACTCTGCCTATTCATTCCCATGTCAAACGATCTGGAATCCGCAATCTGGGAAACGTGCTCGGCAGATCAATCACTGTATGGTGATTTGTGATGTGGAACGGAGAGTCAGGCGTGGCCGTGAGGAGAGTGGCGGGGTGTGTGCATGAGGACGGCCTGAGAAGGAAAGCTTCATTTCCCCATTACTGCTGATGTGAGAGAACAGCCAGGGTCTGCTGTGCACGATGAATGTGTCTAGGCTCATGCTGAATGCTGCTGGAAGTGGTGGTGTGTTGTGTGTGTGTTGTGTGTGTGTGTGTGGTGTGTGTGTGTGTGTTGTGTGTGTGTTGTGTGGTGTGTGTGTTGTGTGTGTGTGTGTGTGTGTGTTGGTGTTGTGTGTGGTGTGTGTGTTGTGTGTGTGTGTGTGTGTGTGTGTGTGTGTGTGTGTGTGTGTTGTGTGTGTGTGTGTGTGTTGTGTGTGTGTGTTGGTGTGTTGTGTGTGTGTGTGTGTGTGTGTGTGTGTGTGTGTGTGTGTGTGTGTTGTGTGTGTGTGTGTGTGTGTGTGTGTGTGTGTGTGTGTGTTGTGTGTGTGTGTGTGTGTGTGTGTGTGTGTGTGTGTGTGTGTGTGTGGTGTGTGTGTGTGTGTGTGTGTGTGTGTGTGGTGTGTGTGTGTGTGTGTGTGTGGTGTGTGTGTGTGTGTGTGTGTGTGTGTGTGTTGTGTGTTGTGTGTGTGTGTGTGTGTGTGTATGTGTGTGGTGTGTTTGTGTGTGTGTGTGGTGGTGTGTGTGTGTGTGTTGTAGTGTGTGTGTGTGTGTGTGTGTGTGTAGTGAGGGCACGCGTCACCTTCAGGGATTGAGATCATCTTCGTCTCTCTCTCTCTCTCTCTCTATCTCCTCACTCTTCTTCTCTCTCTCTCTCTCTCTCTTCTCTTCTCTCTCTCTCTCTCTCTCTCTCTCTCCTCTTTCTCTTCTCTCTTCACAATCCTCCTCACCCCTCCACCCGTATACACAGAAGCATGCACACACACACACACACACACACACCCCCACACACAACACGCGCGCGCGCGCGCGCGCGCGCGCGCACACGCACGCACGCACGCACGCACGCACGCACGCACGCACGCACGCACGCACGTACGCACGCACGTACGTGCACACACACACACACACACACACACACACACACACACACACAAACACACACACACACACACACACACACACACACACACACACACACACACACACACACACACACACACACCTATTTTCCTTGTTGGTCGTGACCCACTCTGCAACTATAGCTTTCAAGACACCTCCTTTCTCTTCCCTCCCCTCCTTCCTTTTCCCTGAACTGGAATATCGTACGTGACCAGAAACTTCTTTGAAAACTAATTCCTCGCCTTGTGCAAGAATGGCTTAATATCTAAGTCAACATTCCATTGACAAACCTCTTCAGGGATAGGTTATCAGTTTTTCCTAGATAGGGACGTGTGTGTGTGTGTGTGTGTGTGTGTGTGTGTGTGTGTGTGTGTGTGTGTGTGTGTGTTAATGTCTAGAACAAACAGAACATATCTGGACTATGCTTGGCAGTGTCATTCTACTGCAATGGAACTGTAAATATTCAATTCTGAGTTATCACAGCCAAGGTTCATCACAGAGTAAGTAATGCAACTCAAAAGATGTCAGCGTGCATTCTTTGACATTGACTTTTTCCTGTCTGTACGGGGTAAGAAGGGGGGGGGGGGGGGGGGGAAGAGAGAGAGAGAGAGAGAGAGAGAGAGAGAGAGAGAGAGAGAGAGAGAGAGAGAGAGAGAGACATGGAGAGAGAGAGAGAGAGAGAGAGAGAGAGAGAGAGAGAGAGAGAGAGAGAGAGAGAGAGAGAGAGAGAGAGAGAGAGAGAGATCCAGCAGCAATCATTCTCACTAAACATCCTTTAATCCTGGGGTATGAAGAAATCTATTTGTTGAGAGGCGAACTCTGAATTCTTCACTCAGAATATTCAGAACAGTTTTAGGAATGATTATTGATGCTTTGCAAGGAGCATTCTGTGTGATCTAGGACTCGGTTGATGTTTCCCCTTTCCTCCCCCCCTCCCCATACCTGCCATACCCTCAACCATCCTGCCTTCATTCTTCCCCTACCTGCCATACCCTCAACCATCCTGCCTTCATTCTTCCCCTACCTGCCATACCCTCAACCATCCTGCCTTCATTCTTCCCCTACCTGCCATACCCTCAACCATCCTGCCTTCATTCTTCCCCTACCTGCCATACCCTCAACCATCCTGCCTTCATTCTTCCCCTACCTGCCATACCCTCAACCATCCTGCCTTCATTCTTCCCCTACCTGCCATACCCTCAACCATCCTGCCTTCATTCTTCCCCTACCTGCCATACCCTCAACCATCCTGCCTTCATTCTTCCCCTACCTGCCATACCCTCAACCATCCTGCCTTCATTCTTCCCCTACCTGCCATACCCTCAACCATCCTGCCTTCATTCTTCCCCTACCTGCCATAACCCTCAACCATCCTGCCTTCATTCTTCCCCTACCTGCCATACCCTCAACCATCCTGCCTTCATTCTTCCCCTACCTGCCATAAACCCTCAACCATCCTGCCTTCATTCTTCCCCTACCTGCCATACCCTCAACCATCCTGCCTTCATTCTTCCCCTACCTGCCATACCCTCAACCATCCTGCCTTCATTCTTCCCCTACCTGCCATACCCTCAACCATCCTGCCTTCATTCTTCCCCTACCTGCCATACCCTCAACCATCCTGCCTTCATTCTTCCCCTACCTGCCATACCCTCAACCATCCTGCCTTCATTCTTTCCCTCTTTCCTTA
>CM031618.1:33851987-33859487 GCA_018398815.1 Conus ventricosus
ATTTAACCTTGCTGGGACTGAATTATGAATCCTGTATGACGTTTGAAACGTGAGTGTTAGAGTTTTTTTTGTTTGGTCAGATGCTAGTGTAGACTGACCCAATCTGAAACCTGCTGAAGGGACATCTATAGAAGCCACCACGCAGGCTGTTATATGACAATTAGCTGTTAGACGCTTGTCGTCAGCTGGGAATTGTTCAGTTTGGTTTGTCCTTACTAGATGCGGCTGCATTTGACACTGGCTGTAAAGCAGAGCGAGAGAGAGAGAGAGAGAGAGAGAGAGAGAGAGAGAGAGAGAGAGAGAGAGGAGAAAGAAAAAAGAAAAAAAAAAAAGAGAGAGAGAGAGAGAGAGAGAGAGAGAGAGAGAGAGAGAGAGAGAGAGAGAGAGAGAGAGAGTTAGACGCTTGTCGTCAGCTGGGAATGGTTCAGTTTGGTTTGTCTTCACCAGAGCGGCTGTATTTGACACTGTCTGTAAAGCAGAGAGAGAGAGAGAGAGAGAGAGAGAGAGAGAGAGAGAGAGAGAGAGAGAGAGAGAAGAGAGAGAGAGAGAGTGAGAGAAAGAGAGAAAGTGAGAGAGAGAGAGAGAGAGAGAGAGAGAGAGAGAGAGAGAGAGGAAATCTGAAATCTGATATCTTTAATGAGGATAACTGAATAAGCATTTCAATACTTTTTTCATCAGGTCCTCAAAAACAAAGCAAAACCACGTCACAAATTAAACAAACACCAGAAAAGAGCAGTAAAGAGAGAGAGAGAGAGAGAGAGAGAGAGAGAGAGAGAGAGAGAGAGAGAGAGAGAGAGAGAGAGAGAGAGAGAGAAAGAGAGAGAGAGAGAGTGAGAGAAAGAGAGAAAGAGAGAGAGAAAGAGAGAAAGTGAGAGAAAAAAAAAAAAAGAGAGAGAGAGAGAGAGAGAGAGAGAGAGACAGAGAGAGAGAGGAAATCTGAAATCTGATATCTTTAATGAGGATAACTGAATAAGCATTTCAATACTTTTTTCATCAGGTCCTCAAAAACAAAGCAAAACCACGTCACAAATTAAACAAACACCAGAAAAGAGCAGTAAGAAGAGAGAGAGAGAGAAGAGAGAGAGAGAGAGAGAGAGAGAGAGAGAGAGAGAGAGAGAGAGAGAGAGAGAGTGAGAGAAGGAGAGAAAGAGAGAGAGAAAGAGAGAAAGTGAGAGAAAAAGAGAGAGAGAGAGAGAGAGAGAGAGAGAGAGAGAGACAGAGAGAGAGAGAAATCTGAAATCTGATATCTTTAATGAGGATAACTGAATAAGCATTTCAATACTTTTTTCATCAGTCCTCAAAAACAAAGCAAAACCACGTCACAAATTAAACAAACACCAGAAAAGAGCAGTAAGAGAGAGAGAGAGAGAGAGAGAGAGAGAGAGAGAGAGAGAGAGAGAGAAGAGAGAGAGAGAGAGAGAGAGAGAGAGAGAGAGAATGTCTGGCGTTGGAAAAGAGGGACATTAAAACACAATTTGTAAACTCCATTCCTATGACTTTCAGACTGGGAACCCTCTGTTGTAAAAACACAATCCACAAAGGATTCCAGGAGCAAACGACGAAATAAACAATGGCTCAAACGTACAAAGAAACAGAGTCAAACCTTGTCTTTCCATTGTTCTGCTTGCGATGCCCTCCCTCCCCCCCCCCCCCCCCCCCCCCACCAAACCCCCAGACAGTGAACTGGCTGGCAGAAAGTAATCTGGAGTCCTGATTTAATCATGACATTGATTCGCCGTCTTCTCTCGAGAGGAGTCCGGATTTAATCAGCAGTTTCCATGGGCGTCTGCTGAGTTCCACTGACTAACAGGCGCGCCGAAGGTCACCAGTCAGCCACGGGAACTGAACAGTCTGACAGTAACTGCTCATGGTCACAATTAGCACAGGCGTTGTCTGCATTGATATGAAGAGAGAGAGAGAGAGAGAGAGAGAGAGAGAGAGAGAGAGAGAGAGAGAGAGAGAGAGAGAGAGAGAGAGAGAGAGAGAGAGAGAGAGAACGAACGAACGAATGAATTAATGAGTTAAGCTTACAAAGCCCATTCTCATGCAGGGGTTATGGTGGGGGAGGGGCTGTTCAAAAATGAAGATCAACAATGCACACAAACCATAAATGTCAGAAAAAACAACATCGCGATGAGGAAACCAAATCACGGAAATAATTAACAAACATCCAACACAGATGTGATTGTCATTGAGACTTCCAAAAAGTTTATCATCCACTGTCAACAAGATTTCCGTCCTCCACATCTGAATTGCCGCTGGAAGTCAGTTGCACATTCTCTCTGTCAACAGAGTGAACGCTTTCCATGTTTCTAAACATTTCTTGTAGGTACGACATGGTGTCACTGAGAGTCACATTCTCTGGAGGGTTGTTCTGTTGGTCATTCGCTGCAGGCGAGAGAGAGAGAGAGAGAGAGAGAGAGAGAGAGAGAGAGAGAGAGAGAGAGAGAGAGAGAGGTAGAGAGAGAGAGAGTTAGAGAGAGAAGAGAGAGAGAGAGAGAGAGAGAGAGAGAGGAGAGAGAGAGAGAGAGAGAAAGAGAGAGAGAGAGACTTTATCAGTACAAAAGTACAACACATTCAGGAGAAAGATACTGCAGTCAATCAGATGTCATTTGACTTTATCTTCGGAACAGTTGATGACTGCAGGGTCCACATTATGAAAACACTCACCGTGTAGGTGGCCAAGTGATGGGCTCCTTCAAAGGTTTGTCCTGGAAGGGACTGTACTATAGATCTTTCTGCTAAAGTGGAGAAAAGATGCTGAACAATTAAGTAGTGAGCGAAAACAAGTGCAGGCTGACAATTCTTCAGTCGTTATAGTAATGACTTGGCAAAGATTTGAACTTAAAAAAAAAAAAATTGAAGATGAAGAAAATGCGGGGAATATATATTATAAATATGAGAATCCCTTCACTAGCTGCCTGAGGGAACCATCGTAATCCCTCCTGAAGGCACATTTATTGGTATTGCCTGCTCCTAGGCCTTTCGTCCGCTGGATCGGACTCATCAGGAAGACACGGCTGATTGCGTCTGTGCTCTTGGTGTCAAATAGAGACACACCACAGTCCATAATTCTGTGGTATTCTCACCACCAAGGGTTCAAAACAGAATCCAACAGCACCCTCAAAGCCGCCAGCGAAGGGTAGTAAAATGGAACAAAACAAAAGTGTGGAGAGGAAAAGTAGAGAAAAGAGACAGATCTCTGAAAGTAAACTTCACAGCGGAGAAACAGTTTCTCTTTGGCAATGTTTCACTTGCTGACACTGCGGGCACTGACCCCCTGAAGCGGCACGTGCAGCACAATAACGTCATTATACCAGACTGACGAAGGTTGAAAGATAAGCATTAGCAGCACTGTGCGTCTTTGTTCCGTGGCGAAATAAAAGGTTTAAGTGGAGTGAAAGATGCCTTTCTTCCAGGAGATTATTTCCGTCTGAGAGCCTTTGTCTCTCTCTGGATCCTGCCCGTATCTGTCCACTTTATTTCTATATTCCTGTTTCCTGTCTCTATGTGTTGGCACTCTGTGTTGACAGTCTGTCTGTTTCCTGTCTGTTTGCAGCTGCCCTCTCTCTGTCTGCTGCCTATCTGTCCCTGTTTACTATCTCTGTTGCCTGACTGTCTGAGTCTGTTTCCTCTCTGTGTTGTCTGTTTTTCTCATTCTGAATGTTGCCTATCTGTGTTCGTTTTCTGTTAATCCGCCTCTCTCTCTCTCTCTCTCTCTCTCTCTCTCTCTCTCTCTCTCTCTCTCTCTCTCTCTCTCTTCTCTCTCCTCCCCTCTCTCTCTCTCTCTCTCTCTCTCTCTCTCTCTCTCCTCTCTCTCTCTCTGTTTTCCCATCTACCTCTGTCTGGTGCTTGCATGTCTGTGTCTGTTGTCTGTCAACTGCTGACTTTTCCTGTCTGTCTCTATTTCCTGTCCATGTGTGTTCGTTGCCTGTCTTTCGTTTGCAATCTCTCTTGTTTGTATAATTTACACTCCAAGTCTCTCCCACCTTTCCCAGACTGTGGCTTCTTATGTAGTCTATCATTTCCTGTTGTCTTCGACGTCCAGCCCCCCCCCCCCTCCCCCTCCCCCCTCCCATCTCTCCTTCCCCATTTCACCACCCTCCTGTATGTCTTTTTGTTGTCATTCGCAATCTCTCTGAGGGTATCATTGACTCCCCAAGTCTTTCCCGTTCTTCCCAGGCTGTATCTCCTTACACAGTCTTATGTTTTTAGTTGCCTTCGTCGTTACTCCCCCCCCCCCCCCCCCCCCCCCCCCCCCCCCTCCTCACCATCTCTTCTGCTCTTTCTTTTCTTTCTCTTTTCACTCCTAGGCTGAGTCTAACATTTCATTTTTTTTTCTCTCTTTCGCTTGCATCATTTTCTCCTGTGAAAACACTGAAGACTCACAATCCGATAAACATGACACAGAGAAGGATCGTATTCACACTCATACTGACAGCCTTCCAGATCAACAAGACACGGTGAATGGTAGCGAGGCTTTGCTGTCAGTGCGCTTACCAATTCCTACAGTCTGCTGTGTTTACCCTTCAGATTTCTTCACCAGGGCGCAGTCAATACCACCCCCTTTCTCGTGCCCTGAATCTCTCGATTGCCCACCCAACCCCACAACCTATACAAACATCCACCCTCACACCATGCACACCAGCAGATGAAGATACAGTGATGCCTACAACTATACAGGCAGATTGGAAGCACACACACAAACATACAGAGAGAGAGAGAGAGAGAGAGAGAGAGGAGAGAGAGAGAGAGAGAGAGAGAGAGAGAGAGAGGAGAGAGAGAGAGAGAGAGAGTTAAATTCACAGTTGATCATTTCCTTCAAAGAAAAAAAACAAAAATACAAACACCGTTTTTGCTGCACATTTTCCACAGGCTAGTCAATGTATATTGTGTCAAATAAGAACTTCTGACATTAAAGGCAATATTCATATTCTGACTTTGATTCACACACACCGACACGCGCGCGCATGCATGCACGTATGCATGCATGCACACACACACACAGACACACACACCGCATTCACTATGTTCTTAACACATGCTTAAGCAGGCTACAGTTATAGTCAATATATGTTGTGTCAAATAAGTATTTGCTATTGTTCTGCTTCTGATTCCGACTCTCTCTCTCTCTCTCTCTCTCCTCTCTCTCTCTCTCTCTCTCTCTCTCTCTCTCTGTCCACACACACACACACACACACACACACACACACACACACACACACACACACACACACACACACAGGTGCGTGCACACACGCACGTACACACGCACATGTGCCGGGATGCCACACACACACACACACACACACACACACACACACACACACACACAACACACACACACACACACCATGCATGCAAACACACATGCAAATGCACACACATACACACGCACACACGCGCCACACACACACACACACACACACACACACACACACACACACACACACACACACACACACACACATACATACACACTCACACACACATGCACAAGCACAAGCGCACGGAAACACATGTGCACGCACACCACCCATTCACTATTTACCTTACACACTCCAAAATAGCCAGCATCTCATTGAAACAACTTTGGGCATAAACTGGCTCACCTCACCACACAGACAGGCGTGCAGTCGGAAGATCAACATGATCCGAGCCACGACTACCAAACGAAACAACAGGAATGGACCACAGAAACACAGTGCCAATCACAACATGTTTCATGTTTCCAAAACACGACGTAGACTTATAAAGAAGGCAAAGATATGATTGCACAGATACAAAGCCGGTAGGGGTCACAGACAGGCATGAGGAGGGGAACACGTACATATGGTAGAGGGACAGAGAGACAAAACTGGTAGAGGGTGCAGACGGATAGGTCTTGAAGGGGAAGAGAACCACGGACATATCACAGGGACATACAGACAGACCTGGAAGAAGGTACAGACAGACTGAAGATGAGACAACAGTAACAGATTCTTTGGGGTCTTTCAATGCAGGCCGGTGTCGTATATAATACTGTCGCTCATAAAATCGTGTCGCAGCGACAGTATTTCCCGGGAAATACTGCATTTTATGGACAGCTACAATATTCTATGGGACATTTTTCGTGAAAAGTTGTCGCGCGACATTTTTTTTCCAGCAATTATTGTCGCTGCAACAATATTACACGTGAAATGCTATCGCTGCGATACAATTCCACGGCGACAGTATTATATACGACACCGCGTGACTGCAGAGACTACGACAGGCTGTTCCGTTTAACAGTTTCAGAGAACAGTTATGATGGAATAAAAAAAAAAATAAAGCAGTCTGACAAGAGAGTACATGAAATAGTGCAGTCAAGGCTTTACACTTTCACAAACACATTGATTCGTGAAGGAAAAGGCACAAAATAAAAGTAGGGAGGTGATTCTGTGTAGAACTCTGCACTTTTACATCACTCTTTACCTTCAACTGATGGCCGTGAATAAAGGGGCGGCATAAGAAATACCAAGTGTTGGGATCAGCATGCTAAAATAGAAGAAAAGAGACAGGTCTCTGAAAGTAAACTTCTTTGAGTAGAAAAGTTTCTCTTTGTGGCAATGTTTCACTCGTTGACACTGCGGGCACTGCCCCCCCCCCCCCCCCCCCCCCCCCCCCCGTAGCGGCACGTGCAGCACAATGACGTCATTATACCAGACTGACGAAGGTTGGAAGATAACGGTCAGCAGAACTGGGAGTCTTTGTTCCGTGGCGAAATAAAACGTTTCTGTGGTGTGAAAGATGCCTTTCTTCCAGGATATTATTTCCACCTTAGAGCCTTTGTCTCTCTCTTGCTGATGCCTATATCAGTCCAGTTTCCTCTTATATTTCTGTTTCCTGTCTGCGTATGTCGGCACTCTGTTTCGGCAGTCTGTCTGTTGTCTGTCTGTGTGCGGCTTCCCTCTCTCTGTTTGCTGCCTATCTGTCCATATGCATCATCTCTGTTGTCTGTTTTTCTGAGTGTTTTCAGTCTGTGTTGTCTGTCTCTTTTCTATTTCTTAATGCTGCCTGTCTGTGTTCGTTTCCTAATTGCCAATCTACATATGTTCCTCCTCTCCTCCTCCTCCTCCTCCTCCTCCTCCTCCTCCTCCTCCTCCTCCTCTCTCTCTCTCTCTCTAGGCCAATCTACATATGTTCCTCCTCCTCCTCCTCCTCTCTCTCTCTCTCCCTCTCTCTCTCTCTGTTTTCTGTCTACCTCTGTCTGTTGCTTGTATTTCTGTGTCTGCTGTCTGTCTGCCACTGATTTCTCTTGCTTATGTCTATTTCTGTCCGTAGGCTTATGTGTGTGCAGTCTCCCCAACCTTCACTTACCTACTCTAACTTTTTCAGTTGTCTTCGAGGTCCGCACCTCCCCTTCTCTCTCTCTCTCTCTCTCTCTCTCTCTCTCTCTCTCTCTCTCTCTCTCTCTCTCTCTCTCTCTCTCCCCTTTCCCAGCCTCCTGCGTCCCAATTTGCTTTCGTTCACAATCTCTCT
>CM031618.1:33874487-33889487 GCA_018398815.1 Conus ventricosus
CGCACCTGCCATGACATTGTCAGCGTAGTGGTTATCGTGTCAGCGCACCTGCCATGACATTGTCAGCATAGTGGTTATCGTGTTTAAAATTCAGCATACGTAATTTTGTAAAAAAAATTCTTCTGTGTTTACCGTTGGTGGTTTCAACATCGTCGACACAGTAGTTATCGTGTTATGTATTCACCATAAGAAATTGTCATAGTTATTCTGTGTTCACTGTTGGTGGTTTTACCATGGACAGACGTTTTTCCTTTGTGGTGACAGCCTTCGACATGTCTCTGTGAGGTCGGCTGGTGTGTCATTATCCAACAAACAAATAAACACACACAAACTGTTGATATGAAGGATATGTTTAAACATCGCCATGCCTTTAGGATAATGTGTTGTGGATGCCTGAGTTGATGCGGATAAATAAATGGAGTGCAAAGATCAGTGGAGAGATGGGCCCAGATTTAGTGCATGGTGTGTTTGACAGCACATTGCATGGGTTGAGATCATTGCAGTCTGAACGCTCCTCTCTCTCTCTCTCTCTCTCTCTCTCTCTCTCTCTCTCTCTCTCTCTCTCTCTCTGTGTGTGTGCCTGTGTGTGTGTGTGTGTGTGGTGTGTGTGTGTGTGTGTGTGTGTGTGTGTGTGTGTGTGTGTGTGCGCGTGCGTGCGTTCGCACGCGCGCGCGCGTCTGTGTGTAAAAATGTTCTCTTTCCTTTTTCTTCTACAATGTTTTTGATTTGTTATCAAGACAAATCCCTTTCTGACTTTCCTATTACTTTATCTCGAAATGCAGTGAATGTCCACACTTAATGAGCAATTAGTTTGGCTATTTTATTTCCAGGTTTTTGTTTCGTTTTGTTTGTGTTTATTTTTCTCTCTTTCCTGGCGCTGCAATTATGATCTTGTTCCCCCTTGACACACAGACTGTATAGGTCAATGTCAATTAAAAAAAATGTCTGAAGCGTCTCTCTCTCTCTCTCTCTCTCTCTCTCTCTCTCCTCTCCCTCTCTCTCTCTCTCTCTCTCTCTATTTAGATATAGGGTTAACACGGCTAGTATAGATAGGCCTTCAGGGAGTTACAACATTTTTACAACTTTGTTCAAGACATAACTTTTCACACCCATCTTCAAACATGTCCGAAGTGTATATAGCTAACTTGGGTCACCTAAACTGGTTTATAGGTTAGAGTGTGCTAAAACAGTTTGAAGTCAAAGGGTTTAAAGTCCCTCAGCCTAGTGGCTGCAGGGGAAGTGAACTGTTAGAGAGTCGCCATATCTAGGGCATCGGTACTATTGAAGGCAGAACCTAGTCTTCTCTTTCCACCGTTTTAACCTTCCGACTCAGGTACCCCATTTACTGCTTGTTGGACTTAAAAAAGGATTTCAATCACGAAAATCAGACTCCACGTGTAATTGGAGCTCACGACTGTCATGCCAGCCACGCAGGCGAAGGTTCCGACCGTTTCACTGCAGACAACTTCTACAGTGGGCAAAAAAAAGAACACAGCTGGACTGTGTACTGCGTGATAATCTGGCACCGACAGTCCTACCTCTAGACAGCCAAACGATACCTGGGAGGTGTGGCGCAGATTCCCCTTGTGCCCAAATGATGTGTCCCTTGTTCCGAACAGACACATTGGTAAAATACTGTTCTACTGTACTGGATAAACTTTCGCCTTGAACTGAAAAATTATTTACTTCTTACTGAATAGATATTCCTCTTGAGAACTACATGGATATTTCCTTTTAGTGTTGAATAGATACTCCTCTTGTACTGAATAGATACTCCTCCTGTATTGAAGAGGTATTCCCATCCGACTGGATGAACATTTTTTTAAAACTGGATATGTATTATCCCAGTATATTTCCATTGTACTCAACAGACTTTCACTTTGAAATTACAAAGATTCCCCTTACACTGAACAGATATCCCCTTGCAGTCAGTGCAATTCCTCTTGCACTGAACAGTCATTCCCCTAGAACTGAACAAGCATTCCCCTTTATACTGAATGAATATTACCCTTTTGCTGAAAAGACATTCCATTGTACTCCACAGACCTTTACGTTGTAATCAAAACACACTCCCTAACATTCATCTTGTACCGAATAAAAGATTTCTTTGTATTGAACAGAAATTCCCCTGCACTGAAAGGAAAGTGCCTTGTATTGCGTATTCCATTTGTAACGAACACAATTTGTACTGCATAGAAATTCCTCTTGTACTGATATGACATTCCCTTTGTACTGAATGCTCATTGTTTGGTTAAACTTTAAAAGAAGAAGAAGAAGAAGACGAAGAAGAAGAAGAAGAAGAAGAAGAAGAAGAAGAAGAAGAAGAAGAGAAGAAGAAGAAGAAGGAGGAGGAGGAGGAGGAGGAGGAGGAGGAGGAGGAGGAGGAGGAGATGGAGCAAGAAGAAGAAGAAGAAGAAGATGAAGATGAAGAGAAGAGAAGAAGAAGAAGAAGAAGAAAAAGAAGAAGAAGAAAGAAGAAGAAGAAGAAGAAGAAGAAGAAGAAGAAAAAGAAGAAGAAGAAGAGGAAGAAAAAGAAGAAGAGGAGAAGAAGAAGAAGAAGACGAAGAAGAAGAAGAAAAAGAAAATGGCCATGAACACTTACGTTACATGGTCACCTTTCCAAAACTATATTCCTCTTTCATCGACCAAAACAACATTGTAAGAACAGTTGCCTGTGACTGTCGATACAGCATGCATCACCGCCTTGCTCCCATGGCTCTGACCGGCTGCTGCAACAGTGACGGTAATGCTTCAATCATGTGGTCTGTTCCTGTGAAAGTGAGATCGGTACAATTTTGCACTTTTTTTCCCAATTGCCTAGTAGATGGCAATGGCGTAGCCTGGAAATCTCTGACAGTATCTGCTCTCTGGTAATAGTCTGAAATGGCCCAAAGGCAAAGATCACGTGGGTAGTCGTGAACCAGCGGCAACACCAGAACAAAAGTGTTTCTGAAAGTACAAAGTTCATTTGAATGCTTTTGGAAACTAGAGAAGCAATTGTACCGTTTTGGATTAATGTGTGTCTAGATCAACCACAGGAAGCACGGGAAAAGGAGACGAAGGGCGAAGCATGGTGTGAGGAAAATGGGGAGGAGGGGGATAGAGGGAAGAAGAGCGAGGGTGAATGCATGCAGATTGCGTTTCGTGTAACAAGCACTGCACCAGGGTATTCTGGAATGGGGACCGGAAGAACTCATTTTCAGACGGTTTTTGTACGCAGTTTGGATTCACATTTTGCGTGCAATAAGGATGCGCGCCATTTGTACCCCAAGGTCCATCAGTATAGTGAAAGCTAAGAGGTCTGTGTCTGTGACAATTCACAACCCAACTGCCGTTCTTTAACGACATTTTAGTGGTCGTGGAACGCTGACTGAAGGGAATAACATGAACTGGCTCTAACCTCTCGACAATTCAATTCCACTGAGAAGAAAGGCCGATTCTGTTTACAAGTTTACAAACTTTTCTCCCATCACAAAAGTTATAAATTCAGTCTCTGAATGATGAGATGCACTTCTGTGTGAGTAAACAGAAAAATGTATCTGAAATCCGTTGATTTCAAAGCGAATATGTTTTCATAATATGGTATTTCTGCATGGAAAATAATGACGAGATAGTGGAAAGTTCAATTATGTAGTGAAGAAAATACCAACATAATTAGAGCCATTATCACTACATTAAAACTTATCTCTCTTGCAAATGAGTAATCACCTTTTCTGATCATCACAATGTTCTCTTCTTTGTATCTACCTTCATGTAGAATGTCATAGCTAGCCAGCGTATGTATGTAATTCACTTTGGGCGAGCAGGGCAACGGGAGTCTTAGTCTATATGGGCATACAATATCAACAAGAACATCAATAATACCAAGAGAATCAAGTTTAATTTGCAGTTCTTTCCACAGCTAATTAGTTTACAAAAACAGGAGCGATAACAGCACGCCAATGTCTTGTTTGACGGTGTGCGTTTACATAAAACAAAGTCTGACATACAGACGGACAGACAGACCGAGACAGAAACAAACATACACACACGAACGCGCGCGCGCGCGCGCGCGCGCGCACACACGCACACACACACACACACACACACACACCACACACACACACACACACACACACACACACACAGAGCGACGGGGGGAAGGAGAGGAGGCGGCAGAGAGAGAGAGAGAGAGAGAGAGGAGAGAGAGAGAGAGAAGAGAGAGAGAGAGAGAGAGAGAGAGGAGGGGTGGTGTTAAACAGAGGCCAAGTGTTTAAAAAGAAAGCGTCACTGCCCCCTCTCTTTCTGCACGCCTTACTGTTGTGAGTGAAAGGCCTCACCGCCGTCTCTACACACCTCACACCATCTCTACAGACATTAAGGAGCCTGGCCTCTCGGAGAAAAACGTAAACATTATTTTTCCTGTCTGAGCGAAAGTTCCAGGAAAGAGAGACTGACACAAGGAACCAGCAGCCCATCAGTCAACTGTCTGAAGTTTAGTAGCACAGCAGCAGCTGAGTGTGTGTGTGTGTGTGTGTGTGTGTGTGTGTGTGTGTGTGTGTGTGTGTGTGTGTGTGTGTGGTTTGAGGTGATAGAAATCAGTAAACTGACAGCAGACAGGTCTAAAGCGGCACATGTGTCTGTTTCTTCAAGTGATACAGAACGCGGAAGAAACAGGTGACTTTCCTAAGTTAACTAGACATGAAACAAACACATCAAATCTATTCCTTGACGGTATCGGCTCCAACTATGTATTGGTGTGTGTGTGTGTGTGTGTGTGTGTGGTGTGTGTGTGTGTGTGTGTGTGTGTGTTTGCGTGCGTGCGTGCGTGGGGGCGTGCGTGCGGGGGCGGCGGCTTGCGTGCGTGCGTGCGTGCGTGCGGTGTGCGCGCGCGTGCGGGGGGTTGGGGCGTGCGTGCAGCGTGCGTGTGGTGTGTGTGTGTTGTGTGTGTGTGTTTGTGTGTGTGTGTGGTTTGTGTGTCCCGGTGCGCATACAGGGGCCATGTGTGTGTGGTTGTGTGTGTGTGGTGTGTGTGGGGGTTGGTGTGTGTGGGTGTGTGTGTAGAAAGTGTGTGCGTGCGTGCTGCGTGCTCGGCGTGTACCATCCTGCACGTGTAAAGAGGATTGCGTGTAAAGGCAATGAACTGAGAGAAAAGGAGAGAGAAAGGGGGAGGGGGAGAAGGGGGGGAGAGAGAGAGAAGAGAGAGAGAGAGAGAGAGATAGAGGGAGACAGACAGAGAGAAACATACGACGAGGACATGCAACGGGGGAAGTGGTGGCATCAGATTGTGTAAAGGGTAAACATACCCTCTCAAACCCCGATTTCCAGTGTCATCTTAATGCACACCCCCTCCCCTTCTTCCCAAAGTTTTTTCCCCATATTTAAGAATGATAATTTCTTGCCATTTGTCAGCTCTCCTATCGACGGGTAAAGCCCTTGCACGACTGACTGACGATGTTTTCGAAGTCAACAACACGTCCCCTTTTGGTGGGGAGCCCCGCATTTTACGTTGGGTGATGGCTTTGTTTCCTGAGGCCCAAGAAAGCAACGATGTTTAATGAGGGAACCCCTGTTCATTAATCCCAAAATGGGGTAAAACCCATCAAAGTCAAGCCCCAACAAACTTTAAAAAAAGGTCAAACCGTCAGATATAAAAAGGGGGTTTGGGCCCAATCAAAGCAAATATCAAAAGGTGAAGCAACGAAGTTACAAGGGTAAAAGCGTTTCCTTTTAAAGACGGGCAATGCAAAAGCCCTTTTCCCAAGAAAAAAACGGAAAAAAACCAAACGACCTGCTCTCTTCCTCTCCCTAACCCGTCCCAGGGGCCAATGGCCCATTTCCCTTTCATTAAAGAATGTTTTTTAAAAAAGCACCCCCAGGGGCGAAACTTTTTCACGCCCCCAAAAAAAACCCATTCTGAATCATCATTACGCGAAAAATCTGTTACCTAAAAAATAATTTAAAAACGTTGAGAAAGTCCACAAAAACGGGTTTTTTCGAAAAGAGAGAGAGAGAGGAGAGGAGGAGGAGGGAGAAGGAGGACGCTTCAGCCTTAGAATCATTTATTGAAATGACAAAATACAGTCTTCTTCAAGGGGGCAATCTTAATGCAGCGTCAAAATTATGAAAAAAAAAAATGTTAACATTACAAACATTTTTCCGGATTGATTACCTGGGAATAAAAAATTTTAACGTCAAACAAAGGATCCACCAAACAGGGGCCAAAAAAACCCCGCTATGAATCGAAGAACCAAAACTGTCTCACAGGGAAACAGCAACAGACATATTTTCCTCTGTATCAAACATTCAGCAATTTTTTTACAAACAGAAAAGAATACTCGTATTTCATCATCGACGATGTAGTTCAATCAAAGTAATGGTCTTCGGGATCAAATTAAACATTTTGATTTTTCCTTTTTTCTTCTTTCATTGAAAAAAAAGTCTTTTCTCTTCTTAACTGTTATCTGGGCACAACACACAAAAATCATAAACAGAAACTTCATTGCAAAACCCCATTCTTTTTTGCTTTAAAACCCGAGGGTCCGATTTTAAAAATTTGGCCAATATGTTTATGCCATTTTATTAGTGACAGATTTAAAAAACTTTCCCGGGTGAAGAATTTTTTAAAGGAAAAAAACCCATAACTTGTCTTTTTCTTCTTTTTTGGAATCCCAAATTCTTTTTGTGCGGGTATCAAGCGTTTAAATTCTGACATAAATGTCCTTTCGTTCCCCTCCCTCTTTGCAAACCCCAAAAAAAAATAAAAAAACCCATTAATAGTTAACATGTTTTACTTTACTACCCACGCGTGCCCACTTTCCATTTTCTTGTTGTCTCATATCCTTGACGTTGGAATTTGGTAAATTTTTTAACCAATATTAAATAATTTTAAAAACGATTGAATAAATAAAGGATTCTTCCAGAATCCCCACAACCCATTGTGTTTGAAAATGCAGTGGAATTTTCTAAATTTTTTAATAGCCATAGTATGAAACCTTCTCCATTTCCAAATTTTCTTCAAACCCCCAAAAACTTTGCAGCATAATCACTAGGCGCTATTTGTGGAAAATAGTTCCGAACAAAAAGGGCCCAAAGTTTTAAGTTTTTTCAGCTCTTGAATTTCACAACCCCCTTCTTACCCTTTCCCCGATTTCACGACCCTGCATTTAAATTTAAAAACGATTTGTAAATGCATCCCAAATATTTTTAATATTGGTTCTTTTACTTCTACATCCCCATACCACCATTTTCATAGGGGAAAAAAACCACCCATCAAAGAAAATAATTTTGTTTTCTCTAGATTAAACTTAATTGAAGTTACTGTTCATTTTTAAAAAACGTTTATTTGATTTTCCCAACCCAAACAACAGTGCAAAGGAAAAAGATTCACATCCAAACAAAAGCTTTAAACATTTCCCACCCCCCTGCAATAAAATGTATCCCATGTTTCCCTTAGTGACATTTCTAAAGTATTATTAATAAAAAATGCAAACTTGAGGGCTCATATACAACCTTGCTTTCACTCCTCTGGGACAATCGAAAATCACGTACAAACCTTTCCCGAACACATGCTAAAACGAATTTTAACCCCACAAAGAGCAAAATACAATTTTCTTTAAACCCCTGTTTTTTAAGAACTTGCCCAAAACACATTTTATTAACAGAATCAAAAGTTTTTAAAAAATAACAAAAAACATAAGTTTAATTTTTTTTAAGCACTTTTGGACTAAAGCTTAATTGAAAATTGAAAACTGTACTGTACCCACCTGAACCCGCCTGCTTTTCCCAATTTTTTTCCTTCCTTTTCACCCCATTGGTCAATTTTATTCAAAACAGAGTATAACTTTACAATTATACTTGTGGGTACCCTCTTAATTTTTGGGGTTATTTTGGGTCTGTTTTTTTATAAATGGGTACAAAAAAGGACGTTGCCCACGACTGGGGAAACAATCCATGATTAAATAAATGGTTTAAAAAAAGAAACCAAAAATCAATCCAAGTCATTGGATGTTTTTATCATTTCATTATTATTTATCTGGTCCCGGGCTTTTACCATCTTAAATTTTTAAATACTGCTCTTATTCGTCGTAGTTTGGGTCATCAAACAAAGCCTCATTTTGTTATCTTTTTTCTTCTACCGCTGGTCACTTTGACCTTTAAAAAAAGGTTTGAATACATACGGAAATGGTAAAACCATTGCTGTGAAGTTATTTCATTATAAGGGGTTTTCCTTTTAAAACTGACGTATTGTACCCCAAAAACAATTTGGGATCATTACTGATTGTTTAGCTTTAGTTTCTTTTTCATCAAATTTTTTTTTCTTTTTTTTTTTAAAATCAATTATTTTTTTCTTTTTTTTGTATAAAATTACTCTTTTCTTCTTTTGACTTTTTGATCTAGCCCTTCAAATATTTGTAAAATCTTTTTTATTCCCCTCTTTTTTTAAATTTCATCGTAAAACCAATTCATTTTTTTTTTTTCCCCCTCCTATTTTTCCTTTCCATACAGCCGCAGCTCCATAAAAGCATTAAAAAAAACCACCACCCCCTTTTTACATCAACTATCATGTTGTTCAAGTTTAACCAAAACACTGTTTAAAATCTTTAGAATTCAATTCATTCTTAAACGTTTGTACTTTTTCCTCTGTCCACACCATCGCCCCTCCTCACCCTATCAACAAACGGTAATCTTTTTTAACAGGACAAAATTCCATTAAACTGGACAGGCAAAGCCAAGAAAAGAGAGATCCCCACCTTTAAAGCAAAATATAAGCATAGTTCGTAGATACTAGAAAATAATAAATTACACTAAAACCCCGGGGGAGCAACAAAGTAAATTCTCCACAGCTCGTGTCACAGAACCTTTCAGAATACAAAAATAAAACAAAAAGAAAAGGGCCCCAAAAAGGGAACGATAAAACTTTTTAAAAATTTTTCTTTTGAAATTTTCCAAAGAAACAATTTCTCATTTTCGTTGTCATCACCATTTTGTCTATTAAACACATAATTTTACTTTCTTCCCCTTTGTTGTAAACCCGTTCTGGCGTTTATCACCACACATAATAAATAACATTATACAGAAAAAGACTGAAGCAAATTTTCAAGAAAAGTATCCATCTGCAAAATTATTTGTCTTATGGGGCCCCCCTTCGGGGGCAACGCACCCTACAAAAACAAATTTTATCTAACCAAAACACATTTATCAATTTTAATTCCGAACATTTCCCCAGTCAATTTCAAATTTTTTTTTTATAAAGTTTGCTAAGTTTTTTAAAAAAAAAAAAAAACAACCCTCCAAACGCGCCTGCACAGACGTTTTTTAGCACGACCTAAACGCAAAATAATTTTAAAGTGGAAACTGAATCAAAAGCATGGCAATGAAAGTTTCTGTCAAACAAATTTTATCAATTTGTTAACAAAAACAAGGAAAGAAAAGTCAGCGAGTTTATTTTTTTTAAATTTTTAACATTGTAATTTTGAAAATTAAGTCTTGACTTTGGTGATCGGGCCTTTTTGTTTTCTTATTATTGCTGGTAGCAAGCGTGACGTACGTCCCCCTCTTTTTGGCTAGCTTTTTCAAGTTCTGTTTTGCCCGCCAAGGTATTACCCATCCCTGTCTGCCCTGCACATACCCCCAAGGAGCCAGGTTAAAGCGGCCCCCGGGATTTCCGGATTTCGCGAGTTTCCCCTGTTGCCTGCACGTTTTGGGACCGTGACCCGGCTTGGTGCTCCCGAACCCCTAACTGTTCGCGATGGTTCCCCCCCCCCCCCCCCCCACCCCCCCCCCCCCCCCTCTGGGCTCCTGTCTGGGTTAAAGTGACCTCCCAACCCTTTTGGGGCCCGGTGGGGGAAGGGGGCTGATGGAGAGTGGGGGGGGGTTGAATTTTTCAGGTGGACGAAGAAAGGGGGAGGGTTTTTTGGGGTTTGGGGATTTGGGGTTTAGGGAACCCATCCGCAACAACATTTTTTTTCCCCAAACTGTCTGCCCTATTTTTTTGGGGTTGAAAAGGTCGCTTGCCTTAACAAACACGCTACTTTTCCCTTTTGGTTTTGCCATTTGTACAATGTTTTGTTGTGCGAGTTAAACTGTCGTAGTCTGACCCCCTTTTTTTCCAGTTGCCCTTTACTTCTTTTTTCCCGAGCAGTTCCATTTATTCTTCCATGACTAAATTTTACAATCATTGCCCCTGGTCCCCCGGCCTAGCCCCCCCCCACTCTGTGTCCCTTACAAGTCATCTTCTGTCCCCTTTCTTCCCCCCCTCTACCCCATTCAAAGTTCAACACCGCAGAGCACGCTCTCCCCCCCTCCTACCACCATGCCAGGAGGGGGACCCCAAACAACGCAGTTTTCCGCCCCAAAAAAACCCCCAATGTCAAATTTTTCCCCCCTCGTTATTTACTTTCTTTCAGTTCTTCCACCCTTTTAGATACACACCACATATCTCTCCTTCTTTCGCCTCGTGTGAGATCTTCCAACTCAGCGTCTGTGTCCCCTTCTGTTGCAAGCAATGTTTCTTTTTCTAGTCTGCTACTCGTTGGGCTATTTGATCACTTTTGCTACATTAGTTAGGCCTTGCCTTTATCTCACCCAGTTCGTCTCTGATGATTCATTTTGTTGTTTTTGTTCCCCTCCACGCCCCCATTAAGTGGTGTTTTGTTGTCAAACTGAGCTTTGAATGACAATTTTGGGGCCCAATAGCTGCTAGAAAAGTAGGAGATTAACAGAGTCATCCTTCTTCCCTCCACCATCACACTCTCCCCCCTGCCCTTTTTCCCTGTCTTTCATGTCACACTTTCCTGCGGTCTGGGACCTGGATCCTTTGAACATCAGATCAGCAAAATTTTCCACATCAGGACAGGCGTTCGTCACACCAAGCCTCAACCACAGGGACATGCGATTCCCCCAATCTGCCCTTTTTGTAAAAAAAATCAGCCGTAAATTTTTTTTCCCCCCTGGCATTGTCCCTGACGCTAACAGCTGACTGACATGACTGAATGACACGAAGACTGTTCAGACAGCACGATTTGACAGTGCACGGACACACATTTCAAAAGTGCGAAAGTCAATACAACCATAATCATGTCACTTAAAGTCAAATCGACTTCACACGCCTGTGTTTTTTCCCCGATGTAAACAAAAGTCAATTTTCTGGGCCCGGGGGAAAAGCCAATTCGAGCCGCCACAGTTCAAAAACCGTCTTGTGAGACAAAATTTTAAAAACCTACCTGCAGAGTGACCTTCACAGACCCCCCCATCCAACTCTGGCTTTTTACGGAAACCCGAAAGTCAACAAAATTTTAAATAAAGGAAAAAAAAATTTTTGAACGTGCTTACTGGGCGCCCTTTGCCTCGGGGCCCCCCCCCCCCCCCCCCCCCCCCCCCCCCCCCCCCCCCCCCCCCCCCCCCCCCCCCCCGGGGAGAGAGAAGAGAAATGAAAATGAGAGAGAGGAGAGAGAGAGGAAGGGAGGAAGACGACGACGGAACAGAGACAAGACCGAGACAGACAGGCATTCGGGGAAGCAGCATAAAATTTAAAAATGTCCATTTTTGCCAGGCAGCCCCCCTGAATCACATCAAAAAAATTTCTTAGTTTTAAACGACTGAAATTCATAGACGAAGGTGATTCTTTAAAAAAAAAAATGCAAACGTCATTTCCGTTGCTCCGCTATGGTCCCCCTCCCCCCCACCCCAAACCCCCCCCCCCCCCCCCCCACCCCCCCCCCCCTCCCCCCCCCCCCCCCGCAGGCCCCGGGGTTTTTCGGCGGGCAACCCCAAAATCACTTTTTTTTTTTTTTTTTGGGTTTTTGGTTCAAATTTTGCGGCCACCCCAAAGCCCCACGCGCAATAAAAGCTTGCCACGGGGGATAGCCCCCTCCGGGCCCCCACCCCCCCCCAGCCCCAGGCAATCCCCCCCGGAACAAACAGGTCAAGCGTAAGAGGCCAAAAAACCCCCGGAGGGGGGAAGGGCCACGTTTGAGCATTTTTTTTTAAGTGACGTGGGGGATTTTAAAAAGGGGGACCACGTTAAATAAGCCTTTTACGCTTTTTTTAATTTCCCGGGCCCCGGCCCCCGGAGTAAGGGCCTCTTTGGGGGGGGCAACACTCTCAGAAAAGCCCATTTTGGATGAAATCGATTTTTCCCAGCCCCAAACCAGGCCAACCAACCGGGGAGAGGGGGGAAAAAACCTAAATTTGGGTCAACCCCAACCCCCCGCCGGGGGCCCGATAACATTAGGGGGTGGATAAAAAGATTACCGATTGACCGCTCCATTTGGTCCAAAAAACCCCCAAAAAAGGGTGATGGTTTCAAAAAATAAAAACCGGGTCAACCCGGCCCGGATGAATTTCAGAAAAAACCCCCCAATTACGGGTTTTCCCCCAACCAAGCAAACTTCCCCAAAACGCTTTTCCTAGTGGGGTTTTGGGAAATGATGTTTTTGTTTCAAAATCTTATGTGTGGGTTTGGGTTTTTGGGGGGGGGGGGGGTTTTCCCTTTGGACTTTGTGGGTTCGACCCCGGCCTCGGGGGGGGTTGGGGGGTTTTTTTGGGGGGTGGTTAAAAAAAAAAAAAGGGGGTTACAGCAGACGCGACCATCCACAAAAGGGGGAAAAAGGAAAAGCAAAACAAGAAGGGAGGGGCAAAGGGAAAAGAGGAGGGAAAGGAAAGAAGGGGAAAACGAAGAAAAACCCAGCAAAAACACGGGGGAAAAAAAACAGGAGGAAAAAAGAAAGAATTTTTTTCCTATTCTGTGCCCCCTAGGTTTCAAACTGCGCTCCCTAAGGTGGTTTATTCCCAAAAAAAAGTTTTTTGTGGAAAAAAAAGGGGGTGTTTTTTTTGAAGGGGTTTTTTTTTTGCCCCCAGGGACAAAAAAATAAAAAAAAAAAAAAAAAATTGGGGGGGGGGGGGGGGGGGGGCATGTTTTTTTCGTAATTTTCTTTTAAACCTTTTTTTTTTAAAAAACCCTTTTAAAGGGCCTTTAAAATTTTTTTTTTGTACCAGTCCCAGCTACACTCGCCACGCGGCGGTAACACACATACTTACCATCTCTGCCCACCGCGACACCCTTGTCACAAAGCAACCAGCACCACAAGAAGGTGATGGTTTGCAAATGGGAATAAAGAGAGCCAAGGGATCAAGACAGGCAACACGGATGCAACTTTCCAGTCACATCACCTGGGGAATCCTAATTACAGCGTAGTGCATCTCTCAACACCAAGTTTCTAAACTGTGGCTTACTTCCAAATGTGTATGTCTGTGCTTCCTAGCTGGCATGCGTGCGTGTGAGTGAATGTATGTATGTATGTCTGTATGTCTGTATGTGTGTGTGTGTGTGTGTGTGTGTGTGTGTGTGTGTGTGTGTGTGTGTTGTACGTGCGTGTGTGTACTGTGTGTGTGTGTGTGCGTGCGTGCGTGCCGTGCGTGCGTGCGTGCGTGCGTGCGTGGTGTGTGTGTGTGTTGTGTGTGTGTGTGTGTGTGTGTGTGTGAGCGAGAGAGAGAGAGAGAGGAAGAGGAGGAGGAATTACAGACAGACAGACAGACACACTCACACAGAAGAGAGAGAGAGAGAGACAGAGACAGAGAGACAGAGACAGAGAGAGAGAAGAGACTGACAGAGAGAGAGAGAGAGAAGAGAGAGAGAGAGAGAGAGAGAGAAGACAGACAGACAGACAGACAGACAGACAGACAGACAGAGACAGAGAGAGAAAGAGACAGAGAGAGAGAGAAAGAGAGAGAGAATTGTTTTCCTATTCTGTGCCTGACCTCAGTGTTCTCAATCTGCGCAGTCCTCAAGACTGGCTTTCCATCTCTCCTAAAAACAAAACGCTTGTTCCCATCACCAAGTGGAACCAAAAGAGGACGGTGTCACATGCTATAGAAGCCCCCCTTACATTTTGACTACCAGGGACATATCTGACATGTTATTGTAATCAATCACACCCTGGACTAGACTAATCTGTTGCATGTTTGTTTCAAGTTATTGGTTCTGTTTTCGGTTTTTTTTTAATTATTCCTTAAGAAAGGCTGGTAGAGGAGGATAGCAGGCAGCAATAGAGTTGGATGGAATCCATGTTTATGGATTTCTGCAGAGGACGAACTGTGTTTTCATGCTTCTAGTTAGTTAAGCCTTGTGAGAGATGAAGGGAAGAACGGAGAAAAGAACAGGGTCTGGGGTGAGTGGGGGGGATGGAGTACATCGGCGTCCATTTTCATTCAGTGTCCATGAATATGGAGTCGTAGGGGTCACGTGACCGAACCCTCAGGGATCTT
Source organism: Conus ventricosus (assembly GCA_018398815.1). Taxonomy (NCBI): domain Eukaryota; kingdom Metazoa; phylum Mollusca; class Gastropoda; order Neogastropoda; family Conidae; genus Conus; species Conus ventricosus. Next base: position 33,888,735 of record CM031618.1, read on the forward strand.
CACAGCCCTGACCTCACAGTCATGCACACGAAGTCACAGATATAAAATAGAGTCCAGTCCTTTACATGATCCACCCGGGGAATTCTGTGATGTATTGCGACGTCCACGGTCTGTGGTACCCTAAAAGATGGTCTTGGACAAGGGGTCATGGCCACACTCACTGACAGTGTGGGATGACCGCTGGACAGAGTCTCTCTGCGCTGCCAGCCTGTGTGCTGATACTGACTGGCGTGACCCTGTGTCCTATGTTCCGTGTAGGTGACGCAGTCAATTTGTGTTGGAACTGCGTGTTGTAAGGCTGCATGCAGCGTGGGCTCCAGGTCTGCTGCCAGAATCCATCCAGCATTCAGTTCCATGGAGATGTGCGTGGGCGCTTCCAGTATCTTGTCAACAGTCCCTTAACACCATTCACTAGTCCCTTGTCACTGGTCCCCTAAATCCTTGTCACCAGGCGCAGGTCACTTTCCGCAAATCACCAGTCCTTTGTCACTAATCACTCATCCTTTGTCACTAATCACCCTTCCTTTGTCACTAATCACCACTCCTTTGTCACCAGTCCCTTTATCACTAATCACCAGTCATTTGTCACTGATCACCAATCCTTTATCACTAATCACCAGTCATTTGTCACTTATCACCAATCCTTTATCACTAATCACCAGTCATTTGTCACTAATCACCAATCCTTATCACTAATCACCAGTCATTTGTCACTAATCACCAATCCTTTATCACTAATCACCAGTCATTTGT
>CM031618.1:33896987-33901987 GCA_018398815.1 Conus ventricosus
ACCTCCGCTCAAGAAGGCCCGCCGTCCGTCTCCCACTAACACAGCACCATCGACAGGCCAGAAGGAGGTGGTGTCGACGTCATCAGCGATGGACGAGGCAGCAATGGAGCACCATCCTCTTCACCGATGAGTCAAGATTCTCCCTGTCCCGAAATGATGGCCGGGTACGCGTCTGGCGTCGTCCAGGGGAGAGGCTTGCTGATGGCTGTGTTCGTGAGCACGATCGCTATGGAGGCGGCTCCCTGATGGTATGGGGAGGCATCCACCTTCATGGCAGGACACCCCTTCACCTTGTGCCAGGCAGACTTACTGGCGTAAGGTACAGAGATGAAATCGTGAGGCCGTTGATTATCCCCACTCTGCAAGCCATGGGACCCGGTGCCACCCTCATGGACGACAACGCCACTCCACACCGCGCCCGTGTGGTGAACGACTACCTGAGGCAGCAGCAGGTTCCACGACTGGACTGGCCATCGCGTTCGCCTGATTTGAACCCTATTGAGAACTTTTGGGACCATCTGGAACGCCGCGTCCACGACAACCACCCTCCTCCTGTTGACCTCCACCAACTGTTCCAATTTCTGCTGCAGGAGTGGAACGCCATGCCTCAACAGACCCTTGTGACTCTGATCCAGTCCATGAGGCCTAGATGCGTGGAATGTGTGGGTGCAAATGGCGGACATACGCACTACTGAAGCTTTTCAATAAACTTTCTTGTGAATTGTCAATTTTGTGATTTTCAAAAAGAGGGTTATGATGTTTGATCCTTGATTTTGTCCAGAAAAATTGAATTGACACAATTGCAATGGCATTGACATGAAAGCTAAAGACATGAAATAAAATACGGTATAAGCTGTTTTCCTGTGCGTTATGTCGTTTTATTTTGGTGAGAGTTTTTCTGTCTGGCCCTTAACTTTTTGTGACTAGCTTATAATTGTCATTTAAGTGACGAAGAAATCATGATAGGGTTGTTATTTTCGTGACGAACACGATCTGACAATGTCATCGTTATTTTAGTGATGAAGAAGATGTAGTTATCATGTTTTCACTCAAATGACGAAGAAGATATAAGAATGTGACTGACGCTTTCGTGATTAAGAAGGTGTTATAATGTTATCGTTATGTCAGTGTTAAAGAAGACCTAACAATGCTATATCTACTTTAATGATAAATAAGATACAGCTATGCGATTGAAAGTTCAGTGACGAAAAAGACATAACAACGTGACTGCTTTTTTGTGTGATGAATACAATATAATGTGATCGAGTGATGAAGAAGATATTGCAACGTTATTGTTATTTAGCGAAGAAACGATACCCAAGGCAACTGCGCACATAAACCTACCCCCGAATATCCGGGTACAGCTGCCGTGTGTCTGTTTTTCTTTGAGGGTCTTGGAAACACACAGGCTGAAGGCCCTCCACCTTTTATCCTTCAAAACACTGACCTACGACAACAAACAGAACCCCTCACTCTGTTTTTCTAATATCTCTTCCACTAGAAGTCCATGTCAATCTTGCCATCTGGAAAGGCTGGTTCGTCGTCCTAATCATCAACATCATCCTCCTCCTCCTCCTCACATATCTCTCTCCGAGTGTGTGGTGTGTGTGTGTGTGTGTGTGTGTGTGTGTGTGTGTGTGTGTGTGTGTGTGTGTGTGTGTGTGTCCTCCATACCCCAAAAGGGCAAAAGGAATAAATATTGTATTGTATTGTATTGTATTGTATTGTATGTATTGTATGTATTGTAGTGTATGTAGTGTAGTGTAGTGTAGTGTGGGTGCGCGCGCGCGCGCGTGGCGTGCGTGCGTGCGTGCGTGCGTGCGTGCGTGGTGTGTGGTGCTGTGTGTGTGTGTGTGGTGTGTGTGTGTGTGTGGTGCGTGCGTGCACACGCGCGTGTGTGTGTGCGTGTATGTGTGTGTGTGTGTGTGTGTGTGTGTTTCTTTCTACCTCTCTCCCTTCCTCTCTCCCTCCTCCCTCCCTCACTCACTCCCCCCCCTCCCCCCCCCCTCTCTCTCTCTCTTGTATCAGCTGAGGACAGCAATCTGTTTGAGGATCATCGACAGTATCAAACCGCATCTATTAATCTGAATCAGGGTGCAAGACCTCATTTCTGGGAGGATGGCCTGTTTTCTCCTGTGATGTCACGCAATGCAGCCTGGCCAGTGGCACACAGTCCACGGGAATCCTGGAGGGCGTTAACTCTCCCTGTTCCTCCGACCCCACCTTCCAACCCGTCCCTTCAGTACCACCCTCACCTCCTCCCCCCCCCCCCCCCCCCCACCTCCAAATCCCTTGCAGTGGAAACTGGATTTCCTTCAAAAAGCACAAATAAAAGCTACGTCACTGATGATGTAATCATCGATGTTTATTAATGCTCTAGATCGAGATCATAATTAAGACAAGGTGACTGAAGCCAACAAGGATTGATTTGCCTTCTACAAATATTGTCTGATGAAAATTAACGAACGTAACTTCCAAAATGTAAGAGGAAGAAATGAATAATCACGTGGAAAAAAAAAAAAAAAAAAAAAAAAAAAAAAAACGTTTTTGACAGATTGTAAGCAGAGATGGGTTAATGAAAAAAAAGGCTGCTATCAGTATCATTGAAATTTCACATCTTTCCAGATTCCCTGTCCCTCTTCCCTCTAACCTATGCCGGTGTTGTATGAAATATTGACGCCGTGAACCATGACCGCAGTGTACATTTTTCATGAGGACTTTGGACGCACGGTAAAATCCACGTAAATTAAGGGCGCAGCAGACATGGGTTTTTAATTCTTCATCGTGAAAATACTCGCTGCCGTCATCCTCCTCGTGAAAAAATGACGTCTATGAATTATGGATGTGCGACCATATAATTCATGTGCGACCAAAAATGTTCACGTGAATTGTAGCAGCAAGCCCACTTTCATAGTAAAACACTTGTATCGTTCTTGAATTCAACTCGGCAGGATCACGAAAAAATATGGTTAGTTTATCGTTCGCTGCCGTGAAATTTGTTGCAAAATGTCAAGCAAATTTCATGTCATCCCCTTCGTGAAAAAAAAACGTCTATGAAATATGGATGTGCGACCATTATTCTAGTGAAATGTAGCTGCACTCCCATTTTCACAGTAAAACATTTTGCTTCGTTCTTAAATTACTCTCGGCAGGATCACAAACAAAATATGTTAATCGTTCGTTAGTTTCTTCAAACAAATTTTGTATACAGGTGTCACCTGCTTGTCCGTTGGCTCGCAACGCTATCTCGGGTAAACTAGAACATTATCAGAATGTACTGAAATACGGAATGTAAAGTAAGTGAACATGGTTTGCATGTTCGTTGGACGTACCGTTTCTCTGTTTTGCATCAGCATGGTTATGGACTGAGTAACGTATATTAGTATATAATGCATTGATGTAAACACATACACTTGCCTGCGTGCTTGTGGTGCGATGTCTGGATGAGTAATGAAAAAAAATCACCAGCACTAAGTACACATGTACAAGAATAAACACAAACTGTGTAACAAAATATTACCACAGGAGAGAATTGTTAAAAAAAATGTAGCCGTTCCAGCAGTTTTTCACGTTAAATTTTACCTCTGCGACAACATTTTACGTGAAACGTGGACGAGTCTGAACCTGACATGAAAAACTGAAGCGTGATCATATATGATGTCATATGAGATCTGACGCCGTTGCGTAACGACCTAATTTTCACGTAACAAATGGCCGCTTCAAAGTGCACCAGGAGTTAATATATCAATTCGCTCAGTAGCAACAGATCACAGAAGCGGCGATATCTCACTTGAAATGTGCAAGCATCACCTAGATTTTTCAACACCATCAACCAATCCGCTGGAACGTAAAAGTTCACCAGACGAAATATGCACACACATGGATGAGTAATGAAAAAAAGAAAATCACCTGGAATGTATAGCCTTGAACGCATCTGTCCCTTTGTATGAAGAGCGATTTGGGGTGCTCACACCAACGGCGAATGAACTCCAAGTTGGCCTAGTTTCCTGCAGAACCAGTGTAGTGTGCCCGTTTACAGCTATGTCGACTGAAAGCGCTGGATGGAGGCATGATCTTCCAGCCAACAGGTTTATTCGCACCGAAAGTGTTAACTGACCCATTGACCTTAACTCAGCTTTAACATTGTACGTTGTTGTTTTTTTCTTGTTTGTTTGCTTTTGTTTTTTGTTTTTTTTCCTATCTAAAGTTCTGATTTCTATCGTGTTTAGAATCCCCTCTCCTTCCCCCCACCCCCCTCTCTGTCTGTCTGTCTGTCTGTCTGTCCTGTCTGTCTGTCTCTCTCTCTCTCTCTCTCTTTCTCTCTCTTCTCTCTTCTCTCTCCTCTCTCTCCCTCTCTTAGCTCTCTCTCTCTCTTTCTCTCTCTCCCCTCTCTCTCTTTCTCTCTCTCCCTCTCTCTCTCTCTCTCTCTCTCTCTCTCTCTCTCTCTCTCTCTCTCTCTCTCTCTCTCCTCGCAGTTGACTACCCATCATGGCATTGTTACATTTATGAGTACTCTGTTTGCCATTGCAGAGTTACATTACAGCGTTGACATGTTGAATTGTCAGTATGAATCATATGTATTGAAATAACGTATGTAGGACACGGACAGATTGTAAGACTGGGCCTTGGCCTAAAATCTTCATCCTTTTGTACTTAACGATCATTCAGTCAATCAATCAATCGATCACCCCCCCCCCCTCTCTGTCTGTCGTCGGGTCTGTCTGTGTAAATGTGTGAGTGAACGCTGTTGCATAACGGCCTGATCTTACACATGTTAAAAGGTATTTGAAATAACTGCACCAATTAACATGGACTAACGATATACAAGACAAAACACGACGCGTTTCGACCTCGTAGGTCTTCTTCAGGCCAGATAAACAACACTCAGGACAACGAAAACGAAGAACGAGGATCTTGCCCATCCTGCGCCGAGTATGAGCAGAGAAGCGATTGCTCGTTCTTCATGTTCGTGTGGTTCATCTTGCTTGAAGAAGACCTAC
>CM031618.1:33906987-33909487 GCA_018398815.1 Conus ventricosus
CTTCCCCGGCTCTCTCCTTTTCTTTTCTTTTTCTTTCAACCTTTTTAAAAAATTTCTTTTGCTGTTGTCAAACTTACAAAAAACACAAACAAGCAAACAAAAAACACCATGCCGCAACAGTAAGAATCAGAAATAGGTATAAAGCAAGCCTAAAATAGAGATAGATAGAAAGATAGATAGATAGATAGACGGATAGATAGATAAGTTAATAAAGAGATAAACAGAAAGGAGGAAGCAGCCTCAGCATCGCATCATATATTTATATAAAGCATGGTTGCTTGGTGACGTACACACACACACACACACACACACACACACACACAACACACACACACACACACACAGTGCAATGCATCGTACTTTAGGCAAGCTACTTGTATGCAGTATTAGTATACTTTTAAAAAAAAAAGAAGAAACAAACAGAAAAACAAATACAGGCAGAAAAGAGATCGATAAAGACAAAGAATTAGCATGAGGAAAGACAGATAGAAGGACAGACAGATGGACAGACGGACAAACAAGCAGACAAACAGAAAGAATGAAGAATGGGTTGGTTGCCGGCCCTCCTTTTCTGTTCTTCGTCTCTTTCTCAGCCCCCCCCCCCCCCTCCACTCCCCCCCCTCCACTCCCCCCCCCCCCCCCCGCTCTTGCTCAGATCTTCAGCTCTTCTTGAATCCTCTTCCACCTCATTCAGTCCCCTCTCCCTAGATCCTCCCCCCCCCCCTCCTCCTCCTCCTCCTCTTCTTCCTCTAACTCCTTCTTTTCATCTTCCTCACTCACATCTCTTCCTCAGTCTCTCCTTCCCTCCCAAGTCCTTCTCGATCTCCTCTTCCTCCTCTGTCTTCCTCCCTTCGGTTCTTCTCCCTCTTCCTGACGTCCTTCTCGTTTCTCCTCTGCTTTCTCCTTCTTTTCTCAGTCTTCTTCCTCCTCCTCCTTCTCTTTTTTCTCCTGTACAGCTCGGTTCTTCTCCTCACGTCTTCTCTTTTTCCTATTCCTTCATCTCCTCGATGTTCTCTTATGTTAAGTCTGCCGCCTCCTTTTTCTTTATTCCTTTTGTAGGTTCTCCATCTCCTCCTGTTTCTTCTCTTCCTAATGCTCCCCTTTAGCTCCATTATATATATATATATTTTATAGTCCTCGGCCTTCTCCTCCTCCTCCTCCTCCTCCTCCTCCTCCTCCGTGTTTCTCTTCTTCTTCACTCTTCCTCTTCGATTTTATCCTTCTTCCTTATCCGCCTCCTCACTCCTTCTGAGTTTCCCCGGTCTTCTTCATTTCTTCTGCTCTTCTCCAGTCTGTCTTTACAATTCTTTTGCCCTTCTTTTCATTCACACACTCACACACACACACGCACACACACGCACCATGCTCACACACATACACATGCAATTGCGCAACACACGCACTGGTACACACACATGGGCCTCTGCCTGCACACACACACACACACACACACACACACACACACACACACACACACAAACACACACACACGCGCACGCACGCACGCACGCACGCTCGCACGCACGCACACACACACACACACACAGACGTGCACACTCCCCTCCCCCCCCACACACACACACACATACGTGCACACATACATACGTGCACACACACACACACACACACACACACACACACACCACACACACACACACACACACACACACAAGAGACACACACACACACACACACACACACACACACACACACACACACACACTCGTGTACACTCACCACACACACACACACCACCACACACACACACACACACACACACACACACACATACACACACACTCGTGTACACTCACCACACACACTTACCATGAAAATTATGGCACAGCTAATGATGTTAGGTAGGTTACTCAAGGCCTCAGCAGCGTGTTGGGCTAATGCGTGGGTCAGACATCTGCCACCAGATTCTCTTTTTCTCATTCTCTCATCTTAGTCATTAATTCATTTACAGTTCCGCTTTGAATGATGCCCAATGTGGTCTCCAAAGTTGGCGGATGTGGTGTAGCCTGTATGGACAAGTTCGCACTCAGACTCAAACTCAAACTCCTCACTTCTGCTCTTCTTCGTGAGTTTTTCTCCTCACTTCTTCTCTTCTTCTTCCTCAGTCTTCCCCTCCCTTGTTCTGCTCTTCCTCACTCTTCTCACTTCTGCTCCGTCTCAGTTGTTCTCCTCGTATCTTCTGCTCTTAGTAATAATGAGGACAGTTTCTATAGCGTCCATCCCAACAACGTAGGCTACAGGTCGCTTTACAAGTTTTAACAAACCAATATCTAAAATCTACTTAGCACACACACACACACACACACACACACACACCACATGCACACACACACACACAACACACACACACACACACCCCACACACACACACACACACACATACACATACACACACAAACACACTGGCACACAGTGTCACATACATAGACACAGACACTAACACGGTGAACAGCTCATTCGTACACGAGCAAAGTGCGCAGGT
>CM031618.1:33914487-33939487 GCA_018398815.1 Conus ventricosus
TACCGTGGTAGAAAATGCCGTGTTTACTGTGGTGGAAAATGCCGCTGTTTACTGTGGTGGAAAATGCCGTTGTTTACCGTGGTGGGAAAATGCCGTTGTTTACTGTGGTGGAAAATGCCGCTGTTTACTGTGGCGGAAAATGCCGCTGTTTACCATGGTGGAAAATGCGTTGTTTACCGTGTGGAAAATGCCGTTGTTTACCGTGTGGAAAATGCCACTGTTTACCGTGGCGGAAAATCCGCTGTTTACTGTGGTGGAAAATGCCGTTGTTTACTGTGGTGGAAAATGCCGCTGTTTACTGTGGTGGAAATGCCGTTGTTTACCATGGTGGAAAATGCCGCTGTTTTACCGTGGTGGAAAATGGCCGCTGTTTACTGTGGTGGAAAATGCCGCTGTTTACTGTGGTGGAAAATGCCGTTGTTACCATGGTGGAAAATGCCGCTGTTTACTGTGGTGGAAAATGCCGTGTTTACCGTGGTGGAAAATGCCGTTGTTTACTGTGGTGGAAAAAGCCGCTGTTTACTGTGGCGGAAAATGCCGTTGTTTACCGTGGTGGAAAATGCCGTGTTTTAAATGTGGGGGAAAAGCCGTTGTTTACCGTGGTGGAAGATGCCGTTGTTTTACCATGTGGAAAATGCCGCTGTTTACCGTGGTGGAAAATGCCGCTGTTTACTGTGGTGGAAAATGCCGTTGTTTACCGCGGTGGAAAATGCCGTTGTTTACCGTGGTGGAAAATGCCGTTGTTTACTGTGGTGGAAAATGCCGTTGTTTACTGTGGGTAAAATGCCACTGTTTACTGTGGTGGAAAATGCCGCTGTTTACTGTGGTGGAAAATGCCGCTGTTTACTGTGGTGGAAAATGCCGTTGTTTACTGTGGTGGAAAATGCCGTTGTTTACTGTGGTGGAAAATGCCGTTGTTTACTGTGTTGTTTACTGTGGTGGAAAATGCCGTTGTTTACTGTGGTGGAAAATGCCGTTGTTTACTGTGGTGGAAAATACCGTTGTTTACTGTGGTGGAAAATGCCGCTGTTTACTGTGGTGGAAAATGCCGTTGTTTACTGTGGTGGAAAATGCCGTTGTTTACTGTGGTGGAAAATGCCGTTGTTTACTGTGGTGGAAAATGCCGCTGTTTACTGTGGTGGAAAATGCCGCTGTTTATGCCACTGTTTACTGTGGTGGAAAATGCCACTGTTTACTGTGGTGGAAAATGCCACTGTTTACTGTGGTGGAAAATGCCGTTGTTTTACTGTGGTGGAAAATGCCGCTGTTTATTGTGGTGGAAAATGCCACTGTTTACTGTGGTGGAAAATGCCGCTGTTTACTGTGGTGGAAAATGCCGTTGTTTACTGTGGTGGAAAATGCCGCTGTTTACTGTGGTGGAAAATGCCGTTGTTTACTGTGGTGGAAAATGCCGCTGTTTACTGTGGTGGAAAATGCCGTTGTTTACTGTGGTGGAAAATGCCATTGTTTACTGTGGTGGAAAATGCTGTTGTTTATGCCGCTGTTTACTGTGGTGGAAAATGCCGCTGTTTACTGTGGTGGAAAATGCCGTTGTTTACTGTGGTGGAAAATGCCGCTGTTTACCATGGTGGAAAATGCCGCTGTTTACTGTGGTGGAAAATGCCGTTGTTTACTGTGGTGGAAAATGCCGTTGTTTACCGTGGTGGAAAATGCCGTTGTTTACTGTGGTGGAAAATGCCGTTGTTTACTGTGGTGGAAAATGCCGCTGTTTACTGTGGTGGAGAATGCCGCTGTTTATGCCACTGTTTACTGTGGTGGAAAATGCCACTGTTTACTGTGGTGGAAAATGCCACTGTTTACTGTGGTGGAAAATGCCGTTGTTTACTGTGGTGGAAAATGCCGCTGTTTATTGTGGTGGAAAATGCCGCTGTTTACTGTTGTGGAAAATGCCGTTGTTTACTGTGGTGGAAAATGCCGCTGTTTACTGTGGTGGAAAATGCCGCTGTTTACTGTGGTGGAAAATGCCGCTATTTACTGAGGTGGAAAATGCCGCTGTTTATGCCACTGTTTACTGCGGTGGAAAATGCCGCTGTTTACTGTGGTGGAAAATGCCACTGTTTACTGTGGTGGAAAATGCCGCTGTTTATTGGGGTGGAAAAATGCCACTGTTTACTGTGGTGGAAAATGCCGTTGTTTACTGTGGTGGAAATGCCGTTGTTTACTGTGGTGGAAAATGCCGTTGTTTACTGTGGTGGAAAATGCCGTTGTTTACTGTGGTGGAAAATGCCGCTGTTTACTGTGGTGGAAAATGCCGTTGTTTACTGTGGTGGAAAATGCCGTTGTTTACTGTGGTGGAAAATGCCGTTGTTTACTGTGGTGGAAAATGCCGTTGTTTATGCCGCTGTTTACTGTGGTGGAAAATGCCACTGCTTACTGTGGTGGAAAATGCCGTTGTTTACTGTGGTGGAAAATGCCGCTGTTTACTGTGGTGGGAGATGCCGCTGTTTACCGTGGTGGAAAATGCCGTTGTTTACTGTGGTGGAAAATGCCGCTGTTTACCGTGGTGGAAAATGCCGCTGTTTACTGCGGTGGAAAATGCCGTTGTTTACTGAGGTGGAAAATGCCGTTGTTTACCGTGGTGGAAAATGCTGCTGTTTACTGTGGTGGAAAATGCCGCTGTTTACTGTGGTGGAAAATGCCGTTGTTTACCGTGGTGGAAAATGCCGCTGTTTACTGTGGTGGAAAATGCCGTTGTTTACTGTGGTGAAAAATGCCGTTGTTTCCTATAGCGGAAGTTATCGTGGTGTCCTGTAGCAAGAAATGCCGTTGTTTCTTATGGCGGAAAATTCTCTTTGTTTTCTGCGGCAGAAAATACGGTTTCATCTGGGACAGCGAAAATAATGTTGTTTCCTGTGGCGGAAAATACGGTTTCATCTGGGACAGCGAAAATAATGTTGTTTCCTGTGGCGGAAAATACGGTTTCATCTGGGACAGCGAAAATAATGTTGTTTCCTGTGGCGGAAAATACGGTTGCTTCCTCTGGCAAAAAAGACTGTTCGCTTTCTCTGGCGAAAAATACTGGTTCATTTTGCGGAAAGGACTGTTGTTTTCGGAGACCGGAACTTCGGTTGTTTCCTCTAATGGAAGATACTGTTGGTTTCTCCTGCAGTTAGTACCATTGTTTCATCTTATGGAAAATACCGTTATTTCTCTGACGGAAATTATCATTGTTTCCTATGACATAAAATACGGTTCTTTTCTTTGTCGGAAAATAATATTGAGGGAAAATCTGTTGTTTCCACTGAAAAAAAACACAATTGTTTCGTGTGGAATCGGGCGGAAAATAGTTATTTTCCTCTAGCGGTAAACACTGGGTTTTTTTTTCTCTGGTGGAAAATACAGTTGTTTCCTCTGGCGGAAAATACTGTTTGCTTCTTTTGGCGAAAAAACACTGGTTCATCTTGTGGAAAATGCGATTGCTTTTTGCTGTTATTTCCTCTGACACAACGTACTGTTGCTTTCTCTTGCAGGAATACACTTGCTTCCTGTTTTGTAAATACTGTTATTTTGTCTGATGGAAAATACTGTTATTTTCTCTGACGGGAAATACTGTCATTTTCTCTGATGGAAAATACTGTTATTGGAAAATACTGCTATTTTCTCTGATGGAAAATAGAGCTATTTTCTCTGACGGAAAACATTGTAATTTTCTCGGAAAATAGAGCTATTTTCTCTGACGGAAAATAGTTTATTTTCTCTGACGGAAAGTACTGTTATTTTCTTTGCCAAAAAATGCTGCTGGTTCCTCTGACAGAAAAAGCTATTGTTTCCTCTGGAGAAAAAAAAATACAGCTGTTTCCTGTGGTGGAAAATACACTATCTTCATCTGGCAGAAAATAGCTACTTCCTCTGGCAGAAAACACTTTTTCAAAATTCTGCTGGAAAAAAACCATTGTTTCCTCTAGCGGACAGTACCGCTGTTTCTTCTGGCAGAAAATATAGTTGTTTTCTCCAGGCGGCGGAAAACACGGTTACTTTCTGTGGCTGAAAATACTAGGGCCTCCGCTGGCGGAAAATACTATCAATTTTCCTGTGGCGAAAGTTCTTTGTTTTTTTCTCTGCGGCGGGGAAACTACTGTTCTTTCTATGGCGGAAAATTCTGTGGCTTCTCTGGCGGAAAGTGCTGCTGGCTGCTGCTGCTTTCTGTGACAGGAAATACTAACTGTTTCCTCAGACAAAAAAACACACCAAAACAATTTGTTGTTTCCTCTACATAAAATATGTCCTTTTCTCTGGCATGAAATATTTTTCTTCCTTCTGGCGGGAAATATGTTTGTTTCGTCTGGAAGAAAATACTGTTGTTTTTTCATCTGACGGAAAGTACTCTGGTTGCTAGGGCGGAAAAACCGTTGCTACATCTGGCGAACAAATACTGTTATTTCCTCTGACAGAACATACTGTTGTTTTCTCTTCTGAACTCATTTGGAAGGTCAAAATCCAGCATCCCTCCCACTTTGACAGAGGGGGTGCGCCGACCTCCGTGACCGTGGAGTTAGGGGCTGGTGCTGTTGTCGTGTCTGTGGGCGGGATGGGAAGGGAGGGGTGGTGGCGTGGGGGTGGGGGGTGGGTTGTGTTGTCGGTACGTTTACCTACAGCTATGCGCAACGGCTCTGTAGGGGGGAAAGACTCTTGGAGCTTCTGCCAGTGGATATATCTCCAGTCCACACACACACACACACACACACACACACACACACACACACACACACACACACACACGAGCGCGCGTGGACTTAAGACACGCACATAACGCACACAAATATATACACGCACACGTAAGGACACACCACACACACACACCACACAAACACACACACACACACACACACACACACACACTCTCTCTCTCTCTCTCTCTCTTTCTCTCTCTCACATACACACACACACACACACTCTCTCTCTTTCTCTCTCTATACTCTCACACACACACACAACGCGCGCGCGCTCGCACGCACGCACGCACGCACGCACGCACGCACGCACGCACGCACGCACACCACACACACACACACACACACCACACACACACACACACACACACACACACGTTAATCAACTGTAAAGCAATCGCTCAGAGCAATTCACCGCGACATGTTGGATACGTCTTCAGTCTATTTTCACCGGCCCACCTTACGACATGCTGTGGTTGACTAACGCCTTTCCAGTACTCCAGTTGATATAGAGGTCTGTTGTCCTTTACAGTTCTCCACTTGATCATGTTGTCTGTTGTCTTTATACCACTCCATTCAGAAAAGTATCTGCCGTCTTTTCACCGTTGTCTTTATAGCACTCCAGTTCACAAAAGTATCTGCCGTCTTTTCACCGTTGTCTTTATAGCACTCCAGTTCACAAAAGTATCTGCCGTCTTTTCACCGTTGTCTTTATAGCACTCCAGTTCACAAAAGTATCTGCCGTCTTTTCACTGTTGTCTTTATACCACTCCAGTTCACAAAAGTATCTGCCGTCATTACACTGTTGTCTTTTAACACTCCAGTTCACAAAAGTATCTGCCGTCTTTACACTGTTGTCTTTATACCACTCCAGTTCACAAAAGTATCTGTCGTCTTTACACTGTTGTCTTATACCACTCCAGTTCATTATCTGCCGTCTTTTTACTGTTGTCTTTATACACTCCAGTTCACAAAGTATCTGCCGTCTTTTGACCGTTGTCCTTATACAACTCAGTTCACAAAAGTATCTGTCGTCTTTTCACTGTTGTCTTTATACCACTCCAGTTCACAAAAGTATCTGTCGTCTTTACACTGTTGTCTTTATACCACTCCAGTTCACAAAAGTATCTGCCGTCTTTACACTGTTATCTTTTATACCACTCCAGTTCACAAAAGTATCTGTCGTCTTTACACTGTTGTCTTTATACCACTCCAGTTCACAAAAGTATCTGTCGTCTTTACACTACCCATATTGATCAAATTCTCTCCATCTTTACTCTTCTCCGTTGATAAAGCTGTCTGCCATCTTTACGCCGCTCCAGTCCATAAAGTTGTTTGCCGCCTCCACATCTCTCCAATTAAACATAGTTGTCTGCCGTCTTTACACTACTCCTTACGATGTGGTTGCTACCGTCTTTATGTCATTCCTTACTATATATTGTAACTGTTTTTCTAAATAAATGCAAAATAAAGAGGTGGGTTTTTGTTGTTGTCCCATGATGCTCCAAATGACATATTCGTTTATTGTCTTTTTTTTTTTTTTACACAACTCTAAATGACAAAGTTGTCTTTTGTCCATACACTACTTCAAGCCAAAGTTGTCTGGTTTTTTTTTACACAACTCTAAATGCAAAGTTGTCTTTTGTCCATACACTACTTCAAGCGAAAGTTGTCTGTTTTTTTTTACACAACTCTAAATGACAAAGTTGTCTTTTGTCCATACACTACTTCAAGCGAAAGTTGTCTGTTTTTTTTTTTTACACAACTCTAAATGACAAAGTTGTCCTTTTGTCCATACACTACTTCAAGCGAAAGTTGTCTGTTTTTTTTTACACAACTCTAAATGACAAAGTTGTCTTTTGTCCATACACTACTTCAAGCGAAAGTTGTCTGTTTTTTTTTTTACACAACTCTAAATGACAAAGTTTTTTTCTTTTGTCCATACACTACTTCAAGCGAAAGTTGTCTGGTTTTTTTTTACACAACTCTAAATGACAAAGTTGTTCTTTTGTCCATACACTACTTCAGCGAAAGAGTTTTCTGTTTTTTTTTTTACAACAACTCTAAATACAAAGTTGTCCTTTTGACCATACAACTCCTACAAGCGAAAGTTGTCTGTTTATTTATTTTTACACAACTCAAAATGACAAAGTTGTCTTTTGTCCATACACTACTCAAGCGAAAGTTGTCCTGTTTTTTTTTTACACAACTCTAAATGACAAAGTTGTCTTTTGTCCATACATACGATCAAGCGAAAGTAGTCTGGGTTTTTTTTTTTTTACACAACTATAAATGACAAAGTTGTTCTTTTGTCCATACACTACTTCAAGCGAAAGTTTGTCTGTTATTTTTTTTTACACAACACTAAATGACAAAGTTGTCTTTTGACCATTACACTTACTTCAAGTCGGAAATGTTGTCTGGTTTTTTTTTTACACAACTCTAAATGACAAAGTTGTTCTTATTGTCATACACTAACTCCAGCGAAAGTTGATCCAGTTTTTTTACACGAACTCTAAATGAACAAAGTTGTTCTTTGTCCATACACTACTTCAAGCGAAAGTTGTCTGTTTTTTTTTTTTACACCACTCTAAAGAACAAAGTTGTCTTTTGTCCATACACTCCTCTACTTTCATGCGAAAGTTTGTCTGGTTTTTTTTTACTCAACTAAAATACAAAGTTGTCTTTTGTCCATACACTATACTTCAAGCGAAAGTTGTCTGTTTTTTTTTGTTTACGACAACTCTAAAATGACGAAAGTTGTCTTATGTCCATACACTACATCAAGCGTAAGTTCTGTTTTTTTTTTACACAACTCTAAATGACACTAGTTTGTCCTTTTGTCCATACACTAATTCAAGCGAAATTGCTTTTTTTTTTACACAAACTCTAAATGACAAAGTGTCTTTTTGTCCATACACTAATTCAAGCGAATTTTGTCTGGGTATTTTTTTTACACAACTCTACAATACAAAGTTGTCCTTTTGACCCTACACTTACATCAAGCGAAAGTTGTCTGGGTTTTTTTTTTTACACAACTCTAAATGACAAAGTTGTCCTTTTGTCCATACACTACTTCAAGCGAATTGTCTGTTTTTTTTTCACAACTTCCTAAATGACAAAGTGTCATTTTGTCGATAGCCCTACTTCAAGCGAAAGTTGTCTGGTTTTTTTTTACACAACTCTAAATGACAAGTTGTCCTTTTGTCCTACACTACTTCAAAAACGAAATTGGTCTGCTTTTTTTTACACAACTCTAAATGACAAAGTTGTCTTTTGTCCATACACTACTTCAAGCGAAAGTTGTCTGTTTTTTGTTTACCCCAACTCTAAATGACAAGTTTGTCTTATTGTCATACACACTTCAAGCGGAAAGTTGTCCTGTTTTTTTTTTTTCTACACAACTCTAAATACAAAGTTTGTCTTTGTCCAAACACTACTTTTCAAGGCGAAAGTTGACTGTTTTTTTTAACACAGACTCTAAATACAAAGTTGTCTTTTGTTCCATACACACTTCAACGAAAGTTCTGTTTTTTATTTTACACAACTCTAAATGACAAAGTTGTCTTTTGTCCCTACACAACTTCAAGCGAAAGTTGTCTGTTTTTTTTTTACACAACTCTAAATGACAAAGTTGTCTTGTCCATACACTACTTCAATTCGAAAGTTGTCTGTTTTTTTTTTTACACAATCTAAATGACAAAGTTGACTTTTGTTCCATACACTACTTCAAGCGAAAGTTGTCCCTGTTTTTTTTGTTTTAACACAACTCTAAATGACAAAGTTGTCTTTTGTCCATAACACTACTTCAAGCGAAAGTTGTCCATGTTATTTTTTTACACAACTTCTAAAGACAAAGGTGTCTTTTGGTCCATACACTACTTCAAGCGAAGGTTGTCTGTTTTTTTTTTTTTAACACAACCTAAATGACAAAGTTGTCTTTTGTCCATATCACTACTTCAAGCGAAAAGTTGTCTGTTTTTTTTTTACACCACTCTAAATGACAAAGTTGTCTTTAGTCCATCACATACTACAAGCGAAAGTTGTCTGGGTTTTTTTTTTTACACAACTCTAAAAAAATACAAAGTTTGTCTTTGTCGATACCCTACATCAAGCGAAAGTTTCTGGTTTTATTTTTAAATCACAACTCTAAATGACAAAGTTGTCTTTTGTCCATACACTACTTCAAGCGAAAGTTGTCTGGTTTTTTTTTTACACACAACTCTAAATGACAAAGTTTCTTTTGTCCATACACTACTTCAAGCGAAAGTTGTCTGTTTTTTTATTACAAACAACACTAAATGACAAAGTTGTCTTTTGTCCATACACTACTTCAAGCGAAACAGTTGTCTTGTTTTTTTTTTACACAAACTCTAAAAGACAAAGTTGTCTTTTGTCCATACACTTAACTTCAAGCGAAAGTTGTCGGGTTTTTTTTTACACACTCTAAATGACAAAGTGGCTTATGGTCCATACACTACTTCTAGCGAAAGTTGTCTGGTTTTTTTTTTTACAACAACTCTAAATGACAAAGTTGTCTTTTTGTCCATACACTACATCAAGCGAAAGCGTCTGTTTTTTTTTACACAACTCTAAAACGACAAAAGTTGTCTTTTGTCCATACACAACTTCAAGCGAAAGTTTTTGTTTTTTTTTACACAACGCTAAATGACAAAGTTTTCTTTTTTTCCATACACTACTTCAAGCGAAAGTTGTCTGTTTTTTTTTTTAAACAACTAAATGACAAAGTTGTCTTTTGTACCATACACTACTTCAAGCGAAAGTTGTCCTGGTTTTTTTTTACACACAACTCTAAATGACAAAGTTGTCTTTGTCCATACACTACTTTCACAAGCGAAAGTTTTGTCTGGTTTTTTTTACACAAACCTCTAAATGACAAAGTTGTCTTTTGCCATACACTACTTCAAGCGAAATTTTGTCCCTGTTTATTTTTACACAACCTAAATAAATGACTAAGTTGTCCTTTTGTCCATACACTACTTCCAAGCGAAAAGTTGCTTTTATATATTACACAACTCAAATGACCAAGTTGTCTTTTGTCCATACACTACTATCAAGCGAAAGTTGTCTGTTGTTTTTTTTTACACAACTCTAAATGACAACGTTGTCTTTGTCCATACACACATCAAAACGAAAGTTGTCTGGATTTTTTTTACACAACTCTAATGACAAAGTTGTCTTTTGTCCATACACTACTTCAAGCGAAATTGTCTGTTTTTTTTTTACACAACTCTAAATGACAAAGTTGTCTTTTGTCTCATACACCAACTTTTCCAAGCGAAAGTTGTCTGTTTTTTTTTTACACAACTCTAAATGACAAAATTGTCTTTTGTCCATACACGAAATTCAAGCGAAAGTTGTCTTTTTTTTTTTAACACAACTCTTTAATGACAAAGTTGTCTTTTTCCATACCCTACTTCAAGCGAAAGTTGTCTGGTTTTTTTTACAAACAACTCTAAAATGACAAAGTTGCCTTTTGTTCCATCACTACTTCAAACGAAAGTTTGTCTGTTTTTTTTTTACACAACGCTAAATGAACAAAGTTGTCTTTTGTCCATACACTACTTCAAGCGAAAGTTGTCTGTTTTTTTTTTTAACACAACCTCTAGGCAAGACAAAGTTCTTTTGTCCATACCACACTCTCAAGCGCAAGTTGTCTGTTTTTTTTTTTTTACACAACTCTAAATGACAAAGTTGTCTTTTTGTCCATACACTACTTCAAGCGCAAGTTCTGACTGGTTTTTTTTTTTACACAACACAAAATTGACAAAGATGTCTTTTGGTCCATACACTACTTCAAGCGAAAGTAGTTCTGTTTTTTTTTTACACAACTCTAAATGACAAAGTAGTCTTTTGTCCATACACTATTCAAGCGAAGTTGTCTTTTTTTTTTTTTTACACAACTCTAAATAAATGACAAAGTTGTCTTTTTGTCCCATACACTACTTCAAGCGAAAGTTGTCTGTTTTTTATTTTTTAACACATAACTCTAAAATGACAAAGTTGTCTTTTGTGCCATACACCTACTCAAGCGAAAGTTGTCTGGTTTTTTTTTTTACACAACTCAAAACTCTAAATGACAAAGTTTCTTTTGTCCAAACACTAACTTCAAGCGAAAGATGTCTGGTTTTTTTTTTACACAACTCTAAATGACAAAGTTGTCTTTTGTCCATACACTACTTCAAAGCGAAAGTTGTCTGGTTTTTTTTTACACAACTCTAAATGAAAAAGCTGTCTTTGTCCATACACTACTTTCAAGCGAAAGTTGTCTGTTTTTTTTTTTACCCAACTCTAAATGACAAATTGTCTTGTCCATACACTACTTCAAACACGAAAGTTGTCTGGTTTTTTTTTTACAGAAGGGGGGAGGGGGGGGGGGGGGACACAACTTCAAATGACAAAGTTGTCCTTTTTGTCCATACACTACTCAAGCGAAAGTTGTCTGGGTTTTTTTACACGAACTCTAAATGACAACGTTGTCTTTGTCCATAACACTACTTCAAGCGAAAGTTGTCTGTTTTTTTTTAACTCAACCTAATGACAAAGGTTGCTTTTGTCCATAACACCTACTTTAAAGCGAAAGTTTGTCCTGTTTTTTTTTTTACACAACTCTAAATGACAAAGTTGTCTTTTTGTCCATAACTCTACTTCAAACAGAAAGTTGTCTGTTTTTTTTAACACAACTCTAAATGACAAAGTTGTCGTTATTTGTCCATACACAACTTCAAGCGAAATATGTCTGTTTTTTTTTACACAACTCTAAATGGACAAAGTTGTCTTTTGTCCATACACTACAATCAAGCGAAAGTTGTCTGTTTTTTTTACAACAACTCTAAATGACAAAGTTGTCTTTTGTCCATACACTACTTCGAGCTAAAGATTCTGTTTTTTTTTTTCACAACTCTAAATGACAAAGTTGTCTTTTGTCCATACACTTCTTCAAGTCGAAAAGTTGTCTTTTTTTTTTTTAACACAACTCTAAATGACAAAGTTGTCATTTGTCCATACACTACTTCAAGGCGACAGTTGTCTGTTTTTTTTTTTAACACAACTCTAAATGACAAAGTTGTCTTTTTCCATACAACTACTTCAAGCGAAAGTTTTCTGTTTTTTTTTTACACAACTCTAAATGCCATAGTTGTCTTTTGTCCCCGTTTTATACACAACTCAAGCGAAAGTTAGTCTTTATTTTTACCAACTCTAAATGCAAAGTTGTCTTTTGTCCATAACACAACTTCAAGCGAAAGTTGTCTGTTTTTTTTTTTTAATCACAACTCTTAAATGACAAAGTTGTCTTTTGTCCAACACTAATATCACCTCAAGCGAAAGTGTCTGTTTTTTTTTTTAACCCAACTCTAATTGACAAAGTTGGTCTTTGTCCATAAACGAATTCAAGCGAAAGATGTCTGTTTTTTTTTACACAACTCCTTATGACAAATTGTCCCTTTTTCCCATACACTACTTCAAGCGAAAGTTGTCTGGTTTTTTTTACACAACTCCTAAATGACAAAGTTGTCTTTTGGGGGGTCCATTCACTACTTTCAAACGAAAGTTGTCTGTTTTTTTTATTTTACACAACTCCAAATGACAAAGTTGTCTTTTGGCCATACAACTACTTCATAGCGAAAGTTGTCTGGTTTTTTTTTACACAACACTAAATGACAAAGTTGTCTTTTGATCTCATACACTCTTCAAGCGAAAGTTGTTGTTTTTTTTATTACACAACATCTAAATGACAAATTGTCTTTTGTTCCCATACACAACTTCAAGCGAAAAGTTGTCTGTTTTTTTTTTTACACAACTCTAAATGACAAAGTTGTTCTTTTTGTCCCAACACAACTTCACGCGAAAGTTGTCCTGTTTTTTTTTTTTACAAACAACTCAAAATGAAAAAGAAGACTTTTGACCATACACTACTTCAAGCGAAAGTTGTCCTTTTTTTTTTACACAACTCTAAATAAATGACAAAGTGACTTTTGTCCATACACTACTTTCAAGCGAAAGTTTCTGTTTTTTTTTTTTACACAACTCTAAATGACAAAGTTAGTCCTTTTGTCCATCACTACTTCAAGCGAAAGTTGTCCTGTTTTTTTTTTTACACAACTCTAAATGACAAAGTTGTCTTTTTTTGTCCATACACTACTTTCAAACGAAAGTTGTCTGGGTTTTTTTTACACAACTCTAAATGACAAAGTTGTTCTTTTGTCCCATACACTACTGCAAGCGAAAGTTGTCTGTTTTTTTTTTACCACTATCTAAATGAACAAAGTTGTCTTTTTGTCCATACACTAAAAAAAACTTTTTCCAGCGAAGTTGTCTGTTTTTTTTTACACAACTCTAAAATGACAAAGTTGTCTTTTGTCCTACACAATTCAAGCGAAAGTTGTCTGGTTTTTTATATTTTACTACCAAACTCTACATGACACAGTTGTCTTTTGTCAACACTACTTCAAGCGAAAGTTGTCTGTTATTTTTTTACACAACTCTAAATGACAAAGCTGTCTTTTTGTCATACACACTCAAGCGAAAGTTTGTCTGTTTTTTTTTTACTACAACTCTAAATGACAAATTGTCTTTTGTCCATACGAGCTACTTCAACGAAAGTTGTCTGGGTTTTTTTTACACAACTCTAAATGACAAAGTTGTCTTTTGTCCATACACTACTTCCTAGCGAAAGTTGTTCTGGGTTTTTTTTTTACAACAACTCTAAAATGCCAAAGTTTGTCTTTGTCCATAACCTACTCAAGCGAAAAGTTGTCCTGGTTTTTTTTTTAACACACTCTAAATGACAAAGTTGTCATTTGTCCCATCACTACTTCAAGCGAAAAGTTGGTCTGTTTTTTTACACAACTCTAAATGACAAAGTGCTTTTGGCCATACACTACTTCAAACGAAAGTTACTGTTTTTGTTTTACACAAACTCTAAATGACAAAGTTGTCTTTGTCCATACACTACTTTTCAAGCGAAAGTTGTCTGTTTTTTTTTTTTTACCAACTCCTAAATGACAAAGTTGTCTTTTGTCCATACACTACTTCAAGCGAAAAGATGATCTGTTTGTTTTACAACAACTACTAAATGACAAAGTTGTCTTTTGTCCATACACTACTTCGAGCGAAATGTTGTCTGTATTTTTTACACAACTCTAATGACAAAGTGTCTTTTGTCCATACACACTTCCAAGCGAAAGTTTCTGTTTTTATTTTTTAACACAACTCTAAATGATAAAGTTTGTCTATTTTGTCCCATACTCTACATCAAGCGAAAGTTGTCTGTTATTTTTTTTTACAACAACTCTAAATGCCAAAGTTGTCTTTTGTCCATACACAACTTCAAGCGCAAGTTGTCTGTTTTTTTTTTACACCATAACGCTAATGACAAAGTTGTCTTTTGTCCATACACTACTTCAAGCGAAAGTTGTCTGATTTTTTTACACAACTCTACATACAAAGTTAGTCTATTTGTCCATTTACACTACCTTCAAGCGAAAGTTTCTGGTTTTTTTTTACACAACCTAAATGACAAAGTTGTCTTTTGGTCCATACACTACTTCAAAGCGAAAGTTCTGTTTTTTTTTACACAACTCTAAATGACAAAGTTTGTCTTTGTCCATACACTACTTTCAAGCGAAAGTTTGTCTGGTTTTTTTTACAACAACTCTAAATGACAAAGTTTCTTTTGTCCATACACTACTTCAAGCGAAAGTTGACTGTTTTTTTTTACACAACTCTAAAATACAAAGTGCTTTTGTCCATACACTACTCTTTCAAGCGAAAGTTTTCTGGTTTTTTTTTTAACACAACTCTAAAATGACAAAGTTGTCTTTGTCCATACACTACTTCAACGAAAGTTTGTCTGTTTTTTTTTTTTACACAACTCAAAATGGACAAAGTTGTCCTTTTGTCCTACACTACTTCAACCGAAAGTTTTCAGTTTTTTTTTTACACAACTCTAAATGACAAAGTTGTCCTTTGTCCATACACTACGTCAAGCGAAAGTTGTCTGGTTTTTTTTTTTACACAACTCAAATGACAAGTTGTCTTTTGTCCATACACTACTTCAAGCGAAAGTTGTCTGTTTTTTTTCACACAACCTCTAAATGGACAAAGTGGCTTTTGTCCATACCCTACTTCAAGCGAAAGTGTCTGGTTTTTTTTTTTTTACACAACTCTAAAAGACGACGTTGTCTTTTTATGTCCATAACACTACTTCACAGCGAAAGTGGGGGGGGGGTGCCTGTTTATTTTTTACACAACTCTCTAAAAGACCAAAGTTGTCTTTTGTCCATACACTACTTCAAGCGAAAGTTGTCTGTTATTTTTTTTACACAACTCTAAATGACAAGTAGTCATTTGTCCATACACTAACTTCATGCGAAAGTTGTCTTGGTTTTTTTTTATACACAACATCTAAGATGACAAAGTTTCTTTTTGCCTTACACTACTCAAGCGAAAGTTGTCTGGTTTATTTTTTTCAACACAACTCTAAATGACAAAGTTTCTTTTGTCCATACACTACTTCAAACGGCCGAAAGTTGTCTGTTTTCTTTTTTAGACAACTCTAACCGACAAAGTTGTCTTATGTCCCATACCCTACTTCAAGCGAAAGTTGTTTGGTTTTTTTTTACACAACTCAAAATGACAAAGTTGTCTTTGACCATACACTAACTGTCAAGCGAAAGTTGTCGGTTTTTTTTTTTTATACACAACTCTAAATGAACAAAGTTGTCTTTTGTCCATACACTACTTCAAGCGAAAGTTGTCTGGTTTTTTTTTTACACAACTCTAAATACAAAGTTGTCTTTTCATACACAACTTCAAGCGAAAGTTGTCTGGTTTATTTTTTTACAACAACTCTAAATGACAAAGTTGTCTTTTGTCCATACACTACTTTCTAGCGAAATTTGTCTCTGTTTTTTTTTTTTTTACACAACTCTAAATAAATGACAAAGTTTGTCCATTTGTCCATTCCACTACTTTCAAGCGAAAGTTTGGTCTGTTTTTTATTAAACAACTCTAAATGACAAAGTTGTCTTTTGTCCCATATGACACTACTCAAGCGAAAGTTGTCTGTGTTTTTTTTTACACAACTCTAAATGACAAAGTTGTCTGTGGTCCATACACAACTTCCAAACGAAATTGTCAGTTTTGTTTTTACAACAACTCTAAATGACCAAAGTTGTCTTTTGTCCATACACTACTTTTCAAGAAGCGAAAGTTGTCTGTTTTTTTTTTACACAACTCTAAATACAAAGTTGTCTTTGTCCATACACTACTACTTCCAAGCGAAAGTTGTCGTGTTTTTTTTTTATACACAACTCTAAATGACAAAGTTGTCTTTTGTCCATAACACTACTTCAAGGAAAGTTGTCTGTTTTTTTTTTACACAACTCTAAATGACAAAGTTGTTCCTTTGTCCATACACTACTTCAAGCGAAAGTGTCTGTTTTTTTTTTTTACACAACTCAAAATGACAACTGACTTTTGTCCATTCACTACTTCAAACGAAAGTTGTCTGGTTTTTTTTACACAACACTAAATACAAAGTTGTCTTTATGTCCATACACTACTTCAAGCGAAAGTGTCTGTTTTTTTACAACAACACTAAATGACAAAAGTTTCTTTTGTCATCACACTTCTTCAAGCGAAAGTTGTCCTATTTTTTTTTATACACAGCTCTAAATGACAAAGTTGTCTTTTGTCCATACACTACTTCAAGCGAAAGGAGTCTGTATTTTTTTTTTTACACAACTCAAATGAAAAAGTTGTCTTTGTCCATACACTACTTCAAGCGAAAGTTGACTGTATTTTTTTTACACAACTCTAAATGACAAAGTAGTCTTTTGTCCATGACACTTTACTTCCAGTTGGGAAGCGAAAGATTTTGTCTGTTTTTTTTTTTTACACAACTCTAAATAAATGAACAAAGTTGTCTTTGTCCATACACCCAACATTCAAGTCGAAAGTTGTCTGTTTTATTTTTACACAACTCTAAATGAACAAAGTTGTCTTTTGTCCATACATACTACTTTCAAGGCGAAAGTTTTGTCTGTTGTGTTCTGGTTTTTACAACAAACTCTAAAGACAAAGTTGTCTCGTCATCACACTACTTCAAACGAAGTTGTCTGGTTTTTTTTATTACACAACTCTAAATGACAAAGTTGTCTTTTGGTCCATACACTACTTTCAAGCGAAAGTTTTGTCTGTTTTATTTACACAACTCTAAATGACAAAGTTGTCTTTTGTCCATACACTACTTCAAGCGAAATTGTCTGTTTTTTTTTACACAACTCTAATGACAAAGTTGTCTTTTGTCCATACACCTAACTTCAAACGAAAGTTGTCTGTTTTTTTTACACAACTCTAAATGACAAAGTTGTCTTTTGTCCATACACAACTTCAGCGAAAGTTGTCTGTTTATTTTACACAACTCTAAATGACCAAGTTGTCTTTTGTCTACCATAACACTACTCAAGCGAAAGTTGACTGTTTTTTTTTTTACATACACAACTCTAAATGAGACAAAGTAGTCTTTTGTCCATACCCTACTTCAAGCGAAATTGTCTGTTTTTTTTTTTTACACAACTCTAAATGACAAAGTTGTCTTTTGTCCATACCTACTTCAAGCGAAAGATGCTGTTTTTTTTTACACAACTCTAAAGACAAAGTTGTCTTTTGTCCATACCCAACTTCAAGCGAAAGTTTGTCTGGTTTTTTTTACACAACTCTAGATGACAACGTTGTCTTTTGTCCATACACTACTTCAAGCGAAAGTTGTCTGGGTTTTTTTTATCACAACTCTAAATGACAAAGTTGTCTTTTGTCCATACACTCTTCAGCGAAAGTTGTCTGTTTTTTTTTACACAACTCAAATGACAAAGTTGTCTTTTGTCATACACACAACAAGGCGAAAGTTGTCTGGTTTTTTTTTTTTTTACACAACACTAAATGAACCAAGTTGTCTTTTGCCATACACTACTTCAAGCGAAAGTTGTCTGTTTTTTTTTTTTACACAATCAGACAACTCTAAATGACAAAGTTGTCTTTTGTCCATCCACTACTTCAAGCGAAAGTTGTCCTGGTTTTTTTTTACACAACTACTACATGACAAAGTTGTCTTTTGTCCAAACACTAATTCAAGCGAAAGTTGTCTGTTTTTTTTTTCACAACTCCTAAATGACAAAGTTGTCTTTTGTCCATACACTACTTCAAGCGAAAGTTTGTCTGTTTTTTTTTTACACAACTCTAATGACAAAGTTGAGCTTTTGTCCATACACTACTTCAAGCGAAGTTGTCTGTTTTTTTTGTACCCAACTCTAAATGACAAAGTCTTTTGTCCATACACCTACTTCAAAGCGAAAGTTGTCTGTTTTTTTGTTTACACAACTCTAAATGCCAAAGTTGTCTTTATTGTCCATACACGACTTCAAGCGAAAGTTGTCTGTTTTTTTTTTTTTACACAACTCTAATGACAAAGTTGTACTTTTGTCCATCCACTACTTCAAGCAAGCGAAAGTTGTCTGTTTTTTTTTACACAACGCTAAATGGACAAAGTTGTCTTTTTGTCCATCACTACTTTCAAGCGAAAGTTGTCTGTTTTTTTTTAACACAACTCTAAATGACAAAGTTGTCTTTTGTCCATACACTACTTCAAGCGAAAGTTTGTCTATAATCTCTCTCTTAATACACACAACTCAAAAATGAACAAAGTTGTCTTTGTCCATACACTACATCAAGCCGAAAGTTGTCTAGGATATATTTTACACAACTCTAAATGACAAAGTTGTCTTTGTCCAACACTACTTCAAGCGAAAGTTGTCTGTTTTTTTTTTTTACCACAACT
Source organism: Conus ventricosus (assembly GCA_018398815.1). Classification (NCBI taxonomy): domain Eukaryota; kingdom Metazoa; phylum Mollusca; class Gastropoda; order Neogastropoda; family Conidae; genus Conus; species Conus ventricosus. Next base: position 33,933,040 of record CM031618.1, read on the forward strand.
CCTAAATGACAAATTGTCTTTGTCCATGACACTACTTCAAGCGAAAGTTGTCTAGTTTTATATTTTTACACAACTCTAAACGAACAAAGTTGTCCCTTTTGTCCAAACACCTACTTCAAGCGAAAGTGTTTTGTTTTTATTTACACAACTCTAAATGACAAGTTGTCTTTTGTCCATACACTACTTCAAGCGAAAGTTGTCTTTTTTTTTTTACACAACTCCTAACATGACAAAGTTGTGTCTTTTGTCCATCCACTACTTCAAGCGAAAGGTTGTCTGGTTTTTTTTTTTTAACACAACTCTAAATGACAAAAGTTGTCTTTTTTGTCCATACACTACTTTCAACGAAAGTTGTCTTGTTTTTTTTACACAACTCTAAATGACATAGTTGTCTTTGTCCATACACAACTCAAGGCGAAATTTGACTGTTTTTTTTTTACCAACTCTAAATAAAAAGACAAAGTTGTCTTTTTGTCCATACACTACGTCAATCGAAAGTTGTCTGTTTTTTTATACACAACTCTAAATGACAAAGTTGTCTTTGACCTTACATCTACTTCAAGCGAAAGTTGTCTGTTGTTTTTTTTAACAACAACTCTAAATGAACAAAGTTGTCTTTTGTCCATACACTACATCAAAAAACGAAAGTTGTCTGTTTTTTTTTTTACACAACTCTAAATGACAAAGATGTCCTTTTGTCCATACACTAATTCAAGCGAAAGTTGTCTGTTTTTTTTTACCCAACTCTAAATGACAAAGTTTGTCTTATTTGTCCATACAACTACTTTCAAGCGAAAGTTGTCTGTTTTTTTTTTTACACAACTCTAAATGACAAAGTTGTCTTTTGTCCATACACTACTTCAAGCGAAAGTTGTCCTGTTTTTTTTTTTACAACAACTCAAAATGACAAAGTTGGTGCTGTGGGTCCATACACTACTTCAATCGAAAGTTGTCTGTTTTTTTTTTTTACACAACTCTCATGACAAGTTGTCTTTTGTCCCATTCACTACTTCAGACGAAAGTTTGTCTGTTTTTTTTTACACAAACTCGAAATGACAAAGTTGTCTTTTGTCCATACACTACTTCAAGCGTAAGTTGTCCTGTTTTTTTTACACAACTCTAAAAGACAAAGTTGTACTTTTGTCCATACAAACCTTCAACGAAAGTTTAGTCCTGCTTTTTTTTTTTTAACACAACTCTAAATGACAAAGTTTGTCTTTTGTCCATACACTACTACAAGCGAAAGTTGTCCTGGTATTTTTTTTTTACACAACTCTAAATGACAAAGTTTGTCTTTTGTCCCTACACACTCAAGCGAAAGTTGTCTGTTTTTTTTTACAACAACACTAAATGACAAAGTAGATCTTTTGTCCATAACACTACTTGCAAGCGAAAGATGTCTGTTTTTTTTTTACACAACTCTAAATAAATGACAAATTGTCTTTGTCCATACACTACTCAAGCGAAAGATGTCTGTTTTTTTTTACACAACCGAAATGACAAAGTTGTCTTTTGTCCATACACTACTTCAAGCGAAAGTTGTCTGTTTTTTTTTTAACACACTCTAAATGACAAAGGTTTGTCTTTTGTCCATACACTACTTCAAACGAAAGTAGTCTGGTTTTTTTTACACAACTCTAAATGACAAAGATGTCTTTTTGTTCCATACACTCCTGCAAGCAAAGTTGTCTGTTTTTTTTTAACACAACTCTAAATGACAAAGTTGTCTTTTGTCCATACACTACTTCAAGCGAAGTTGTCTGTTTTTTTTTTACACAACTCAGAATACAAAGTTGTCTTTTGTCCGATACACTACTTCAATCGAAAGTTGTCTGTTTTTTTTTACACAACTCCTAAATGACAAAGTTGTCTTTTGTCCAGCACTACTTCACAAGCGAAAGTTGTCTGTTTTTTGTTTACACATCTCTAAATGACAAAGTTGTCCTTTTGTCCATACACTACTTCAAAGCGAAAGTTTGTCCTGTTTTTTTTTTAAACAACAACTCAAATGACAAAGTTGTCTTTTGTCCATACACTACTTCAAGCGAAAGTTGTCTGTTTTTTTTTTTACCCAACTCTAAATAAATGACAAAGTTTGTCTTTTGTCCATACACTAACTTCAATCGAAAGTTGTCTGTTTATTATTACACAACTCCTAAATGAAGTTGCTTTTGTCCATACACTACTTAAAGCGAAAGTTTCTGTTGTTTTTTTTACACAACTCTAAATGACAAGTGTCTTTTGTCCATACACTACATCAAAAACGAAAGTTGTCTTGTTTTTTTTTTACACAACTCATAAATGACAAAGTTGTCTTTTGTCCATACACTACTTCAAGCGAAAGATTCTGTTTTTTATTTTTACACACCTAAATGACAAAGTTGTCTATTGTCCATACACTACTCTTTCACGAAAGTTTCTGTTTTTTTTTTACACAACTTCAAAAATGACAAAGTTGTCTTTTGTCCATACACTACTTTTTCAACGCGAAAGTTGTCTGATTTTTTTTTTTACACAACTCTAAATGAACAAAGTTTGTCTTTGTCCATACACTACTTCAAGCGAAAGTTGTCTGTTTTTTTTTTTTTTACCAACTCTAAATGACAAAGTATTTCTTTTGTTCCCATTCACTACTTCAAACGAAAGTGTCTGGTATTTTTTTTTACACAACTCTAAATGACAAAGTTGTCGTTTTGGTCCATACACCTACTCAACGAAAGTTGTCTGTTTTTATTACACAAACTCTAAATGACAAAGTTGTCTTTTGTCCTACATACTTCAAGCGAAAGTTGTTCTGTTTTTTTTTACACAACACTCAAATGACAAAGTTGTCTTTTGTCCATACACAACTTCAAGCCGAAAGTTGTCTGTTTTTTTACACAACTCTAAATGACAAAGTTTGTCTTTGTCCATACACTACTTCAAGAGCGAAAAGTTGTCTGTTTTTTATTTTACACAACTCTAAATGACAAAGTAGTCTTTTGTTCCATACCCTCTACTTCAAGCGAAAGTTGTCTGTTTTTTTTTTTACACAACTCTAAATAAATGACAAAGTTGTCTTATGTCCATACACTCCTTCAAGCGAAAGTTGTCCCTGTTTTTTTTTTTTACAAACATCACAACTCTAAATGACAAAGTTGTCTTTTGTCCATACACTAACTTTCAAGCGAAAGTTGTCCTGTTTTATTATTTTACACAACTCTAAATGACAAAGTTTCTTTTGTCCATACACTACTTCAAACGAAAGTTGTCTGGTTTTTTTTTACACAACTCTAAATGACAAAGTTGTCTTTTGTCCATACACTACTTCAAGCGAAAGTTGTCTGTTTTTTTTTTACACAACTCTAAATGACAAAGTTGTCTTTTGTCCATACACTACTTCAAGCGAAAGTTGTCTTTTTTTTTTTTACACAACTCTAAATGACAAAGTTGTCTTTTGTCCATACACTACTTCAATCGAAAGTTGTCTGTTTTTTTTTTACACAACTCTAAATGACAAAGTTGTCTTTTGTCCATGCACTACTTCAAGCGAAAGTTGTCTGTTTTTTTTTTACACAACTCTAAATGACAAAGTTGTCTTTTGTCCATACACTACTTCAGCGAAAGTTGTCTGTTTTTTTTAATTTTAATCTAAACCTCATTGGTATGGTCATTAGTAGTCTTTATACAGCTCCAAATGATGTTTGTATTGACTCCAAATAATATACTTCAAATGATATTGTCCACTTCAAATGATATGTCTACTTCAAATGTATTGTCTACTTCAATGATATGTCCACTTCAAATGATATTGTCTACTTAAAATAATATTGTCTTCTCACTGTTCCAGGTGATATATTTTCCGTTGTCTATGTCTAAATCTAACTGGAGTGGTTCTCAGTGGTCTTGACATTACTGTATATTGCTATAGTCGTCTACAGACGTCACACTACTCCAAACAATAGGGTCATTTGTTGTCTTGCTCATAATCCTTAATATATCCTTTTCTGTTGTAGGTACAAACGGCTTTGTTATCTTTACACCACTATAAGTGAAAAGCAGCTGTATTTGGTTTCTACCATCATCTAATTTGTATGGTGCTTTGTTATCTCAGCACTTCTCCAAATGATAGAGTTATCTGTTGACTTCATCACAATCCAAACAGTATATTAGTCTGTTGCTTTCACACTAGTCAAAGTGACATATTTTTTGTTGTTGTTTTCCACACAACCCCAAATAACACAGTTACCTGTTTTTTTTTCTTTACACTTCTCCAAATATAATTTTTTACTGTTTTTGTCTTTACCATAAGTCTGTTATCTTTGCACTTTACCAACGATTCAGCAGTCTGCTGTTGTTTTTTTTTCCCACCATAACTGGCATGTCTGTCTGGCTGTCCTTTTACTAATCCAAAATGATACAGTTGTCTGTTGTCTTTACAATTTCTAATTGGTCTGGTTGTCTGCTCTCTTCAGCAACGATGATAAAGATGCATGTTGTCAAGGGAGACAATCCAGCAGCCACATGGCGATTGTAAGACTCGGCCAGACAGACATGCAGGAGATACGTTCCTTTTTTTACTCTCTCCCCCTAGGCCATGCAAATCCATGATTTCCCAGGGCCAGCTGCCGTTGCTGGTGTTGCCAGTGGGCCTAAATCCACGTAGGACAGACAGCCGCTTGCTTTGCATGCTCGTAGCTGTTCCAATGATCCACTTCAAACTTGCCTGCCGGCAGTGATATGGCCTTAGTAACTGTGATCAATTCAGTCGACCACTTTCTGCAGTTTGTGTGTCGCATGTACGCACATAACCCCACATTTGCATTAAGGTGCGTGCGTGCGTGTGTGTGTGTGTGTGTGTGTGTGAGTGTGTGTGTGTGTGTGTGTGTGTGTGTGTGTGTGGGGTGTGTGGTGTGTGTGTGTGTGTGTGTGTGTGCGTGCGTGCGTGCGTGCGTGCGTGTGTGTGTGTGTGTGTGTGTGGTGTGTGTGTGTGGGGTGTGTGGCGTGCGTGCGAGCGTGTGTGCGTGTTTGCGTGAAATGCGTACCGTGCGTGCGTGTGTGCGTGCGTGGGGCGCCAGCGCACGTGCGAGCGTGTGTGCCTGTTTGCGTCCGCGCGTGCGTGCGTGCGTGCGTGCATGCGTCTGCGCGTGCGTGCCTGCGTGTGTGTGCGGGTGTGTGTGTGTGTTGCGTGCGTGCGTGCGTGCGTGCGTGCGTGCGTGCGTGGGTGCGTAAGTGTACGTAAGTCGTAAGCGCGCGCGCGTGTGTGTTGTGTATACGTGTGTGTGTGTGTGTGTGTGTGTGTGTGTGTGTGTGTGTGTGCGTGTGCGTGTGCGCGCGCGCGCGCGCGCGTATGATAATTACTAGGCCAAGATATAAATTTGCAGACAGAGAGAGAAGTTGCATCAAAAGCCGTCCCATTTAAACACTTTTTTTTCTCAGAAAGACAGACTGCGTTTAAAGAGAAGGACGCAAAGAGAAGCAATCCTCCCTCACTGAGAGCTCCGACTGTTTCAAAGTGGATAGCGGCAGGTCCAGCATGTGACAAGTGTTTCGCTCCGTGAACAGCTCATCAGGGTCGCTATGGACCCCAGTCAGCCGCTGCTGACAAGCACTTCCCTGCACGCTAAAAGAAAATTAATCTGAAAACAGATATGCCCTCCTGTATACATGAACACGTCCCCAAAAACAAACAAACAAAAAAAGAAATAGACAAACAAACAAACAAACAAACAACAAACAAACGCGCACTCAATGAAGGGAGAAATACGACTGAAATCAAATGGTAGACTAAAAGCTGTGTAGAAATCACAAGGCGGACATGTAAAAGACAGAGTCATTGGGAGAAATAGCCAGCAATCCATAAGGATTTTTTTTAGAAAGAAATTCCATGCTTTAAAGCACAAGACGCTGCTCTTGCACGAATCAGCGTGTGCCTGTCTTTTTCCTATCCACATGTCTGTATTCATTTTACATTTTACGCATATAATGTCCGAGAAATGCGATGAATGTATTTTTCTTTTATTTATGTCTGTCTGTCTGTCTGTCTGTGCATACATATGTATTTGTGCTAACAAATGATGCATCTCTATCTATCTATCTATCTATCTATCTATCTATCTAACTATCTATCTATCTATCTATCTATCTATCGGTCTGTCTGTCTGTCTGTCTGTCTGTCTATCTGTCTATCTATCTATCCTTCTTCTTTTTCTTAATATTTTTAATCTCTCTCACTCTCTCTCTCTCTCTCTCTCTCTCTCTCTCTCTTTTGACAGACAGACAGTCAGACAGACAGACAGACAGGACAGATAGATAGACGAAAATATAGATAGATAGGCAGATACACAGATTTGATAGACAGACAGACAGATAGATAGGGATGAGTCTTTGTGTATGTGTATGTGTACATATGGTTATGTGCCTAGCCTTCCTTTTCATGTCGACGTGTCTGTATGTCAGCATACTATAT
>CM031618.1:33949487-33954487 GCA_018398815.1 Conus ventricosus
CTACCCCTTTACTACTGTACAGACAAAGTGAGTTTTCAAGCCTTAAAAGATCCGACCCCTCGAGCGGTTTGAACTTACGACCGTCAGATCAGTGGGCAAACGCTCTAACCACTGGACTGCGGGCCGCTGAAACAGACGAGACAGAAGCAAAAGCCCACCAGGTGTGAGCAGGTTGTGCGCTTAGGGGCAATGTGCCAGGCAGGTGGAGGGAAAGGGCGGCGGGGGGGGGGGGGGGCGCAGAAGTGTTTATTCATTACTTTCACTGAAGAGAGAGAGAGAGAGAGAGAGAGAGAGAGAAGAGAGAGAGAGAGAGACAGAGACAGACAGACAGACAGACAACAGCGACAGAGACAGAGGCAGCGCATACATCAGCCATGGTGGAGGATAAAAATGTAAGAATAAATAGTCTAAAACAAACAAACAAAACAAAACAAAACAAACAAAAACCACACACACAAACCCGTTAGCTAATCTCTCTCTCTCTCTCTCTCTCTCTCTCTCTCTCTCTCTCTCTCTCTCTCTCTCTTCTCTCTCTCTCTCTCACACACACACACACACACACACACACACACGCACACACACACACACACACACACACACACACACACACACACCCAACGAGAACAGAGATTTTTTAAACTCGCCTGAAAGTAAAACAAAAAAACTCGGAAGATCAATATTCTTCCATGATGTTCACATAGCATGCATACCTCGCCTGAGCAGGACGATATACACTCACTATCAAACTGGCTTACTCGGTATAAGAGCCAAGACAGCAACGCCGAGCTGTAGCCTAAGCGAGGGTCCTGTGACCACTGACGCAAACTAAAACCCACAGGAATACTCCCTCTGCCTCTGAGCAGCACCTGCCAGACTGACACACGATCACCCTGTGAATTGTTTGTGTGCAGGGTGATCTGTGGGGCTAGTTTGCATCCGTCCAGCTCACCAAGGTACAAGCGATCCTCAACTGAGTCGGAATAGCTCAGTTGGTAGAGCGCCGGACTCGTAATCTTGGTGATCCTGGGGTTGCGGGTTCGAACCTCCGCCGGGGCGTTTCGGTACAGGGGGATTTTTCCCTCGGAGTTGACATTGGTTCCGACTCCATTTCCCGTACAGTCCTTCGAATGAGACTATTAACCGAGGTTCCGTGTGTGAACGCACGCATAACATCTTGCACACACGTCAAATCCCTTTACCAACTTTCGGAAGAGTAGAGCAGTTTGGCCGTTGGTATGGATGACACGTTACACATAGCATGCACCCTGCGTGAGAAATGGAAAGAATAAAGGAAGTAAGGAAAATGAGTGATCGAAATTGAACGATATTGACTGGACGACACGGGAAACGACTGAATGAAGCGCCAGCTGGCAGCTCTTCAGTCGGCACTACCCAGGTAGGCAGCCCGTTGTGTAAACGAGTGTTGATTGTAAAGCGCTTAGAGCTTGGTCTCTAACCGAGAATAGGCGCTATATAAGTATTCATTATTATTATTATTATTATGATTTAAAAACAAACTGTGTTCAGGTGAGTGATTTGTGGGGGTCATCAGCACCCATCGTTTCCATCAGGTGCTGAATCTAGAGATCACTGCTCTGCCCCATACCCTTCGTTGTTAATGTGAAAGCAGCCCTGAGAGAGCCGACCATTTCTTTCTAACATCCGCGGTCTAAGTTGTTTTTTTCCAAACAACTTCAACTCTCAAACAATATCAGCCAGACTGCAGACCTAACCATGGCATGGGAACTAGGGTACTTTGGATCCTGCATTACTTGTTCAACCAAACAAAGAAACAAAACAAAACAAACAATACTCCACCAAGTCTCTATTGACACTGCTAGTCACCTAAGTACCAGTTGATTTTTCTGTATGGCTTGTATACATATTCCGTGTCAAAGACAATGTCCAGACCATTGTTTGGTTGAGGCAAATCAGGTCAAAGGCATAGTTATCTATAGCTCTGGAACTTTCCATACTCCACTCGTGACTATTCTTTGATTTTATTTCTGTTCCCAGATGTGCTGTCCAGCAGTGTATAGATGACACACACACACAGAGCTCTCATCCAGTGAAATCGATTGTAGTCTGATGTTACTACCAGTAACAAACCACCAGTGGACACTCAGAACCTTCACATTGATGCCTGTTGGCACCTTCCTTTTCCTGGCTGACGGTAACCAACAGACCTTAATGGCTCTGTGGTTATGTTCCAGTCGACCACCCACGTCTCTTGGCTGAAGTGCAATTGTTGCGATTCTCTGTATGCAGTCGAGGAGGTGGGGAGTGGGGGGTTGGGGGTGGGGTGGGGTGGGGGGAGGGGGGGGGGACGGAGGGACCGTGACTTGTATGCCAGTGAGTTAAGGGGTTGTAATTTCTTTTTTCGGATTTCCGCTTCATCAGTTTGTTGTTGTTTTGTTGTAGTGTGGCAGTGCAGACGCAAAAATAAAATGACATTGCACTGGACTTCGATACATACCCTTTTCAATGAGTCTTTGTGGTAAATCTTAATCTGAATCTTCTCTCCTCCAGCCTCTTCTCTTCAGTTCAATTCCGAAATTTTCGTTCTCCACGCAAGCCAATTTTGCTAACAGATTATACAGATAAGTGACTATTCGTTCTTTGTTTCATTATTTTGGATGCTATTTGTCCTGCATGAAAAAGACCCGATAGGTCGAAACGCATTGTCCCTGTTGTGTAGATTTTTTTTGTTCCTTTGTTCAGCGGCTCAATAATTCTTTTTTTTAAAATAATTACTTTTACTGTTTTTGTTTTTATCTTAGTGGTAAAGAAACTAGTCTAAATACGTGACACCATGTCCACAACCACGATTCCATATTCCCAAGGTCAATTCAGATCTTGTATTTTCATAACCTACTTGTGATGTGAAGGCTCTTTGTAGAGGATTGGGATGGATGAGGACAAGAGCTGCCTCCGGCGGGAGAGAGAGAGAGAGAGAGAGAGAGAGAGAGAGAGAGAGAGAGAGAGAGAGAGAGAGAGAGAGAGAGAGAGAGAGAGAGTCCAAATACGTGACACCATGTCCACAACCACGATTCCATATTCCCAAGGTCAATTCAGATCTTGTATTTTCATAACCTACTTGTGATGTGAAGGCTCTTTGTAGAGGATTGGGATGGATGAGGAAAAGAGCTGCCTCCGGAGAGAAGAGAGAGAGAGAGAGAGAGAGAGAGAGAGAGAGAGAGAGAGAGAGAGAGAGAGACAGAGAGAGAGAGAGTGGGGGGTGGAGAAAGAAGAAAGAGAAAGAACAATGAACAATATTTCTTCAGGCCCCCAGTAGCCTCTAGAAATGAGGGCAAGCTAACAACAGAGAGAGAGAGAGAGAGAGAGAGAGAAGAGAGAGAGAGAGAGACAGAGAGAGAGAGAGAAAGAGAGAGAGAGACACAGAGAGAGAGGGAGAGACAGAGAGAGAGAGACAGAGAGAGAGAGAGAGAGAGAGAGAGAGACAGACAGAGAGAGAGACACTTTGACACTTTGACATTTTATTGTCATTACCTGAAAGGTCTATTGACAAGGGGGTAGTAACAATGTCTCCGTTTTATCGACAGCGTAATTGATCTTTAAATAAACAGTTAAAGATTCAAGAAAATTTAATTAGCAACAATATCAATCCGCAATTCTCTTGCACAGCATCATACAACATAACGAAAACCTAACCAAAAATGAAAACCAAAAAAATGCTCACATTGTAGGGAAAAGAGATAAAGAAAAATGCGTATGGTACAAGGTCTCGACCATCCACAAAAACTAAGATGTCATACTGACGTAATTTCCAAAAACTCACATAGTTCGAAGACATCATTAAACCTTTTCATTACCTGGTTTTGTCTTTAGCTGTGTCTGTCGTATTTTTTGTGCTTCAGCAATAAACTTAGCAACTGATTTAATTACAGTCTCATCGTCGGACATTAACAGTGAAGCAACGTCTTTCCTCTTAGTCACATCTAAATTAAATTTTGCAAATATACATTTTTGCCGCAACTCGTCGTATGCTGAACATTGGAATAAAAAGTGCTTTTCGTCATCAATACAGAATCTACAGAAAGGGCATGGTGGTTCTGAGGACGTTCCGGACTGATACCATCTCTTATTCGCATTAAATCCAAGTGTACGTAGCCTAAATCTTGCATAATTTACTCTATGCCATTTATGTGTAATAACTTTTAAATATTTTTCGGGTTGAAATACGTTCTTAAATGAAAAAAACCAACTATATTTTTCTTTATTTTCCATATCTGAATGCCAGTTCTGTTTAAAGGAACAAATAAGTCTGTCTTTAAATTCCGCAACAAATTGCTGTTCATTTCCTACCTCTTGAAATATCCATACAATGCCAAAACCATGTTCCGACAGAACTTTCTTTACTCTGTAAGCCCAATTTTCTTTATCTAACTCTAGCTGCATAAGCAGCATGTCATACGCTTGCCTACATAATCGTGACTGTGGAAGTCTTAATAATTTCAACCAATACTTTATACATTTAACAAATGTTCTTATATATAGCGGGTATCTGCCCGTTTCCCCATACAACAATGTATTTGACGAATGGATTGGCACGTGTAGAAAACGTGTGAGAGAGAGAGAGAGAGAGAGAGAGAGAGAGAGAGAGAGAGAGAGAGAGAGAGAGAGAAGAGAGAGAGAGAGAGAGAGAGAGACGCGTTGTTGGCAAGAACCGAAGTCAAATTCAAAAGAAAACCAAGCGAGAACCAATCAAATCACACACACACAGATAAGCGAAGAAAACCAAGCGGGAACCAATCAAATCACACACACACAGATAAGCGAAGAAAACCAAGTGGGAACCAATCAAATCACACACACACAGATAAGCGAAGAAAACAAGCGGGAACCAATCAAATCACACACACACAGATAAGCGAAGAAAACCAAGCGGGAACCAATCAAATCCCACACACACACACAGATAAGCGAAGAAAACCAAGCGGGAACCAATCAAATCACACACACACAGATAAGCGAAGAAA
>CM031618.1:33956987-33979487 GCA_018398815.1 Conus ventricosus
GGTAAGTACGCTCTGTTTTTGGAATTTTAAAACCCAAGGAGTTTTCATGGCCACTTTCATCTTCCTCACTACAACCACATCTCAAAAGGCTCCATTCGGTGTCCCCTTTTTTTGCCCTCCCCCCCGGGGCCCACCTCCTTTTCTTTTTTTTCCCTTCCAGGTTTTTTGTCTTGGTGCTGTTGGAATCTGAGTAAGGGTATGGGCAAGATCATGGGTTTTTGGTCGCGGGAAGGCTTGTGGGGGCGGGCCCCCGGGAAACGTCACTCACGCCGGGATCCGATCGGGGCATTACTCTCTCAGCATGGAGGTTAATCATTGTTGCCCGCCTTGTTAACAGTTATTGCGTCAGCATGGAGGTTAATAAGTGTTTGTTCTGCTATGGTGGGCCTTATTGTCGTCGATGTGGAGGTTATAAGTGTTGTCTGCTATATAGATTAGTTTTCGTCAGCATGGGGGTTTTAATAAGTTTGTCCGCTATGGTAGCTTTTGTCGTCAACATGGAGATTAATAAGTGTTGTCCTGCATGTTAGCACTTCTCCCGTCAGTATGGAGTTAAAAGGTTTTTGGGCTCTGGTCAATAAAAAACAGGCCGTCACTGACATCCTAAAGTGACTCCGCAGCAGTGCAAGCAGTGTCTCCTCTGGTGGTTGCTCATGAGGCATGATGCTGACTGTGCCCGGGCAGTGCCCCAGACCTACTGTGGCCATATGGGGAATGGCAGCAAAAGGGGGCAAAGGGAGGAGGAGTGGAGAAGGGAGAAAGGAATGGGACGGGGAAAGGACAGGAAGCAACACGAAATGCAGGAAAGTGTATGGGCAGAAAACGACTGTTGTTGGTTTTTTTTTCTGTTCGCACTGTGCCATTGCAGGGATTACCTCAGCCCGCCATTCGGGCCAGTCCACACACACCCTAGATTGTCCGTCGCAGTCCCTGCCCGCCCAATCCACTGGGGGATCATTGCCAAGCCGCAAGAGGCACCCACAGAGAAGACACGAAAAGGGACGCCGAGTGACTTCAGTGGTGTTCAGGTGCCTTCTTCTACCCACCATACCAAGAAAAACCCCCCCCCCCTCCCCCCCCAACCCCCCTGTGACGACAAGAATTGTTTAAGCGCAGAGCACGTGTGAGTTACCCCCCCCCCCCCCTCCTGAGACCACCCACCACGTCCATCCAAGGGCGGTCCCATGAACCCCTCCAATACCGGGGATCTCCACATGAACTCACCAAGGGCGTAGACGTGGAGACCCAAGTCGAAAATGAGGTCATCATGAGGCAAAGGGAAGAAACGACATAGAATTCGAACCTTTTCATGCTGAACGATGAGGATTTAAAAATGATGAAGACGATGGTATGGAGAGAGTTCGTTCTAGTCTGAGACTGCAGGAGAGGGCTGTACTCTACGCTTACTTTTTATATAAAGTCCGGTGTCACAGGCCCGAGAGACACCGACACTTGCAGCGTTGGTCAGGATATTTGAGCAACCTCGTAAGAAAGGGGCATCCATTCAGTGGATGGGGAAATTTGACGGTGTAGTTCCAATCTTCCCAAAATGAGCCCTTAGTAACTCAACAGTGTGAAGGTGCCGGTCATGACCAAAAAGAAAGCCTACAAATATCAATGTTTGTGATGGGAATCGAGCCCACAACCTCCAGCCGGCCGGGGAATCTGCGACAAAACCATGGCAGCTGGTGCATGCAGCAACGGATAGTTTGGTGAACTTTCAAAGCTCCAAGTGTCCCAAAGGGATGAGGCAGGGAAAGGCAACAGTAAACAAGCACATTCGTTTGATGCAGTGAGTGTGGGGTTTTCTTGTTTGCTATTTGCTGTTTGCCGGGCTCGCTTTTTTTTTTTAATTCACTTTCGATTTCCCCTAGCTGAAAATGCGTGCGAGCACACACCACACACGCGAGCGCGCCGGGGCGTGCACACACACACACACACACACACACACACACACAAACACACACACACACACACACACACAGCCTCTCTCTCTCCTTCTCTCTCTTTCTTCTCTCTTCTTTTTCTCTCTGTCTCTTTCTATTCACCAGATGCACATTTACACGCTACTGAGTAGAAAGGGTAAGAGAGAGAGAGAGAGGGAAAAGAGAGAGAGAAGAGGAGAGAGAGAGAGAGAGAGAGAGAAAGAGGAGGAGAGAAGGAGAGAGAGATAGGAGAAGGGGAGAAGAGAGAAAGAGGAGACAAAGACAGACAGACAAGACAAACAGACAGACAGACTACGGACAGACTGACAGACAGACTGACAGACGGGTGTCGAACTTGGAGAAGATAAATATTCAAACAGATCTACGTAAAAACAGAAACAGAAGAAAGAAAGAGAGAGAGGGAAAGAATAGACAAAGGGAGATAGAAAACATTTAGCGAAAGAGGAGTGAATACGATGATAATAAAGATGGCACTCTGAAGATGCCACCCTAAAGATGCCACACTCAAAAACAGACCCCATACTTCATTTGTCTTCGCAAACGAGTCACAATCTTGGGTCTGTTTGTTTGTTTTTTTTGTTAGCCGTTTGTTTAGCAAGGTGGTGGGTATGCCTGGCAGGCAGGCACCTTCCCGAAGTGCTGGCGCGAAGAGGAGCTGTCAGACATGCTTACGTCTTGGCTGCCAGCCAGGGAGAACTGTGTCAACAAAGATGCGACAGGCAGTTGGAGGTAAACTCTGTTGCCACATCTTATTAGTATGGCAAGCACTACCGTTCCACACAAGGGAAACCCCAGTGGAGAGGGATCACCTCTTTTGTCTGTCTGTCTGTCTGTCTGTCTGTCTGTCTGTTCTCTCTCTCTCTCTCTCTCTCTCTCTCTCTCTTCTCTCTCTCTCTCTCTCTCTCTCCCCTCCCCTTCTCTCTTGAGAGTTTCTTTTTTTTAATATGGAGAATAAAAAAGGCGGAAGAAGGAAGAGAGGAGGAGAGAGGGGGGGGGGGGAGGGAGGGGAGGGAGGGGGGGGACAGAGACGAAAGCATTCCGTATTATCCTTCTTCATTTGTTGTGGGGGTCACGGTTGACACGAAGCGACTGGCCCATTCGATTTTCTTGAATGCAGTACGACTTCACACTGTGGAGCAGCCCTGAGGCCCTGTGCCGAGACGCAGTCAAGTGGAACATTGCATGGGCAGCACAAACCCGGGCGTCCGACTGAAGCCAGCCGTCCCTGCAAAACACAGGCGGATCCCTCTTGAACCGGGACGCGAGTTCAATATTAAAAGAAATCCGCATGTAGTGTAAACGGCAAGACAAAATTTCCGCTTGAACCAAGGTTTTGCATACCAACGTTGTGTTGAACAACTGCCTTGTTGACACAGAAGGTGAAGATCACAGTACACAGTGCACTACACGGGGGACGCCTTATTGTCAGAAGGCCCGTTAGTCAGAAGGCCCACTGTCAGAAGGCCCGTTAGTCAGAAGGCCCACTAGTCAGAAGGCCCGTTAGTCAGAAGGCCCACTAGTCAGTTGGCCACTAGTCAGAAGGCCCGTTAGTCAGAAGGCCCGTTAGTCAGAAGGCCCACTAGTCAGAAGGCCCGTTAGTCAGAAAATCAGTTTGCATCAGCATCGTCCATATCCTTCATCGCTCCCAGTCAGCCTGCTTGAACTTGAGGCACTTGCGTGCTTTCTGGCGGTGACTTGCGGCTTGGTGTTGAAGTCGGTACAGACGATGTCGTGGTCGACACACTGGGATGCTAACAGAGGACTTGACAAGGGTGGGTTGGACGTAAAGACCAGTCGAGTATGTTCTTACCACGAGTTGGGGTATGCTGGACTTGGCTAAGGGGGGGGGGGGGGGACGCCTTATTGTCAGAAGGCCCGTTATCAGAAGGCCCGTTAGTCAGAAGGCCCACTAGTCAGAAGGCCCGTTAGTCAGAAATCAGTTGGCATTCAGTTGATTTTCTGACTAATGGGCCTTCTGACTAGTGGGCCTTCTGCTGACTAGTGGGCCTCTGACTAATGAGCCGTCTGACAAAAACGTGGTCACCCACTACACAGGATGTTATTGAACACATCAAGCCTACAGATGTTGACAGCGAGACCGACACGTCGAATGTTCGGACAGTCTTCTGCCTCTGTACTCCAGCCAGTCCGAGTGCGACATCATGAACCAGGAGATCCAGCACTCTGTCATCAACACAGGCTTCGAACATTTTATCAACAGAACAGTGGCAGGCTTTGACACGGGTATGGTGGAAAGACTATGCTAGACTTTGATGATCGGCAAGTTCAGAGACGGTTGAGAGATAAGCACAGAAACTTAGCATTGCGAAAGATCGTGCTTCATCAGTCAGATGGCGTGGGTGTGTTACTGTGCGAATCGGACGACATCGTTTCAGAGTTCGCCTGCGATCCGTAGTTCGGAAGACGACTGTCTATTCTGGTTTGTCAAGCAGGAACACAAGAACATGTCGTCGGAAGAACGTGTTAAACTCTCTCACCTGCGCAAAGGAAGACGCGCCAGCAACGCACAACACACAGAGACGCAAGCACGTGCTCTACGGCGGTTGCACGCTCTCCTTGGCCAATTCTACCGGGGTGACTGTCCTCCGCTGAACGGATCGTGCACACATGTCAGAGACAGTTTGTTGTTCACGACTTTGTCATGTAATGTTTAAAGCAGAAATGCATTACTGTGGTTTCCATGTCAGTGGATCGTGTCGCGTTTTGTCAATGTACATCGCGCCGACTTGCAAAATGAGCTGTACAGCTTAATAGCGATACAATTCGTTCGTCCGTTCCCTTTGTCTGTCTGTCTGTCTCTCTCGATATGGTGTCGCGCTTTGTCAATGTACATCGCCCGGACTTGCTAAATTAGCTGTACAGCTTAATAGCAATACAATTCATTCGTTCGTTCGTTCGTTCCTTTGTCTGTCCGTCTGTCTCTTTCTTCCCTCTACTCTCTCTCTCTCTCTCTCTCTCTCTCTCTCTCTCTCTCTCTCTCTCTCTCTCTCTCTCTCTCTGTCTGCCCCCCCTCTTTCTCTCTCTTCTGTCTTTGCCTTCAACTCTTCTCTTTCTCTTACTTTCTCCCCGTTACCTTTCTCTGGCTTTCCAACCCTCTCTCTCTCTCTCTCTCTCTCTCTCTCTCTCTCTCTCTCTCTCTCTCTCCTCCATCTCTTTTTCTCTATTTCAATCATTCTCCCTCGCTCTCTCCTCCTCTCGCCCCTCCTTTCTCTCCTTCTCTCTCTGTCTCTGTCTGTCTGTCTTCTGTCTCTCTCTCTCTCTCTCTCTCTCTCTCTCTCTCTCTCTCTCTCTCTCTCTCTCACCAGCAGACTGGAGTGTGTGAACAAGGTCAGAGGCCCCCACCCCCCATCCTCACCCCCAGGAGGGCAGCGGCAAAGTGTGAGTGGTGCCGGCACTCAGGTCAGGGTGAAGTGTGGTGGTGTGGTGGTGGTGGTGGTGATGGAGGATCAGGGCGTGATCCACTGTGGCTACAAGTGCCCTGGCTGTTGCTGCTGCTGCTGCTGCAGGGCGCTGCCCATTTAGTGCACGCAATGTGGGCCACAGTCCGTCTGCCGCAAAACGCTTGAAGGGAGAGGGGGTCATTACTCTGCCAGTGGGCTCTTGGGGAAGAGAAGGGAAAGTGACAGGGAGGGGGATTGGACAGCTGGCCAGGAATCAGGGAAATAGTATGCCGCTATTCTGGTAGTTGAGTTGGCCACTCAGTGGATTACCGCTTTTTTTGTTGCCACGCATTCGACAGTGTTCACATAGTATAACAACTGACGTCCTCCTGAACAGTGTTCAGATACTACAGTTATAGGTGTTTCTCCACAATAGTGTTGAGTAGTCGTACCATTGATAGCGTGGTCTTCCACAGTGTTCAGATCAGTAGTACAATTATGGACTTGTCTTCCACAGTGTTCAGATCAGAAGTACAATTACTGGAATGGTCTTCCACAGTGTGCAGCTAGTACAGCCATTGTCGGCGAGTTCCACAGGTTCAGACAGTTCAAATCCCCGGTGTTTTCTTGGGCACAGGGTCCCGATGGTGCAATCACTGGTTTTGTCTTGCATGGTGTTACGATAGTGCAATCATCTGTGGTGTTCTCTTCCGCAGTGTTCGGATAGTACAATTACTAGAGTTGTTCTCTTCCACGGAGTTCAGATACTGTACACATTAGTGTTGTATTACAGAGCGTCCAGATAGTACAATCACTGGTGTTCTATCCCATAGAATTCAGATAGTACAATCACTGGTGTTCTATCCCATAGAGTTCAGATAGTACAATCACTGGTTGTGTTCTCTTCCACAGTGTTCAGTTAGTACAATCACTGTTGTTCTTTCCCATAGAGTTCAGATAGTACAATCAGTGTTGTTCTCACCCATAGAGTTCAGATAGTACAAACAATGTTGTTTTCTCCCATAGAGTTCAGATAGTACAATCACTGTTGTTCTCTCCCATAGAGTTCAGAGAGTACAATCACTGGTGTTATATCCCATGGAGTTCAGATAGTACAATCACTGGTGTTATATCCTATAGAGTTAAGAGAGTACAATTGCTGGTGTTCTCGCCCATAGAGTTCAGATAGTACAATCACTGGTGTTGTTCTCTCCCATAGAGTTCAGATTGTACAATCACTGGTGTTCTCTCCCATAGAGTTTATATAGTACAATCACTGGCATTGTCTTCTCCCATAGAGTTCAGATAGTACAATCACTGGTGTTCTTCTCTCCCATAGAGTTCAGATAGTACAATCACTGGTGATCTTCTCTCCCATAGAGTTTAGATAGTACAATCACTGGTGTTGTCTCTCCCATAGTTTAGATAGTGCAATCACTGGTGTTGTTCTCTTCCACGCTGGTCAGATAGTACAATCACTGGTGTTCTTCTCTTCCACGCTGGTCAGATAGTACAATCACTGGTGTTGTTCTCTTCCACGCTGGTCAGATAGTACAATCACTGGTGTTCTTCTCTTCCACGCTGGTCAGATAGTACAATCACTGGTGTTCTTCTCTTCCACGATGCTCAGATAGTACAATCACTGGTGTTGTTCTTCTCTTCCACAGTGTTCGGTTAGTATAACAGAGTTCACGCACGTTCTTACCCATCAAAACTGTTCATTTCTGTAAGTCCAATCATCTCTCGTAAAATTACCATTGTCCCAGTATCACTGTCAATGTAGTAGCAAAACAGCAAACCCTACTGGTCTACACGAATCCGCCAACAGCTTGGATGGTTTATAAGCTTTCTCTTTCGTGTTGTTTTCATTTTCGAAGGCAGTCTGTCTAGAATAGATTCAACGTCTCAAGTATATTCAACGGTTTTTCTTCCTTTCTTCTAGGAAATTTGATTGGCGTGTCATCGGGTGTAATCCTCGCACTGTAAGATCATGGTGTGCATTATCGTTTGCTTTTACAGCAGGCTCCATGAAAACCCTGTTCAGAGATGTCCCACCTGACGTGATCTCCGAGTTTCCGAAAGAGATTCACATTTTTGTTTCATATGATCTAAGATTTTGCGGAAGAAAGATTTTAAACAAAGTTTCTGGTACGCTTTTAGAAGATGTACTTTAACGAGATGTGTGAAAGGCTTTTAAAAAACAATTTATGACCTGTGAGTTGATTTTAACGTGGTGACAGCTCTGATATGGCCCTTTGCGGTCGGCTGGGCTATAAGCAACATTACCTTATCTTACCGTGATGCACAGCGTGTGGAGTTCCGTTATTTGATTTCTCTCTGGCTCCCTTCTTTCCTCTATCCCTACGCCAAAGTTACACACACACACACCACACACACACACACACACACACACACACACACACACACACACACACACACACACAAACACACACATGCGCAGAGAGAGAGAGAGAGAGAGAGAGAGAGAGAGAGAGAGAGAGAGAGAGAGGAGAGAAGAGAGAAGAGAGACAGACAGACAGACAGACAACGACAGACAGACAGACAGACAGACAGACAGACGGACGGACGGACGGACACACACCACACACACACACCAACACACACACACACAACACACACACACAAACACACACACACACACACACACACACACACACACACACACACACACAAAACACACACACACACACAACCACAACACACACACACACACACACACACACACACACACACACAACAACAGAGACAGAGAGAGACAAAGACATATGTTTTGAAAAAGACAGTGAGTTCTCACCAAAGCGAAACAGCAATGCTTTTACTTTTGCGCTGGCTATCCATTATACGAATAATAAAGGAAATCAGACATCCCAAAATGGCGACCAATGTCTGACATTTCTAGAAATGGCTTTTTATGGCATCAATGTCTGAGGAAGGCACGACACTGGGTCACTTGCTGATGGTTCGCGGACAGTCAGCCAGTGTTGGAGAAGGAGGGGAGATCAGTCAAGTGTTGGATAGGGAGGGGAGATCAGTCAAGTGTTGGATAGGGAGGGGAGATCAGTCAAGTGTTGAGTAGGGAGGGGAGATCAGTCAAGTGTTGGATAGGGAGGGGAGATCAGTCAATGTTGGATAGGGAGGGGAGATCAGTCAAGTGTTGGATAGGGAGGGGAGATCAGTCAAGTGTTGGATAGGGAGGGAGACCAGTCAAGTGTTGGATAGGGAGGGGAATCAGTCAAGTGTTGGTAGGGAGGGGAGACAGTCAAGTGTTGGATAGGGAGGGGAGATCAGTCAAGTGTTGGATAGGAGGGGAGATCAGTCAAGTGTTGGATAGGGAGGGGAGACCAGTCAAGTGTTGGATAGGGAGGGGAGGTCAGTCAAGTGTTGGATAGGGAGGGGAGATCAGTCAAGTGTTGGATAGGAGGGAGATCAGTCAAGTGTTGATAGGGAGGGGAGATCAGTCAAGTGTTGGTAGGGAGGGGAGATCAGTCAAGTGTTGGATAGGGAGGGGAGATCAGTCAAGTGTTGATAGGAGATCATCAATGTGGATGGGAGGGGAGATCAGTCAAGTGTTGGATAGGGAGGGGAGATCAGTCAAGTGTTGGATAGGGAGGGAAAATCAGTCAGGCTACGAAACGTCCAGCTCGCCTCGCACCGCTGGTAGTTGATGTAGATCGATGTCTTTGACTTGTGCTGCACGTGTTTGAAAGAAGCGTCCTCTCGTGATCTTATTAGAGGAGCTATGTGTACAGGCAACAAAAAATGCACATGGGTTCTGGAAGTTTCTCTGGATTCCCAGAACCTCTCGAAAAGGGCGAGAACAGCTTTTTTCAAAAGCTTCCGAAAATCATTTTCTATGATGTTCTACGCGTTTTATTTGGTTCTATTGGTCATGGTTCTGGAAATGGGCAGGAATATTTTAAGTTTGTTTTTATTGGCTTAAGCTATGTGATGATTCCAGAATGTTCCATTTTATGAACCATAAATGATAGGAGTTTGAGAGTTCGAAAGACAACGATTTATGAATTTTGTTGGAAAGGAAGTAGGCGCCATTGTTTTGGGGGCCGTTGTAAGATTCCTACGAAGATCGAAATGTAAACCTTGTGCTGGAAGTAAAGACTTCAAACTTGTTGGCACGGTCGACCTTTCCTTTGCAGGGATGTGTTCTACAACGGATTAGATTCAAGCCTTTATCATTCATCTCAGGCATCATTCTACTCCACTGAAGAGTCGTTGAAGAGAAGGATTTTTTATTTTTATTTTCGTTGTATTCTATGTCCGCTGGACAGTCTTTGACATATCATTTGTTTTCATCGTATTCTGCGTCCACTGAAAGAGTCTTTGAAAAACAGGATTTTTGTTTTCATCGTATTCTGCGTCCACTGAAAGAGTCTTTGAAAAACAGGATTTTTGTTTTCATCACATTCCGCGTCCACTGAAGAGCATTTAAATGACAGGAGTCTGCTTTTTCATCGTATTCTAGAGTGTTTTTGAGGAACACGATTTTGATCTGTTGTTTTTTTTTTATTCTACGCTCACTCAAGTGTCTTTAGGGAACAGGATTTTGATTTTTCATCCTAGAAATTGTGCCTTCGTTTTAAATTAAAAAAAACGCAGTTCACAAACATGTTCTCCTCGATCGACCTCTATTCTTCAGAGGCCAGGCTCACACGTAGAAAAACGACAGCTCCGGAAAATTACAGTATATTTGCTCTTCAACAAGTAGGCACACACGTTTACTGTAGGAAATGATTTCACCGCCGCAACGTACAAGAAACCTAACAACAGTGCTTATTGCCAAAGAATTTTATTCCAATAACGACTTAAAAATACAGTAAAATGTGGATAAAAAATACCACCAAAAGTGTTTCAAAAACAACGTAAAAAATATACCGAACAGCAAAAGAAACGCGAAAATTTGACTTTGACTGTATTTTATTCATAATGTAGAATGTAATTAAATCAACAGTTTTCAACAAAAAGAAATGAAAAGTGGCACAAAAGTTCTGTGGTGACATGTCGTGAAAACAGAAAGTTCATTTTGACAGTGCGCGTTTTGTGACGAATTTGACAATCAATATGGCGTATGTCCCCCATTGGCAGCAATAACAGCCTGGCATCTGTGGTGCATGGAGCGCACCAATCGGTTGATGGAAGCCATAGGAACGTTGGCCCAGGCCTGCTGGATGGCCTGCTGCAGTTCTGCGGCGGTGGTGGGTCTTGGGCGGATCGTGTTCAGCTCCCTTTGCAACATGTCCCAAAAGTGTTCAATGGGGTTCATATCCGGGCTCAACGCGGGCCAGGCCATGACAGGGATCCCTGACTGCTGCAGGAAGTTCTGTGTAGCCCTGGCAGAGTGTGGACGGGCATTGTCCTGCTGGAATTCGAAGTTTGCATGCCCGTGGAAAAAGGGCACCACATGGGGACGCAGCACCTGATCGATGTATCGCTGCGCTGTGATGCCCCCACCACGGTCCGGGGCCAGGCCTTGAAAGAAGACAGGGCCTAGCACCTGGTTACGTCCTATGGCGCCCCACAGGATCGTGCTAGGTCCGCCCCAGGTGTTGTGCTCTTGGACGCAGCAGTCTGCATACCGTTCTCCATGTCTCCTCCACACTCGCGCACGCCCATCCAGGTGGTCAACACAGAAGCGGCTCTCATCACTGAACAACACACGCAGCCACTGTGCGTTAGTCCAGTTGACGTGGTTCTGTGCCCACTGAAGGCGCGCCTGTCTGTGGCGCACAGTAAACATGGGGCCCCTGGCTGGCCGATGGTTCCGTAGCCCTCTGTCGGCCAGTCGGCGCCGGACTGTGTCGGCACTGATGGGTGCCTGGTGGCCCCCAATGACATTCCGGGCTGTTTCCGCGGCTGTCCTGAAGCGGTCCTGGACGTGGTGGCGGCAGATGTAGCGATCTTGCCTTGGAGTGGTCACGAGGGGTCTGCCGCTCCTGTGTCTATCAGCAGTGGTGCCCGTGGCCAGGAATCGGTGCTGCAGGCGGTAAACAGTGGCGATGTGACAGTTGAAGGTCATAGCCACAGCCTCGGGAGTGTCTCCGGCCTCCAAACGTCCAACAGCCCTCTCGCGTTGTGCAGGTGTCAGTCTTGGCATTGTGTTGGCGTCCAAAACGCGATTGCTAAAACCTGATCAATCGTGTCATTTTTATCCCCTGTCACTAGTGAACACTACTGACTATTCAGATTTGCTGCAGCGCTTGCACGTACAGCCACAGGCCGCACGAAAAGCGCGGTCAGAAACACAAGCCTCACGCTGGAAGCAAGAGCGCTAACAACCAGAAAATTCCCATGGTCTTCCCTCAGCCATTAGTCGTCTTATACTCAGTGCAAAAAATAACTAAACATAAATTAAACTGGAAGAAATACCCATGAAACGAAACCAAACAAATTCGCGTTTCTTTTGCTGTTCGGTAGTGCAACTTCTCTCTCTCTCTCTCTCTCTTGGATTTCGACCTCCCATTCTCTCTCTCTCTTCTCTCTCTCTCTCTCTCTCTCTCTCTCTCTCTCTCTCTCTCTCATTTCGCCCTCCCAATCTCTCTCTCTCTCTCTCTCTCTCTCTCTCTCTCTCTCTCTCTCTCTCACTCTCATTTCGCCCTCCCAATCTCTCTCTCTCTCTCTCTCTCTCTCTCTCTCTCTCTCAGGATTTATGGCATATCGTATGGTACATTTGCACTCATTACGTCAAGCTTAACCGGTAGAAAACAACTGCAGCCTTAGCTGGATCTGTGTCTCCGACTTTGCCTACTATGTACGGCAAACCTCAACGTTCCATTCTAGCACTTTCGTTATTTTCAGTCTATCTTAATGATCTATCTTCAATTCTTTGTGCAAAATGTGAATTATTTGCAGGCGGCACTACTCGTAATTCTTGTTATGCACACATCTCACTTACTTTGCAAAAGTATGTCAAGGAAATAAGAACATGAGAGTTAAACCTCATGAGTTTGCCACCTACTGAGGAATAAAGTTATCATCATCACCACAAAACAAAAACGTCAAGACTTTTCCTCATTTCCACTCCCCTCTCTCTATGTATATGGTAACATTATTGACGATTTTGAAAACCATAAAAAAAACCGATCTGTCGGGGTACGTACATGTAACAATGATTTGCGTCTCCGTTCCTATAAAGTATTATCGATTATCTAAAATGTAACACTTCCTAGATTTGCATTCTCGGAAACTTTTTCTCGCATGCCTTCACTAAGTCGCACATAAATTACGTCTCGGCTGTCTGCGACTAACCAAGTGAAAGTACTTTAAAACCCTTATCGAGTAGCCACAGACGTGTCCTGAAACTGGGCCTTTATAAACCTTCGGTACTGATGGTCTCTGACTCTGCAGCAGGTAACGTCCTGACGTTCGCTTAAAACTAAGATCTGATAAAGCCATTGTTGTGTTAAACATTTCTATCAGCTTGTGCTCCACCATTACTTTACCAGTACATTTTTGTTGTCAGTTATCATGTGACGAAATTCATCTTCCCTTTGCCTAGAATCGATCTTTTCCAATCGAGTCTCGTTTAGTCTGGTGGATTCTTGTGGAACACAGATTTAGCTGCTTTTAATGTTGAATCAGACGCGAATATGTTCAAGCGTAAATTTTGTAAATACGTAATGCCAGACATTGTCAGCTCAGCATTTCGAATCTAACATCTCTATATCTGTTCAAAACAGCCCCCTTTCCTTTCCACCTTCCCCTCACTCCCCATTCCCTTCCACCCTCACCCCATCTCTCCTCCCCTTTGTCTTTTCTGTCTCTCTATTGTCATCTCCTTCCTTTTGATCTTTTCAGCTGCCTGTTGCCTCTCACCGCCATTGTTTTGCTGTGTCTGTATACGTCCGCCATCCTCATTTCATACCTCATATTTGTGTGTACATACCTAGTGTAATCCATTTCCCTTATCCAGTGTATTTGACTTTTTACATCTACCGCATCATATACTCTCTCTCTCTCTCTCTCTCTCTCCTCTCTCTCTCTCTCTCTCTCTCTCTCTCTCCTCTCTCTCTCTCTGTGCTCCAATCTTCTCTCTACCTTATACCCTCTCATGTATTTTACTTCATTTCACTCTGTTTGTACAGCACCCTTGTTCACCATTAGTGTACATTTATAACATGATTTTCAATTCATTCCATGGTGGAATTTTTCTCTCTTTTTTGTGTGTGCCTACCTTCGTTCTTTTTTCAATATCCCTCCAGCTTTCCCTCCCCATTCCCACGTTCCTCTCTCCCCCCACAACAACAACCTGACTGTTGCCTCTCTCTCTTCCTCCCCCCCCCCCCCCACCCTCCACTCCCTATCGCCTTCTCCGTGTCTTTTCTCCCCTACTGTTCTGTCGCTCCTATGTGTGTTCTGGTATTTCCTGTGTACTGAGCTCCTATGGTATTTCCTGTGTACTGAGCTCCTATGGTATTTCCTGTGTACTGAGCTCCTATGTATGTTCTGGTATTTCCTGTGTACTGAGCTCCTATGTGTGGTCTGGTATTTCCTGTATACTGAGCTCCTATGTGTGGTCTGGTATTTCCTGTGTACTGAGTTCCTATGTATGGTCTGGTATTTCTGTGTACTGAGCTCTTATGTATGTTCTGGTATTTCCTGTGTACTGAGCTCCTGTGTATGTTCTGGTATTTCCTGTGTACTGAGCTCCTGTGTATGTTCTGGTATTTCCTGTGTACTGAGCTCCTGTGTATGTTCTGGTATTTCCTGTGTACTGAGCTCCTGTGTATGTTCTGGTATTTCCTGTGTACTGAGCTCCTATGTGTGTTCTGGTATTTCCTGTGTACTGAGTTCCTGTGTATGTTCTGGTATTTCCTGTGTACTGAGCGTCGTTTGGAGTTTGATTTTTCGAACATGTTCTGATGGTTCGTTCTCTCACTATTGTGAAAGTCTTGAACTGGGTTACTTGCAAAAGTATGATCATCTACATTTCTAAGGGCAAGATGTAAAGAAGTATTTATGCGTTATTCTCTTGCCTCAATAAAATCAAATTATCCGTTTCCTCTGTGTGTGTGTGTGTGTGTGTGTGTGTGTGTGTGTGTTGTGTGTGTGTGTGTGTGTGTGTGTGTGTACGTGTGTGTGTGTGTGTGTGTGTGTGTGTGTGTGTGTGTGTGTGTGTGTGTGTGTGTTTGAGATTAGATTTCAGATTTTAATCGTCACGGCCCAACCAACCACACAGAGCCTTTCGAGGCCTGTCAAACTTGCGGGGGAAAAATGGTCACATCACAAAACGAGCCAGATTACCGAACATACAAACAAAAATATCAATTAATTTACAAAGAGAGGGGGTTAGTTTCCACCAAGGACACAGACAAACAAAGTACAGGACAAAGCACAATGCATTTCAACCTCTTGGGTCTTCTTCAGGCAAAAACAAATAACATTTAGGACAGTGAAAACGAAGAACGAGAAACCACTTATCTCCTGATACTCGGCGCAAGATCAAAATGGCCGCTGGACGAAAACGAGGTCACTCAGGAAGGGATCATGGGATCTTAACCCCCTCTCTTTCTGAATTTTGCTTCATTTTCCGCCCTCAGTCACTTCGTTTTGAAACAAATAGACAACAACAACAACAACAAAAAAAGATACAAAAAAGAAAAAAAGAAATATTCAAAATGCAGTTAAATGATGATAGCTGACCTGCTGACATTTGAAGGCTTGTGACTTCGCCAGGCCGAGAGGGAAGGCACTCCCCTCAAGTTTACATTTCCAGACATTTGAAATATAAAAAAAAACAAAAACAAAAGTGACGTGACTGCAGGCGGAAACTGGAGCAAATTCTAAAAGGAATTTCCAGTAACTCCGCCGGTTAACATGGATAAACAAATCACAAGACAAAACACGACGCGTTTTCGACCTCGTCCAGTCTTCTTACGGCAAAACAAACAACATTCAGGACAATGAAAACGAAGAGCAAGCCATCGCTTGGCTTCTCATATATCACTTCATCTTCTCAAATTCGGCGCAACATAGGCATTGATTCAACGTCCATCTTGCGCCGAATTTGAAAAGCTAAGTGGTAGGTCGTTCTTCGTGTTCATGGTCCTGAATGGCGTCTATCTTGCCCGAAGAAGATCCCAGAGGTCAAAATGCGTTTTCGTGCGTTGCCTTGTAGTTTGTTTGTACATGTTAATCGGCGGGTTTACTTGAAATTCATTTTACAATTAAAAACCTTTTAGTGCCTCCAAAATACATAAAAAAGACCACATGTACAAACGAACACTGTTGAATCAACAGTTAGGGTTCACTCTGGCTTTCCAATACGGACTACCAGCCAACAACAACAACAACAAAGCTAGTATGAAGTAAACTGCTATTACAGGAAGAAATCGTGCACGAGTTTCCAGGACAAAGACAGATGTATGAGAGTATGTGAGTGATACCACAATAAAACTTAATGTAAAACCTCTTGACAAATGTCGTCGAGTTTATTTTATCCTAGGTAAGTGGTGGCCGAAGAATTGATGAATCAGTGTAATAGCTGAACACCCGTCTGAGCACGCATGGATTCTCCCGAGTTTCCATAGAAACGCCCATCTCCTGGGAAGTATAAATTGCTGAAGCCACCAAACGACCCTCATCAATCCTCTGTTCTTTCTCTCTATGTCTGAGGTCTACGGCGTCCGGTCAATCCTATGGGAAACGTATGCGTCAATGTCATGGAATTCATATATGATTCCCAAAACGCTCGAAGAGTGAAAAAAAAGATGAATAACGCATAAGTTTATTGACAATTATGGATAGTTTCAAATTAACAACTTATGCGAATCCTCGTAGGTAAAACCACACACACACACACACACACACACACACACACACACACACACACACACACACACACACACACACACACACACACAAATAACTTAGATAGTTTTCCTCCGAGCATTATCAACGGATTAATTCAAACCTAACCATGTAAATTCAATCACCTAAACACCACGACACTAAAGTTATCATAGTTTTAGTCTTAAAACAACAGTATAGTGCTGTTTAAGAGAACTCTGGTGATCAGGATTTCAAAATGTAAGTCAGCTTAGAAGGAAGAATCTCAAGGGACAGCTTGACACCAGAACGTCTTCAGCGAAGAATTTCATTTCCAGCTTACAGTCGAAAAAACTTTTTATAAGTTTGTGTAACGACGAAAAAGCTCACACTGGCACTTTTCTCTTCTCTCGTTGGAATGTCTGGAATAACATGAAAGTCTCAAAAAGAATGAAGTCAAGCCCACTGAAAATCCTGCCCGATTTCTCCTGAAATCCCTTCACCGTCTTGCTATAAACGTAAGTGTCCATTCAGCATTTCAAAGAGGTCAAAACGCGTTGTGTTTTGTCTTGTGATTTGTTTGTCCCTGTTGTTTGGCGGATCAAGTGTGATTCCTGTTCCCATCTCCTAGAGACGTACACGTCTTACCTATACTTCGCGCACCCAAACCGAAATTTCTGCCTCCCGCACTTGTTATACACCATCTATCCGGAATTCACTGCCCTAGGATTTACGTCACACAGAAAATCCTGACACCATCAAAATACTTTTTAGAACTTTTTGTTTCACAATTCTTTTCACTAGTTATTTCTCTTCTTTTTCTTCTGCTATGCTCTGATCGTAACGCCATTTGCAATTATCCACTAGTAGAAATTCAAGGCCATGTCTGTATGATCGTTATGCTGTTTGTCACTGACCACTACACAGGGATGCAAGGATATATGTGTAATTGGCACGGTATATGTCCTTGCCAACTATGGAGGGATGCAAGATATATGTGAATGACTGTCGTGCTGTGTGTCTTTGTCCATTATGGAGGGATGCAAGGACATTATGTGCACCACAGTGCTCCTGAGGTTGCGGGTTCGAATCTCTCCTGGGCCGTTTCGCTATAGGGGGCTTGCATCCCTCAATAATTGACAAAGACAAATAACATGACATTCATACACCTATGTCCTTGCATGCCCTCGTACATGCACGCACGCACACACACACACACACACACACACACACACACACACAC
This sequence comes from Conus ventricosus, assembly GCA_018398815.1. NCBI lineage: Eukaryota > Metazoa > Mollusca > Gastropoda > Neogastropoda > Conidae > Conus > Conus ventricosus. The sequence goes on from CM031618.1 coordinate 33,974,378, forward strand.
ACACACACACACACACACACACACGCACGCACACAAACCACGAGAAAACAATTCAGAGTTCATTGGGAGATGACCATCAGAAATCAGTTCAATAAGCCTGATAAAACCAGTATATTACCAGTCCCGTTCCACAGGTAATCCTCTTACTCCTTCGCAGTTTGCATACAAATACGTGGATTGTGGGATCCACTCCAATCCATCCCGCCTTCCCTCACCCACGTTTCCACCGTTCTCTTTCTCGCCATCTCCCCCCTTCTCCCTCGTCTGCCAGAGGTCTTGGGGCGTTTTAGGAAGACGCCCACTTGGGTTCCTCAGCGACAAACTGGACAGTGCAAACTGAATTACCCCATAGATCAATGCAAATTACTTTTGTTGATTTAACTGCAATGCTAGAATTGACGATTTTTCACAGACCCAAGAATGCTCGACCCCTCACGCCCACTACTCCACTCCGCTCCTTCCGAGGGTCTAATCCCGGTTTCCCCTGGCCTGTAGGTTTAGCTGTGAGCACCTATTCCCTAATGGGCCTGATCTATCGGAGGCCCAGTGCGTAAACTGCTTGAAGCCCAAACTCTCCAGGCTCTACACCACCCATGGCCTGAACTACCCTCGGTGCAAACTACCCAGCAATAAACTTAAGGTGTATAAGAACATAAGACTTATGCAGCTTCTACGCTAACCAGGGCCTGAACTACCCACAGACTATTAACTGCCACAGGCATAGACTACCCGGGTTGTAGGCAAATCGGGATCTAAACTCCCCAAAGCCTACTCTACAAAGGGAATTGACTTCTCAGGGTCTAGGCTGACCACCAACGAAACTATCCAAGGCATAAAGTACCTGGGGTATAGACTATTCAGGTTCAATGATAATCAGGGCCTAAACTACCCAAAATTTACACTTTCCAAGGCTCAAACTACTCAAAGCTTAAACTATTCAGGGTCCAAACTACCCAGAACTTATATTACCCAAAAATCTGAACTACTAGGCGCCCACACTACCTACAGCCTAAATTACCCATGGCCTTTACGTCAAAGGGCAAACACTAGCAAAGGCCAAGACTACCCAGAGCCTAAACTGCCCCGGACATAAAGTCTCAGTGGACCGAAAGTTCCACGCTTAGAACACCTAGGTCCTAAGCTATTCTGAGCTGAACCTACCAAGGATATAACAGTACTCGGGGCCTACATTACCCAATGTTTAAACAACCTGTGACTTAAATTACGCAACAGCTAATTTATACAGGGCCTTTTCTATCAAGGACCCTAACTGACCGATCATATAATCAAGCAGTTCCTTCCTTTCTCCAGATATCCTACCAGGCCTCAGCCCCTTCTAACGGTTATCAGTATATTCCTGTGACATTTTCGGTCGTCCTTTTGGGCTTAAATGAAATGCCTTAGAGAATCATAGCCCCAACACAGAGTTAGGATTTTGTTGTGGGTAACGTTGGCCTTAAAGTCTCACCCCCTCAACACAGATTTTGTTGAGGGTGTCTGTGGACCGAACAAAATCACCATCCAACACAGAACGGGAGTTTCCGTGAGGGTGTCTGTGGGCTTTGGGAGTCACTCTAAACGCAAAAGAACAGATTTTATTGAGAGCATCTATGTCCTTACAGAATCACCCTTCAACTCAGGGAAACGAATTTCGTTGAGACATCTTGAACAAAATCCTTTATGGTGTTATAAAGTCTGCTTTCAACACTCAAAAGGGTTTGGTCTCATTTTGTCACCCACTGGCAATTAACAATTTATCTTTGACATCAAAGAACACTCTTTTCCTGTCACTGGTGAAATTTTTACAGACATCCCCGATAGAAAGTCAATAATCCACTACTCTTTTCCTGGTAAAACAGGATATAACATGATAAAATAACACCGCGTTTAACGCCCGGAGGAGCGGGTGGGTGGTTCACACGCGAGAATCATAAGACTCAGCTGTTCTAACTGAGGCACACCTGGCTGTCTTCCACTGTACAGACTGTCCTAACATGCCAAAGTCAGGGAAATGCATTCATTGCACATGTCTGCAAGTCTTTTACATCTATGCCAACTCTACTGGCGTTCGTATGTAAACCTAAACGTAAAAGAACAAATGCTATTCCGAAAGGGAAAACCAAATTACAACACAAAACACGACGCGACTTGACCTCTTCGGTCTTCTTCTGGCAAGATAAACGACATTCAGGACAATGAAAATGAAGAAGGATCAATCATTTATCTCCTCAAATTGGGCGCGAAATGGACGTTGATGTGGACCCGTCAGGACGGTTCGGTAAAGCCGACTGGTGCCAAAATGCAGGTCCTTCCCTATCTGACCATCCCAGCTTTCAGGCTCCAAAAATGGACAGACTGTCATACAGTCTCGAGTGCCATGGTATCCACTGATACGACGTTTGACATCCCTTAGCACTGTCCTCTCTGTGTCCTAGTCTTCGCACCCTCCTGATCTGTCAAGTTATCCTTACAGTCATAAAAGCCTTATGTAATTGGGTTGTTTTTTTCAGTACCTAACTCAGCTCACTTTCACTGATATTTCCCCCTATACAGATCTTGACAGTGTGCGGTGTGTATCGGCGTCCAGCTGTGTTTAACTTGCATGCCACGCCCAATAAAGGCTCTTGACGTCGGCTGGCCTGTCAGCTTCACGACTTTATTTGATTTACTGTATAGCTGACTCTCAGAGATTCATACAGACGACCCTCCCTTCCCTTTCCCGGGGATATGTCACGAACCTTTTCAACAACCTCCACCCCTCACCGCCCTTTACCAATGGAGTCAAAGATAGCAGTGGTTAAATCAATCCTGCCAATTACACCGTCTAGCCACCGTTATTACAGGAAATTACGAAACGGCTGACCCCGGAAGCCTTCCTGTCAGCTTCGTATTATTGTGGTCAGATCAGATCTACCACAGAGATAGCTATTACCGTGTTGCAATGTACGTCACGTCCACGAGACGGATGTGTATTGTCGTGTTGTAGTGTTGGTCGGACTTTCCTCATGGATACGTGTTGTAGTGTTGGTCGGACTTTCCTCACGTATACGTGTTGTAGTGGTGGTCGGACTTTCCTCATGTATACGTGTTGTAGTGGTGGTCGGACTTTCCTCATGTATACGTGTTGTAGTGGTGTCGGACTTTCCTCATGTATACGTGTTGTAGTGGTGGTCGGACTTTCCTCATGTATACGTGTTGTAGTGGTGGTCGGACTTTCCTCATGTATACGTGTTGTAGTGGTGGTCGGACATTCCTCATGTATACGTGTTGTAGTGGTGGTCGGACTTTCCTCATGGATACGTGTTGTAGTGTTGGTCGGACTTTCCTCATGGATACGTGTTGTAGTGGTGGTCGGACTTTCCTCATGTATACGTGTTGTAGTGTTGGTCGGACTTTCCTCATGGATACGTGTTGTAGTGGTGGTCGGACTTTCCTCATGGATACGTGTTGTAGTGTTGGTCGGACTTTCCTCATGGATACGTGTTGTACTGTTGGTCGGACTTTCCTCATGGATACGTGTTGTAGTGTTGGTCGGACTTTCCTCATGGATACGTGTTGTAGTGTTGGTCGGACTTTCCTCATGGATACGTGTTGTAGTGTTGGTCGGACTTTCCTCATGGATACGTGTTTGTACTGTTGGTCGGACTTTCCTCATGGATACGTGTTGTAGTGTTGGTCGGACTTTCCTCATGGATACGTGTTGTACAGTTGGTCGGACTTTCCTCATGGATACTGTGTACTGTTGGTCGGACTTTCTCATGGATACGTGTTGTAGTTGGTCGGACTTCCCTCATGGATACGTGTTGTACTGTTGGTCGGACTTTCCTCATGGATACGTGTTTGTACTGTTGGTCGGACTTTCCTCATGGATATGTGTTGTAGTGTTGGTCGGACTTTCCTCATGTATACGTGTTGTACTGTTGTCGGACTTTCCTCATGGATACGTTGTAGTGTTGGTCGACTTTCCTCATGTTTACGTGTTGTACTGTTGGTCGGACTTTCCTCATGGATACGTGTTGTAGTGTTGGTCGGACTTTCCTCATGGATACGTGTTGTACAGTTGGTCGGACTTTCCTCATGAATACGTGTTGTAGTGGTGGTCAGACTTTTCTCATAGATACGTGTTGTCGCGTTGTCATGTTGGTTGGACTTTCCTCATAGATACGTGTTGTCGTGTTGTCAAGTTGGTTGGACTTTCCTCATAGATACGTGTTGTCATGTTGCAATGTTGGTCGGACTTTCCTCACAGATACGAGTTGTCCTGTGTAATGTTGGTCGAAACTTTCCTCACAGATACGAGTTGTCGTGTTGTAATGTTGGTCGGACTATCCTCACAGATACGTGTTGTCCCCTTGTAATGTTGGTCGGACTTTCCTCACAGATACGAGTTGTCGTGTTGTAATGTTGGTCGGACTATCCTCACAGATACGTGTTGTCCCCTGTAATGTTGGTCCGACTTTCCTCACAGATACGAGTTGTCGTGTTGTAATGTTGGTCGGACTTTCCTCACAGATACGAGTTGTCGTGTTGTAATGTTGGTCGGACTTTCCTCACAGATACGTGTTGTCCTGTTGTAATGTTGGTTAGACTTTCCTCACAGATACGTGTTGTCCTGTTGTAATGTTGGTTGGACTTTCCTCACAGATACGTGTTGTCCTGTTGTAATATTGGTCGGACTTTCCTCACAGATACGTGTTGTCCTGTTGTAATGTTGGTTGGACTTTCCTCACAGATACGTGTTGTCCTGTTGTAATGTTGGTTGGACTTTCCTCACAGATACGTGTTGTCGTGTTGTATGTGTTGGTCGGACTTTCCTCACAGATACGTGTTGTCGTGTTGTATGTGTTGGTCGGACTTTCCTCACAGATACGTGTTGTCCTGTTGTAATGTTGGTCGGACTTTCCTCACAGATACGTGTTGTCCTGTTGTAATGTTGGTCGGACTTTCCTCACAGATACGTGTTGTCCTGTTGTAATGTTGGTCGGACTTTCCTCACAGATACGCGTTGTCCTGTTGTAATGTTGGTCGGACTTTCCTCACAGATACGTGTTGTCCTGTTGTAATGTTGGTCGGACTTTCCTCACAGATACGTGTTGTCCTGTTGTAATGT
>CM031618.1:33984487-33991987 GCA_018398815.1 Conus ventricosus
CAGTTATACACACACAAGCAAAATGTATACTAGACAGCAAAGTATACTATATTCATGGGATGCATATAGAGGTTATATCTTTCCCTCCGAAGTTTAGATCACAAGAGCAACAGCAAAAAAAAAAAAATAAATAAATAAATAAATAAATTAAAATGAAATAAAATAAATTAAAATAAAATCAAATAAACTGAAATAAAATCAAATAAAGTGAAATAAAATCAAATTTTCAAATAAAATAAAATAAAATAAAATAAATCCGTGTTGCATTTACTCAAATAAAATTCAAGAAACCATACAAGTATGTACACACCTCAAGCAAAGATTTGGAAAACATAAGCCCGTTGACAACAATCAACATCTTTGTGACTATGTTGCTTTGTTACAGAATTTTATGAAGTTGTGAGAACCATCCTTAGTTTTTCAACTAAGATCATATTTTATAAAGAAATAGAGATATATATGCATTAAAATCTCCCTCTCCCCCCCCCCCCTCTCTCTCTCTCTCTCTCTCCTCTCTCTCTCTCTTTCTCTCTCTCACACACACACACACACACGCGCGCACGCGCGCGCGTGCGAACAGGTAAAAAAGTCAGAATTCACATTTCTTCTTCATCATCTGAACATTGGTCACAGTCAGTGAAATTTACAGAGTTTGCGCAGTTCATTCCTCTGCACTGTCCACAAGCAGTTGTACAGACCAGCCCATGTCGTCGACAGGTGCATCTGGCGGTTTGACAATCTGCTTTACAGTTGCATTTGACGATGTGGAGAAGGGCCTCGGGAGCAACATCGATGTCAGTAAGGACAGGGACCATAACGCCTTGCTTAACATGCCATCCCCAATCGAGTGGATCCAAGTTGAAATGATCCTGTCCAAGATGAAGCCACTCTTGGACTGGAAGTATGTCCCCATACTGTGAAATCTTGCTGCAGCTGATGTCGGTGGCAGTTTGCTTGGATTTAGAGAAACCACTGACGATGCCACTTTCTGTCTGTATCTGACATAGCGGAGGTTGTCTATGGAATCAGAAACCTTTCCTCCATACAGAATCACCAGAGATTTCTCTCCAGCGGCTAGTACCTCCTCTCGGGTGCTGTCTGGTGACAGGAAAACACAAGCTTGCACACGGAATGAATCTGAATCGGATAGTTTTTTCACTGGCTGAGATTTTCCGACCGCAAACAAACTGCTTGTTGTGTCGCACCCGCCTATGGCATGACAAAATAATATGGAACTGTGAACGTTTGCTCCAAGCGCATTCCTGGTTTCTCTGATGTCCCACACCTTTATAGATGACGCTGAGGGGGAACTCGGCTTAAAGAACACATCATGATGGTTTTCCTGTAAGTGATGCAGAAGTAACACGAGTAAATCTGTATCTTCACCGACAAACACATCGACTTAATGTCACTTCGTATAATGCTTGCTGCCGCTCTGAAAAGTCGCATTTTTTCAGCATCTGTATTTGATTCCTTCTTTTCTTTGTAAAAGTTCATCAGAATCTTGTCTGCTGATGTCTTCAGAGATATTATGTTCCCTACGTTGCCAGACTGTGAAAAAACAATGTCAGTGCCGTAATGGTCTTGAAGTTTGTCTTTCATGTGCCTGATACTGTATGCTTCATGTTCCGTGTCATCAAGCAGGCTTTCCATGTACTGAACAAGCGTCTTGATGGTGATTTGTTCCTCGTCAAGTGACTCGAAATATTCGACAGTGTCAGCAAAAGCCTGCAGGCGGACATTGTTCTTGGGGCGGCCAGGGTGGACAGTTTTTGCTTCACTCGGAGTGTCACTGAACATCCTTGGCAGCTGATATCCAGAAGTGAAGTTGGAATAGCACACAACATGATACATAGTGTCACTGGCTACACAGTCTTGCACATATTCTATGTTTGCTACGACTTTTCTTCCCCAAGAATCGTTTCTGGTATGCGCTTTTTCCAGCACACTTGTTTGAAAAGTGAGAGTCCTCACGGGAATCAGCTTCCCAACACGATGTTTTGATTTGCAATGTTTGTTGTCTTTTTCGCCTTTTCCACAGAATAAACACAGGGGAGGATCCTGGTTGTCGCCACTCGGTTGTCTCCTTTTCCGGGGTGATCGGTTTTGTTTTCCTTCGTTTATTTTTGCACATATAAGTTTTTTGTTTGTGTAGTATGCGCGACATTTAGTGTGCACAGAATCACCTATTTTGGCAAATACAGTGTCTTTTCGCTGTTGACTACTCAAGTTGATGGTGTCACATCCTTTCTGCGTCAAGGCCGAGGTCTCCGTTCCACATGGCTTTTTGCATATGATGCAGACTGGTTCATCAATGTGTGTCTGTGGACAAAGATCAATACCTCTTTAGACTCTCTCTCTCTCTCTCTCTCTCTCTCTCTCTCTCTCTCTCTCTCTCTCTCTCTCTCACGCACGCACGCACACACACACACACACCACACACACACACACACACACACACACACACACACACACACACACAACACCGTTACACACACATTTTGTGCTTACACTTACCGTGACACACATTTTGTGCTTACTGTTAATATCATAGGTAGACACACACTGCACAAAAAATAATATATTGAACTGGAAACCACTAGCGATAATCGTACACAAGACGAAACAATAACCAGTCTGCGTTTAACACTGAGTTGTACACGCCCACCTATTTACAGTGTGCTTGGTGCTTTATTGCAGGCGCCTATTTTCACGGCTGTAGCGTGTGCCGGTCAGCTGCTAATGGCGCCATTTCTCAGAGACTATGATAACTTGTGTCTGCAGACATTTATATAGACTGCAGCGGACTGCTGCGTTATAACAGCATTTAGCACACACTATAGACTGCATAATCACAATCATATGTTAAATACTTTCAAAATTATGAAAACTTACTTCAAAATTCAACAAATGGTGGTCAGACGTTGAGTCGGAACTTTCTTCCGGCGTAGCAGACGACTCCATGCTAGCGCGATGCTGTCTGGATTTCCTGGCTCTGTGAGCAACCCTTCCCCCCTACAGGCGCAAGAGAAAGTTGAAGCTTTTCTTTAGGTTTTGCGTAATTAAAAAGTCGTTTTTTAAATATTTTCCGCATTGATACCCTGGTTAAAAATGCTGCATTGTATTATTTTCATTCAAATAAACACTTTCTGACAAAAATAATTTTTTAGGAATTTTTTCGAGCAGGTTTTGGGTATTTTACCCGACTAGAGAGAGAGAGAGAGAGAGAGAGAGAGAGAGAGAGAGAGAGAGAGAGAGAGAGAGAGAGAGAGAGGAGAGGTGTCCCCATTTGCGTAAAGGTCGTTTTGTCCATTAGGGGGAATGATGGATTTAACACCCTGCCGTTATCCCATGCCTTCTCCCCTCCAACCCCTCCCCCCCCCCCCCCCCTTTCCCCTGCCCTCCTGCACCACACATTAACACATAGCGCCACTAGCCTCAGGGGGCGGCACTCTAAAGCCCGAGTCTGTAAAACATTGTTACCTCCCCTCCCTTCTCCACTCTCCTTCTTCGTCCATTCTTCTCCACTGCGGTCTTCTCCCCAGCTGTTGGCACAATGAAGTTTAATCTCTCTCTCTCTCTCTCTCTCTCTCTCTCTCTCTCTCTCTCTCTCTCTCTCTCTCTCTCTCTCTCTCAATGTTGAATTGTCAGTATGAATGATATGTGCTGAAAGAATGTATGCATGACAAGGACAGATTGTAAGACTAGACTTTGGCCTGAAATCTCCATCCTTGTGTATTAAAGATCAATCAATCAATCAATCTCTCTCTCTCTCTCTCTCTCTCTCTCTCTCTCTCTCTCCTCTCTCTCTCTCTCTCTCTCTCTCTCTCTCTCTCTCTCTCTGTGTCTCTCCCCTCTCTCTCTCTCTCTGGTTTTGTTTTTATTGTTTATTTTTATAAATTTTGTTCCTTCTGTTTCACTAAGCACCACGTCATTATTGCGTTTATCAACAGTCTGCTTACCATTGTCGATTTACATGACAGTGTTGCTATGTTGAATTGTCAGTATGAATGATATGTGTTGAAATAATGTATGCAGGGCAGGGACCAATGGTAACACTACGCCTTGGCCTAAACTCTTCATCCTTGAGAATTACAGACCAATCAGTCAATCTCTCTCTCTCTCTCTCTCTCTCTCTCTCTCTCTCTCTCTCTCTCTCTCTCTCTCTCTCTTTCTCCCTCTCTCTCTGTCATGACAATGGATAGTCTGTCCTGATTGTTCATCTTCCTTGATGTGGCAGAACCGCTTGTGTATCTTGGGGACCAATGGGACATACCTTTCAACCAGCAGTAGCGTAGTCATCGTTCAGTAGACGCTGCCACGTTTGCGAAAGTTGTAACAACAATGGTCATTTGGTCACCTCACATGAGTCCAACCCAGTCGTTTGGTCACCTCACATGAATCCAACCAGCCGATTGGTCACCTCACATGAATCCAACCACGGTCACCTCAAATGAATACAACCAGCCGATTGGTCACTTTACATGAATCCAACCAGTCGATTGGTCACCTCAAATGAATCCAACCAGCCGATTGGTCACCTCACATAAATCCCACCAGTCGATTGGTCACCTCAAATGAATCCAACCAGCCGATTGGTCACCTCACATGAATCCAACCCTTGACATTTTCTCCTCTTTGTTGCTGCTTAAAATTGTAGTAAACTTGCCTACATTAGCTGTTTGAAAAGTGATGAAATAGACATCAACTAACAATTTGGCTCGTGAATACAATTGTGTAGTCCAAACTAATCTCCTCTAGTAGCGCACGGAGTTCGTACTCACTGAATTTGGTTTTCTCGCTGTTTAGAGGTTCTGTTCTATTTTCATTTCGTATCAAGATGTGCAGCGAACTGAAGGAACGGAATCACACTCCAGTGAGATGATTTATGTCATCATTATCTTTTGGCTAATCATGCCGGTCAAAGTACAGCGAAATATTGTCAAACTAGCGCGCTCGTTTCGTGTCCGACACACAATTTCCAGACCCATCCTGTGGATGTCTCTCTAACCAACATGCTGGAAAATCTGAAAAAAGAGGGGGGGTTAGTTGCCGCCAAAGACGACAAATGGAGTACAGGAACTAGACACAATCAGGGTTCCCCAAAGACCATTTTTCGTGACCCGGGGAAAGTAGAAAAACCGCTCGGGTAAGCTAAAGTCCGTAAGGTACTTTCCCGTGGGTAAGTTCAGAATCGAAGTGTGCTGTGACTAAAACGTCGTCTGCTCAAACCAAAAGAGTAGTTTCCCTTCCTACTGGCGACGCAATCTGTCGAAAGCTGCCATTGCTTGACTCTGGTGGGGTCAGTTTTGCGTGATCCTATTGGTCTATTGGAGAAATGGTCGCGCGTTTCTTAGAATTGTCTGCATCAGCGTGCGACCACGATGGCGTTGTTTGGCTTTGGTTTTACATCTTCTAAGAAAGATGGGAGTGCAGCGCCCACAAAAGACACCAAGCAAAAGAAGATTGAGATCGACGCAGAATACAAGACCAAACGATCTCGACGATTCCTTGACGAATGGAGAGACGAATTTCCACTTTTTTGTAACATTTGCTTTAGAAGAGGAAGCCGAACCAACTGAAAAAATGGACTTTTATTTTTCAACTGCTGGTGCTTGTGTGTGGTTTTGTGGTCGTGGGGTCAGGGAAAGTTGATTTTGTGCCGGGTAAGTTAAAACCTGTTTCTAACTTTCCCGTGGGTAAGTGAATTTCAAACAAATTTGGGGAACCCTGCACAATGCCTTTCGACCTCTTGGGTCTTCTTCAGGTTAGGACAGTGACAAAGAACAAGAAACCATTTAGCTGCTATTGGCTGCTTCTCCTGGTCGTCTTGATGTCAAAATCTCCATTCCAAATTTTGCTTTATTTCCCGCCCTCAGTCAGTCCGTTTTGAAACAAAATTCTGGAGTAATGTCTGGAAAAAATGTTCTCTAACTTTCTGATTTCTGAAAATAAACTGTTCTATCCAGCCTTAGGCCTACTTTCCTCGAGCAATTTATTGAATGGCAAAGGTGCACTCCTGCAGACAAAGTCGTGAAAGCACTGATTTGCAAATTCGTCGGGGATAGCTATTTGGTAAAAAGACGTTGTTTCAATACTTAATTAACTAACCGAATCTTCCTAATTGCCGCTCCTGGTGTTTTGACAACGGGCCAGACAAGCACGTGAAGCAAGACGCTGATGTATCAACAGACCATATCTGCTAATAATCAAAAACAAAAATGAGTCAAAGAAGTACAAAACTCAAACAAGCACGCGAACGAGGTTTTGTAGGGGGGACGCCTTATTGTCAGAAGGGCCCGTTAGTAAAGAAGGCCCGTTAGTCAAAAGGGCCCCACTAGTCAGAAGGCCCGTTAGTCAGAAAATCAGTTGGCATTCAGTTGCATGCCCGTTAGTCAGAAGGCCCGTTAGTCCAAAGGGCCCGTTAGTCAGAAGGCCCACTAGTCAAAGGCCCGTTAGTCAGAAAAATCAGTTGGCATTCAGTTGCATCCCCGTTAGTCAGAAGGCCCACTAGTCGAAGGCCCGTTAGTCAGAAGGCCCACTAGTCAGAAGGCCCTTAGTCAGAAGGTTCACTAGTCAAAGGCCCGTTAGTCAGAAAATCAGTTGGCATTCAGTTGCATGATGGAATTTCCCCAAAGTGCGGAAGATGAAAGTGAAAATGCGGAAGATTAAAGTGAAATGAAAGTGGAATTTCCACCCAGCTCCCAATAAAAACCAACAACAAAAAACAACAAAATGCTGATTTTCTGACTAATGGGCCTTCTGACTTGTGGGTGACTAATGGGCCTTCTGACAAAAAGGTGGTCACGTTTGTACAACGTGGGACTGCTTGATGTAGAGAACAATTTAAAAACCCTCCGCGTTTCAAACTGGTTCCAATTGCCGCAAAGAACTGTACGAGAAAAACCAGTGGCAACATACTGGGAACATGGCGTGACGTCCCTGTGGAGACGAGGTCGTTGGCAAAGGAAAAAAGAAAACCACAAAAATAAAGAACGAATCTCGATTGACGGGCTACACTGCAAACACTGGAAAAAGCAATGAAAGGAAACCCGCTCTGACATGACCTGACTCCATCGCCAAACGTACAGCGCAGATAGCCCCGCAGCTGCGAATAAAATAAAGTAAAGTTAAGTATAAAAGACAAAAACAAACAAAAAAACAACAAAAAACCCCCGCTATTTGACCACGGGCCCACCATCTATTTATCCGAATAAATAAGAATATTTATCGTGATAAAAAAAATTACATATTGTCTAAATTAAAACTATATCGTTCAAATGAAAACGTATTGATACACGGGAAAAGATATTGCCTCACACCCCCCCACACCAACACACACAACACACACTCTCTCTCTCTCTCTCTCTCTCTCTCCCTCCTCTCTCTCCTCTCTCTGTATATGTGGGGGTGGGGGGTGGGGGGGGGGGGGGGGGGGAGGGACGGGTGGAGAGGAGGGAGTGTCTGTGTGCGTGTGCGTGTGTGAGGGGGGGTGTGTGT
>CM031618.1:33996987-34016436 GCA_018398815.1 Conus ventricosus
CACTGGAAAAAAAGCTGGGTGGGTGATTTGTTAGTTTTCTTCCCTAGAAGCTCAGAGAACAACACCACCAGAAAACGTGGAAAGGGCACCAACAGAGTCCTACTGCCACGCTGGCAGTTCCAGTTTACGCAAACACGGTTGGCAGCACAAAACGGAATAACAGATGTCTAAACAGTCGAGTAAACGTGCACCCCCCACGTTTACCTGAAGTATCTGAAGGTCAGGAACCGCATCTTATAGTGGACCTTTTACCACAACAGGCATCAGGATCTCCCCCTCTGTCAGGATCGGCACTGTTTATGTCCTTCACAGACCAAGCCTCACCAAGTGTCTCAAGCGCGGTGGGTTGTTTCTGCCGAGTGTTCAAATCACTACGCACAATTAGGGACGCTGGTAAAGACATAAGACTATTGCCGTGGCAAGATAATCCATGGCCTATGCAGGGTGGTCGTAGCCGAGTAGGCAGTTCTCTTGGGCGTCAAATCTATGGCATATCTGGCTGTATTCAGCACAATACTGCAGCAGGTTTCTGGGTGGGCCATTGAAAGAAGCCACATTTGTCCTCTGATATTGTGGGGAGAAGGAAGGAATCATGCCGCTTCAACCAAAGCCCACTGATCCGTCACCACAAACACCTCGCAAAACGATGACCGTCCTTGGCGGAAATTATTTTTTCCCTGGCCGAAATCCACAGTATATACAAACTCTATTAATCATTAACATGCATGAGAAATTTGTGGAGTTCGTTAAAAATTGAAATAATAAGTTCCTTTACCACTGCATGCGAATAACGGCAAAACAGTTTCTGGGTGGACATGGAGAGATAACAAAGAACATACTTTGTTGAACAGAATCAAATCACTTTAACGAGTAATCAACTCTGGGCTTAAAGACCAACCAAACCAAAACCAAACTGAACAAGCAAGAAAAAAAAAAGAAAGAAAAAAAAAAAGCGGGAAAAGAACTCGCCGTAGGAATACAAGTATGTCAAGCTGAACATGTAGACCCTTGGTCATCATTCTGTACGCTTTCAACTCTGCGGAAAGTAAATATGCCTTGAGCACAAACACTCAGCATGGTCTGCCATGCTCAGTCTGCTATGTACGAGCATATGTCTTGTGTGCAATCAAACTCCAGGCCCAGGATTGAAACATTGTCAACTCATCGTACAGCAGTCCAGCAGAGCGCGAACAAGCAGCAGAAAGCATTTGGAATGGAACCCAAGTCTTTCGCTCACATCGCCTTCCCCTGATGAATCCGCCTCGTTGCTCTCAGATTCTGAGACGCGTTTTTCTCCTGTGCTTGAATTCCTCAATACCTGTCACACTGAGCTGCATGTAAAATACCACTCAAATTGATCCTGTCAGAGCTTGGTGTTAATGAGGAGAAAACAGAGAAATGTTCATTCGACTCACTGCCCACAATCATTCCGGGCAGTTGAGATAAAATAAACATTTCTCTGTTCTCTGACAAGTAAGTCTTTAACGATAAGAATTAAAAATGATAATCCATCACACAATCTCTTTCAATACCCAAAAAATAACTACCCTAACAAACAAACATACTGTGTAGGATTATCCGTTTTCATACTAATTTACTAAACTTTCAGATTTAGTATTATGCTTAATCCAGTGTTTTTCCTGGTCCTTTTCGATAAACATCATTTTCACCATACATTCATCAAATGCGTCCTCTGTCTTTTCATGTGAAATAAAACTACAGTCTTTAAACTGTTCTCCTAAAGATCTTTTAAAAACCGAGTTATATTTCTGACATAAAATCCACACAACTTATTCCAGCATGTCTTTTCACTGAAAAGCAGTTTTGACAAAGCGTTTCTTTTTTAACTATGTCTTTTTCTGGCGAGCATCGTCTATAATAAATAGTGTTTTCGTTTCCCTTAAAAAATTTATAAAAGTATTTCTAAACACATCACTTAGCTTATTGCAAGGATCAACTAAAATCGGCCATCATCTGCCCATATGAACCTTCAACCTAATATAGCTTTGTTAAATCAGCATTGGGACAGAAAGAATTACAATAAGATCAAAATATAACTATAAACTGTTTGTAATAGGTGAGGACAAAATATTGTTTTCCTCCCACAACTCAGTATTAGCCCACAAATTAATTAACATGAGGGGTTTGTCATAAAGTTTAACTGCTCCATATTTTTAAAACAGAACTTAATCTATCCAGTTATTGTTTTTTAATCATGCTCTCTGTCAAAACCTTGTTCATTATAATAAAATCCTATAAGGTCCAAATGTGTAAGATTAATCCAATTCAGTTTCTGTAAGATTGTTTCTATTTGACTATAATAAATTTTGTTGGTTGTGTTCTGAACCTTAATATCCTCGCCATTGTGAAGAATGAACGACGGTAGACTTTAAGTTATTCAACGTACAAATTTTTGCCAGCGAATTAGAATTCCTTTTAGAAGGACGTCACAACGCCCACAACCCATCCCTCCCCTTATCTTTTAAGACAGAAATTTCCAAAAATCATTGTGAACGCATCTCCTAATATCATTTGCGAATGAACTGTAATTTGTGGAAGCATCCTTTAAAACCTATTTCTCTTCTGTGGAGGATGTCTGTTTTATATTCTCATACTGCTTAATTTCAAGTCTCTTTCCGACTATTGTCGTCCGGTCAGTAAGACTTACATGTAAAGAGGCCAGAGTTAAATGCTTTCCTGTAAAACTTTTTGAACGGCTAAAAAATGTACATGGGCTTATTATTAGCAAATTTTATTTCCCATTCTAATATGGTTCTAAGTGCCATTTGCTGTCAGGTTTTTGAACTAATTTTATATTCATACTGACCAAAATTATTTGCTCTACAGATTGCGCAGCTGTTCTAGTTAAGGAAAATTTTTTGCTGTCCGCCAACCTCTTTTTGCGTTTAATAATCACCATCTTAAGTGAAACTCAAAAACCATACAAAGCGCCATCCTCACCGTACTGTTCAAATCCTACAACGTCTGCAAGACTTTTAATTCTAAAGTATACACCTCACAGTTGCTAATGTAACTCCGGATTCAATCTGGAGCCCGCGCGACATTTGTTAGTACAACCTTATTATTTTAATTGTCCAAAACAATGTGCGGTTATCACATATTACGACAATTCCCTGTTTTGTCTGTGATTTTTAATATTACATAGATCCGACCCTCCACACAAACTATTCTTTTAAAACTGTAAATTAGGGAAGGTATAATTACATAATCGCAATATGCAGCTTTTCCTGATGGAAGAGCCCCTTTTTGTTTTATTTTCCCCCCCCCCCACCCCCCCCCCCCCTTAAACAGTTGAGGCCCTCCATCATATAAATATTCATCAGTGCTCAACTCATCCAAATGAACATATAGTAATGAATGTAATGCAAGATTGAAGCGGACTTTCTCCCCATGAAATATTTGTTTGGTGTAACAATAAAAATATAAAGGGTTGATTGATAGTTGCAAAGCCAACATTTTAGCTAGCTCTTAACTAAAAGAGTAACTTACGTTCTTCTTTTTTCGGGTTGTTGAATGCTAACAATGTTGTTCATTTTGCATTGTTAAGTTTGATATAGTAATGTTTTAAAGTTTACTCATTTCTTCTTTTAGTGAGCAAAACCGAATAAACCGACAGTATGGTTAACCTGGCTAACTAAGTTTCCTCTTATGCCATATTTTTGAATCTTCTCTTCTTCCTTGGATTTAGTAATATTAAAACCATACGACTTTGTAAAAATTTCATGAAGCGCAACCATTCTACTTCCGCAATTGATATAAAGCATGTTCAAAAGACGAAGGACTGTCTTGGGTGTTATTGTTACAAAACATTTTTTAAACAAATAAAAATGAGTGCGTGTAAATAAACTTGATGCTAAATATTCTGTTTGGCCGCACTACAATCTTAAAAATATAACAACTGATACTCTTGTCATTGCTGTGACCCATACTGTCACTATTTCATAAAAAGGTGAGTACTCCAATAATGCATATATCTTAACCCTCCTAATTAAAAAAGACTAGTCATCGCAAAGAGTGGTTTAGACATCCGATGCAGTTTTATCAGAACCCGTTAAACTTTGCTGTGTTTGTGCATCAACTGGTGAGGAGGTGTCCGTATGCTGATCATTTATATCATCCTGCTCCTTTGGAGAGGTCATTGTACAGAATTCATTTTATTACACCTTCAAGACACGTATTTTTACTGAACTGCAAGCCCCATTACAAATGACATAACTTTTAATCCATTCAGGCAACAGAATAGACATGAATTCTTTTGAAGTATCATTAACGAATTCAGTAATATGTAAGACAGACTTTAGACAAAAACTCGGATCTTAATCATGCCTAGGCAACCCCTTATTTTTGGGGCGTGACAGAAAAGATAACTATGTACTTGGAATCCACTCACATCTTCTCTTTCAGGCCACAGGCGTTCACCTTGGTCCATCGAGCAAAGAGCCTAAACAGCCGGACAACATTTATTTTAGACAACTTCTAGGGCTTAACTATAGCGGGAATAGACGAATAACACTCTATTCCGTACTTACGTTTGTGGTTGCTAGTTTCGTCGCAAGCACAGACAAGATCGAGCATAACTAAACCTCTACTGGCTTTGATGGCACAAAAACAATACTTAGCACATTTAGAGGATTACTCCATTAATTGTAACAGTTGTATTTGCCTTCAAGATTATTAAAAGTTACAACATGTTTACATACGCAAATCGAAAGTAACTTTGCTGTTTGGCACTGTTTTTATATATTCTACCTTCTGACCCTGCAGACTCCAGGTATGGGGGTTGGTGGGGTGGGGAACAATAATAAACTACAATAATAAATCCTTGTGGCGGTCAATGAACATAATGTCGAAAACACGACATAAATTCTAGCCAGTTAATATTGCAAACAAAAAAAAAACACGCCCCCAAGATTAAAGATCCATCGCAATCCCCGAGGTCCCCAAATCCCCAAAGACTGTTGAAGGCCGCAAAAAATAATGACCATGAATAGAAAAGACAGCACTAGTTATTGGATTAACAGGCCTAGGATGTAGCTCGGCTTTTATCTTACTAAATTTAACCCAACTATTTAAGAGAAACAAATGCCCATAAGTGCTCGGCCATGAAAGCCAACTACTATGCTTGCAGTAGACAAAAAGCCGCTAATAACACTCCCTAATATACCAGGTAAGAGTCTATAGCTTTACCGGCTAATTTTTTTATAAACTCGCAATATCTCAACTATGATCAAGCAGTTGTTTTTTACCCATGATTTTATCAGGTTGAGCTCTGCGGGGAGGCACTGAACTTTGACCCCACCGCCTGTAATAGCCATCACTCCATTGTACATATATGCAAATCCTAATGCCGTTTATTACGCTTGCTACATTGACCTCCTTGCTCGTCTAAACAGTGTGTCGAATTCGTTCTGGCTAGTGGTTTGTGTCTTCATAATAAAAATTCTTTGGTGATAGTTTCTCTTATTCTGCCCACTTGAGTTCGTAATTGTTCTCGGTTAGTAGACAACGCTTCTAGTCAAGCTGGTCCTTTCTTCTTTACGTTCATGTATCTTTGTTCAATTCTTTCTTTAAACATCACTCCCTAAGTTGATGGCGTTAGCCTCAGCGAGTTTTTTTTTTCTTCTTTGTCTATATGCTTTATCTAGTTCAGTCAGTTTTTGGCTGAATTTTTTTATTTAATAATTCCCTCCTGATGGGTGGGGTTCTTAAAAGCAGCGAGCACTGGCTTTTAATTCTCTTATAGGCGCCGTTTATTTTCCTGCTTGGGCAGCGGTGGACGTGTATAGTTTTTAATGCTGTTTCTTCTTCTTCGCGGGGGGGGGGGGGTTGGTGTGTTTTTTGTTGAGTTTCTGCTTCTATTGTATTTATTATTCTGTCTGCCTGTGGACTTAAATCTTTAAGTTCTATGTTTTTTTTGCATTTGGTTTTTCTGTTTGGGAGTTCTTGTAGCGTGTTTAGACGTATAGCAACTTGCTTTTCGGTTTTAATTTGGTTTAGGAAAAGCCAAGCGATTTTCGCTCGCTTGCAGTGAGCCTTTGATTAAATGTACCCATACCTACAAACTTTGAATGAGTCTCGTTTATCTTAAGCGGAACACGTTTCTCCTTTGTCGTTTTTAAAATACAAATGGTTAATCTTTTATGTTCAAAATCATCAGGGTATATAGTTTTTCGGGAGGTTTTTGTTTTAACTTTGGTATAATGATCTGACCTTATCTTCTGTTAATTCACGGCCTTTTCTGCCCTTCTTCTAATTCATGCCCGCAATGAGGGTCCTAATTGATGCCGCTCCAAGGAGAATCACTCATGTCGGTTCCCAAGAACAAGGTGCAGGAAAACATAATCTCCTTCACCTTCAATGCCTGCCATGTTTTTTAAATAATGAACTTATTTTGTTTTATAAAAAAGTCAGAAGTATATGGCGCGATTCTTGCCCTCATATAAAACAGGAAAAAACCCTTTAGCCCTCGTACAGGGAAATAAACGGAATATACTGTTCCAAATAATCCATCTACTATTGATTACGGACAAATCTTACTGTCAGATTTCCAGACCTAGGAGCGGATTGAAGTGATTGTGCCAGGCTCTGCGCGTCTTACTTCAAAATAGAACTCGAATCAGAAACAGACCCAAAAGGACATTGTCCATATTTGGGACGTCATCGTTAAGAAATTTCTGTAAAACTTGAGGGCAAGAATATTTTCTTTAAACAATGCAGACATATTTGTAACCTATTCTATCTATGCAAACCGGTAATGAAAGGTCCGATCTGCGTTTCAAGGAATTGAAATGAAGAGCTCTAAAACTACGAATAAACGCCGAACTTGACCCAGATCTAAAACACAAAAAGGCTTTAACTGTAAGTTATGCGTATGGTAATCCCGCTTTTTCCATTCCCTTTATTTAGTATGTTATAAAATCTCCATGCGCATACTACAAAGAGCTATTAAAAGACATATGTCATATGAACTAACTTTTAAATGAATACAAAACGCGTATCAGATCATCATACACCGAAGCAAAGTAACAACATTTCTGCCATCTCGTTAATGAGTTGACGTGTTAGCAACCCTACCTTAGCGGGGCTGATTGAGCAACAATTGAGTCAAAATTCATATATATTGATAGAGTGCATCATCATTCTACAAATCCCTAAAAGCAGGCAGACACTATATGGAATTTTAGTTTTAGTTTGCCAGCAGAAATCGGCTTAACGGATATTAATGCTGTCGAAGATGAAGAACCATTTCAAAAGGCAAACTGAAAAGTTTTTTAATCCTAAAAATAACGAAAGTACAATGTTCGATTGATGGTAGACCTTAAACACCAATTTACGCTAGCGGCTTAAAACTTATCATCATTTTGACGAAATAAGAAAATTGTTTTGGGGTGGGAGGTGTAGAAATCCAAAAGATGACCTTCTGTCCAAAAGATCTACACCTTCACAATGTTATACTCGATGATTATTTTAACAACGAAATACGCTTTCTTGGAAATGACCAAAGTCAACAGAGGAAATGAGTTACATGAATCTGTGAGAAAATGGTTAAAAACTACTAAACCTTCAAATTGAGAAAGAAAAAGAGAGTGATAAACCACTTAATGCGCATTTGTTTTAATATATGATGCGCAGCTGATATTCGTAGGAAAGCAGTATTAACAAAGTATAGTATACTAAAATTATTTTTTTCATTTTTAAAAAAAGCATGCCCTAATGATAGTTTTTCCAAAAGTAACTAGATAAAGATTAGTAGGCAATACTGCTGCTATAGAAACCCCTGGAAGTAAAAACCTTCAGATTACAAACATTACACAAATGTCAACAAAAACAAGACAATACCTTTCAAAATACAGCAAAGCCAAACGAAGTATTCTGCTGTCTTTAATGCTGTTACTATGTTAATACTGGAGCATCGACATAAGCGGCCGCATCAGCAGGAACGAGTGTTGGTCTCTAGCAACGGGCCATATGCACACCCGCAGCTTACCTCAAGGTGGTTTGTCTTTAGCTCTCGGCCTGTGCTCATTAGCTGTAGGTGCTTGCCTAGCAAAAAAATAAAAACTAAACTCCCAAAGCTCACGGCATGGGTTCAAGCAAAACCTCTAAATCTTAGCTCCTTTAATCCTGATAATAAAATAAAGCACAAGATTACGTCAAACATCACGGATGAAGAATTTAGGCAATCTAGTTAAAGACCAGAGCTGATTTTAAATGACTACAAAAGACAAAAGTTTGATCTTAAAGAAAGGCCAAGGACAAGTTTTTCTACAGCCAGACACCGAACAGAAATAAAGGAATGTTAAAGACATAAACGAAACATTAAACTCTCCTCTAAACAGCACAGCATTAACAACGCCAAATGGTGTTTATACATTAGTTTTATGAGTCATAAACACAAAAATACCATGCGCTATTGATTAATTATTTTTTTTGATTTAAAGAAAAATTTTGGTTAGGACAAGAAACTCAGCAAGGATAAGATATAAATGAAGGACCGGACGAATTGTTTGAATGGAACTTAAGGAAGAGCGATAGTCCAAGATCACTAAATGATATTGATTTAGAAGTCATTAATCCAGCAAACGTACAGGCAAGTGTTGCTCATGTATTTCTCAAGTTCCAGGTAAACAAACAATAGACCCGCCAGTTAAAGTAATGTGTTAGCTGTTAATCGACTATATAACAATAAATTAAGAAAATCTAGAAGTCTGGGTCTCGACTAAATCACCAACTATTCTTTCCTCATAATGACTTAACACCCGTTTGGGTCGAGAACCAACAGCTTACAAGGGCATTTTTGATGTGGCTGCTGAAGAAGCCAAATGAGAGGCTCAGTTTGTGCCGAGGGCGAAGACTTAGATATTAGATTAAAACAGGCTAATATTCACCGATTGTAGGCAGGTCCATACAATCCGCTGCTCCAGCATTAGTGCAATAATAAGCAGTTCTAAACATAAGGAAAAAGAACAACAAATGTTATTATGTGGTGTGTTTCTCCGCAACGCAGCATTACGCCCGCAAAAACGCAAGAGAGAGTGTCTAACTATTGTCCCACACTAATGATCTTAACTTTAGTGGAATATCCATTCGTCCCGTTAGCGCGGGTTCCATTGATCAGTTTGAAGAACGAAGAACAAACCAATAACTGTTAATGTCTACAACATGGGAGATGAAACAAATTTGGTGCGCGATTAAAGTGTCCCAAGAACAGCCCAACAATGGCATCCAGTCAAAAATCATGTTTGACTTACTGCTGATGCTTTCACTCAGCGGTGGGGCTACCACACACACATTGAACGAACAATGAGTAGACTAATGCGGCATTACTTCAAAAAATCATGGCAAACAAGAATTCTGCATAAAATGTTTTTAACAAGAGTTTCCTCCGATAAATCTGCGCTTGAAACATAAGAACTTTGTATCGGCCCAGTTGACTGTAATAACAGAACTAATTACGGGCCCCCTCAAAGGCAGTAAATTTAGTTTAAGAAACTGGGAAAAACTTCAAACGATCCAAATGTAGTTTACGCAGACTTCGAATCACTCATTGTTTCTTATGCAATGACCACAACGGCCCACATAAACGCCCAAAAACAGACTTGTGAGTAATCACCAGATTGTTCCTGGTCCTTTCATTATCGACAGTTCGTATGACGCTCATTCAACGCCAGAATTAAACATAGGGCCAAATGCGGCCAAAAGATTTTTAGGTTCCAGTCGCATGCAGCAAGGTGCGTAAACGCCTTGTTCTAAATAATCTGAATCTTTTCTAGACATTTATGACCCCTGAAGACCAAAACAGTAATGAACTCAGCCACACATTGTTGGATTTGTGGTTTAGAAGGCCTACATCAGACGTAGCGAATCCGAAGGTAAGAGACCATGATCACATTAGAGGAAGTTCAAGGAGGCAGGCACACAGTAACATGCATATCATCAACTAAAGTTTGAACCAAAAGACATGGAAGCTTCCCATCTACTTTCACTACTTGCGAAGATTATGACTCTCAACCTAATAATGCAAGCAGTAACCAGGCGTCCTTACATTGTAGCATGCATTGCACAGTCATCAAAAGTTACATGGTGTTTTCACTTTTATAACATGTCTTTTTATGGACTCTATGCAACCCATGATGGGATCATTAGAGTCCACTGGCTATGTCCTTAAAAGTCCTGCCCAATCACGAATAATATTTTGACCCAACACTTGTTAGAAAGGGCGTTTACCCCTTATGGATACATTACGATGGAAGGTTTGACGAAGATACACTTCCACGCTAAAGAAGCGTTCTTTTCTAGTCTTATAGGAAAGGGCATTAGTTATTCAGATTACACAGCATGCTCAAGATGCGTGTCGAAGTTAGAGTGTAAAAACGATTTGAGACCTATCATGGATTCATACTGATGGCCGATGGTATGTTTGTTGGCGGACGGATCCTTTGATAATATATGAAAGACCTGCATGAAACATTACAGTTTGGATCCCGCGCATTATATTTCTGCTCCTGGTGAGCTTGGAAGCTTTCATAAAGTTAACTGAGTACAGATTGATTATTGTCAGATTTACAATGATTCAGATGATTGATAACGGATTGCGCGGAGGAATTAGTAGTGTCGCAATCATTACTGTAAAAGCAAACGAACAAATACTTGGACGACTATATCCGAGTAAAAGGTCTAACTATCTCATGTAGTGTTAGAGATGCAAACCAATCTGTATGTTGGGCTATGGCGCAATCGCTTCATTACGCAACTTATAAAATGTATACAGAAACAATCTAAAAAATATTCAAAAGGCATTAAAGTGGTTGGGTCATGTTTGACGCCGGCCAACAGCGTTGAGACATTCTAGAAAGTTGACATAGAATATCCTAAGAACTCCATGAACCTGCATAATGAAAATCCGTTAGCGTCAGAAAGTCTAAAGATGGCGAAAACAGAGCCGCCTAACTTGTGCCTAATCTACGGGGCAAAAAAATTATGTCTGTCATTACAGACTTCTACAATTTTTATTTAAGCCACGTTTGCAGTTGAAGATCAGTGTCATCTTATAATTGCTTTTGATCAAGAACAGTTCATGAAACCATACATCATGGAAGAACACTGATCTCAGAACTAAATCCCACAGATGCTTCATAAAAAGACTTGGCTCAATCTGATGAACAACAGCTGTTTTATGGAAAGCTATGGAGAATCCGCACACGCGCAAAGATGTTAGATTTGTCACCAAAGAGAACGAAGCAATTAAGTCTGACTTCTAAACCTAATTAACAGGACTTCAGAAGATTTCATTGATCAGCTTTTTGGTATACTGATTGAAAAAAAAGAAGTCACAATTAGACAATCCTGTATATATTTGGTTTACTTTTTATACGAAATCAAAAGCTTTTGATGTTAGAATTTCTTTAAGAATAGGGGGGGGGGGGGGGTGGGGTTGGGGGGGGGGGGGGGGGGGGGGGGGTGGGGGGGGGGGGGGGGGGGGGGGCTTTAAAAACCCTCGTATCCTGAGTCCAGAGTTCTTTACACAGATACATACAGTTTTTTTATAGATACCCTACTGACGGACATCTATAAAGACATGGAAATAGAATACTAAAGGTCATGCGGATGGTATAACACATCCGATTACCCTAAATATTCCCCTTAGTCATTCAATTACCAACAAGAAGGTTTTAGTAATATGAGATATGATTATCTGGAAAGGTGATCAAGGAGTATGTGGGGTTTAAGGTCCGAAAATGTACAGTATTTCAGCCAGGAGAAAACGCATTAAGAAAGCAACGGAATACATCTCGCAGTGTTGTGCATTCAAACAGTATCTCATTACAACTACAAAGAAGCATTGTTTGACAATAAGACTTTTCATCATGACAACGTAAAACTTGCGATCAATCTACATGAATCAACACAACTGTGTGTAACAAAGAAGTCATTTAATGATAGAACAAACAACAAAACGTGTGTTTGTTATCCATGTTTTCATATGCATATGGACATTGGAAAACAGAATAATTTACATAATTTTCTCATCGAAGAGTTTATATTCGGGTTCATATTTTCCTGAAATTTATTTAGAAGATCCATCACAACATCATCCCAAATTATTCCATTTTTTCTTATTTCAGCATGAGCGTGATCGAAATTTTTTTTTAATTATTTCAAAATATTCTTTTCTCCATATTTGATAGTCAAAATTTTGGGATTAGTTGCTGTAAGTGTCTGGCCGATCTGCCCTGTGCCAAGGACTCCTCCTAAACAGTAATCTTTAACAGCAGAATACGTACAATTGATTCTCGTATTACTTTCCTTAATAGCAGAACAACCCTTAAGATTCTCGAATTAATTCAAAAAGTGACGTCTTATTTATTCCTTCTTGCTTCCGTTCCTGTTCTTTCTTTTGTGGCTTTCCATATTTAGACCTAGATATTTTATGTAATTAAAATTAATTAAGCACCGTGAACTGTGTCTGTGGTGATTATTGCATTAACTTCCTTTAGCAAAAGAACTTATGAGGAGCCGGTTTAGATTCGTTGATTGTCCAGTTTCTCGTAGAAAATTAATACACAGTGCTTAGTACATTTTTAACAAATACTTTTTATTTCATATGGATCAACGCTCCAAACTGGATCTGTTGCCTCTGATGCGAGTGTCCCCTTCTGGCTTCCTCCCCCGGTAAATAAAGTGTACCTTACTATTAAACCAAACGGTAATAGTTTGCTGGTTGTACTGAGTCTCAGCAACATTTATAGTTTTATTTTTGATGCTTGTACTGGTTTTAGACTTCTTTAAATTCTCATTATATTCATTGCACGTAGAACTGAGTAGTCTTCAAACTCCATTCTGTGTTTCGAGAATTGTCAGATCAGCTCCCTTGATAGACTGGTAGGATAAAAGCCCCTTTCGGATAACTGTTTGTTAAAGGTTTTCAACGCAAGCCTGTGATCGTGACTCTTGTCCGCCGGAATGCCTCTTCTTAATGTTAACTCTATGTTTTAACAATAATTAGATTCACATCGACCTTTAAATTCTTTCCATCACGACTTGAAATCAAGCGAGGGTAAGTTAACGGCCTCGTTGGTATATCAGTTGTATAGCACCAGCAACAACAGCAGAAGCACTCTTTTGTGTTAATGATTCCGCATCTTATGGTAATCTTGAAGCAATGTTCAAATGACTGTAAGTGCGTACTAAAATCTTTTTCGTCTAATCGTATCATGTAAATATATAAGATCCATTATTGATGGTGTACGTTCGTATTGAAATTCACAAAGTGTGGTTCTCTGTATTTGTCTAGGTGTCAGGTAAATACATTTGCCAAATCGCTTGTTTAGATAACCATTCCTTCGCTGTTAGTTTCACTAACGTCCAGCGAGCTTGTCTTAGCATTTTGATGCCGTGATTCCCTTTCCAATTCCTTTTGGTGAATAATAGATTTTGTTCATTATTATTCAGCCAAAATTAATGCTCAACAAAATACCACGACGGTCCAATACAAAGACAATAAACCCGATATCTTGCATCTTTTGTTTTTCTGATGGTTGATAAAACTCGCTGAATTTGGTGGGGGCAATGTCTCGATTGGTTTTCCTTAACAAGATAATATTCTTTTATTGGCTTGATCAACATCTATAAATGTGTAAGCTGCATGTCCTGTTTATTTTCGAGTTACAACGTTAATAAAATCTGGAGCCAGGCGAGCTCAATCTTGCTTTTCATAGTGATCTGTGCTGCAGCTATGTTGCTCCATAGCTAGTTATGGTCTTATTTCTCTCACCGTCACCCCGTAAAGTTGTGACTAAAGTCGTAATTACTTACCGCTAAAAAGCAAGGCGTATTAAACCACAGCGCCACGAATCATCATTACGAGTGAAGCCATTTATTATAATGTATTTTTCCTTTTACATATTTATATTCTTCTGGAATTATTTTTTGATTAACTAGAAAATTCTTTCGTTGCTAAAGAAAGGCTGCAAATATAGCAAGCAGTTTTGCTAAATCCTCGAAAGTCTTAGATTGCCAAGCATCCTGCCGTGTTTATTTTTAACAAGGCTTTACCAATCAATGTGTATCCTACACTTAGACCTCCAATAAACAGGCAGAATGGTAGTATCAAGGTTAGCGACAGTTTTTTTCTGGTGCTCATTTTAAAAAATAAAATATTTATAAATTAATAAAAACATGAACAGCGATGTCTACTACAGCATACAGTGGGCCTAAACCTACTGAACTTATGAATGACCAAGTTGATGACCATTCTTTTTATGCCCAACAGGAGAGGATGTATATCTTGGCAGCATGGTGGAAAAACAAAACAGTTCCTCGGAACTGAATTCATCATAGAACAAATTCAACGAATTGCCACAAGACAATATACAGTATCATAACAGGTATGAAGCCCCTGTGGTCTAGATGGTAACAATTGTGGGGCAAAAACGGTTCATGTATTGCACACTAAACTAGTCAGTAGATTTGCTCCCATTGATTCTGAACAAGAATCTTACGTATATTTAACGGCAGGATCCAGCTTTAACAAATTCATTTAGAGTCTCTAGGATTTGATCTATATTACAGAATAGGAACATTGTTATCACCATTATCATGTGTATAAAATTACTTTTAATCATATAGATTTTATTTCCTTCCAAATGACCGAGCCATAAAATCAGCAGAATCAGAAAACCACTGAATCAGGTGAGAAAGTAACCAAGCCATAAAACATCATAAAACCACCTGAATTCAGGTGTAGACCATTGAAAAGCATCCCTCATCAGGGGCGTGTGAAAGCAAAGGAAGAAAATTAGCAGAAGTGGAACAGACAAAACAAATTACAGTTACAGAATATCACTCATCATGAAAACATAACACCGCCAAACGCCAGAACAATTTGATTCAATGCCACTATAAAAACTCCATGTGATCAATGCCTACTCACCAAAGTCTTCATGGCATATTTAACTTAACACTTTTGCCAATTTTGTGCGCCTTGCTGCTGCTGTGGGTTGTTATTAAGCTGTTATAAAATCTATAAACAATGGCAACAAAAAACAAAAGCATTCAAAACACCTGAACCACTAATACAGAAGACAAAAGCACGGCCAAAAACTCCAGACCATCAAGATCGTTTTTGATCCATTGTTGATATGTAATAATATTTTAAAACTTATTTTTTGTTTTTTGATAAAAATAGATCCATATGGATTAATATTTGTTGTAAAATGATTGGAGTCAATAAATAAAGACATGGAGTCTATAAAATGATCAATTCCATAGACCAGAATTGTAATCAATGCGTAGCTTAGGATGTAAAAACTCATTAAGACAATGCTGACCAATCTCGCGCAGGAGAACGCAAAGGCAAGACATCCTCAGGATTACGCTTTTTTTGGGGCGTTGGTGTACTATATTAGACATTCTACTATTTTATAAGATAAAAGCATAGATTGTATTTTTTTTGATAATTATACGATAACATGAATAAGCACTTGGTTGTACATAAGAGTGATGACTTATTTATGATCTTGAGGTGACTTAAGTAGAACTGAAGAATGTTACTTGAATCAAGAACTTATTAAGAACATGAAGTAAACTATAATTAAGAACTAAATTAAGAACTTAATTAAGAACTTAAATAAAAACTTGGGTGACATATTTAAAAACTTAATTAAGAACATGGGGTGACTTGGGGTAGGAGTGTGTGTGGTGTACACAGATCGTTAATTATTTGTCATGTGTAACACCACTCGGTGCAAGACAGTGCTTTGCGTTTTAGTGAATCATTGGCTCTTTTGTTGCAAGTTCAAAGCACTACCAGGTGCATATAAACCAAAAGCCTGATTGAATCCAACAAGACAATTGATAAAAGTACGGACCCAGCGGGCCGACGTAATACATCCATTAAGCAGGTGAATAGTATTAAACTTTGAATGCAGCCCACTCACAACAGCAAAAGTCAATACGGGGCAGGATCCAGCAAGTAGGGGGCCACCGTTCACAGGGGTCGCGGGAACGGCGAAGCATGTCGTCAAAGCAGGTGAGGTACGAACGATTTTTTAGAACACTGTTTCGGGGCTTTGTGGGGCAGGAGACCAGCAAGTAGGGGTCTCCTTTCACATGATGTGAGCGCGGAACTGAGAAGCAATGACGCAAAGTCCGTGAGGTAAGAACTATTAATTTTTAGAAAACTGTTCGGCGGCTTGTTGGGCATGAAGTCCAGCCAAGTAGGCCCCGTTCACTGTCTGCGCTAGAACTCGAATCATGACGTCAAAGCAGTTGAGGTAAGAACTAATTATTTAGAAAACGTTCGGGGCTTTGTGGGGCCAGGAGGCCAGCAATTAAGGCCAACCGTTCACAGAACGGTGGCCGTGACCGGCTCCTAATTTCTAGGCTGTGCTTTAGCATTTGCCTTACTACGGTGTGATTGCAGATCTCGCTTGTCCATTGGTTCTTGTGCGGATCTTTTTTCCCAGTACTGTTCCAAAATTCCCTTCACTTATGCAGCATGGATATAATTTCATTCAGCTTGCTAAAAAATGAAACGAAAGGGAAAGGCCTACAGCAAATAAAAACCTTGAATATCCACAAAGACACTTGCAAGACAGCACGAAAATTTTCGTACGTGTACATCAGAATACCAGTTTTAGCTTTCCAACCAAACAGCCCAAGTTTCCTTGTTTCACCCATCTTTCCTTCATATTTACCTGCCAATGTTTACACAAATTCAAGAAGTAACCAAACGGAATGTAAATACAAGGACTGTCCTCTTGCCTCCTCAAATTTCTCATCCCTTTTTGTAGACTTCTACAATATCAGCTTCATTTGCTGTTTTGGAAAAATTATCTCTGATCAGTAAAATGCTTCTCTTAACATAGCTTGATTAAACGTCAGCCTGATTAGCCTAAGATAGGCATGTAATACTTGCGGCGTTGAAAGATATTGTTCCTCTCTTTTTTGTCTCCTTTTCTTTCTATTAAACAAATGCTCAAGCTTGTCTTTAGGCTTCTGTGGCAATCCTGCTGGTCCTACCTTTTAATCTTTTCAATATTTCTGTCCTTTTTTTAAAGTAGTCTTGATTCTCTTGCAAAAATAAACTTTTCTTCTGTCGTTCCACAATTCCGTTGAGTGTTGCGGTAGTAATGGGAGATTTTCAGCTTTTTGGAAAGTTGTAGCGAATCCATGTCTTCCACACCCAAATAATTTAATCTATAAAGTATTTGTTGAAAAGGTATTTGTTATTTCCAGAACTTTTCTAACACGTAGAGGGTAGAAACCACACTGTCATCTTAAACTTGCATCTATATTAGTTGAGCCATATGCAAACACTTCTCTGCAGCTAAAAAATCACCGTCTTCCCACCACAGTGGGTCACACCGTAGCACATCCCAACAACAACCTTCTTTTGCAGCAGTCAGGGAAAGAATGGCAAACCGGTCTTGCCGACGTATTCAGTGGTCGACCGTGGCACTCGAGAATGTTCCAAAACATTGCTGTATGCAATAAGTGCAATTTAACTATCCAAGCTCGGTTAGCCGCGGGCCCAGTAGCTCGCGAGGTGTGTGATTATTGCTTTTATTTGGTCACAGTATATTGAAAACGTGCCGTGGCGCTGTGTTTCTATGTGAACGAAGGCACCCTCGTACTGCGCTATCCGTGTCCATAGCATAAATTAAGAGATCATGTTTCAGCCTCGTGTCGCCTGTCTTTTTATATCAAAGTTATGTATGAAGAAATTATCAAATAAGTGTGTCGATTTTAAGTCAAACATATAACTTAGTTTTAAAAAAACAAGCCAAGTTTAGTAATTAGTATTGAAAACGGATACTCCTACACAGTAATGTTTGTTTGTAAAAAATCGTATATTTTATTTGGTTATAGAAAGAGAAATAGTGATGGATTATATTTTTAATTCATAGTTAAAGCTTACATGTCAGCGAACAGAGAAATTATTCCTTCTTCGGTCACCCGCTGAAACTAGTTTAACTAGTTTTTAGGCGGGAGATTATAAGGAACATTTCTCTTTTCTCGTGAGGCCAGGAACGGGAAATGGTTTTAGGACCATAGGAAAATTACGTCGCGAATAGGTTTAGCTAGTGGAGACTTTACGATTGTAATTTTTTGCTAAATATGCATTAAGAACTAAATGGGGGACTGATAAGTCCTCTTTGCTTCCCGTTTCAAAAACAATACAACGGCCCATAAGATTCAACCTCTTTCTGTTTTATAACTAAATGCCGTCCACCGGATTCAGTCTTTACTCCTATGCTGTTTAGGAAATAAAAAATTGTGAATTAAAGAATACAAATCACTTGTTCTGCTATGAAAAAAAAAAGATTACAGGCGGACCAACCTTTGTTTTTCTTGTAAACTAAATGCCGAGCCATTCTCTTTTTGTGTTTTAAAACAATCCGATCAACGATTTAGTGCCTCTTTTTCTGTTTACGAATTAAAATGCAAGGCAACAGGGGTCAATATCTTTTTGGGTTTTTTAAATGTAAATGCAAAACAACGAGCGCGCAATTCTTTTTCTGTTTGAAATTAATTTTTGACGTGCAACCAAAAAGGTCCCCCCAATTTTTTTTGGCTTTGTCTGTTTGAAACAAAAATGTGAACCACATGATTCAATCATCTTTTTTATTTTGTATATTTTTTTTTGAAAACTGAAATGTCGACCAAAGAGTGACCTCTCACTGGTTAACGTATACAGGCAGTGAGATACCCTTTTCATCATTTGCTATCAACCTAAATTTGGATCTTTGTGACATTTCTTCTTCTGAGTGAAGACCAAATGTGACTTTTTTGTTTATTTACTGTTTTTAAAACCAAATCAACAACAGGACTCGACTTTTCATTTCGCTGTGCTGAAACAAAACGTGACATGAGGGGTTCATGTTTTCTATTCTGAAACCACATCCGCAAAACAGGAGTCGGTCTTTTTTTCTGTTCTGAAACTCAAAAACAGGAATCTATCGTTGTTATATTCTAATGCCAAACCCGACAACAGGAAGCAACTGTTTTACTTGTTCTGAAACCCCAACCACTAAACAGGAGTCAATCTGTTTTTCAGTTCTGAAAGCAAACTCGACAACAGGAGACCGTTTCTTTTTCGGTTTCTAAAATAAATGTAGACAACAGGAATCTTTGATAAAGCCAGTGCACACCTCACAAGTCATCCTGTCTGTTGTGAACACACAATGCGGACCACAGGAGCCATCCTGTCTGTTGTGAACACAAAATCCGGACCACAGGAGCCATCCTGTCTGTTGTGAACACAAAATGCGGACCACAGGAGCCATCCTGTCTGTTGTGAACACAAAATGCGGACCACAGGAGCCATCCTGTCTGTTGTGAACACACAATGCGGACCACAGGAGCCATCCTGTCTGTTGTGAACACACAATGCGGACCACAGGAGCCATCCTGTCTGTTGTGAAC
>CM031618.1:34016536-34026536 GCA_018398815.1 Conus ventricosus
TTCAATAACCATTTCGTACAATTTCCCCCACCCACGATTTTACATAGTTCTTTTGTTTAAAACCATTTTCATTTCTTCCTTGCCCCACTATCCCCTACCACTTTTCTTACAAAATACCTAAGCATGAACAAGTACAATACAGCACCAAGTATCAACGAGTATGACATACAGTCTAAAGAATCGAAACGTACGATGCCGAACAATGCATCAACAAGCCTTGTAGTAGTAGGCTACAAAGAGACCGAGTCAGCATGCGCCAGAGAGTTAGGAGTCTATAGTGTCTTCTGGCCAAGTGTTTTTTTTTTTATTTCTCCTGAACATTCTTCACTCTTCTTACCTCCTCCTTCGTCTATTCCCAGCCTCGATTTCTCTCTTCCCCGGCTCTCTCCTTTCCTTTTCTTTTTCTTTCAACCTTTTTAAAAATTTCTTTTGCTGTTGTCAAACTTACAAAAAACACAAACAAGCAAACAAAAAACACCATGCCGCAACAGTAAGAATCAAAATGAGGTATAAAGCAAGCCTAAAATAGAGATAGATAGAAAGATAGATAGATAGATAGACGATAGACAGATAGATGATAAGTTAATAAACAGATAAACAGAAAGGAGGAAGCAGCCTCAGCATCGCATCATATATTTATATAAAGCATGGTTGCTTGGTGACGTACACACACACACACACACACACACACACACACACACACACACACACACACACACACACACACACAGTGCAATGCATCGTACTTTAGGCAAGCTACTTGTATGCAGTATTAGTATACTTAAAAAAAAAAAAAAGAAACAAACAGAAAAACAAATACAGGCAGAAAAAGAGAACGATAAAGACAAAGAATTAGCATGAGGAAAGACAGATAGAAGGACAGACAGATGGACAGACGGACAAACAAGCAGACAAACAGAAAGAATGAAGAAGGGGTTGGTTGCCGGCCCTCCTTTTCTGTTCTTCGTCTCTTTCTCAGCCCCCCCCCCCCCTCCACTCCCCCCCCTCCACTCCCCCCCCCCCCCCCTCTGCTCAGATCTTCAGCTCTCTTGAATCCTCTTCCACCTCATTCAGTCCCCTCTCCCTAGATCCTCCCCCCCCCCTCCTCCTCCTCCTCCTCTTCTTCCTCTAACTCCTTCTTTTCATCTTCCTCACTCACATCTCTTCCTCAGTCCCTCCTTCCCTCCAAGTCCTTCTCGATCTCCTCTTCCTCCTCTGTCTTCCTCCCTTCGGTTCTTCTCCCTCTTCCTGACGTCCTTCTCGTTTCTCCTTCTCGTTTCTCCCCTTCTCGTTCTCCCTTCTCGTTTCTCCTTCTCGTTTCTCCTTCTTTTCCTCAGTCTTCCTCCTCCTCCTCCTTCTCTTTTCTCCTGTACAGCTCGGTTCTTCTCCTCACGTCTTGTCTTCTGCCTAGTCCTTCATCTCCTCGATGTTCTCCTGTGTTAAGTCTGCCACCTCCTTTTTTTCTTTTTTTTCTGTTGTAGGTTCTCCATCTCCTCCTGTTTCTTATCTTCCTAATGCTCCCCTTTCGCCCCATTCTATATTATAGTCCTCGACCTTCTCCTCCTCCTCCGTGTTTCTCTTTTTCTTCACTCTTCCTCCTCGATTTTATCCTTCTTCTTTAATCCACCTCCCCCATGCACACACACACACACACACACACACACACACACACACACACACACACACACACACACACAAGCGCGCGCGCGCGCGCGCGCAATCGCGCAACACACACACTGGTACCACACATGGGCCTCTGCCTGCACACCCACGCACAGACAGACAGACAGACAGACAGACAGACACACACACACACACCACACACACACACACACACACACACACACACACACACACACAGACGTGCACACTCACCACATACACATACACACACACACAAGTGCGCGCACACACACACACACACACACACACACACACACACACACACACACACACACACACACACACACACACACCCTCACACAACACACACACACACACACACACACACACACACTCGTGTACACTCACACACACACACACACACACACACACACACACACACACACACACACACACACACACACACACACACCACTTCCCATGACAATTATGGCACAGCTAATGATGTTAGGTAGGTTACTCAAGGCCTCAGCAGCGTGTTGGCTAATGCGTGGTCAGACATCTGCCACCAGATTCTCTTTTTTTCATTCTCTCATCTTAGTCATTAATTCATTTACAGTTTCGCTTTGAATGATGCCCAATGTGGTCTCCAAAGTTGGCGGATGTGGTGTAGCCTATCTGGACAAATCCGCACTCTTTAGATTACGCACAGTGTGGGCTCGAAACGTAGCGGATGTGGTGTAGCCTATAATGGACACGTCCGCACTCCAGCTCAAACTTAAACTTCTCACTTCTTCTACTTCTTCTTCTTCCCCCGTCTTCCCCTCACTTGTTCGCTTTTCTTCAGTCCTCTTCCTACTGTCGTCTGCTCTTCCTCAATCTTTCTTCTTTCTTCTGCTCCGTCTCAGTTGTTCTCCTCGTATCTTCTGCTCTTGGTAATAATGAGGACGGTTTATATAGCGTCAATCCAAACTACGTAGGCTACAGGCGCTTTAACAAGTCTTAACAAACCAATATCTAAAATCTACTTAGCACACACACACACACACACACAACACACACACACACACACACACACACACCACAGACATGCACGCACGCACGCACGCACGCACGCACGCACGCACGCACACGCACGCACGCACACGCACACACACACACACACACACACACACACACACACACAAACACACTGGCACACAGTGTCACATACATAGACACAGACACTAATACGGTGAACAGCTCATTCGTACACAGCAAAGTGCGCAGGTGATATAAAACAGTTTAGTAATATTTCAGGTGGCACTCTGCAACTAGCGTTTCAACAGATAAGTTTGAAGTGCATACTTCAAAGTCAGGAAGGAAGGGGCATAACGCACGTGGAAAGGCAGCCAATTCCAGGTTATCGCCGCAGAAAATGAGAATGCCCTAGAACCGTGCTGCTTTCGGTTATATGAGGGAATTCTAAAAATTCGGTCATCAGAGGAAGAAGGGAGGGAACAGGTAGGAATATCATATTTCGAAGAGGGCAGAGAGATAGGCAGGGGGCTTCAGGTGTGAATCATCTTTAAAGCAAAGGACACGCAGACCTTTTACTGAATTCTGTGCTCGATTTGAGCCAGGGCAATTTCTTCAAGAAATAGGAAATATGTCGTTGTTTTGGCGCCTTGTAGATAAGGGAGCAGCTGAATGTGGAACATGAAGTAGCACTGGCGTGAAGCTGCAGGTTCACCAAGGAAAAGAGCGCCACAATCATCTAGTTTTGACAGGATGCACGAAGACATCAACCTTTTCGTGGCCTGTTCTGTAAGGAAAGGTCTTGATAAGCTGATTCGAAAAACAGTTCAAAGAAGGGTGCTTGACAGATTGTGGCTATGTGCAGTTTAAGGGTGAGATCAGAGTTCAGACAGAAGCCAAGATCACAAGCACATGGCATAAATGAGATGCCAGTGGAGCCTAGGACTGTTGACGGATGAAGACGGGGTCTTGACCCCGAGAGTAGTTTACAAACCGGGCAGCCTCTGCTTTCATCACCATTTAATTTAGCTGATTATTAGACAGCCACTGTTTGATATCAGAAACGCAATATTGAAGATGTTGTAACGAGACTAGTATAGGTTATCTAGCGGTGTCAGATCTTTCAAGCTGAGGGCCATCGGCGAACTTTGTCTTGATGAACAGAACGATTGTTCATGATCTCAGTCAGGGTCGTCGTGTACATTATGAAAAGCGCTGGGCCTTGCACAGAACCCTGGAGACGCCAACATCGAATCATAGTTTAGAAGACCCCATCTCGTTAATGAAGACGAACTGCTGTCTGTTTGACTGATACTATCTAAATCTATTTAGTGCAATGTCACATTCCTCAGTCTTCCTCTTAAGTTCACCAGCCCTCCTCCTCACTTTTCTCTTCTTCTCTGTCGTCCTACTCATTTCTTCCGTTCTTTCTCATTTCTCCCCCCCCCGCCCCCCCCCCCCCCCCCTCATATCTTCTAATCCTCATCTTCACATCTGCTCTTTCTCAGCCTTCCGCTTCGTTCTTCTCATTTTCTTTATCTTCCTCCTCAATTCTTCTCCCTCTTCCTCAGCCTTCCTGTTTATCTTCTGCTGTTCCTCTGTCCTCCTCCTCAGCTCTTTTCTTTGTCCTCAGTCCCTTCCTTGCTTCTGCTCTTCCTCTGTCCTCCTAATCAATGTGCCTTCCTCTTCCTCTGTATGTCCTTCTCCTCATTTCTTCTCCTCTTCTCCAGTTCTCTTGGCTTCTTTTCCTTCCGTTTCCTATTCTGCCTGTTCTCTTTCCCCTTCCTAACTTCTCCTTCTTCATTTTTTCCCCTTTTCCTAACTTCCGCTCCTTCATTCGTCTCTCTTCCTAACTTCCTCCTTCATTCGTCTCCTCTTCCTAACTTCTCCTCCTTCATTCTTCTCCTCTTCCTAACTTCTCCTCCTTCATTCTTCTCCTCTTCCTAACTTCTCCTCCTTCATTCGTCTCCTCTTCCTAACTTCCGCTCCTTCATTCTTCTCCTCTTCCTAACTTCTCCTCCTTCATTCTTCTCCTCTTCCTAACTTCTCCTCCTTCATTCTTCTCCTCTTCCTAACTTCTCTCCTTCATTCGTCTCCTCTTCCTAACTTCCGCTCCTTCATTCTTCTCCTCTTCCTAACTTCTCCTCCTTCATTCGTCTCCTCTTCCTAACTTCTCTCCTTCATTCTTCTCCTCTTCCTAACTTCTCCTCCTTCATTCGTTCTCCTCTTCCTAACTTCTCCTCCTTCATTCGTCTCCTCTTCCTAACTTCCCCTCCTTCATTCGTCTCCTCTTCCTAACTTCTCCTCCTTCATTCATCTCCTCTTCCTAACTTCTCCTCCTTCATTCGTCTCCTCTTCCTAACTTCTCCTCCTTCATTCGTCTCCTCTTCCTAACTTCCCCTCCTTCATTCGTCTCCTCTTCCTAACTTCTCCTCCTTCATTCGTCTCCTCTTCCTAACTTCTCCTCCTTCATTCGTCTCCTCTTCCTAACTTCCCCTCCTTCATTCGTCCCCTCTTCCTAACTTCTCCTTCATTCTTCTCTCTTCCTAACTTCTCCTTCATTCGTCTCCCTTCCTAACTTCCGCTCCTTCATTCGTCTCCTCTTCCTAACTTCTCCTTCATTCGTCTCCTCTTCCTAACTTCTCCTTCATTCGTCTCCTCTCCTAACTTCTCCTCCTTCATTCGTCTCCTCTTCCTAACTTCTCCTCCTTCATTCTTCTCCTCTTCCTAACTTCTCCTCCTTCATTCGTCTCCTCTTCCTAACTTCTCCTTCATTCGTCTCCTCTTCCTAACTTCTTCTCCTTCATCGTTCCTCTTCCTAACTTCGCTCCTTCATTCGTCCTCCTCTTCCTAACTTCTCCTTCATTCGTCTCCTCTCCTAACTTCCGCTCCTTCATTCGTCTCCTCTTCCTAACTTCCGCTCCTTCATTCGCTCCTCTTCCTAACTTCTCCTTCATTCGTCTCCTCTTCCTAACTTCTCCTTCATTCGTTCCTCTTCCTAACTTCTCCTTCATTCGTCTCCTCTTCCTAACTTTCCTTCATTCTTCTCTTTTCCTAACTTCTCCTCCTTCATTCGTCTCTTTCCTAACTTCTCCTTCATTCGTCTCCTCTTCCTAACTTCTCCTTCATCGTCTCTCTTCCTAATTCTCCCCCTTCATTCGTCTCCGCTTCCTAACTTCTCCTTCATTCGTCCCCTCTTCCTAACTTTCCCTCCTTATTCGTCTCCTCTTCCTAACTTCTCCTCCTTCATTCGTTCCTCTTCCTAACTTCTCCTCCTTCATTCGTCTCCTCTTCCTAACTTCTCCTTCATTCTTCGTCTCTCTTCCTAACTTCTCCTCTTCATTCATCTCCTCTTCCTAACTTCTCCTTCATTCGTCTCCTCTTTCCTAACTTCTCCTCCTTCATTCGTCTCCTCTTCTAACTTTTTCCTCCTTCATTCGTCTCCTCTTCCTAACTTCTCCTCCTTCATTCGTCTCCTCTTCCTAACTTCTCCTTCATTCGTTTTCCTCTTCCTAACTTCTCCTCCTTCATTCGTCTCCTCTTCCTAACTTCTCCTTCATTCGTCCCCTCTTCCTAACTTCTCCTCCTTCATGTCATCCTCTTCCTAACTTCTCCTCCTTCATTCGTCTCCTCTTCCTAACTTCTCCTCCTTCATTCGTCTCCTCTTCCTAACTTCTCCTTCATTCATCTCCTCTTCCTAACTTCTCCTCCTTCATTCGTCTCCTCTTCCTAACTTCTCCTTCATTCGTCTCCTCTTCCTAACTTCTCCTCCTTCATTCATCTCCTCTCCTAACTTCTCTCCTTCATTCGTCTCCTCTTCCTAACTTCTCCTTCATTCGTCCCCTCTTCCTAACTCTCTTCATTCGTCCCCTCTTCCTAACTTCCCTTCATTCGTCTCCTCTTCCTAACTTCCCCTTCATTCGTCTCCTCTTCCTAACTTCTCCTTCATTCGTCTCCTCTTCCTAACTTCCCTCCTTCATTCGTCTCCTCTTCCTAACTTTCGCTCCTTCATTCGTCTCTTCTTCCTAACTTCTCCTTCATTCGTCTCCTCTTCCTAACTTCTCCTTCATTCGTCTCCTCTTCCTAACTTCCGCTCCTTCATTCGTCTCCTCTTCCTAACTTCTCCTTCATTCGTCTCCTCTTCCTAACTTCTCCTTCATTCGTCTCTCTTCCTAACTTCTCCTCCTTCATTCGTCTCCTCTTCCTAACTTCTCCTTCATTCGTCTCCTCCTCCTAACTTCTCTTCATTCGTCCCCTCTTCCTAACTTCTCCTTCATTCGTCTCCTCTTCCTAACTTCTCCTTCATTCTGTCTCCTCTTCCTAACTTCTCCTTCATTCGTCTCCTCTTCCTAACTTCTCCTTCATTCGTCCCTCTTCCTAACTTTCCTCCTTCATTCGTCTCCTCTTCCTAACTTCTCCTTCATTCGTCTCCTCTTCCTAACTTCTTCTCCTTCATTCGTCTCCTCTTCCTAACTTCTCCTTCATTCGTCTCCTCTTCCTAATTCTCCTTCATTCGTCTCCTCTTCCTAACTTCCGCTCCTTCAATCGTCTCCTCTTCCTAACTTCCCCTCCTTCATTCGTCTCCTCTTCCTAACTTCTCCTTCATTCGTCTCCTCTTCCTACTTCTCCTTCATTCGTCTCCTCTTCCTAACTTCTCCTTCATTCGTTTCCTCTTCCTAACTTCCCCTTCATTCGTCTCCTCTTCCTAACTTCTCCCTCTTCATTCGTCTCCTCTTCCTAACTTCCCCTTCATTCGTCTCCTCTTCCTAACTTCTCCTTCATTCGTCTCCTCTTCCTAACTTCCGCTCCTTCATTCGTCTCCTCTTCCTAAATTCCCCTCCTTCATTCGTCTCCTCTTCCTTAACTTCTCCTCCTTCATTCGTTTCCTCTTCCTAACTTCTTCTCCTTCATTCTTCTCCTCTTCCTAACTTCTCCTCCTTCATTCGTCTCCTCTTCCTAACTTCTCCTCCTTCATTCGTCTCCTCTTCCTAACTTCTCCTTCATTCGTCTCCTCTTCCTAACTTCTCCTTCATTCGTCTCCTCTTCCTAACTTCTCCTCCTTCATTCGTCTCCTCTTCCTAACTTCTCCTTCATTCGTCTCCTCTTCCTAACTTCCGCTCCTTCATTCGTCTCCTCTTCCTAACTTCCCCTCCTTCATTCGTCTCCTCTTCCTAACTTCTCCTTCATTCGTCTCCTCTCCTAACTTTCCTCCCTTCATTCGTCTCCTCTTCCTAACTTCTCCTTCATTCGTCTCCTCTTCCTAACTTCTCCTTCATTCGTCTCCTCTTCCTAACTTCTCCTCCTTCATTCGTCTCCTCTTCCTAACTCCCCTCCTTCATTCGTCTCCTCTTCCTAACTTCTCCTCCTTCATTCGTCTCCTCTTCCTAATTCTCCTTCATTCGTCTCCTCTTCCTAACTTCTCCTTCATTCGTCTCCTCTTCTAACTTCTCCTTCATTCGTCTCCTCTTCCTAACTTCTCCTTCATTCGTCTCCTCTTCCTAACTTCTCATTCGTCTCCTCATCCTAACTTCTCCTCCTTCATTCGTCTCCTCTTTCTAACTTCTCCTCCTTCATTCGTCTCCTCTTCCTAACTTTCTCCTTCATTCGTCTCCTCTTCCTAACTTCTCCTTCATTCGTCTCCTCTTCCTAACTTCTCCTTCATTCGTCTCCTCTTCCTAACTTCTCCTTCATTCGTCTCCTCTTCCTAACTTCTCCTTCATTCGTCTCTCTTCCTAACTTCTCCTTCATTCGTCTCCTCTTCCTAACTTCTCCTCCTTCATTCGTCTCCTCTTCCTAACTTCTCCTTCATTCGTCTCCTCTTCCTAACTTCTCCTTCATTCGTCTCCTCTTCCTAACTTCTCCTCCTTCATTCGTCTCCTCTTCCTAACTTCTCCTCCTTCATTCGTCTCCTCTTCCTAACTTCTCCTTCATTCGTCTCCTCTTCCTAACTTCTCCTCCTTCATTCGTCCTCTTCCTAACTTCTCTCCTTCATTCGTCTCCTCTTCCTAACTTCTCCTCCTTCATTGTCTCCTCTTCCTAACTTCTCCTCCTTCATTCGTCTCTTCTTCCTAACTTCTCTTCATTCGTCTCCTCTTCCTAACTTCCCCTCCTTCATTCGTCTCCTCTTCCTAACTTCTCCTTCATTCGTCTCCTCTTCCTAACTTCTCCTTCATTCGTCTCCTCTTCTAACTTCTCCTCCTTCATTCGTCTCTTCTTCCTAACTTCTCCTTCATTCGTCTCCTCTTCCTAACTTCTCCTCCTTCATTCGTCTCCTCTTCCTAACTTCTCCTCCTTCATTCGTCTCCTCTTCCTAACTTCTCCTCCTTCATTCGTCTCCTCTTCCTAACTTCTCCTCCTTCATTCGTCTCCTCTTCCTAACTTCTCCTCCTTCATTTCGTCTCCTCTTCCTAACTTCTCCTTCATTCGTCTCCTCTTCCTAACTTCCCCTCCTTCATTCGTCTCCTCTTCCTAACTTCTCCTTCATTCGTCTCCTCTTCCTAACTTCTCCTTCATTCGTCCCTCTTCCTAACTTCTCCTCCTTCATTCGTCTCCTCTCCTAACTTCTCCTCCTTCATTCGTCTCCTCTTCCTAACTTCTCCTTCATTCGTCTCCTCTTCCTAACTTCTCCTTCTTCTTCTCCTCTTCCTAACTTCTCCTTCATTCGTCCCCTCTTCCTAACTTCTCCTCCTTCATTCGTCCCTCTTCCTAACTTCTCCTTCATTCGTCTCCTCTTCCTAACTTCTCCTTCATTCGTCTCCTCTTCCTAACTTCTCCTCCTTCATTCGTCTCCTCTTCCTAACTTCCCCTCCTTCATTCGTCTCCTCTTCCTAACTTCTCCTCCTTCATTCGTCTCCTCTTCCTAACTTCTCCTTCATTCGTCCCCTCTTCCTAACTTCTCCTCCTTCATTCGTCTCCTCTTCCTAACTTCTCCTTCATTCGTCTCCTCTTCCTAACTTCTCCTCCTTCATTCGTCTCCTCTTCCTAACTTCCCCTCCTTCATTCGTCTCCTCTTCCTAACTTCTCCTCCTTCATTCGTCCTCCTCTTCCTAACTTCCCTCCTTCATTCGTCTCCTCTTCCTAACTTCTCCTCCTTCATTCGTCTCCTCTTCCTAACTTCTCCTCCTTCATTCATCTCCTCTTCCTAACTTCTCCTCCTTCATTCATCTCCTTCCTAACTTCTCCTCCTTCATTTTCTCCTCTTCCTAACTTCTCCTCCTTCATTCTTCTCCTCTTCCTAACTTCCTCCTCTTCATTCGTCTCCTTTTCCCCAATTCTCGTTTTTTTTTTCCTCTGTGTCCTTAATCTGCTTAGTCATCTTGTCGTACACTTCAGCCCTTCTCCTTTTCCACAACTCTCTCCT
>CM031618.1:34031536-34034036 GCA_018398815.1 Conus ventricosus
TACTAGGGCCTCCTTGGCGGAAAATACTATCATTTTCTGTGGCGAAAGTTCTTTGTTTTTTTCTCTCTCTGCGGCGGAAACTACTGTTCTTTCTATGGCTGAAAATTCTGTGGCTTCCTCTGGCGGAAAGTGCTGCTGCTGCTGCTTTCTGTGACAGGAAACAGTAATTGTTTCCTCAGACGAAAAAAAAAAAACAAAAAACAATTGTTGTTTCCTCTAACATAAATGTCCTTTTCTCTGCAGGAAATATTTTTCTTTCTTCTGGCAGGAAAGAATTTTGTTTCGTCTGGCAGAGAGTACTGTTGTTTTTTCATCTCACGAAAGTACTCTGGTTGCCTAGGGCGGAAAATACCGTTGCTACATCTGGCGATCAAATACTGTTATTTCCTCTGACAGAACATACTGTTGTTTTCTCTTCTGAACTCATTGGAAGGTCAAAATCCAGCATCCCTCCCACTTTGACAGAGGAGTGCGCTGACCTCCGTGACCCTGGTTAGGGGCTGGTGCTGTTGTCATGTCTGTGGGCGGGATGGAAGGGAGTGGTGGTGGCGTGGGGTGGGGGGTGGGGTTGTGTTGTCGGTACTTTTACCTACAGCTATGCGCAACGGCTCTGTAGGGGGGAAAGACTCTTGGAGCCTTCTGCCAGTGGATATATCTCCAGTCCACACACACACACCACACACACACACACACACACACACACACACGAGCGCGCGTGGACTTAAAACACGCACATAACGCACACAAATATATACACGCACACGTAAGGACACAGATAAAGATGCTCACACATACACCACCCACACACACACACACACACACACACACACACACAACACACAAGCACACACACACACACACACACACACACACACACACACACACACACACACCTCTCTCTCTCTCTCTCTCTCTCTCTCTCTCTCTCTCCTCTCTCTCCCGCTCCCTCTTCAATCACTTCCATACTTCATTCACCCACACATACAACTGTCTGAATCACTGTAGTGGAAGGACATTAAACCGACGACCACCTCTCTCTCTCTCTCTCTCTCTCTCTCTCTCTCTCTCTCTCTCTCTCTCTTAATCTTCGATTGTTCGGGATTCCCCACAGAGGCGAACGTGAAGATTTTGACATGTGTGCTGAGGCTGTGATCGACGCTCTGAACAGTGTGGATGGACCAAAGGAGTGGAGCCTTGATGACGTCGTCAGAGCTCATCGGGTGGGGCAGGCCAGAGAAGGACAGCCCAGACCCATGATCGTCCGCTTCAGTCGTTGGAGGGACAAGATGTCTCTCCTTACGGACAAGGAGGTACGGGATCAGCTGAGGCAAAACGGTGTCAGTGTGGCCAACGATCTGACAGAGCCCAGGCCCACATGGTGGCCGAGGCAAGACGAGACGGGAAGAAAGCCTACTTCAAAAGAGGGAGGATGGTGATCGGTCCTGCTCTCCCCGATCCACGCACGTATGCAGAAGTGGCAGCATCAGTCAACAGCAGAGGGGACCGCAACAGCACGCGTGTACCAGTGAACACAGGCGATACACGGCACGCCAGGGGTCAGGATCTACACAGCGACACAGCGGACCAGTGCACGACTTCCACGTGCAGTATTGACCGCACGCCTTCTTCAGCTCTTGATGTCGACAGGCAGTCAAGTTCTGGGGTGGCTGTTGGGGGTGGGGGGTCTCCTGCCAGCGTGCGGCCCTCACATAATGAACATCACTGCCGTGACCTTGCGCGTGATGGTGGGGGTCGCATCGTGACGGGGAAGATTCGCCAGCTGTACAGCGAGGTGTGACGGAGGGGGCCGGTAGTGACCGTGCTTCGCTGAGTGTTGCGGGGATTCCCACGGGGAAACAGGGTGGCGGAGTGAGGGGTGGTGGGGATTCCTCTCATCGTGACGTCACGGGTGCTGCAAGCGGTGTGCGTGGAAGACGAAGAGGGTCGGCCGGCAGACAGACTGAACTCAACGCACACTGGGCAAACCGTGGCCGTGACGCTGACAGACACTTGCGGAGCAGGAATAAATAGGACAGGCTCGACCATCCACATGAATGGACATTCCTCAACTATAATGTTGAAAATCTCTGTACAAAATTGACAGACGTTATGTTTATTAATTATGTCAATTCTTTCATTTCATTTGCCTAACAGAAACATTCGTTGACGCTTCCTTTGATTATAACAGTATTTTTCCTGATTATGTAAAGTATTTTGCTCCTGCAAAAAAAATTATCTCAGCACGGGAGAAAATCAGGGGGTGTATTAGTA
This sequence comes from Conus ventricosus, assembly GCA_018398815.1. Lineage (NCBI taxonomy): Eukaryota > Metazoa > Mollusca > Gastropoda > Neogastropoda > Conidae > Conus > Conus ventricosus. Next base: position 34,033,808 of record CM031618.1, read on the forward strand.
TTAATAAAGAAATGCTTAGAACGGTTTGTGAAAAAAATTGATATTGTTTGTGAAAATACTGTCGTTCTAAAAGTTGATAAAAGTGTTTTCAGCTTAGAAAAAGATGTTGTCCTTGTGTCGACCTATGTAGTACCAGAAGGGGGACATTGTACGAACGAACAGATTTGAAAGATGGCATATTAATTTTGGAAGAAAGTTTATTGGAACATATACAGGATGAAGATGCATA
>CM031618.1:34052469-34059969 GCA_018398815.1 Conus ventricosus
TTCCCCCCACAACGAGCCACCTGCACACCTTCCCCTCACAACGAGCCACCTGCACACCCTTCCCCCCACAACGAACCACCTGAACACCCTTCCCTCACAACGAGCCACCTGCACACCCTTTCCCCACAACGAGCCACCTGCACACCCTCCCCCCACAACGAGCCACCTGCACACCCTTCCCCTCACAACGAGCCACCTGCACACCCTTTCCCCCACAACGAACCACCTGCACACCCTTCCCCCCAAAACAAGCCACCTGCACACCCTTCCCCACAACGAGCCACCTCCACACCCTTCCCCCCACAACGAGCCACCTGTACACCCTTCCCTCACAACGAGCCACCTGCATACCCTTCCCCCACAACGAGCCACCTGCACACCGAACCCCCACAACGAGCCACCTGCACACCCTTCCCCTCACAACGACCCACCTGCACACCCTTTCCCCCACAACGAACCACCTGCACACCCTTCCCCCCACAACAAGCCACCTGCACACCCTTCCCCCACAACGAGCCACCTCCACCACCCTTCCCCCACAACGAGCCACCTGTACACCCTTCCCTCACAACGAGCCACCTGCATACCCTTCCCCCACATTAGCCACCTGTACACCCTTCCCTCACAACAAGCCACCTGCACACCCTTTCCTCACAACGAGCCACCTGCACACCCTTCCCTCACAACGAACCACCTGCACACCCTTCCCCACAACGAGCCACCTGGACACCCTTCCCTCACAACGAACCAACTGCACACCCTTCCCCACAACGAGCCACCTGCACACCCTTCCCTCACAACGAGCCACCTGCACACCCTTCCCACCACAACGAGCCACCTGTACACCCTTCCCCCCACAACGTGCCACCTGCACAACCTTCCCCCCACAACGAACCACCTGCACACCCTTCCCAACAACGAGCCACCTGCACACCCTTCCCTCACAACGAACCACCTGCACACCCTTCCCCCCACAACGAACCACCTGCACACCCTTCCCCACAACGAGCAACCTGCACACCCTTCCCTCACAACGAACAACCTGCACACCCTTCCCGCACTACGAGCCACCTGCACACCCTTCCCCCACAACGAGCCACCTGCACACCCTTCCCCCACAACGAACCACCTGCACACCCTTCCCCCACAACGAGCCACCTGTACACCCTTCCCTCACAACGAACCACCTGCACACCCTTCCCCCACTACGAGCCACCTGCACACCCTTCCCCACAACGAGCCACTTGCACACCCTTCCCCCACAACGAGCCACCTGCACACCCTTCCCTCACAACGAGCCACCTGCACACCCTTCCCCCACAACGAACCACCACAACACCCTACCCCACAACGAGCCACCTGCACACCCTTCCCTCACAACGAACCACCTGCACCACCCTTCCCCACAACGAGCCACCTGCACACCCTTCCCTCACAACGAACCACCTGCACACCCTTCCCCACAACGAGCCACCTGCACACCCTTCCCTCACAACGAACCACCTGCACACCCTTCCCTCACAACGAACCACCTGCACACCCTTCACCCACTACGAGCCACCTGCACACCCTTCCCCCACAACGAGCCACCTGCACACCCTTCCCCCACAACGAACCACCTGCACACCCTTCCCCCCACAATATGCCACCTGCACACCCTCCCCCACAACGAGCCACCTGCACACCCTTCCCCCACAACGAGCCACCTGCACACCCTTCCCCCACAACGAACCACCTGCACACCTTTGCCCCACAACGAGCCACCTGCACACCCTTCCCCCACAACGAACCACCTCTACACCCTTCCCCCCACAACGAACCACCTGTACACCCTTACCCCCACAAACGAACCACCTGCACACCCTTCCCCCACAACGAGCCACCTGTACACCCTTCCCCCACAACGAACCACCTGTACACCCTTTCCCACACAACGAACCACCTGCACACCCTTCCCCCACAACGAGCCACCTGCACACCCTTCCCCCACAACGAACCACCTGTACACCCTTCCCCCCACAACGAACCACCTGTACACCCTTCCCCCCACAACGAACCGCCTGTACACCCTTCCCCCCACAACGAACCGCCTGCACACCCTTCCCCTCACAACGAACCACCTGTACACCCTTCCCCCCACAACGAACCACCTGCACACCCTTCCCCTCAAAACAAACCACCTGTACACCCTTCCACCCACAACGAACCACCTGTACACCCTTCCCCCCACAACGAACGACCTGTACACCCTTCCCACACAAAGAACCACCTGTACACCCTTCCCCTCACAACGAACCACCTGCACACCCTTCCCCCCACAACGAACCAACTGCACACCCTTCCCTCACAACGAACCACCTGCACACCCTTCCCCTCACAACGAACCACCTGCACACCCTTCCCTCCACAACGAACCACCTGCACACCTTTCCCTCACAACGAGCCACCTGCACACCCTTCCTCCACAACGAGCCACCTGCACACCCTTCCTCCACAACGAGCCACCTGCACACGTTTCCCTCACAACGAACCACCTGCACACCCTTCCCTCCCAACGAGCCACCTGCACACCCTTCCCCCCACAACGAACCACCTGCACACCCTTCCCTCACAACGAGCCACCTGCACACACTTCCCCCACAACGAACCACCTGCACACCCTTCCCTCACAACGAGCCACCTGCACACCCTTCCCCCCACAACGAGCCACCTGCACACCCTTCCCTCACAACGAGCCACCTGCACGCCCTTCCCTCACAACGAGCCACCTGCACACCCTTCCCCCACAACGAACCACCTGCACAACCTTCCCCCACAACAAGCCACCTGCACACCCTTCCCCACAACGAGCCACCTGCACACCCTTCCCCCCACAATGAGCCACCTGCACACCCTTCCCCCACAAGGAGTCACCTGCACACCCTTCCCCCACAACGAACCACCTGCACACACCCTTCCCCCCACAATGAGCCACCTGCACACCCTTCCCTTACAACGAGCCCCCTGCACACCCTTCCCCCACAACGAACCACCTGCACACCCTTCCCCCACAACGAACCACCTGCACACCCTTCCCCCCACAACGAGCCACCTGCACACCCTTCCCCCCCACAATGAGCCACCTGCACACCCTTCCCCACAACGAGCCACCTGCACACACTTCCCCCACAACGAACCACCTGCACACCCTTCCCCCCACAACGAGCCACCGGCACAACCCTTCCCCCCACAATGAGCCACCTGCACACCCTTCCCCCCACAACGAGCCACCTGCAACCATTCCCCTACAACGAACCACCTGCACACCCTTCCCCCCACAACGAGCCACCTGCACACCCTTCCCCCCACAATGAGCCACCTGCACACCCTTCGCCCACAACGAGCCACCTGCACACTCTTCCCCCCACAACGAACCACCTGCACACCCTTCCCTCACAACGAGCCACCTGCACACCCTTCCCCCCACAACCAACCACCTGCACACCCTTCCCCCCAAAATGAGCCACCTGCACACCCTCCCCCACTACGAGCCACCTGCACACCCTTCCCCCACAACGAGCCACCTGCACACCCTTCCCCCCACAATGAGCCACCTGCACACCCTCCCCCACTACGAGCCACCTGCACACCCTTCCCCCACAATGAGCCACCTGCACACCCTTCCCCCCACAACGAGCCACCTGCACACCCTTCCCCCACAATGAGCCACCTGTACATCCTTCCCCCACAACGAGCCACCTGCACACCCTTCCCCCACAACGAACCACCTGTACACCCTTCCCCCCAAACAAGCCACCTGTACACCCTTCCCCCACAACAAGCCACCTGTACTCCCTTCCCTCACAACGAGCCACCTGTACACCCTTCCCCCACAACGAGCCACCTGCACACCCTTCCCTCACAACGAGCCACCTGCACACCCTTCCCTCACAACGAGCCACCTGCACACCCTTCCCTCACAACGAGCCACCTGTACACCCTTCACTCACAATGAGCCACCTGCACACACCCTTCCCCCACAACGAGCCACCTGCACACCCTCCCCCACAACGAACCACCTGTACACCCTCCCCCCACAACGAGCCAACTGATCCGCATTTGAATAGTGATCCAGCAAGCTACTCCAACTTACCAGTTCTCCAAGAAATACCAGGCTGAAGTAGATGCATCGAAAACAGTGGTGCAGCCAGGACATCCTACAACAATCAGGAAGCAGCCCGTCGGAAGCTGTCATCTTCTCATATGTAAGTACTATAAGCCATCGAAAGCCTCACAACAAAGCACTGAATGTCCTCTGCCATCTCGCCTATGGAGAAGCCCAGAGAACACATAGTCATCCAGTGGATTCCGTCACACCGCAACATCCAGGACAATAAAAAGGCTGACTAACCGGAAGATAAAGGACATGGATGACCGCAAGAGGACCACGAAGGCTCTTTGAAGAGGTAAAAACACTCATGACAAAGAACAGAACAGACGATGGCTTCAGGGCCACACTGAGCTACAGCAGAATAGATGCCTGCTACATCCTGACCAGAACAGACGAAATGACCAATGCCAAATCGAGGACAGATCACTGCACTCTCAGACATCAACATCACAAGTCACATATCGATCCGGCCGGCACAGCTTTACTTTTCCGTCCCATTCGAGACATTTAGTTAAAGGGCTGAACAAACAAGGCTTACACATTTCTAATCCAACATTTTTGTTGTTGTAGTCAAAGCAGAGGCATGTATCAAACTTGTGTACTAGTTAACTAGGGAAAATTAAGTTCCCAGAAAGTGATGATGTCATTTTTGCACAATTGTGTGTGGTGTGTGTGTGTGTGTGTTGTCATTGTTTGAGTATCGCCTGACCACTTGTGTACAAGCTTTCATGCCGTATCTACATTATCTACAGGAAAATAAACCTAGTCGAGTTTGGTGTTAAAAGAATTGTCGGGAATTTGCCTATTCAGTCATTTCAAAAGCACAGATATATTACTTGATAATCTTCCCTGCCACTGTAGTAGAATTTGTGGCCTTCATGGTAAAACAACGCTTCCAGTCGAGTGTCAACATTGCCAGAACCAGAAGCTTCCCTGGAGCAGACATTGGAAGTGACCACGAAATGGTCCTCATGACATTCGCACTCCGCCTCAAAAACAACAAAAAGAAAGGAAACATCAGGTTAAAGTTCAATCTGGAGAAGCTAAAAGACCCTAACATAAAGGAAGCATTTCAAGCAAATATTGGAGGAAAATTTGCACCTCTACTTGTCCTGGCAAATGAAGACATCAACATAGAATCCTTCACCGACTCCTTCAACAAAGCTGTCACAGAAACAGCAGCAGAAGTGCTTGGTAAACATCGGCCAAAGAAGAATCCATGGGTCACCGACGAAATTCTGGAACTTTGTGACAAACGTCGTGAATTGAAAAACAAAAAGAACAACCCAGAAGGAAAAAGAGAGTACAATGATGTTAACAAGAAGGTTAAAACTGAGATGAAGGCAGCAATGGAAACTTGGATTGACAACCAATGCCAAGAGATTGATAATAATTTGAAAAACAACAACAGCAAGCAGCCTATAAAATTGTCAAGGACCTATCGGGAAAGAAACAAGCCAAGATAACAACGATCCATGACAAAAACGGTAAATGTCTCAACGATGATGAAAAGATACTACAACGATGGACAGAATACTGTTCTGAGCTTTACTCGCACAACGCTGAGGGAAATTCATCAATCCTTGTCGCACCGGAACCAACAAAATAACAGCAAGGATAATATAACACGTGATGAAATCATTAGAGCCTTATCACCAATGAAAGCAGGAAAATCGCCCGGTGTTGACAACATACCGGCAGAATTGATTAAGGCAGGAGGTGATCCAATGGTGGACATGTTACTTGCAATATGCAACAGAATCTGGGAAACCGGGGAATGGCCTACTCCCTGGACGCAGTCACTTATCATCACGCTACCAAAGAAAGACAACCTACAGCAATGCCAAAATTATCGCACGATTAGCCTCATCAGCCACCCAAGCAAAGTTATGCTGAAAGTAATCCTAAATAGACTGAACCCACAAGCAGAAAAGATCATCGCTGAAGAACAGGCGGGGTTCAGGCCAGGACGAAGTACCATAGAACAAATATTCAACCTAAGAATACTGTGTGAGAAGTACAACCAAAACCAACAACATCTGTACCACGTATTCATAGACTTCAAGAAGGCCTTCGACCGAGTGTGGCACGAAGCATTATGGGCAACAATGAAACTCTCCAACATCAATGCCAACCTCATCAGAACTATTGAAAGCCTCTACAATAAAGCCACCAGTGCCGTTTTCTTCGGTAACAACATAGGCGAGTGGTTCCGAACTACCGTTGGGGTGCGACAGGGCTGTCTACTCTCCCCCACACTTTTCAATGTCTTCCTTGAGAGAATTATGACCGATGCGCTAGAAGACCATGAAGGAACTGTAACCATTGGAGGGAGAATCATCACCAACCTCCGTTTTGCCGACGACATAGATGGACTAGCTGGAAACGAACAAGAGCTAGTGCACCTGATCAACAGACTCAACAACACCTCTGCTGATTATGGCATGGAAATAAGTGCGGAAAAGACAAAGGTCATGACTAACAACCCAATCGGCTTTACCCAAGACATAACCATCAACAGCAAAAAGCTTGAACCAGTCAACACATTTAAGTACTTGGGGGCAACAATCTCAGATGAAGGATCAAGACTGAAATCATCTCAAGAGTCGCTCAGACCACAGCTACGCTATCTAAGCTAACGCCTCTTTGGAGAAATAAAAACATCTCCATCAGCTCAAAGATTAGACTGATGCGATCCTTAGTCATGGCGATATTCTTATATGCTTGTGAGTCATGGACGTTGAAATCAGACCTTGAGAAAAAGATCCAAACAATGGAAATGAGGTGCTTCAGACGACTCCTTGGCATCTCATACAGAGATCACATCAGCAATGTGGAAGTTAAAAAGCGCATCGTGAATGAAATTGGTCCATATGTCGATCTCCTAACCTCAGTAAAAAGACGCAAACTGAAATGGTATGGACACATCACACGATCAACAGGCCTTGCCAAGACAATCATGCAGGGCACAGTACCAGGACAAAGGCGAAGAGGTCGACAAAGGAAAAGATGGGAGGATAACATCACGGAATGGACAGGCCTGCGGCTGAGAGACACATTGCGGAGGGCGGAGAACAGAGAGGAATGGAGAAGGATGGTTGTCACTGCTTCAGGGGTGCCCCTACGGACCGACGTCTAAGGGACCAAGTCAAGTCAAGTCAAGATATATTACATTTTTCATGACAACTACTAATTATCAAACTAACAGCCCCACTTGTAATGGCCCGCTCAGCAATGCCGTACACATTGTTGCCAGACCGGCTTTACACAGATGACATTCAGTTCGCCGAGTACAGCACGGTTGGCTGGCTGATGGGGAGCAGCCTGCAGAAAACACCCCTTTCCCTGAC
>CM031618.1:34069969-34082469 GCA_018398815.1 Conus ventricosus
TTGGGGGGTTTGGGGGGGGGTTGGGGGGGGGTTTGGGGGGGGGGGGGTTTTTGGGGGGGGGGGGGGGGGGGGGGGGGGGGGGGGGATGAGGGAGGGTAAGCTTTTGCCATTTTCCATTCCACTTTAAAAATCCCCGCGCTCCCAAACCTCCCACCCCCCAAACCCAACCCCTTACCCTCCCCCCACTCAAAAACCTTCCCCCCCCCCAACCCACCCCACCCCAAACCCGCACCTCCACCCTTTTTGGGCCGCGCTTCTCTCCCGGTCAAGGCACGCCCTCTGTTTGTGGGGGGGGGGCTGGCCATGTCGACCGACACAGGCCTGCGGCGGCCCTTATGACCCGGAAAAGAAGATCAGGGGAGTGTGACGACTTTCCCGGTGTGTTTGGGGGAAAAGGCAACACATCTTTGCGCAAGGGCCCCTTTCCCACCGCGAAACATGCTCTGGGGCTTTGCTTCCTTTTTGCGTTTAAAACCAAAAAATGGCAAATTTTTTGGAGATTTTTCTATAGGGGGTTTACACCATCAATTCATAAGCCAGGGGGCCCAAGAAAACTTTCCCGTTTTATAGAAAAGACAGAAACAGCGGGGACCTTCTAATAATTTCGGTTGTTTCTTCTTCTTCTTTTTTTATAAATTACCATGCCTTTCATTTTCATCTCAAATCATCATCATCACTTCTTTTTCTTTCTTCTTCTTTTTCTTCTTCAATCTTCATGTCGTCGTCATAATCATCCCCACCCCTTCATCATCATCAAAACATTTTCCCTTCTTTTCTTCTTTTCTTCTTTTTTTCTTCTTTTTCCCCCCCAAAGGCCCCCCAAAAGGGGCAAGAAGAAGGCTGTTGTACGGCAAAGGAACCTAAAGTAACCAATAGTTTCCCCTCGCGTGTTCTGGGGCCCAGAAGGTCTTTGTTTTTTCCCTTTTGATTTTGGGGAAAACCCCCACTGCAGGAAGTTTTTCCACAGCCACTGGGGCGTGTCCGCATGGGAAACCTGAAGACGCCCGTGGGTTTTTTGTAAAAAATTTGTGAGGGAAAGGGGGGGTGGCCGTGGCAATTGGGTCTGCAACGGTTGTTTTTCCCCCCCTTTTCCCTTCGGATTTTCTGCCCAACGGTACGCTAGATAAACCCCGGGCAGACAGTTGAACAGGTAGGGAAACCAAACTCTAGGTTTTTGTAAACTTGGGATGTTTCGTGTTTTGTCTGCCAGACAATAAAAACCCAATTCAAAAGCACAGGGGCCAAGCTTTTTTGGGAAACGATTTAAGAAGCCCAAAGGGTTTGTTTTTAATTTTTGTTTTTATGTTGTTGGTTTTTGATTTTTTTTATCGTTGTTGTTTTTTGTTGTTGTTTTCTTTGCTGTTGTTGTTATCTTGTTGTTTTTTGTTGTTGGTGGGGTTGGTTGGGGGTGGGGGTGGTGTGTGCGTGGTTTTTTTTGGGTGTGGGTGTTTCTTTTTTCGTGCGCACAGGCACAAAAACTTGGCCCTTTACAGCACCCCCGGACACAACAGAAAGGGAAACCCCCTCCCCGCAGGTGAAGCCCAGGGGGAAAGGATTGTGGGGAACAAAATCGCGTCCAGGGGGAAAGTTGCCTTTAAAACGTTGTGCCCGAGTGAAGGTGGGGAGTATTCACCCAGTCCCGCCTTTTTTAAACCCGGGGAACCCTTTCCCCAACTTCCCTCCCCGGGACCGCTACCGGGACAGGAAAATTGAATGCGCAGAGAGAGAGAGAGAGGAGCGGGGGAGGGGGGGGGGTTGGGGAGAGAGGGGAGAGAGAGAGAGAAGGGGAAGAGGGGGGAGAGAGGGGAGAGAGAAGGGGGGTGGGGGGGGGGGGTTTGGGGGGGGGGGGCCCAAAAATTTTTAAAGGGGGGAAGATGATTTTAAAAGGAGAAGAGACATGCAAATAAAACTGTCCTCCCCCCTTTGAAGAAAGCTGCTTTCCCCCCTTAAGAAAGCAAAACCCAAGGAACAAAAAAGTTTATTTGGCCTTTTTTCACTTGATCACAGACGGGAGACCTTAGCCTCAACTCTGCCCCGACACCTTTAAATGCCAGCGCCCCAAAACCTCATCGCTGTGACCTTCCTTCTTGCAGAAAACCGAGATCTTTCGTTCACCACAATATGGGGAATTTTATCTTGACGTGTTTTAAAGGAAATCTGGGTTAGCCAGTTATTTTTAACAATAATTCCCCCGTTTTTGAAATGCACCAAAAAACGGGTCCCCAAAAAACGGAAATTATAAAAACCCAAAAAAAACAGCCCGAAAAAGAAAAATTTAAATTTTTCGTTAAAAAATTTTTGTTTTGTAACGCAAATGTCAATAAACCCGTGCTAACTTAAAAAGACAGGGACTTTGAAACTTTAAAATGGTTTGGGGGCCCGGAATGTCTATTGGTAGAGCCCGGACTCGTAATCGGGGCTTGGGGGTTCAAAACTCCCCCGGGGCCCTTTTTCGGTACGGGGGATTTTTCCCCCCGGAAAGTTTTTCATTGGTTCGCCCCCAAATTTCCCAACGTCCTTAAAAATGACCTTTTTCCGGGGGTTTCGTGTTTTAACCAAAGGATAACACCCTTTGAAAACCCACACGCAAACCCCACCCACCAATTTTTGGGAAAAGGGAAAGGCCGTTTACCTTTGGGTTATGGTTTGACACTTTTCACATGGGCATGCCACCCCCCATATTGGGAGAAAGGGCCCCTTTTTTGGCGGGATGAAAACGGTCATACACACAAAACCCCACCCTTTTTTAAGGCAGTTTGGGAAAAAAAAACCCTTGCCCCCTAAAAGGGAGGTCCGCAGTGTTATCACCGCAAAAGCGGAGAAAAAAAAAACCCTTCCCGGGTTTTAGTTTTTGGCCTGCTTTGGGTAAAACATTAAATTTTTTTGGTTCACGTTTTCTTTTTTTTCCCCGGAACAAACTGCTTTTCCCAAAAGTTTTAGAAAGTCACACCGGGAAATTTTGTTGGGGGAAGAAGGGGGGGGGGGGGGGGGGGGGGGGGGGAAAGGGGATGTTGTCGTGGTCTTTAAAAAAAACAAACTTTTTCTTTATTTTAAACACGTGCGGCATAGATATGCCCATTCTTACATTCCGTTGAAAAGGGGGAAATTGGGTTTCCTTTTTCCAGGGTTTGTCCCTATATGGGGTTTCCCTTTTTGGTTTTTTTAGACCAGCCTTAATTAAAAATTTTTTTCCAAACCATCCTTTTTTTTTATTTTGTTTTAATTTGTTTTGGATCTTTTTGTTTTTTTTTTTTTTTGGGGGGGGGAGGGGGGGGGGGGGAAACCCTTTTTGAATTTTTTAATTTAAATTTTTTATATTTTTTTTTTTTTAAAATTTTTTTCCCTTTTTTTTTTTTAAAAAAGGGGTTTAAAGGGGTTTTTAAAAGGGTTTGAAAATTTTTTTTTTTGCTTGGGGAATTTTTTATTGATTTTTTTTGGGGTTGGGTTGTGGTGTTTTTCTTTGGGGGGGGGAAGGGGGGATGTATTTTTGGGAAACCTTTTAATGGTATTCATGCCTTTTTAAATATGTTCGGGTAACGGGGACTTAGGGAATCGGGTTTTAAAGGCCCCTTTAAGGGCAAAAAAAAAAAGGCTTTCCGGACCTGTTCGGGGGAATATTAAAATAGGGCAAACGGGGAAAAAAGCTCAATGGGGCACGTTCAGGGAATGGGGGCAAATTCAGGGCAAAAAGGCACAGTTCGGGGAAATTTGGGGCACGGTTAAAGGGAAATGGGGCAAAAGTTCGGGCAAAAGGGCACATTCGGGGCCAACAGGGCAGTAGGAAAAGGGCCCCAAGTTCATTTTGCTTTTAGGGGTTTCAATTTCAGGCCAAAGGCACTTTTTCCGGAAAATTTTCCAAGGGAACTTTTTCCCGGGGCCCTTAAGGAAAAATGCCCAGGGAAATTTAGGGCATATTTAAAAAATTTTCAGGGCAGTCGGGCCACGTTCAGGGCATTAGGGCCATTTTCGGGGAAATTCAGGGGCACAGCAGGCAAAAGGGCACTTTTAAGGGCAACAGGGCACATTTTAAGGGAATATTCGGGGGGCCAAGTTAAAGGCAATCAGGGCACAGTTAAAAGGGCTTAGGGCAAGTTCGGGGCATAGTTCGGGGCCCAGCGGGGCCCCTTTCGGGGAAAAAGGGCACATTCAGGGCTTTTGGGCACATTAGGGTTTTTAGGGCCCCGAAAGGGTTTTTCGGGGAAAAAGGTTCAGGCACAGTTGGGGGCAATAGGGAAACAGTTCAGGGAAATTCGGGGCCATTTTCAGGGCCGGGTTGGGGAAACCGGGGGCACATTTCCCGGGAAATTCGGGGCACAGTTCAGGGCAAAAAGGCAATAGGGCCTTTTTTAAGGGTAATTGGGCCAGTTAAAGGGCAGTAAGGGCACGGGTCAGGGCACATTTCCCCAGGGCAATTGGGGGCCCACATTTCGGGGGCAATGGGGCCCACAGTTCGGGGGCACATTTTTCAGGGCAAATACACTTTTCAGGGCAATGGGGGGCACATTCGGGCAATGGGGCACATTTCGGGACAATCGAAATTTTTTAAACAGTTTTAGTTTTGTTTTTTTTCAAGGTTTAATACTTTTGATCGAATTGCAAGAAATTGAACTTTAAAATCATTTCCCTAGGGGTTTTTAAAATTGGTTGTGTACCTTTTGATTACAGAAAGGGGTACAAGATGATCAGGAACAACAGGTGAAGGGTCCCTTTTTTAAAGATGAACCAAGAGAAAAGAAAATTTTTTCCCAAAAATACTTTACGATTTATAAAAATTTCACAGCAGAAAAAAAGGAAGAAAACACTCCCACTTTCCACGGACGGTGATGGGGGGTTTTTTCAAAAAAATTTTTTTAAAATTTTTTGTAAACACCCAAAGGGGAATGGAAACTTTTGAAGGGAATCAATAACGACAAAACAAAATTTTGGAACGTTTCATAGTGAAAAGAAGAAAAAGGGAACGCTGGGTTTTTCCCTTTAAAAAGGCAGAAAAGAAAACAAAATTAAAAAAGAAATATACAAAAGTTTTGACGGGTTCTTTCGGTTTTTTAAAAAAAAAAAAAAAAAACCCAACCCAAAAATAGAAAAAGCATAAAAACAAAAGCTTTCCCCCGGTTCTTTTTCAGCCCTTTCCAATCCAAAGGGATGTCTTAAACACAATTTCAAACTTTACCCCAAAAAAATTTGACCCGAAAACCCAAAAAAAACCAGTTTTCCCCGGGGGGCGAAAAAATCCAAATTTTACGTTAAAACCCAAATACAGCGGCGAGTCGTTTTTCCCGTGCGGGAAAACCATTTGCCTAAAGGGGGCCAACCTTTTTTCCTTTTACGTTTTTTTTTTAAATTAGGCCAAGCACTTCTCACGGGGCCCTAAACGCGCGTTTTTGTCTTTGGGAAAAAGTAAAAATCGGGCCGGGACCAGGTCCCTCACTGGAGTTTTTTGGGTTTCATTTAAAATTTTCCTATTTCACTTTTTAAAAAAACTTTTTGTTATTTTTTTGCACTTTTCGTGTTCCATAAAGGAATGGTTTCCAAAAGGCGGGACAGAATCAGTCTTAAAAACCATTGTTCAAAAAGGAACAGAAACGATCCGTTTTAAAATTAAGGGGAATCTCGCAAAAAGGAAAGGCTGAAGTAAGGGTAGGGTTTTTATCTTAAAACCGACTAAAAAGAAGGGTTTGGCCCGGCTTTGTTAATACCGCGAAAGCCCAAGTTTCCAAACAAAATACTATTGATGTAATAGAACTCGGGCCAGTCTTTTGAAGAAAAAAATCGGCTGTTTCAATTTTAAATTTGCTAGATTTCCAAAAAAGCGTTCGTTTCTGTCTCAAGCTGCTTACGGGGGCCATTTTGCGAAAAAGAAAACAAAGAAAAAAACAATTGCTTAGTTTCAAACCTGCACACTTTAAACAAAGTTTCGCGGGGGAAAGTGGCGATAACATTCCAAAATTTATAGGCTATATTCGGGTTTACTGGGGGTTCGAAGAAAAGAAATTAGTGCAGCCCAATAAATTTTTCGTTTTAAAGAACTTTGATAGTTAGAACGGACAATGGAAAGCACCGCGCAATTTCCCATCACCGGGAAGGCCATCGAAAATTTTTATCGTCCCATTTGTGAAATGTGGTTTTCCCGTTAAAAAATGCAGTGGGTTTGAAAGAACCAGCTTAGAACTGTCACATTCATCAAAAGCCCTTGGAAGACTGTGAAAAAAGGAAAAAATTCCCTATTGTTTTTCAAAAAGGAGGATTTTGGAAATCCCAAGATACGTTTCTTTTGATGGGGTTAAAATTTGCGGAGGGGGAAATTGGTATAAAATCCCTTTGGGTGTGTTTTTTAAACACGGGTTTTTTCTTTTTTTGGGGGTTTTTTTGTTTTTTTTCTGGGGTTTAAAGTGATTTTGGGCCAACGAAAAACCAAAAAAATTTGTGGGTTTTTTTAAAGGGTTTTGAACACCTAAAAAACAACTGGGTTATTGTTTTTTTTTTTCAAAAAAAGGGTTCAAAACTCCAATTCTTTTTAGGCATTTAAAAAAATGTAGGACCCCTTCCCAACATCAAAAAAGGCACTTTTAAAATTTTTTCAATAAAGGCCAAAATTTGGGGGTGGAAAGAACGGCAAACAAGTTGATCTATGACAAGATGAGACGATTTTCCTTTCCATTACTGGTATTGTAGGGGGTTTTGGAATTATTGTTTTAAAAATAAACGGGAATGGATAATTAAAATTCACCCCAACAACGCCTGGGGTTTTGCGGGGCCCCCCCTTAGCCTAGATGGACCAGGAAAAAACAACATTCACCCAAAATTTTAAAAAACACCCATTGTCAAATTTGGTTTTTTACAAACTTTTTTTAAATAAACCCCCCCCCCCCCCCCCCACCCCCCCCAACCCCCCCCCCCCCCCCCCCCCCCCCCCTCCCCCCCCCCCCCCCCCCCCCCCCCCCCCCCCCCCCTATTTCCATTTCCCTTCGCCCTTTTCTTTCCCTAAATTTTTCCCCCGAAAAAAGTTTTTTTTCCTTACTTTTTTTGAATGCGAGAAAAACTCCCTTAAATGAAAACCCCAATGCTTTCCCCTAAGGGAGCATTGTAAGTAAAAAAAAAGAGTCCCGTTTTTTTTAATGAATTTTTTCTTTTTACTTTTTTCCCACTTTGCTAGGGCGAAACAAGCCCAAACCCGTATACATGCAGCAAAAGGCTGCTGAGTTGTCCTTATAAAAAAAAACGATGGCGTGTTCGTGAATTCATCTTTTTAAGAGCATGTAACGCACGAACCGGGGAAAGATCAGCACGACATTTATTAAGAAAGTACGGATACACTTCTTCCAGACTGTTGTCATCCTGAGACTTGCTGTGTTTGAAAATGTCGACAAGTTACTGTCAACTGCCTCGTCAGCAGATGTATGTGTAGGCTGTAGAGGACTGCTAGTGGGCTGTTAGGTAACGGCATAGAGATATATGTGTAGGCTGTAGAGGACTGCTAGTGGGCTGTTAGGTAACGGCATAGAGATATATGTGTAGGCTGTAGAGGACTGCTAGTGGGCTGTTAGGTAACGGCATAGAGATGTATGTGTAGGCCGTAAAAGACTGCTAGTGGACTGTTAGGTAGCGGCATAGAGATATATGTGTAGGCCGTAAAAGACTGCTTGTGGACTGTTGGGTAACGGCATAGAGATGTATGTGTAGGCCGTAAAAAGACTGCTAGTGGGCTGTTAGGTAACGCATAGAGATGTGTGTGCATGCTGTAAAAGACTGCTAGTGAGAGGGGTGTTAGGTAACGACATAGAGATGTATGTGCAGGCCGTAAAAGACTGCTAGTGGGCTGTTAGGTAACGGCATAGAGATATATGTGTAGGCCGTAAAGACTGCTTGTGGACTTTTAGGTAACGGCATAGAGGTTATGCATAGAGCAAACAACAGGCCTGCCTGAACTCACCTCTAACTGACGTCAGGTGCATAGAGCAAACAACAGGCCTGCCTGAACTCACCTCTAACTGACGTCAGGTGCATAGAGGCAAACAACAGGCCTGCCTGAACTCACCTCTAACTGACGTCAGGTGCATAGAGCAAACAACAGGCCTGCCTGAACTCACCTCTAACTGACGTCAGGTGCATAGAGGCAAACAACAGGCCTGCCTGAACTCACCTCTAACTGACGTTAGGTGCATAGAGGCAAACAACAGGCCTGCCTGAACTCACCTCTAACTGACGTCAGGTGCATAGAGCAAACAACAGGCCTGCCTGAACTCACCTCTAACTGACGTCAGGTGCATAGAGGCAAACAACAGGCCTGCCTGAACTCACCTCTAACTGACGTCAGGTGCACAGAGCAAACAACAGGCCTGCCTGAACTCACCTCTAACTGACGTCAGGTGCACAGAGCAAACAACAGGCCTGCCTGAACTCACCTCTAACTGACGTCAGGTGCACAGAGCAAACAACAGGCCTGCCTGAACTCACCTCTAACTGACGTCAGGTGCCAGGTCTTATAGCACTCACCCATGATTTGACCTTTAAACCAGCACTCGCCCATGATTTGACCTTTAAGCCAGTTAGGCTTCCCCATGGTGTCCCTCCAGACGTGCACATGAAACATTGGAGATCAACCTTCAGACACAATGCAGTCTTAGAATAATTCTACCACCCTGTCTACATACACGTTGCACTGTACTGGAAACATTTGCCACACCTTGAGTATATTTAAGGTTTGTTGCTTGTCAATAACTTCCTAAACCATCTGACAGAAAAATGCCCTCCTAGGAGACCACTATGATTCTACACTCAAAAAGCAGTGAACATGACAACCAGACATTTACGTGGGGCCCACAAGTCTCTTGAATACACCATGCTTAGTATCCATATATTGTTGATGGTGTCATTAATAGGATCCTTTCGAGAACTGAAATGATTGGTTAAGGGTTATTGTATGAGAGCTAATGCACGATCTAATATCGGTCTTAATAAGATCCTGCAATGCGTACTCAGACGATTTCGTGGACTCTGTAACATTTGCTGTGTATTTACAATTGTGGCGTGAGACTTCAGGGACGTTACGCTCAACAGGAAGGGGATTCCCCTCTCAGTGATAGGGAAGATCACTAGTTGCCACTTTTCCTGTTTAAAGGGAGATCATTAGCGAACATCTCTCTCACTTTCACGCCCCCATGTCGACTGCAGTGCTTGGCAAGGAGCTGGGCCCCGAGTCAGACAGTGGGGAACTGATGACTTTAGCACTCTCACGCAGGCTCCGGATGTTGCTGCGGGAAAACGAAAAGAAAAAAGAAGAGAAGCATAACAGAGGAAAGAGAGGAGTGTTCGACAAAGTGTTGTGCCAAACGAGAAGTGTGTCAGCTTCAAACCACTGTGAAGACAGGCTGCTTGGAAACAGGATACCCTTCTCCTCTGAAGGGCCAGACAAGATCGGCGTTAGACAGAGAGGCGTGAAAACGTGGGAACGAAACTCACACACACAG
Source organism: Conus ventricosus (assembly GCA_018398815.1). Taxonomy (NCBI): domain Eukaryota; kingdom Metazoa; phylum Mollusca; class Gastropoda; order Neogastropoda; family Conidae; genus Conus; species Conus ventricosus. The sequence goes on from CM031618.1 coordinate 34,079,437, forward strand.
GCGTACATGGACTCACAAATACACATACAAACACACATACAAACGCGCGTGCGCGCACGACTCACGTGCGAAATCTCGCACGCACAGACACACATACACGAACACACACACACACACACACACACACACACACACACACACACACAGAGCGAGAGAGAGAGAGAGAGAGAGAGAGAAGAGAGAGAGAGAGAGGAGAGAGAGAGAGAGAGAGATGAGCAAACCGTTTTTCTTTCTTAATTTTTTTCGTTTCTGAGCTCTTTATATTTCCTTGTTATGAAAGCAATACACATTAGTATAACGAGGATACATGCAATTACATGCATGAATAATTTGGACATCATCACAACCAAATCGATTTCAATATAGCTTGTGTCAATCACAAATAATTGCCTTAGAAAATAACACGAGGTTTTTAACAGTATTTATTTGTTTTGTGTAAAACTAATTAAAGATTAATTTTATAAAAACAATATTCTTTAATGGTAGAATTTCTTCTTCTAGTACTGCAGTGAGTGTATGTAGGAATGCGTCAACTTTTTTGTATGGCTACAGATCAAACCAGAAATAAAGTAAACTGGAGTGTATGTAAGAAATCATAATAGTTGCTTATGCCACTCGCAGTGTATTGCATTATACCAATTTTTTTAAAATATCCAGTAAATGTCTATGTTTTTCTCAAGTGTGTTTCTGATACATTTCCCGTACAAGTGGTGGTATTCTTAATCCTACATGTTTAATTACTTTATGAATTGAAGGTGTTCACAGTTATATTCATGTATTTTGGTTTTGTTGTCTTATCCCATCAAGGCCAGTCGATATTAAACGACAGTCTAGCTTAGTCATGCCATCATGAAAGGTCTTCTAATTCTTTCAAGAGATCTTGAGAAACTGCCCAACATGACAAGAAGTAATTCATGGTTTCAACATCATACAAGTCGTAGCGATCATTCCCAAACAGACCCATTCTAGTTAAGTTAAAGTTTTGAACTACAAAAAATAATTCACATTTTGAGTTGAAACATTTTTATTCTCCCCCCCCCCCCCCCTCCCCCTCGCCACCCCGTACATTCTAGAAGATTATTTCCCAATCGTCTGAGATCCATAATTTGTTTTCCATTTAAAAAGTGACTTCGTACGAAATACGTCAGTTTTAACTTGGAAACGTTTGGTGTAAATATTTCGTTCTTAAAATTGCTGTGATTTGTAACCCTTTATCACTGTCATTCTTTTGGTCTGTTTCAAGATGTTCTGTTTGTGTGACTGATTAAGTCAGTCACCTATTCCATGGGTAGGGGTTTAAGCGACTGAGATAATCTGTCTGGAGTCTTTGCTCTTTTATCTTTTTGATGGCACAATCTACCATTGTGCGAATACAACTTACACGTCATTAACCAGGCTTATTTAGTTACAACTTAAACTTCATTAACCAGGCTTATTTAGTTACAACTTAAACGTCATTAACCAGGCTTATTTAGTTACAACTTAAACGTCATTAACCAGGCTTATTTAGTTACAACTTAAACGTCATTAACCAGGCTTATTTAGTTACAACTTAAACGTCATTAACCAGGCTTATTTAGTTGCAAAGTGAGGAGACTGAAACGTTTATTAATAATGTTTCCCCGCTTAAAGATTACCACCCATCATTCCCCCCCCCCCCCCCCCCCCCCCCCCCGCCCCAGACCCCCCTCCGTGAAGCTGTCTCTCTTCCTCCTCATCTTTTAATGAAAAGAAAGTTGGAGCCGTTTTCTTTACGTTTGTCCTGATAACACGTTCAGCTGCATCACTTTCGTTGTAGCCTGAACCGGTGTGAGCATCAGACTGGAACAGGATATGAACACACCTTTTAAACACCGACTGCATTTAAGAACTCCTTCATTTACTACTCAAGAATGTCTTTGAATCATATTGATTTACTTCAGGACGAAGTGCCACTAAAACCATTTTCCATTTTACGATTTCTGTATTCAATGTTCCAATGCATCAAAATTTCAAATGTTCGCAACAAAGCGTGTATAGCGGTATTTAATTGTACCTCATCTTTGTTTTCAACTTAATGTACATTGGCGCATATGTTAACACTGATGGATGCTGTTTCGGTGATTGGGAGGGTAGAACCAGAACAGTCAGAGAGGAGAGAGTTGTAACGTTCTCGTAGACTGGACAGGTCACAAGATTTTGCTGTTTCACAGACACTGCAAGATGTTGAGCACTTTCATACCATGACAAATGAATGTAGATTACGGAACAAGTAGGGTGACACTTTCTCCCGTGATGAAATTTATCACACGCCCATAACTCTCAACGAATTTAGTAGACATAGCAACACAGACCACACAGAACAAAGCGGCATCCTCGGTAAAGGATTTGCGCGGCCCGCTATGGCCCGATATTGCGCGGCCCGCAAACCCTAACCCTAACCCTAACCCTACACTGTCGCGCAATAGCGGGCCCGCGCAATAGCGGACCCACGCAATCCCGCAATAGCGGGCCCGCGCAATAGCGGGCTGACGCCCCTGACACGCATACTACACGGCAACAACAGCTGGAGAAATGAACCAATACAGATTCACAATGATTCAAGACTGGCACAGTCTTTTGAGATCTTGAATATAGTCAAACTCAGAGGCACGAACAGGTAACCTCGGTTTGACTGATGTGCAAGAACATTTAAAACGAGCCAGGAAATAATAAAGAGTAAATAACGAACAAGTACGATAACTCTTTCTCCCATGATGACATTGGTGAATAAGTTACCTTACTTGTTCGTTGTTTACTCTTTTACCATTTCCTTGCCTCTTTCACGATTTCCTTTCAACAAGTGACAGGAGGGTTTGCTGTAGGTGGGTTGGTTATCCTTGGACTGATCTCACTGGGCAAGGCCTGCTTTTGTTCTACATCATTACAATCTTAGTTCCCACGTCCTTGCAGCCGCATCCAGCCACATCAGAAACAGTCAGACCTCAGCCACTCCTACTCCGTCGCCTCCACCCGTCTCCCCCCCCTCCCCACACACACGCACGCACGCACGCA
>CM031618.1:34092469-34098514 GCA_018398815.1 Conus ventricosus
CTCATTCTGTCAGGGGGTGAGACTATTGATTGTTGTCACTGCCTCATTCTGTCAGGCAATGAGACTAGTGATTGTTGTCACTAACTCATTCTGTCAGGGGGTGAGACTATTGATTGTTGTCACTGCCTCATTCTGTCAGGCAATGAGACTATTGATTGTTGTCACTAACTCATTCTGTCAGGGGGTGAGACTATTGATTGTTGTCACTAACTCATTCTGTCAGGGGTGAGACTATTGATTGTTGTCACTAACTTATTCTGTCAGGGGGTGAGACTATTGATTGTTTTCACCGACTCATTCTGTCTCTGACTCATTCTGTCAGGGGATGAGACTATTGATTGTTGTCACTGACTATTGATCGTTTTCACTGACTCATTATGTCAGGGGATGAGACTATTGATTGTTTTCACTGACTTCTTCAGTCAAGGAATCCGGGTATTGTCTGTTTTCAATTGACTCATTCTGTCTGGGAGTTAGTTCCTGACCGTGGTCAGTTACTCTCTGTTAAGGAGTTAAAATACCCGTTTTAACCGACTCACTTTATCAGGAATTGAAGGTACTTGACCTTCTCCGTTGGTCTTCAGGTAAGACACAAACGAATAGAACAACGAAAATTCACTTAGCTTTGATCGCTTCAGAGTTCAGCACAAGGAAGAAGGCGTTTGTGTCTTACCTGAAGAAGACCTAAGAGGTCGAAACGCGTAGTGTTTTGTCTTGTGACTCCTTCGTCCACGTTTTCTCTGGGCGGTTCGCTAACATTTATTTAAGAGTTGTTTAGATTTCCGCCTGCAGTCGTCTCACTTTGCAACTAGACGTTCTGCATTGACTCTCTCTATCAGAGACTTAGTGTATTGACCGTTTCTACTTATTACGCTCAGTCAGGAAATGAGCGTATTGACCCGCCTTGTCCATTGACTCACCCAACTGGAGTGAACCCGTTGACTGTGTGTGTTTTTCTGACATTGTCGAACCCCTGGAATGAGTACGTTTTATACGGAGTCTGCTTTTAATGTCGGTGTGTCTACCAAACGACAGTATGCACGGCCCCAATATAATGATGAATTTTGAAAAAAAAAATAAATAAATAACTAAAGAGTATTGAAAAAAAAAACATGCACCGAATTTGGGATCCTAAACTTGATGCAGGGAGGGAGAACATTTTTAATACCCTTCATCTCGTCGAAATAGACTCGCCGAGGTTGTCTGTCATGCGCATGGGTCAGATAAAGATATCGATTTAAGTATCCCACTGTCACGGTCGCTAAAGCCGGACGGCCCTACCCCCTACCACGCCTATCTCCACACTAGAGCAGGACAAAACCGGCACACACTAACACAGTTTACCATCATACGCACTTCTTATTTCACCCACACCTCAGGCGGCCCCCACTCACTGTCCATCCACACCACAACCGGTATCCCACTCTTCCTGACCCGTACTACCCTACTACCGACCCTGAGACCCCTAACTATACTAAAAACCACAGTGCGGTATATCACTGCGACCTAGGGACGACAGCGATAGCCCGCACCGTGGTGGCTAAAACGAATAGGGACAAGGCATAAACCCAAGGGCCTCTAAACTTAAACTGTCCCACCCCACACCTTCCCGAGGACCCACCTTCTCTTTTGACCGGGACCACATCGCACTGGTCACTGCGTCCTACGGAGGACAACGACAGTACCTACACTGTGGTGGCCATACGTCCAAAACGGAGGCAGTAGCTCCACCCTTTCCACTACCTACCGCGCCACCCCTTCTACAACACCCATGGGAAACCTATCACGGCCCAGAAAGCTTCCAGGTCCTTGTCATGACCTGGGGACCCTCACAGACTGACTCTCCACGGATGACTCGCTCCTCAGCGCTGTCCGTGGACTCTCGCAGGATGACTCCCCGAGACTCTACACCCCGGCGCGACCGGGGCTCCGCAGGTCTGACTCTCCCCCGCGCTGGCAACACCTCTGACGGACCCGCCGGACACAAAAGGGTGAGGGAAGGCCTGGATGGCAGTGCCCTTCGACGAGTCGGGGGCTGAAGGACGCCTCCTCTCTTGAAGGCCCCGCCGGACACTGTGGGGTGAGGAGGCCTGGTGCAGGCCTCTCACAGGAAGCCCGAACAGGGAAGAGCAACAGGTGGATGGGAGGACTCCGGAAGGAACTCGGTAGCGGGGAGAGCTGCCCAGACGGCTGGCGGCCTGGATGGTCTCCCTTCTGGGAAACCGAAAAAAGCAGCAGGCAAGGGCCAACCGCGCTCTGCACCTACGGGGGGCGCGGCATTCCCTGCGGTGGTCTGACCCCGCTCCGGCCGGAACAGGATACCACCTGTGACACTACTGTAGGCCACACTGTAATGTAGCTACTACCCGAGCTCATCAAGGATAAGTTCCTGGTAGGTGCATTAATCTACATCTCCGTTGCCTCCCCTCCACTCGGGCATGGCAGTGGCCCCTTGAATTTCGATACACCCCCCCCCAACATTCTCGTATGGGGGTTAACACCTCCATTGGCAACCCTTACAATCGCAGTAAACCCCTATTCTCCTGAGCCCCATCCACGTATTAACATGAAATTTTGGCTCAACATCTGAAATTATGACACACTATTCTCGGAGAAAAAAACAATCAAGCAATCCAACACGGACTCCATCGGGTCCCTTAGGAAATACAAATAAACTAGGAATGGGCACTTCTCACCTAGGAAATGTTTCCACACAGTAAATCAGTAAGGTTAGTAATACAATCTTTCAAAAACAAACAACATAAAAAAACAAACAAAAAAAACTTTAACTCTTAGCGGTTCACAGTTCTTAGATGTTATACAGAGCGAATCGGCTCGCCGCCATACGCCTTCATATTCTTACCCCTCTTTGCCACTTGTCAAATATCAGCTATATCAAAATGATTTGTTTCGCCAAAAATTTCCATTCCAGCACCCACTCTGTCATCTCCTTGTCAGATACACAGTGGTTAATCTCGGGGGTTTATGCCAAGGACACAACATTACTTTATACACTATTACATGTGCAAATTTTTTTTTTTCTTCCTTTTTTTTTTCCGTTTTGTATCCTGTCAACTGCGAGCTACCCGCTTACAACTTTACCTTTCCCTTCTTTCCGTCTACTTACAAATCATAACGGACGTCTCCCTACACCTAAAAGATATCTTTCTCCAACCCTATTATGTCAACAACCACATACATCCTGCATTGTGTGTTCGACTGTCTTTTACTTACAATAAAACCAAGCCCAAAACCCAAAACCACTTCTATAACCCTATGAACTCACTGTCTGTACCAAACGCTTATCGTCACAGATACAGTCTGACGCGCCACGAACCGCGTCGAGAACAAGAACCATGATCGTAACGAAAGTGAAAAGACACATATGACTTGATAGTCCGACCGTACTCCAGTATAAAACATCGGATCCAATTAGCTTGGCCCCACTGCCGTTAACCAATTCCAATGTGTTGCAGGTAACTCCGAAATCGTACTCACTTTAATGAACTATACTATTCACCATGAAATTGAGCAAATCCCCTCAAAGCGGATTCACGAGACCTTGCACTGAATCCTACAATGATCTCCACAAAATAACCTGTATTACTTTTCCTGCTCACCCTGAGAATTAACATAAAACTCATCCCCCCAATATCAAATTACCGTCATCACCGGTTATTATATCGAACCCACATTGTTAGCCAACTAGTCCCTGCCATCGAATCAGGAACAATAATAATTCTAACGGGGACTTAATACTAGGACAACCACTATGTACCCTATTTACAGAATATACAAACACGAGGGTCCCGTTGTGTGTCCTGATGCCCCCAAGTTCAATCAACAGAACCAAGAACGACATATACAGACAACAGTATACGCAACAAACTAATACAACTAACACAGAATGGACACTACAGTACAACTCCGCATAATACAAAACCAAACATGACATGAATGACACCACCATGAACTAACCAATCAACATCCTGGACAGACAGAAACGTTAGAACCACACCAGTGCTGCATCTGTGAAATAACGTGGTGCCAAACAGAGACGGACAAGAACCGGCACAGGCCAAGGGCCACAGACCGAGAGTACCCTGGACGACTATGAATCGAAGTCACTCTAGACGACTAACGGCGGCTGCCGGCCGAACCTACAGGCGGTCCACCCGACGAACTCCAGGGACGAAGTGAAAGCTACCACCAACGCATTCGGATGGTCGGATTAGCGTACTCCTCTCCACAACACAAACAGCCGATTGGTCGTGCAGGTATCTGCCAGAGATGACAAGCCGTACCAACGGAAGAGTTGTTGCTCCGTGCAACAACCGACAATTTACCCAAAATCAAGGACTTGACAACTCCAAAACAGCGATATCCTGCCCCGCCTCCCCGATAGTGTAGAACCCAAGTAACAAAAGGGTAAACAAATCGGGAATGAAAACCCACTCCAGTTCCATCCCTTCAACATGTCAAGAGTGGACTCAAGTATTATTGTGTATCTTATTTCCCAGCACCCTACGTAGGCCTAACCTTCACCTTAACCAAAAACCACCAATCTTACACTCGCACACTCGCACACTCACATTATAACATATGCCCACGCGACCGCTCTCTATTTCTGAAAACTACCATTACTCCAAACACATGACGGCTGGTTTACTACTGCCGATCGTGACCACACCCCCCTGCTAAGTTTTAACTCAGGTTTAAAACAACAAAAAATACTCACTCGATCGGCGGTTTACTCACACTACCTTTAACACTCCGGTGAGCTCCCCACCCCTCATCTGCTCTGCTGTTAACTTTTGAAGCTCCCATCATCATTCCAACAAACCCACTTTTACAATCATCCGGCCCAAATTTGCAGGTCTGGTCAATTGTGCCTTCACGACCTTAACGCAGGCATTACAGGCGCAGTTACACTACGCTCTACATTTAAATTCCATAACTGTGGGTGGTTAACGTGCACGACCGCTATTGCAACAAGTGCTACAAAACACACCTGAACACTTTGCTAGTCATTCTCTTCCAATGACACTGACACATGCATATCTTCGTCAATGTCAACTTCACTGGCACAGGTAATATATGGAACTTACTCTTCTCTCTCCTCTCTTCTCCTTCCTCTCTCTCTCTCTCCTCTCTCTCTCTCTCTTCTTACTGCAGCGACTCAAGGAAGTCTGCGCACCAATTGTCCTTTCCTGACACTGCCTGCAACGTAAATGGAATGGCGGAGTGCGTGCCCACCTTGTGATCTCCCACTAACAGACTTCATCCTTTTAAGTACTGAAGTGGGGGGAATGATCTGTGGACAAATATAGGGAAGGGGTCCCAATACAAATACATTGGATATTTTGTATTCCCACACTACTGCCCCAGACAATCCTTCTCAACAATGGGGTAGTTTGCTCTGACAGGGCTTACTTCTGCTGGCAACATGGATACAGGGGCGGCCATCTATTAGGGTACTGCTGGACACTGCATACCCACTCCCACTTATGATGCGTCAGTCTTGAAGCACAATGTCAACCAGGACCGGCAAATTACAGGACCGGAGGTTGACAGAAATGCTGCTTCAAGGCTGGAACGCACGTTCGCACTCGTCGTTCCATTTTCACCGGCCTGCGGTTCCTTAGTGAGATCGTAAGGGTGTTTGGCAATGTCAGCAAAATAAACGGGGGGCGCACAAATTTCCTGTAGTACCCCCACTAGTCCCAGGAATCCCGCACTTGCCGTTTGGTCTCAGGCTAGGCGCATCCATAATGCGGGTCTTTATTTATCCTGCTCAGGCCATAGTTTCCGTGCACCTATCCTGTGCCCTAAGTAGGTAATTTCCTTTCCTCCCAGCTCACACTTTGAAGGTCGGGCTGACACAGAACATTCCCGAGTCTCTGGATAAACACAGCTGCGCACTACTTATGGCTTGTCCTGCTCAATTGTGGCCACCCGGATGTATCAATGAAGTTATCGAATCTGGGCTTCCAAGTGGCTGCAAACAGTCTTCTGCATCATGGCGGTGAATATGCCCGTGAAGTA
>CM031618.1:34098614-34101114 GCA_018398815.1 Conus ventricosus
TACGTATGTACTCTGCCCCCCCCCCCCCCCCCCCCCACACACACACCCCCACGCGCGCACGCACCACTATCACCTCCCCCCCCCCCCCCTCAACAACACACACACACCACGTCGCCCACGCACCCACCATCACACACACGCACGCACGCAGGCAGGCACACACACACACACACACACATCCACGCACGCACGCACACACGCACGCACGCACGCACGCACGCACACACACACACACACACACACACACACACACACACTCACACACACACACACACACACACACACACACACACACACACACACACAGTCACACTGAAAATGTAGTAGATTGTGTAGGAAAAGAGCAGTATCAGGAGTTTGGAAAATCTGCCAGAATGTGACGAGAGAGTGGACGCGTGTAAGGAAAATCCATGAAAGTATGACACAACGCTGGTGTATGAATAAGAAACAATGGAAGTAGGCCTACCACTTGTTTCAAATATCGAAAAGAGATACAAAACTGCCCGATGATGGTTCGATCTATTGCATCCACTCACCACAATCAATAACAAAAAAAAAAATAAAGAGGAGGAGGAGTTAAGGTGTTGTGTGTGTGTGTGTTGGGGGGGGGGGTATCAGCGCTATGCTGCGAATGACGTCAGCGGATATTAAATGACACCCATTTCGTTTCCTTTCAATCTTCTTTTGTCGAAGCCCACGTATTGTTTGACGTGGGCAGTAACGTCTCTCGTTGTCTTGGAAACTCGACCAAAGTGTGTGTAGAAATACTCTGGAATCAGCGATCAAAGAGTGTACTGTGGATTCCACGACCAAAGAGTGTCCAAAAAGGTACTCTCTCATTCGACCCAGCTTTCGCTGTGAGCGCCATCTTCTTAGTGCGTTCGTACACGCATGCATGCGTGCGTACGTGCGTGCGCGCACGTGCAGATGCCTGCTCGAGCGCTTGGTGCTGAAAAGAGTATATGAGAAAAAAAAAAACTCCACAAAAACCGCAGGTTTAAACAAAATGTGGGTTGGTTTGTTACATTCACTTTAAAAACGCTTCTGTCATCATCATCATCATCATCGTCACCATCATCATCATCATCATCTTCGTCATCATCGTTTTTGAGGCGTGCTTTTCTTTCTCTCTCCCCCCCCCCCTCCTCCCCCATTTCAAATCTCGGCATTCTCTTTTTCTCCCTGTTCATCACTCTTTATCTTGCACAGAAGTAAACGAAGCCAATCCCCCCCCCCCCCCCCCCCCCCCCCCCCCCCCCATCCCGGTAAAATACTCAGCAGATCGTCGGCGGTATATCATCGCCATCTTCCTCTTCCTCTTCTGTCGTCGCTTTCTTCTTCAATCCCCCCCCCCTCTACCCCCCCCCCCCCCCCACCTCCCCCCCGACCCTCTTCTCATCTGTCCTTCCAACTCCCAGACCACACGGTAACGTCCCACTAGTCCGAGGGTTCACTAGTCCGAGGGTTCACTAGTCCGAGGTTAGGGTTAGGGTTAGGGTAGTCCGAGGGTTCACTAGTCTGAGGGTTAGGGTAGGGTAAAGGTTAGGGTTAGGGTAAGGGTTAGGGTTAGGGTTAGGGTTAGAACCCTACCCTCGGACTAGTGAACCCTCGGACTAGTGAACCCTGGGACTAGTGAACCCTCGGACTAGTGAACCCTCGGACTAGTGAACCCTCGGACTAGTAAACCCTACCCAAGCACCCACCAACCTTTGACATAAGCTGCTTCCTTGTTTCGTACGTGCTTAACATTTTCTCCCCTCCCCCGTGTTTCCCTGCCCCCCCCCCCCCCCCCCCCCCCCGCCCTCCCTCCGCTCCCTCAAAAGAAAGAAGAGAAAAAGACATGTGAAAATGAATTGCTTATGTCTCCTGCTTCTCACCTTTTCCACCCAAATAAGGTGGTTTCTTTTTCCCCTCTCACAAGCCTACAGGAACTATTATTACCTAAAAAAAAAAAGAAAGAGTACAGAAATAGTAATCATAAAATAACATAGAGAATAAACGAAAACCAGGAGAAACGAGAGAACAATGAACGAACAAACAATTTAAAGAAGGAAACAAGAAAAGACACTCACATGACAAACGACCAAAAAAAACTTTGAAAAAAATATTTTTTTTTAAACCAGCTGCTGGGAAGCACGCGAAAATTTAGAAGTGCGAAACGTTTTGCCAGGCCCAGACAGGTAACAATCTGTATATTGTGCAGACTGTTCTGAAAAATGATACAGTGCCAGACAAATTCCAACGATTCCTGGGGGGGACATTCTGCAGTCTGGTGGAGCACTCCACACCCGGGATCGGGGGGCAGAGAAACTGAGGTGGCATGACTGGCAGCGGATTCTTTTGGCTGCTGCTGCTGCTGCTGCTTGCTGCCGTGAGGAGAATGTGGAGGTCAAAGCTAAAGGGAGGATACATTTTAATCATCTTCACCACAGAACAAACGCCCTTTCAATCTTTGCCTAGGTTTAAAAGAAAGGCTTCTGCATCAATCGGGAATACCTGT
>CM031618.1:34113614-34116114 GCA_018398815.1 Conus ventricosus
GAGAGACAGAGAGAGGGAGGGAGGGAGAGAGGGGTATATAGAGAAAGAGAGAGAGACAGAGACACATACACGCACGCACGCGCGCATAACACACACACATACACACAGAGGCAGAAAGAAAATGAGCGCGCGCGAGAGAGAGAGACAGAGAGAGAGACAGAGAGAGAGAGAGAGAGAGAGAGAGAGAGAGGGAGAGAGAGAGAGAGAGGGAGAGACAGAGACAGAGAGACAAAGAGAGACACAGAGAGAGAGAAATGTTCTCTCTCTCTCTCTCTCTCTCTCTCTCTCTCTCTCTCTCTCTCTCTCTCTCTCTCTCCTCTCTCTCTCTGTATGTGCGTGTGCGTCTTTGCGCGCACGCGCGCGTGCGTGCGGGCGTGCATGTCTGTGTATGCAGACAGACTCTCTGGCATCTTTATTCCTACAAACCCAGATGAATCAAGTATCACAATATGTCCCCCAGAAGCACGCAACGACGTAACTACTTCAAGACACATGCGACGCACCAAGGAATGTTAAAAGGCACTAAGGTGAGGCCGTCCGACGGGTCTTTCAAAAGAACAGTCCGCAGGGACCAGGCGCCAGCAAGCTACACCTATTTCGTTCGGTGAGAGGCTCGTTGGAACCGCAAACGGCTCCCTGACTGCCATGAAGAGAAGCACTTCTGCATGAGTGACAAAGCCACTCAGCATCAGCGGGGAGGTACCTCTTGCCCTTAACGAGTCTGTCTGGAACTTCGTGAAGCTGTTGATGTTGTTGTTGTTTGTTTTGTGTTGGAGAAGGTCAAATCCTTCTGAAGCGAATGACAAGTCTTGTGTTGATGTTAAGGAGTGGGAGTGGACGGGGCATTCCTCAGAACCAAAAATAACTGTGGAAAAACGTTTGATGTGTTTTCCACATAAAGGTTTATTCCTCTACTAAACAGAAAACAGTTGAAACTGCAGATGGTAAAATAAGGACACAAAAGAAGAGGAAGAAGAACGAGGAGGAGAATCGGGGAAGATGGAGATGAATAGGATGAGGAGGAAGGAGATGAAAAGAAGGAGGAAAAGAAAGATAAAACCAACACAAAAACGATGAAAAAAGAAGAAGAAGGAGGAGCAGGAGCAGGAGCAGGATGTGAAGGAGGAGGAGGAGATGGTGGAAAAGGAGGAGGAGAAGAAGAAGAAAGAAGAGAGAAGAAAGAAGAGGAAGAAGAAGACAAACACAGGAGGAGGAGGAGGAAATGAAGAAGAAGACGAAGAAGAAAGAAAGAAGAAGACAAAGAAGAAGAAGAAGACAAACACAGAAGAAGAAGAAGAAGGAGAAGAAGAAGAAGAAGAAGAAGAAGAAGAAGAAGAAGAAGAAGAAGAAGAAGAAGAAGAAGGGAAGGAGGAGAAAGAAGAAGAAGAAGAAGAAGAAGAAGAAGAAGAAGAAGAAGAAGAAGAAGAAGAAGAAGAAGGGAAGGAGGAGAAGAAGAAGAAGAAGAAGAAGAAGAAGAAGAAGAAGAAGAAGACAAACACAATCTTCAAAGTCTCCCCAGGAAAGCATCCCCATAGAAAAAATAAACCGGGGGGATCCTATAGATGGCGAGGCGCAATCGACAGGTATGTGGTGCACATGTTAGCATACTTCCTCCCCCCCCCCCCCCCCACCCCCACCACCCAGTCTCTTCAGCGGCCGCCACACCTGGAGTCTTACCACCGCCACTGCACGGTTGGCAGACCCCTTATAACGCGCTACGAACGACCCAGGCAGCACCTGCCACGGGCTGCCGACGTTTGGACAACTGCTGGAAGTTAGGTCCAATTCTGGAGGAGGAAGTGCGCCTCTATTTCCCTCTCCACGTCCACCCCGTGAGGAGGATGACTTCTTCGTGTCCAAAATCTCGGCATGAACCAAGTTCGTGGACACTGTTGTTGTTGTTGTTGTTGTTGTTGTTGCAGGGAACGTGGTAGCGAGCGCCCTCTGGAAGGGGAGGGGAGACAATTGCTCGTGCTGTTCCCCCCCCCCCCCCCCCCCAAATCAGCTTTTTGTCGTCGTCTGTAGGGATCACAGGGGGAGAGAGAGAGAGAGAGAGAGAGAGAGAGAGAGAGAGAGAGAGAGAGAGAGAGAGACAGAGACACACACAGAGAGAGAGAGAGACAGAGACACAGAGAGAGAGAGAGAGAGAGAGAGAGAGAGAGAGAGAGAGAGAGAATCTCCGCTGAACATCATTAAAATGGGTCAGCAGCCGTGCAGTGTCTCCTCTGGAGGGAATGACTCTCGAGTCGACCCAGCGTTGTTAGCTCCCTTATCGACTGCCGGTTCTAGGGTGGGGAGGGGGGAGGGGGGGCTACGTCTGACAAACCTGTCTGTGGCTATGCATGGTATGGATGATTCGAGCGGCGCGAAATCACTGCCCTTAGAAAGGGCGCGGAGGACAGACCACGCTGTCCAAAGAGCAAGCAACCAAAACAAATAGGAATATAGGTTTCTGGATTCTGGATTCGACATTAGAAAAGTATTTAGACTCAGAATCAAA
>CM031618.1:34126114-34128614 GCA_018398815.1 Conus ventricosus
ATTAAAGTTGACTGTTGTTTGTAGGAAAAGTTAGTATGAAATCCAAGGACTTCAATATAGCAAATAGTTCTGCACTGTATATAGATAAGTTGTTACCAAGATAAAATAACTTTTGAATTTGTAAACTAGGGATTACGAAAGCTGCTCCTGAATTTGAATTATCAAGCACTGACCATCGTATATATTTTTAAATGATTATTGTAATTATTTTCTAAATGAGAGCATACGTGAGTTTTTAAAACATTAGGTGAGTCATTTTTTGATAAATCTGTGTATTCTATATCAAAGATTGCTGTCGATTGTTCCCATTTTGGCATTGGAGAAAACGTTGGATTTTTAGCAATGTTATTTTGATCTATATTAGTTTTTCTCAGAAGATCGCCAGAATAAGAACAGATAGATTTTGTTGAGAGTATGTTTTGAGCACGCTTTCCAAAGTCCTTTTCTGAATCTAAGCATACCTCTTGAGAACAAAAATTTTTTTGTGAGAAACTTTTCAAAACAAACTTTGAAGCAGAAGCTTTTCGGAAGTCTGTGAGTGGTTAAAACACCTACCTCATTGTATGTCCCTAAATTTGATGTATGTGTGGGGACTCCAAGGGCAATTTTATAAGCTTTGCAATCAACACTTTGAAGTTTATTTAAAAGATATTGAGGTGCATTAAAGAAAACTTCTTGAGCATAGAAAAGTCTTGAACGAACTAAAGCATTTGCTAAGACGGTTAATGTTTTAGAATCTTGAGCCCAGGATTGTTTATTTATAATTTTAAGGAAGTTTAAACTTTTCCTTGCTTTGTTTAGATGTAATCAATGTGTGCATTCCACGTAAGTTTGCTACTTAATATGACTCCTAGAAATTTAACGTTTTTAACATAGTTTAAAATTATACCATCCAATGTAAATTTTGGTAGCTTTTCTGGATCATAACCAGAGTTGAAGAGCATCATGTGAGTTTTTTCTGTTGAAAGGGAAAGCCCATTTTCATGTAAGAATTTGTTTATTTTATTGAGCTCATGCTGGTATTTGATTTTGATGTAATTCAGAGATCGTAGAGAAGTATGGCGTTTCATAGTTACTTTCACCCATAAACATATGTCGTCAGCAAACTGAGCTAATTCTGTATCTTTTGAGAGACCTTTTGGTAGATCATAAATCAGAATGTTGAATAACATTGGTGAAATTACAGAACCTTGGGGTAGACCCATCTGTAAAGGCCTAGGGATTGAATAAGTATTTCCTATTCGTGTTTGAATAGCCCGGCAATGAAGGAACTCTTGAATATAATTAAACATATTACCATTAATACCAATATTCTTAATTTTATACAGCAAGCGCTTATGCCATACATGTTCGTAGGCCTTACGAATGTCAAAAAATGTGGCTAATATGTTCTTGCGACGTGCAAATTGGTGTTTTACCTGGGTAGAAAGTTTAACCAAGTGTTCAATTGTGGATCGACCTGTTTGAAATCCAGCTTGATTGATAGGAATTATGTTATGTTTATTGCAATGTTGAACTAATCTTTTTAATATAATTTTTTCCATTAATTTACATGTGTTGACGTTAAAGCAATGGGGCGATAACTACTTATATCTTTCATAGGTTTTCCCTTCTTATGAATTGGAACAACAATAGATTGTTTCCAAATCATAGGCATTTTCCCATTTCCCCAACATTTCTGAAAAAACGAGAGGAGAAAATGTATTACATTTTGTGGAAGATGATTAGGGGATTTCATTAGATATGCCATCTAAACCACTGATGTCTTACAGTTTAAATTACTTAAACATTCTTTAACTTCTTGAATTGTTATTGGAGTATTTAGGTAATGATCTTCAATAGGATTTGGTTTATTATAAATGTCTTTATTTTCTTCATTTTCTCGATAATTTTTATTTTCAGTTGATAAATTTTCTTTGCTGCTATTTTTAGCAAATAAGTCAGCAAATGCCTCAGCTTTATCAAAATTAGAAGGAAATTCAGAATTGGTAAGACGAACAGGACAATTTGGTAGATTAACTCCACTTTTCATTGCTTTTAATTTTGTCAAACTTTTTGAATATCTTTACAGTTTGATACATTATTTTCACAAAAGGATGACCAATATTGTCGTTTTTCTCGAGCAATTATTCTGTTTTGTAGATTCTTTACTCTTTTTCTCTCCAAATTCTTTATGACTTTTTCTTTTTGATCTTTTTCACGTTTATATTCTTTCGATTTCGCAATTTTCTCATCTTTTGCACGTTGACACTTGTCGTTCCACCAGATATTACCCAGATTTTTTTTAGATTTTACAGATTTTACGGTTGGGATGGATTCACATGCAGCTGAATGTATGGTCTTTTGAAATCTGTCATATAGTATGTCAACATCTTGATTATTAATGGTATCTATATCAATGTAAAATGAACTTAATAAGACAGAAAATTTGTTCCAATTTGCAAATTTGTAACAATATTTTGGAACTTTGTCATGTGTTGCATTATTTGTTTTACACTGC
>CM031618.1:34148614-34151114 GCA_018398815.1 Conus ventricosus
TGGGCAAAGGCAATTATTGTACCTATCTTTAAGAAGGGAGATACCAGTTTACCAGATAACTACAGGGGTGTTTCTTTATTGAGTTTAGTAAGTAAATGTTACACGTCTGTATTGAATCAGAGATTGGTTAAATGGGTTGAAGAAAACAAAAGTTGACTGAGTCACAAGCTGGGTTTAGACGTGGCTACTCCACAACCGATCATATTTTTACACTTAATGCTATCGTTGAAAAGTGTCTATCTAAGAAAGGAGGTAAACTCTATGCTTGTTTTGTAGATCTGAAGAAAGCATTTGATTCCGTTCAACGCCAACTTTTGTTCGATGTTTTATCGCAAAATGGAATACGTGGAAAATTTATGAATGCTGCAACTGCTATGTATAAATGTGTCACTTCTTGTGTGCGTATCGAAGATAAATTTACTAAGTATTTTCATTGTCCAGTTGGTGTATGGCAGGGTTGTATTTTGAGTCCAGTGTTGTTTTCTTTATTTATAAATGAAATTGCATCAAGTGTAAACAATAATGGGATGCATGGAATTCAGTTTCTACCCGGTCTGGTAGATCTGTATCTGCTTTTGTTTGCAGATGATATTGTACTAATGTCTAACACTGCAGTTGGTCTGCAAAATCAAATTAATTTGTTGAATAATGCGTGCAAAAGACTATTTTTGAATGTTAACACTGACAAGACTAAGGTAATGGTTTTTCGGAAGGGTGGCTTTTTGGGAAAACATGAAAAGTGGAATATTGATGGTGTGCAACTGGATATAGTTAACGAGTATAATTACCTGGGATTTGTATTTACAACAAAAATGAGTATAAATAGAGGAGTAGACGCCCTTGCAGTGAAAGGTAAGAGAGCATGTCTTGATTGCATCAGATATATTAAGAAACTGAATGACATTTCAAAGAACTGTTTTTTTTCGAATATTTGATGCGCAGGTACAGCCCGTTCTCCTTTATGCATCTGAAATGTGGGGACTCCATAGACTTGATTCTGTTGAAAAAATACACTCGTTGGCTTGTAAGCGCTTTTTAAGTATACCCCTCAGAGTACCAAACAAGTTTGCGTTTGGCGAACTGGGCCGCTATCCTTTGTATGTAAATAGTGCAGTAAGATGCATTCGTTACTGGCTGAGGCTGACAAAGATGGAGGGGTATAGATTACCCAGGCAAGCATATTTAATGTTAAGAAACCTAGACGAGAACGGTAAAAAAATGTTGGGTGTCTTTAGTAAAGAACATTCTTTTCACGTCTGGGTTTGGATACGTGTGGCTGGAACAAGGCGTAGGTTGTGAACAAACTTTTATAGCAGTGTTTAAACAGAGATTGAAGGATGTTTATATGCAGGAGTGGAACGGGTCTGTAACAAGTAAAGATATGTACCGAAGATACCGACTGTTCAAGACAAACTTTGATTGTGAACGGTATTTTGAAGATATGGACATAAAATGCTTCAGGAACTGCTTGACTAAGCTTCGGCTGGGTTTGTTGCCAATAAATGGTTCATTTTTCCGCAGAACAAACTTTCTGTGCAAAATGTGCAATGTATTAGAAGACGAGGAGCATGTTATAAACCATTGTATTTTATACACAAGATTAAGGCAGAAATATTTGACTCTTAATGATCAGCCATTCATTAATATATTACAAATGACTCTGTTTGGAAAATCTGTAGGCTTTGCATGTTCCTTTTTAATGCTTTGAAGACAAGACAGGATTTCATGGAAAGTTTAAGAGAAAATCAATAAGAATGCGACCATGCATTACATATGTCACAAGTTAGATCAACTTCATACTTTTCTTTCTTTTTTTCTCCACGATCGCCGAGATATGTGATTTGTTTGACCCCATTCTAGGGCTGGTGGCCTGAAGAATTAAAAATTTGTTCTTGTTCTTCTTGTTCTCTCTCTCTCTCTCTCTCTCTCTCTCTCTCTCTCTCTCTCTCTCTCACTCTCTCTCTCACACACACACACACACACACACACACACACACACACACACACACACACACACACACACACACACCAAAAATCGATTTTCAAAAACTGAGAAACCAAATACAAAAGATATAGAATGCTAGAAGTGTATCGGTAGTCTTCACTGCCTGGGAAGGAGATGTGCAACTTACGTTATACATTCTTCCTTATGACAGAAGTTCGACACATTCGCTGATTTAACACACGTAGTTCATAATCACTGGTCCGTGTTGTTCAGATTTTAGAGATTAATAATTTGACACAAGTGTTTCACTTTCTTTTCTTTTTTTTTAATTTTTTTTTTTACAACTATTAACTCTGAACAAAATTTCAAGTCAAATTCGCGCTGCAGTCCTCTAAGGAAAACGCGTCTCCTGCGCGCAGTGCCACTGAAGTTTTTCTCTGTTCTGCGCGCGTGGTGTCAAGTACAGAATGACCAAAGACACCTCCGATGTCGCCATAAGTTCTCTGTGGTGCGCAAAGTGCACGTTCTACACACAGAACTCTCAGATTTTTTTTC
>CM031618.1:34153614-34156114 GCA_018398815.1 Conus ventricosus
TTGCTGATCCCGGGGTATGGTGCCACTTTCGTGGAGAAAGGGGAAGTTTTCAAAAGTGCGCACGCAACAGGACCTGTCCTTTTCGCAGAAAGACACTCGAACTGGGATCTAAAAAAAAAAAAAAAAATGGAGATTTTCTGGGCGGTAAGCGAAATTCCGTTCTCTTAAGCGATTGTGACCACGTTTAGAGGTGGGATGAGGTATTGTGGGAAGATGGGGAGGGTTAGGGGGAGGGGCAGAGAGGGGGGGGGGTGAGGGGGCAGATTTTCGGTGGAGCGAAAACAGAATGCTCAGTTGCGCTGAAAGTGGAAAGAATCTGTGTCGGGTGCGGTTAGTACACTACGGTTCAGCGCGCTTGTAATCAATATTGGATTGTGAGACGAAGGAGACTTTCCTGTGGTCTTCTCCACACTGAGGGATGGAGGCCTGTTCTTGCCCTCTCCGTTTTAGTGTTATTCATCATAGCCCTGAGAACCAAACTCCGCATCTTCACCTCCAATGTGAAGTCAGTTCTGCTCTACGGATGCGAGACATGGCGGACAACACAGACGATGCAACAAAAGATTCAGACATTCTCCAACACCTGTCTGAGGCCCATCTACAAAATATGATGGCAGGAGAAGATCCGAAACGAAGATCTGTGGGAGCGAACAGGACAGGAACCAGTGGCCAAGCAGAAACCGCTAAGGAAGTGGGGCTGGATCGGACACACCCTCAGGAAGCCAACGTCCAGCACCACACTCCAAGCCCTGACCTGGAACCCGCAGGGAAAGAGGAAGAGAGGCCGGCCTCGCAACAGCTGGAGGCGAGACACTGAGGCAGAGCTGAAGCAACTTGGGACCAACTGGACTGGAATGGCCAGAACAGCCCAGAACAGAGTGCGATGGCGAAAGGTCGTCGATGACCTATGCTCCACCGGGAACAATGGGCATAAGTAAGTAAGTAATCATAGCCCTGCAGATTACTTGCAGCCTTTTCAGGACGGCAACCACATTACAAAAACAAACAAACAAAACATCCGGGAAATGTAAACCAACGACAAAGACAATGCATGTTTACACGAATAAAGCCATGTCGGCTAAGCTGTTGACATCCTTAATGTCGATGAGACAAGGCTGTGCTGAGAACGCCAACGATTGTGTTTCGCTCCCCACTCCTTACCTCCAGTTTAAGGGAACGGTTTGTAATGATTGAAAATCCTTCGACTGCACACAAGAATGCATAAAAAGCCAAAGGGGGGGGGGGGGGGGGTGTAAATAGACATGGCGGGGGTGGACAGGTGGTATTCTTCAACAGACGGTATTCAGTCTCAATGCTAGCAGTAAGATGGTTACAGAAAAAGCTGGCATGCACTATTTTTGTGATTGGAGGATAAAAATGTTAAAGACTTTCCTGAACAAAGACAGGAGAATGGGCAACGAAGGCAGGAAACTAGAGCAAGGAAAGCAAAAAAGAAGAAGAAGAAGAAGAAGAAGAAGAAGAAGAAGAAGAAGACGAAGAAGAAGAAGAAGAAGAAGAAGAAGAGCGAAGAAGAAGAAGAAGAAGACGA
Organism: Conus ventricosus; assembly: GCA_018398815.1. NCBI lineage: Eukaryota > Metazoa > Mollusca > Gastropoda > Neogastropoda > Conidae > Conus > Conus ventricosus. The sequence goes on from CM031618.1 coordinate 34,155,164, forward strand.
AGAAGAAGAAGAAGAAGAAGAAGAAGAAGAAGGAGAAGAAAGAACGAAAGAAAGAAATAAGCAGTGGAATGGAATGGAGAAAAAAAAAAGGTAATTACTGACACCGAACTTCCAGCGGTAGGGATACATTTTGCACTGCAAGAGTCCACAGCACTACCATGGGGACTACCTGTCATGCAAGGTTCAGTGGCGCACCACAGATGACACCCTGTCCATATCCCCCATCTGTGACGGTGATCTAGCACCCTCTGATTGCAGGGGGGAAATGATGGCTGATCTTGGTCAGCCCTGTATACCCACGAATCTTGTCAGCGAAGCCGAGCTCTCCTATCGTTCAAGAGTGTGTGTGGGTGTGGGTGGGTGTGTGGGGAGGGACAACTTCAGTGAAGGATCATGGAGTCAACACTCGTAGACTGTAATTTCAAAAATCCCATCTGGTGGATGGCACTTAACTGGTCTCTAGGACGAGATATTCGTGCCACTGTGGGGATCAGCAAAATGGATGTAAACTGCGTCTTGAAAACACTGGGCTGACACACGCCGCTCAGAAATTTGGGTTTTACACCTTACTTCCGCAGAGAGGCGTTCTCAACATGAAAATGAGGTGGAACAGAAATCTTCTGTCTGCCACCCCCGGCCCTCTCAGATAGCGAGCTGAACGTGTAAGGTGACGTCTGCAGCCCTACACTGACTAACACCCCCTCGCCCATCCCGTCCAACGCTACCCGTCCGCCGTCCCCTTTCCCCTCCCCCCCCCCCCCCCACCCCCCTCCCCCCTCATTTTCTATGTTTTTCCCTGGAGCTCGTGGGATGGGTAAAGTTCGGCGCCTCAGGGTTTATGCCGAGTGGAGACAGGCCTGCATCGGGTATTTTGGGGGGTCTGTGGGCCAGTGCACGAGGCCATTGATCCGTGCAGGACGACAGTGCAGCGGCTTGCCTCCCAAGTGTCAT
>CM031618.1:34158614-34188614 GCA_018398815.1 Conus ventricosus
CAAACATCATTTCAAATTATAGAGATCGGTTATAACAAAACAGTGATAATTACAATTAGCAGAAAAAAAATCTCTCTCTCTCTCTCTCTCTCTCTCTCTCTCTCTCTCTCTTCTCTCTCTCTCTCTCTCTACCTCTCTCTTTCACACACACAACACACACACACACACACACATACACACACACCCACACACACACTCTCTCTCTCTCTCTCTCTCACTCTTCTCTCTCTCTCCTCACACACACCACACACACACACACACACACACACCACCCACACCAAAACACACACACACACACACACACACACCACACACAGATACCGCGCGCGCACGGCCGCAATGCACCATACCAAACACTACTTAGAATACAATATTCTATGGCCAAAGAGAAATTAAGAAGCATTAGTCACCCAACATGAATATCAGCACAGCCTGAGAAGACATGTACAGTGATTATGAAGGCAGTCATGTGATGTTCATGTACTATCTATCTATCTAGTCTCTTTGTGCTGGAGCACCTTAGGCTCGACCAGAGCCGCCACTGATGTCGGTCGCTGGAAACACGTTCCAGACGCTGGCCATGTCCAACCATTTTCTTTCATCTCCTCTCCACTGTTCTCTCCAAGTTTCCGTGGGCGTCCTCTTTCTTCTTCGGCCATTCGGAGGTCCATCGTAGGGCGATTCTGAAATGGCTGTTGTCTGCTGGAGGAGCACATGGACCTATTCCATCGCCAAGCCTTCGTTTTTACTTGCGTTGAGATGGGTTCAGTTTCGGCTCTTTGGTGGAGTTCTTCATTGGTGAGGGTATTCGGCCTAATTGATGACGTAGAGGCGTCTGAGGCATCTGTTTGGAAGACATCTAGTTTGTTGTGATGGTTTTGGTCATCCCTTCCATGATTCTGATCCATAAAAGAAGGGTACTTATTACATTTTGATTTGAAGATTCGTACTTGGTCTTCAGGCGGTATTACTTAGCCTTCCATGTGACTCATGAGTGAGGCAAAGGCCTGGTGGCTCTTTGCAAGATCGAGCCCGGATCTCCACCTCCCCATCCCTGTAAATTAGACATCTTGGATCCAAGATAGGTGGAAGTCGCTAATTCCTCAATATCGTTCTCGTTCATCGTTTGATGTTTCTTGGACTCTGGCATTCATTCTCATTGCTCTTTGTCTTCTTGGGTGTTGAGACCTTCATGCCAAGGTTTCCAGCTGTGTTGCCATGCATCTGTTTTCTCCTGTATGTCTTGGTAGCGTTTGTGACATCAGGGCAATGTCGTCAGCAAAGTCCAAGTCTTCCGTGGTGTTGTTGCTACCATTGTCGGTGGTCATTCTGATTCCCCTCTCTCTCTGTTTGGAGTCTTTCATATCCAGTCCATGGCCAGGATTGAAGAGGAAGGCGATAGAGATGCAGCCCTGTTTCACTCCCGATTGCTCGACACTGAATGCGTCTGTGAGCTCTGTGTTGACAGACAGATCACTTGTGAACTGAAGTCACTGTACAGCATTTCAACGCCCGGACAAGTTTTGCGAGGGATTTCCGTAGGTTGTCTCAGGATTTTCCATAAGGACTCTCGGGGGATGCTTTCAAATGCCTTTACAAGTCAATGAAGTTGATGTACAAAGGCGTGTTCAACTCATTCTCTGTTCCAGAACCTGGCGCAGAGTGAAGAGTATGATCTGAGCAGCGATCGTCCAGGGCGAAAGCTGCTTGTGTGACGAAGGTTCCTCTCAAGAGGCTTCAGTCAGCCTTGACATCACAACCTTGCTAAATACCCTTGCTAGAGAGGAAAGAAGTGTTTTATGCCCTCCAGTTGTTGCAGTCTCCAAGATTCCCTTTTTGGGCAACTTGAAGATAAGACCAGTTTTTCCCGCTTCAGGGGTCTGGCCCGTTTCAAACCTGTCTGAAGATCTCCGTCAGAATAAGGGCTGTCAACATTAATATCTGCTTTCAACATATCTGCTGTTACCCCATCTGCCCCTGGTGCCCCTTTTCGTTCTTCAAGGGTTCTGATTGCTGCTGTTCACTTGTTCTAGGTCGGTGGATCGATGCAGATGTCCAGGTCTATAATGGGTGGATATTGCTAGCTGAGGGGGTTGGGTCTGTATCAGACTGACTCGAAATGTTCTTTCCAGCGCTGTAGTTTTTCTGCTCTCTTCAACGACCTTCCCATTCTTGATCCTGGACTGGTACATCATTGTTTTGGAACCCATCTGTTTAGCTGATTGTTTATCTTGTACAGCGTTTTTAGATCATTTCTAACAGCTGTTCCTCTGCCTCGTCCCTGGCCAGTTTCTCGATGTAGTCCTTCTTGTCAGCTCTTGTCATCTTCTTTTTACCTCTTTATTTATTTCTGTATATCATCTTCTGTGCTGCTCTTTCAGCGTTTGATCTGGTGTTGTTGGATCTTTGCTTTGTCACTTTCTTTCATCTATCTTTTCCCAGGTTCCTTTCTTTATCCACTCTTCCTTCTTTCTTTCGGCGGAGCCTAGTACCTTTTCTCCCGCTTCCGCAAAGGCCTGGGTTGATGCTGTCTATTGTAACTTCTTGTTGTTCCCATAGCGCCTGGAATCTGTTCTTTATTTCCACAGAAAAGCTTGTTTGGTGAGGTCTCTCATTCAGTCTGTCAGAGTCTATTCTCTGCTGACGTGCCTGCTTCCTCGTGTTCGGAGTAGTTCAGGGAAACGGTGGCCAACCACAAGGGGTGGTCACTGGCAAACATTGCTCCTCTGTCGGCCCTGACATCTTGAAGGGAGCTCCTCCATCTCCGATTGACTATGATGTGATTATCTGTTTTTGGTGGTCCCGTCTGGTTGAAGTCCAAGTTGTTATCGTGAACATCTCTGGTTGAATAAAAGTGTGCCTCCAATCCACCAGGTTGTTCTTACTGCACTGAAGTCTGCTAGTCTTTCTCCATTATCGTTGATGGTACCAAAAATCCATTTTTGCCCAGAACATGCTCCCTCCCTGATGTTGACACTGCCCATCTTTGCAATTCAATCGCGCCAAGGTTCATTACCATGTCTTGGGCGCAAATACTCTCCGCTGCTGTTGGAGCTGATCGTATAAATGGCTTCCTTGGGCTTCTATATCTGCATCTTGGTTGGTGCGTAGCAAACTAGAACTGTCAGCTTGGTTGTATTTGGAGTGGAATCTTGCCTTCAAAAGTCTTGGTCAAAATTGGCTTTCCATTCTAGTAATGCTTTTCTGTTTTTTCTGTTGAGGTGAATGTGCTACTTCCCTCGAGTGTTGGATTTTTCTGATTTCCAGAGAAGACAATGGTATGTCCTACGCCAGTCTCCTCTTTCCTGTTGCCGGTCCATCTGACCTCGCTGACTCCAGATGTCCAGGCTGTAGTTGTCAAACTCTTTGACTAAGTTGGGCATCTGCCAGTTGGTACAAGGTCTGGAGATTCCAGCACCCCACCCTCATCTTCTGTTTCGGCTTCAGTAAATCCACCTCGGGGCGCAGCTCCCTCTCGGGTTTGGCTGTCGTCGTTTCATCCAGTCCAGTTGCCTGGCGTTGCTTCATTGCCGACGCCATGTGTCGAGAATGCTCTGGTATTGGTTTCTGTAACAATCATTTTTTAAGGGGACAGGGTTGATAGCCTGATGCCCAACCCCCAACTGAAGGACCAGTGTCACTTAGTCGCCTCTTACGACATGCCTGGTGATGGCAGGGACGCTGAATTCTAGCAGTGCCACCTCAATAGGCACACCCGCAATCCCACGGGGGTGTTCATGTTACACTAGCATATATTCATAATTCAATGTTTTTTTACTAGCAAGTTTGCTACTGAGGGCAATGAGGAAGGAGATATGAGAGAGAGAACGAAAACGAAACGAACAAAATTTTATTTTACCAGGGTAAGAGATAAGCAAAATTGCACATGCTTTTTTCCACCCAGCCCTGGGAAAAAAAAAAAAGAAAAAAAAAAACGACAGGTCAACACACAAGTCATAAGTCAACAAAGAGGGAAAAAGTAATACACACTGTCAACTTGCAAACTGTAAGAAGTAACAGACTATACTACTAAAGCAAACGACAAAATCGTGCATGCATCCATATTGCCGAGAGAAGAAAGAAAGAAAGAGAGAGAGAGAAGAGAAACGAGAGAGGAAAGAGAGCGGGAGCGGGGGTTATGGGGTGTGTGGGCGGGGATAGGGGAGGGGTGGGGGGGGGGGGGAAAGAAAATACATGTAAAGTACAAATGCAACGGGGAAACAAGAGGTCAAAATAGGACTTGGAATACACTCAATACATTCGAAATAACAAAATGCAATTAAGCGATATCATCAATGTAAAACATGTTGTCAAATCGCTTAACCCATATTTGCTGTTGCTTCAAATGACACGTGCAAGATTTCCGTCTAACACAGGTTGTAATCGACAGTATTTTATTTCTATTCACTGAGTCTTTTAATTGATTTAGGAATCAATAGTACAGGTTTTATTTTTAATATATATCTTTTACTTTCTGAGCAGAGAGAGAGAGAGAGAGTATAGAGAGAGAGAGAGAGAGAGAGAGAGAGAGAGAGGAGAGGTGAGAGAGAGAGGAGAGAAGAGAGAGAGGAGAGGAGAGAGAGATGAAATAAAATCTTTACATCCCATAAGGGCCAGGCCCTCTTTGGAAGTTGGGGAACCAAAAAAAAATACATATAAACATCATTACATACGCATACATAAATATACATTCAAGTTAAACAATCTAGCGCTCTAAACGCTTGATCAATATAAAGTGCTAATTTTTCTGACTGCTATTACTGTTCGTTGAGGCCCAACAGAGAGATAACGAAAAGCATTTGGTTTATGAGAGAACTCTAGATCAATGATGAGGAGAGAGAGAGAGAGAGATGAGAGAGAGAAGAGAGAGAGAGAGAGAGAGACGGAGAGAGAGAGAAGAGAGAGAATGTGTGTGTGCACCACCCCCCCCCTCACCCCCACCACCCAAGACCCCTTCTTCTAAGCTGTGAAAGAGTACTATTGAATAAACATTTTTAGATCTAAAAAAAAAAAGCATTTTCGAAAAATTCGCAGTCACCAACAACACTTTCATTACCGCCACACGAAGAGACAAGAATTCTAAAGGTGACGGGAAGGTGCAAAGACTGAGAAAGAGAAGAGAAGAGAAAGAGGATGAGAGAGATAGAGAGAGAGAGAGAGAGGAGAGAGGAGAGAGAGAAGAGCGAGAAGAGAGATACAGACAGACAGGACAGAGACAATAGAGAGGAGTAGAGAAGAGGGACAGGCAGACAGACTGAGTGAGAGAGAGAGAGAGAGACACACAGAGATGAGAGCAGAGATGAGAGATGGAGAGAGAGAGAGAGAGAGACAGACAGACAGAACGAGAGAGGACAGAGAGAGAGAAAAGAAACGGAAGAGAGACAGAGAGAGAGAGACGAGACAGAGAGAGGAGGAGACAGCAGAGAGAGAGCTGAGAGTGACAGGAGAAGATGAGAGAAGAGAGTGAGAGAGGAGAGAGATAGAGAGGGAGAGAGAGAGAAGAGACAGCGCGAGACAGAGAGAGAGAGAGAGAGAGATGGTTTGATTGGAGTCCACCGACCACACAGGGTCCTTTCACTCGCTGTCACACACGAGGCAGAAAAGTCACTTCAGTGAAACAAAGAAGCAAACAACAAACGACAGGCAGAGAAGGTATACAACACTACCACTTCATCCTCGACATCCTTTAAGCGGAGTTAGTTAGAAAGACCAAACCTTTACTGTATCCCTAGGCAGTTTATAAGAAAAACAAACTCCTGTGCGCTTGAATTGCGCCTGCTGCTCCGCTTGATTTTTTTCACAATCAGATTTCTTGTAGAAAAAAAATACAAAAAAAAACAACGTAGAAATAGTTTTTAGAATGTTCAGTGAAAACTGACAACCTTCAAGTAAAAGAAACACACACACACACACACACACACACACACACACACACACCCACACACCACAGACACCTACACACACACACACACACACACACACCACACACACACACACACACACACACACACACACACCTATATACACACACACACCACACACACACACACACCACACACCACAAAGACACACCAACACAAAAGACCACACACCACAAACACAACACACACAAAGACACACACACACACACAAGACACACACACACACACACACACCCACACACACACACACACACACACACCTATACACACACACACACACCACACACAACACACACACACACCACACACCCACATGCACACCACATATGATACACACACCAACACACCCACACACACAGTCGCAAACGACGCTGCAGAGTGGACGGACAGTATCGACGCAGTGCTAAGACTCTCACTACAACTCACCCAGATCGCAACATGAAATGTTGTATGTTACAAAAAAAAAAAAATAAAGTCGCTGGTAGAACAAAAGCTGTGGTGAAGAAGAAAAAAAACTTCCAAAACGGAGGAACGGGCCAAAATGCCAGGAAAAACAAGGGACGTCACAACAAAACAAAACAAAACAAAACAAAACAAAACACAAAAAAGAAAGATAAAAGACCGAAAACAACCTGGAAAAAATATGGAGAAAGAATAAAAAAAAAATAGAGGAAATCATTCGCATATTTTCCCGACGGGGTCCAATTATTCTGCATGGCATCCCTCACAATTCAGTCCAACCCCAAACACCCACCCATTGGGGTGACCTAGGGACGGTAGCCAGACACGACGGGCCAGACACAAAAAACAAAAGAGAGAGGAGAGAGAGAGGGGGGGGGGAGGTACAGAAGACAGAAGAAGCGGCGGGGGTAGGATGGGGGCCAGAAAACAGAAAGTGGGTTGGGGGGGGGGGGAGAGAGAACCGACAGGAACACAGGGAAGATCAAAGTACCGCCAATAGTTATCTATTGACTGTTTATTCGTCTGTGTGTGTTGGCTAACTAGTCACTTCCTTTGATCCACGCCGCCGACTGATGACGGATGGTAGGCTGTGTACGGGGGAAAGTTGACAGGACGGGGGGGGGGGGGGGGGGGGGGGGGGCGGGGGGGGGAGGGGGTGTTAGGAGGGGGAAGGAGGTATCGGGAGGATCCGTCCAGGGGACGTGTTCGCAGACTCGTAAGGTCTGCTTCATGCTAATCATTTCATTCCTCTTTTAAGCGTTTTTGGTCCGCCTTTTTCTTTTTTCTTCTTTTTTTTTTTTTGATGTGTGTTGTTGCTTTATTTAGTTCAGGCCGAATTCTTCATTAACTCTTGTCTCGTTCGTTTCATTATAGCTGTTGTGTAACTGAAATTTGTTTTTTTTTTACCACTTCTATACACGGTTTTTATCAAACCGTAAACTGTAAACTGTCTTAATCGGTAGCCCATATTTCTCATTATCCTTGTCTCGTTCGTTTCAATATAGCTGTGTTTTAAATGATTTGATTTTTTACCCTTATACACGAATATAAACGTTGTTTTGTTTGTTTTTAATCAGTCGATCTGTTCTGTGCCGTTTACACAAAGGCCACTTCTGGTGCTCAGAGAGAGAGAGAGAGATGGTTTGATGGAGTCAAACCGACCACACAGGGTCCTTTCACCGCTGTCACACCACGAGCAGAAAAAAAAGTCACTTCAGTGAAAACAAAGAAGCAAAACACAACACGAAAGACAGAGGTTTTGCGACGTGAAGACAGTCATGATCACACAAACATGTATGAGTCGATCACCCCCACTGAGACGTATTATCTATGTGTTGGGATTTATATGGCGTTTAGTAGGGTAAGGAAAGGTAATGTTGTTTAAGCCAGTGACCGCAAAGGGCCTATCAGGGCTGCTGTCCGCGTTGAAGTCAACTCACAAGTCATTCCTTCACACAACTCTTTAAAACACATTTCTAAAATCCTCCCGAAAATTTTGTCAAAACCTTTCCACTATAAAATCCACAGATCAGATGAAAAAATGTCAATCTCTTTCATTAATAATTTCAAGATCGCATCTGGTGGAACAATCTTGAACAAGGTTCATGGAAATCTGCTGTAAAATGTTCTGTGCTCACATCATACAAGGCCAAACTCTAAAGACATGTGTCATGGTGAGTGGTACAGACATGGAATGCACCACGGCCGCTTCCTTCGCTCTTTAAAAGATACGAATGAGTAAAACCACAAATGGCCGGTCTTTGCGACCACCAGAGGTAGTAGTATGTTCATTCGCAAAAGTATTCAGAGGGAATCCTCTGAGGATCTTGTTCGGATATGGTCCATCAGTTGATGAGTTTTTTAGCTATCTAAAAGGAAAAAAAAAATTCTATCTAAAATGTAGAATAGTTTCAGGTTTTAAAACTGTTATTGGGACTTTAACGTGCATATTAATTTATGGAATGCGTGCAAAGGGTGGCCACAGCCCTGACATGCCTACCAGCAGGTCGACGGGGTATAAATGATAAAGACACTGAAGTCACAGCTGATGTGGGTATATTCGTCATTTTCAGCGCATCCTGAGCAGGGACGGGTCAGACTGATCAGGTCATCAGGGCACTGCTGTCTGCGTTGCGCTGCCTCAATGGGGACCGGTCATGCTGGACCCGCGAAAAGCAATGCCACACAGTCTGCACAAACGAGTACTCTTCTTTCAGGTTATGTAGACTTCGTTCGGAAAGTTCAGCACTCGAAAACGTTCACAAACATCAACACCTTCATCACGCATGCATCCACTGGGATTACTTACTGTCAAACTCGGGGTATGTCAGTGGAGGAAGGACTAGCGCACAGCCCAAACACACTCACAGCTTGCTTACAATCTCTTCATATATCATGCATTCGTACATCAAACACTAGTAAAGTCTATAACCTTGACTACATAATCATGGAAACAAACATCAATGCGCATAAGCCCAAACAGAATAGAACATTCCTCTTTTCCTTGAACTTCACAAAAACCATTCATCTAATATCATAACTAACCGGGTATAATAGATTTCACCTTTACCTCGGGCCAGGGATTTTAAACTATTCACGAATCACTGTCTTTTCTTTCTTTTTTTTCTTTGTTTCTTTTCACTGTCACTTTCACAAGCACAACACAGGACCGCCGGGGCACTGGTCAGGTCCTGGACTGCTGGCATGGTCAGGTTAGCTTGCTGGCACTGGCGTGGCCTGTGGTTCTGCTTGACGATACTAGTGACGTGCCAGGTATGAGTACGAACCCGGTTCAGATTGAACAGTGACTATCAGACAATCGATTCTGTTCTCCTTTCCTTCTTCTTCACTAAACGCATTTGCACTTCTCCTTCTAGTCTGCTCTATCAAATGGACATGGTTGCTTTTCTTTTCTTTCCTTTTCTCTTTTTTTTTTTCTTCATCAGTTTGCACTCTCACTCTCCTCATCTCTCCTTAGTCCTTCCTCTGCAGACTCTATCTAGGCTAATGCCTCAACTAGGTTCTCATTTCTCCTCCTCTCATCTCTCTGTTTTTCTCTCTCTTGCAGAGACTACACCCAGAAACCTCTTCCTCTCTCTTCTCTGTCTGTCCTGTCCTCTCCTCACTCACGCATTCTATCTTTCTAATTCATCTGTCAAAAGGGTGTGTACCATTGGTCAGTATTTTCCCGCCTTATACTGAGGTTGAGCCTCCCTGCAATTTCATTGGACCTTCAAAATTGTCAACGTCACATCTTACCCGGCCTTGCTCTCTGTGGTGGTCAATTGGTCATTTACTTTATTAGCGTGATTTCACCCCCTACCACACGATACCTTTCCCCTTCCTTTTAACTTCAACGGCGACGTTCCGAACTAACTATGGCGCTGTCGCAAATTGGCTTGGATGAGTCTGGCCAGGCGCCGGATCCGTTGGGCAGACTATAGAGAGTTCCCAAGCGAACTAGACTGTCTGGGAATTATGCTGTCTCTGCTAGGAGAACTACAATAGCCTCCTCGCTTGTCTTAATTGGGACTGACCCGACACATTGAGGCCGATCTGCCTGGCGCTGAAAATGTTGACTTTGGGCTTATGCCCATTTGAGCTGGTGGCGGACTGACCACGATTTGGTTTTTCTATTTTTTGTCGTGAAATTTCCCCCTTGCAAAGACTATGCTCCGCACTTGTCTCAAACAGAGGTACAAAAAGACAACAACCGAATTTGCATGACACACAGTCTACACGTGCCCAAACTTTGCAAAGTACTTTACAAAAACAAAAACGGTTACCAATTATAAAATATATCATTAGTGAATATCACCACAATGGGTTATCATGACGTGCGCTTTTGCCCTTTTTTTTTCCAACTCTTTTCTGATACCTCTGTGCGCACCTATGCAAATCCCTACCTGCGGATTTGCCACATCTCGCTTACAACTACTATGAAAAGCACAATTTACTATGATCACGATCCATGACGGGACACCTCACTGAGGAAATCTCATCCTCACTTATCACAAACCAGTGCATTTACTAACAAGCGATGTATGCTCCAAACATAATTACATTTACATGAACAACGTCTCACAAAGAAAATATGAACCATAGCCAAATGGGAATGAACCCTATCCACTCAGCACTAACTTGTAACCCCAACACATATTATTAACAAAGTAAGCTATGGCGCCTCGGATATATATGTGACTGAGGAATGAACACGTCTACAAAAAAATGTGAACCATAGCCAAAATGAAGGAACCCATATTCCACTCAAACGCTTACTCTGTTAGATCCCCACATATTATTTATCAAAGTAGCTATGCACCCCGGATTGACTGACTTCCTCTGAGTTGCAGCTTGCTAGACTGCACGGCTTAAAAATAGTCAGCTCCTAAATTTCTGTCGACTGGAATGTACTGGAAACTCGATACCTGTAGGGCTGCAGTGCCATTGCCCAGCGCAGAACCTGCTGTTTTTCAGCACTGCGCCTCCAGCAGGAATTGAGGGTTGATGATCAGTCTCTATCACGTACTCCTTCCCATTCAAGTATTGTGAAATTTCTGCACGGCCCACACAACAGCCAAACACTCCTTCTCTACGTTGCGAGCCCTTCTTCACACTTCGTCAGCTTCCTGTAGCATACTTCCAGAGGGAAACTCGACCCATTCGCATGCTCCTGCAACAATTACTGCACCTACTCACACCTGATGCATCTGTCCGCAACAATAAATGGTTTGACATATCCGAGTAGCTTCAGGATGGGACGGGAACCTAGTCGTGTTAGACAACTGTCTGTAGTGCTTGCTCTGCAGCGTCTGACATTCGACACTGACGGTTTCCCTGCCTTGACCACTCACTGAGAGGACCTCGTGATTGCTGCGAAATTTGGCCAACTTTTTCCCCCCTGTAGAATCAACTAAAACCTAGCAGACTCCTGACTTCTGTTTTGGTCTTTGGTTCTCTCTGATATTCATCATCTTCTCCACCATTCCTTTCTGGCTGCTTTGTGTCGGCCTCAACACAAAAACCTAGGGAACTCCAGCTGGGGAAAACTCAATCTGGCACTTTGGTGGTCTGGCTGCATGAGATTGGCTTGCCTCAACTCTCTAAAACTGCTCCTAGCTGCCTCATATGCTCTCCATGTCCACGGATGCTATCAGAAGTCATCATGAAATTTCACTAGCCTTCCAAACCATAATAACATCTCATCATCCGAGAGAAAAACTGCAGGTGCGTTGACCATACCAAAGGAAGAGCACTCGCCACTGGTATTGCCCCATAGGAGGGGAGAATGCTGTGACAATTTCTTTGGAGTCCTCATCAAGGCTATTTGCCAGTAACCTTGCTCAGATCTATCCTGGTGGAAAATACTTGCCTTGTTTGTGGCGATTGAGCGAACAGGTCTTCCATGTTCGGGATGACTTCTGCATCGACCTTGGTGACACTGTTCAGACGTCTATAGTAACACAGAATCGATGCTCACCTGACTTTATCCTACTAAGACGACGGGTGCACTATTCGATGATTTGGACGGTTAATCACCCAAGGTCCAACATCTTTTCTAACTCCTCCACGATCACTCGTTTGGTGGCATACGGGACCGGTAGGTTTTTCACATGTACGGGCTTTTTTGCGATGTTAACTCCGTCCGTACCATGTCTCTAGAGTTGTCCTGCCTGGTTTATCAGTCAGGGAAGCCCTATACTGTTTTAGGAGCCCTCTACTTCTCCTGTCTTCTACTGTCTAGCCCTTCATACCAAAAACACCCCCCCCCCCCCCCCCCCCCCCCCCAACACAAAAAACAAATAGACACATCCCGTATGACTCTTCTCCTGGGAAACTCAGGCAACAAAATCTCCCTTCTTCTGCTGGGTCTCCCTTCGCCTCCATCAATGATTGCTGGCTGCGCCTATGTGTCTGAGTCTCACGCAGAATATATTTGAGGAGCAGATTCGCATGGAAAAGTTTTGAGTTTTCCAGTCACATCAATCCGGTTAGTCCTGATCTACCTTTTCAGTGTGTGTGGAATGGTCCTTTCCAAAGTCAGCGCTTGTTGTGATCCGTGGGGAAGCAGTAAAGGACTTGTCTCCCACCTTGGAGGAATTGCTTCCTCACCTTCTGTAGTATTGCTTCTTCTGAACGGACCTAGCCTCCTGCAGGCTTTCCCTTGCAACCTTACAGGTCTCTCTAGCCTATTGCGTAGGTCCACCACATATGATAGTGGTTTTACCCTCTTATGACTCCTGTTCTCCGGCACCATAGCTCTTTGTGACTGCACTGGTCCCCTGACCGTCCGCCCATACAGCCAGCTTCGAATGGCGGAAAGCCTGTGACTCTCCTGAGGGGCCTCCCTGTAGGCGAACAATGCCGCTGGAATGTAACGGTCCCAATCTGCCCGGTTCTTTCCTCACAGAGCGTCTTTAAGATGCACTTCTGCACACCTTTGAATCTTTGTCCCCAAGCCAATGGCATTGGGAGGGTTGGGGTAGTGAGAAGGCTGTTGTGTTCCTCAGCAGCCTGTTGACCTCCCTCATCACGCCTGAGGTGAACTGTGATCCCCTTGGCACTGAGAATTTGTGACGGCACACCCACGCGATGAGAGATGTCTACCAGCCCTTCAGCGACCTGTTGGTAATCTACGCCTTTCAATGCGACTGCTTCTGGAATCTGTCGCGTGTCCACGAAGCCGTCAACACAACCTGTGCCCACCTTTGGAAAGGGTGAGATTGGGCCAATCAGATCAACAGCCACTCTCTCTGAAAACGGTTATGTGTCATATTAAAGGGGATGTTTAAGAGGCGCCTTCCTCTTCACCCCTCTTGTGGCTGACCTTTGACACACATCACATGACATGCAGAACGCTTTATGTCTGCCCTTGCCCCCTGGCCAATGAAAGTCATCAAAAGATTCGGTCAGCTGTTTTGCCGTGCCGAGATGACCCGCCATGAGCGACTCTTCGTGACCACTGAATGACCAGTGATCACGATAACATGCTGTTCCCTCTACCTTGAGTTGTCTCTTACTGTCTTCCCCTTGGTGAACACTCGGTACAGCAACCGCTTTCACCAGAAATTCTGTTCTCACCTCCTCTACCACTGTTTCTCTCCACCTTTGCTAAACTCCCAAGACTTCACGAGCGAAGGATCTTGTTCCTGCGCTGCCTTAAAACTCATCAGGCGACACTCTATGTGACTTCATTGCTGGAACGACTAACGGTTTCAAAACCTTTTCTCCTTCTTGCTCGTGTTTGAAACTGCTGCCCTGTAGCAGTCAACAACTCAGGATCCCCCTGGATCCCTTACCTGGGATATATTTCCAATTGATCAGATATAGAAGGGGTTTCTCAATCACCAGCGCAGGACAACTCGCATGAGAAGTAAGGGGTACGTTCTTCTATCCTTAGCCATGGAACTTCTTCACAGTGCCATCGATTAGAGTACAGGTCTGGATTTGCCCTGTCAAATACCCCTTCCTCGACCAGCGTAGTTCTTATAGCTAACCTCAGAACAACCAGTGTCTCGGTACACTTTCACCTTCGGATGGCCAATCACCCGTCTGCCACTGGTAATGAAACAACTCAGTATAGTGCCCTCCATCCCTGACACTGACTAGCTGTCCAGTTGCTAGCCATAGGCAGCACTCTACCCCTCTTCAGCATTGGATCCCTATGGTCCACTGATGGCCGTTTCCCCTGGCGACCCTTATCAACCTCTTGCAAGGCTGCTGCCTTCTGGAACCTCATGCGGACAATCCCTCGCCACATGTCCTTCTTGTGAAAAAGAAACACCTATTGTCCCTTTGTCCTCCTTTCTGCCCCAAACGCTGGGTTTGCAGATTTGCAGGAAACCTCCCCTAGTCTTCCTTGCACTTTTCTCACCTGTGCATGGCACCTGTTTCTCCTGCACCTTAGTGCCAAACGTGCCCTCCCATACACCTCTGCTAAACTTCAGCAACTCTCTCCTTGCTGTCTCTGGCTCTGTCTTTCTCTTCAAATGTATAGTTAATCTGGACTGCAACCCTGTCAAAAATCTGTTCTTTATTAACAAGCTCTTTCAATTCAGCGAACTCCATTCTTCGTTCCTCAACTCTAACCACTTCTCAAATAGTGATCTAATCGTTTTGCACCAAACTGAGTGTACGTTTCACTCGCTTGTAATCTAGCTGAACGAAAGTTCTTTCTGAACCCTCCTCTGTGAGGTCATATCCCTTCATCAAGATTCCTTCACAGCACCAAAATCGATTGGGTTGTCTGCTGGTAATGCAGTGAAAATTGTAATGCCTTACCGTCAATAGCGCTGACAAAATGACTGACCACTCCTTCTGCAGGCCAAACTTGACTAGCGCAACGTTTCAAAACGATGATGTACGCGATCAATCGAATCTGAATTCCTTCTCGAGAATTTTTGGCAACTTGGTGTCGGGGGCATAACTGCGCACAGGGTCACTGGAAACTGAACTACCATCATCGGTGGTCTCCTCTGTTATTCTCATCTCTCTCACTCTTATTGAATCCTTAATCTTTCTGTTTCTGCGCTTCGCTAGTCTGAATCCTTAATCTTATCTGTTTCCTGCGTTTCCCTTAGTCTTTCTCGTTTTCTGCTTTAATTTTCTGTTTACTGCATGTCGCCATGCTTTAATCCTTTCCTGCTCTGCTATTTCTACTGTGACACGGCATCTTCCGCTCCGCTCACTCTTTCCATCTTTTGTTGGGTTTCACGAATGCTCGCAACCTCTTCTCCTGAGTAGCTAAATTTCGCGAGCGACGTCACAAGGTGTTCAATAGGGGTGTTCTTTTCTTCCGGCCATTGTAACCTTTTTTTTAAACAAGATTCTTTTACTACGACAGCCAAACTTGTGGTTAACCGTTAACGAGTGAGTAATAGCACAATCCTATGAAGAGGAATATTAGCTTGGGACAAAGTAATTAGTTTTTATAAGACGCAGCGCTGACCCAACTATGAGAGCGAATTATAGGCAATCTGTGCGAAATAAGTACTCTGGGGCTGAAATGCCAAGCCTAGTGTTAACTATCTTGGAAGCAATGCCAAGCCTAGTATTTAACTATCTTGGAAACATACAGTAAGACACTACCTTGTCTTAGGATTACAATACTTGAATCCCACCCAGCTTCCTCTCTGAGAAGTTGAACAATTATAATAAATGGGCCAGAATATCCTGGCAGGCTCGCCAATAAATTGTCAACCTCGGGGAATGTCAGTGGAGGAAGGACTAGTGCACAGCCCAAACACACTCACAGCTTGCTTACAATCTCATTCATATATCATGCATTCGTCACATCAAACCACTAGTAAAGTCTATAACTTTACTACACATAATCATGGAAACAAACATCAATGCGCATAAAGCCAAACAGAATAGAACATTCTCTCTTTCCTTGAACTTCACAAAACCATTCATCTAAATTATCATAACTAACCCGGGTATAAATAGATTTCTACTTTACCTGGCCAGGTGATTTTAAACTATTCACGAATCACTGTCTTTTCTTTCTTTTTTTTCTTTGTTTCTTTTCACTGTCACTTTCACAAGCACAACACAGGACCGCCGGCACTGGTCAGGTTGGACTGCTGGCACTGGTCAGGTTAGACTGCTGGCACTGACGTTGGCCTGTGGTTCTGCTTGACGAAGTGACGCTGCCAGGTATGAGGTCGAACCCCGGTTCAGATTGAACAGTGACTATCAGACATCGATCTGTTCTCCTTTCCTTCTTCCTTCACTAACGCATTGCACTCTCTCCTTTCTAGTCTGCTCTATCAAATGGACATGGTTGCTTTTCTTTTCTTTTTCCTTTTCTCTTTTTTTTTCTTCATCAGTTTGCAACTCTCTCTCTCCACATCTCTCCTTAGTCCTTCCTCTGCAGACTCTATCTAGTGCTAATGCCTCAACTAGGTTCTCATTTCTCCTCCTCTCATCTCTCTGCTTTTCTCTCTCCTGCAGAGACTACACCCAGAACCTCTTCCTCTCTCTCTCTCTGTCTGTCCTGTCCTCTCCTCACTCACGCATTCCTATCTTATCCTAATCTCATCTGTCAAAGGGTGAGTACCATTGGTCAGTATTTTCCCGCCTTATACTGAGGTTGCCTCCCCTGCAATTTCATTGGACCTTCAAATTGTCAAAGTCACATCTACCCGCCTTGCTCTCTGTGGTGGTCAATTGGTCATTTAATTAATTAGCGTGATTTCACCCCCACCACACGATACCTTTCCCCTTCCTACTTCAACCGGCAACGTCCGAACTAACTATGGCGCTGGTCGCAAATTGGCTGGATGAGTCTGGCCCAGGCGCCGAGATCCGTCTGGGCAGACCTATTGAGACGTCTCCCAAGCGACTCAGACTGGCTGGGAATGATGCTGTCTCCGTGGAGAACTACAAATAGCCTCCTCGCTGTGCTTAATTGGCTGACCTGACACATGAGGCCGTCTGCCTGGCGCCCAGAATGTTTGACTTTGGGCTTATGCCCAGTTGAGCTGGCTGGCGACTGACCACGAATTTGGTTTTTCTATTTTTGTCCGTGACACATACATGAGCGTTGTCCCGCAAGCAGCGTAGGGTCACAGGCCATTGCATTCCATTCGCCTCAGCATCTTTCTCAGTCTGTCCATTTTGAATCCAGAATGCATGTTTTCCTCTTTTTTTCCCATCATCCTTTCATCTTCCGCACCCTCTCAAAGCGTGGAACTTATTCCGGCTCTCTGGTACACAGCCTCATCTACCTCCGTTGTCTTGCAACCACAGCGGTAGCAACCCCAAAAGAGGCAGCACAATTACGGGTCGACATGATGTAACTCACCAGAGCAGGCCATCTGCTACCACTGAGTGATTTCCAAAGTGAAAACCCTCTACGTATGTTCGCACTATTCGGAAACGGGACGAAGTGTTTACTGCTCGTGACGTTTTGGGCACAATGCTACACTGTAATCGGCAACATTCGAACAAACTCAACAAATGCGGCTTGGGAGGTTTAAGTGGACTGGTGATAGGATGACCCACATACATAACCGTGAAATGCACACAACAGTAAGTCATTTGAAAAACAGGAAAAACGAAGAAAGGAAACATGGACGACGGAAAGGACGTCAATAATTATGGCGACGACAACGATGATGATGATGATAAAAATAGTGATATTTTGCATTCTTATGATTCATTCATTCATTCATTCATTCATTCATTCATTCATTTATTCATTCATTCATTTATTCATTCATTCTTCGAATTTAACTGAAACAAAAACAGCAGGCAAATAGCTGCGGGCAGTCCGCGTTCTTAAACATCCAATTTAGCTCAGGGTTAACAACCGACTTAATGTGTTCAAATCCAGTGCAGAATGACATCACTCCAAGCTAAATTTCCCCTGTGTCGAAGAGGTTACAAATGATGTGCATGTACTGTTGGCAGTTTACCCATTTTGTTGACAATTCACTCCCCTGTCTGGTCATACCAGCAGGCCACACCAGTGCCAGCCAATACAGACACACTCAATGCACCATGTTGTTGCGGTGTGAAGGAATCAACCCGATTCGTGTGTTCCGGTTTCACTTATTCCCGATTCGCTTATCTCTAGAATGGCAATTCCCATTCACACACACACACACACACACACACACACACACACACACACACACACACACACACACACACTCGGAGTCACAGATACATTCCCTGTCGCTGTCACACACACACACACACACACACACACACACACACACACACACACACACACACACATACACACAAACCACACACACTTTTAAAGGGACAAAGAAGTAATGCAATTACATGAACCTTATGGCACGGTTAGAGCCGGTGGTGGAGAGAGAGAGAGAGAGAGAGAGAGAGAGAGAGAGAGAGAGAGAGAGAGAGAGAGAGAGAGAGAGAGAGAGAGAGTCTAGACATTTTATTCATATCAGGCCTCAGCCCCTCCTGAAAAGGAATGAAAATATGTAGCAGATTCAAATTAAGACTAACGGTAACATGAAATGTATTAATGTACATTTCAGTAAGTCACAACACCTCTTAGTTTAAACCCTTTATACAAACAAACAAAGAAAGATTACGTATGTCTTCAGGTACGGTCGATGGCATTAACAGACTCAGTCTGAACAGTGAATGATTTCTATAATACTTGGAAGTAACTGATGTTCCACGTATATGCCTGGGTGCTGGGCAACAGAGAACAAAATACACCCCATTTTCTTGGCTCTCAGTGAGGTAAGGTAAGGTAATGTTGCTTATAGCCCAGCCGATCGCAATGGGCCATATCATGGCTGTCACCGGTTAAAATCAACTCAAGTCATCAAAAAAAAAAAAAACGAACAACTTTCACACATCTATTTAAATACATCTAAAAGCGTACCAGAAACTTCGCTAAAAATGTTTCTTCCGTAAAATCTTAGATCAGATGAAAAATATTAATCTCTTTCAGAAACTCAAAGATCACGTCAGGTGGGACATCCCTCTGAGCAGGGCTTTCATGGGGTCTGCTGTAAAGTGTTTATGCCTCACATCGTGCAAGTCCCAACAATCTAAAAAAAGATATGTTTCACCGTGAGTGGAACTTGACATGGAATGCGCAACGGAGCTTCTTCACCTTTTAAAAGATAAGAATGGGTGTAAAACGAGTGGCCTGTGTGCAAGCGGCACAAGACTGTTTCGTCTTTACGGCCTCCTCGGGAACATGGTAAAAACTCTTTTTGGTTGGGACGGATTTTGAATAGTTTGTTATCCGCTGCAAGGTCTATTCCTCTAGCCAGAGCTCCTTGATATAATCATTAACTTTTGGTTTTTGATCTGTGTAGGGGACAGATATGTTAGACAGTTTCCCTGTTGTGGCATTCTTGGCCAAACGATCAGTCATTTCATTCCCTCCGATGCCAACATGACCAGGAACCCAAGCCAGAACGATATTGCGACTTTCCACTTTCAACGTAGTAAAAAGTTATTTTAAAAAAGTGCAGTACATAATGGACGTATGAAGTCATTAGGCATAAACATTTTGTATCTATAACGATGTACTGCCAGCTCAGAAATCCCCACCCTAAATCCAGTGGTAATATATTTCAAATGCTCAGCAATATCAAAATGCAAATAAGGTTTTACACTATGATCACTGCAAAAAGTTCTGTACAAGCTGAATCTATCACTAGTTTGAATATGATCGGACCAGGTTTGCCACCTGCGGTCAATAAGCCTTTGTCGGAAGCAACATATAGAACTATGAACTCTTCCGATACCTTGACTCGTCCGCGCCGGAACAAAACCAAATCCATAATTATTTAACCAATCATACGCGAACATTAGTTGCCCAGTTTTTGTTAGCTCTTGCATCCACGTCATACAACATATTATACGCTTTACATGGAATCCTGTAATTCTCCATTGTATCAACTTGAGCCAGTAGTGAATGCACTTAACAGTAGAATGTATATATTGGATATCGGTTCGCTTCATCATAAATAAGATCCTTCAGCGTTCGCCGGTCTGCCCATAATTTTTTTTTCAAAGCAAATAAACGAACTGATTCACAGTGGATAACATGCAGACCCACAATTCAAAGCCATACTACACAATTGGCTGGATCTGAGAATCAATGTCATGAACAAATTAAAAGAATTGTTATTTAACATACACAACCTTTCTAGAAGACAAAGACTTGTAGCTCTGCCTTTGGATTTAGCTCAAGCGTGTAGAAAATATTCCTAAGTAGTTATACACATTTTCTACAAGCAATGTCACACTCAAACAGCAACTCCTCCAAAATGATATAATATTGCTTTTAATCATATTAACTTAAGCTGAAGAGATGTTGCGGCACGCTTTAAGCTATTCAACTGAGTCTGCAAACGTGTAACTGTTCCGCCATCAAAACAGCATCGTCAGCCAGCAATAGAATAAACAGTTCGAAGGCATCTAACGGAAATCGAGCACCATGTCTTTCATTGTTGACAAATTCTACCGTTAATTCATAAATGAAAAGAGGAAAACAGAACAGGACTGCACGCATCTCCTTGTCGTAAACCCGATGTGCAGGCAATGTAATTTGTTGGTATAGAACTACATCGGGCTCTAGCTTTAACATCATTGTACATGCTCTTACTGCTTATGAATAATTTACCTTAATACCGTTAAAAAAAAAAAAAAAACGTGGACAGAAAAGATTTCGATTTATCGTGCCAAATGCTTTTCGGAAATCAATAAATGCAACGTGAAATTTCCGGTTGTAGCAAAACTGATTCTGAATGAGAGCTAGTAAAGAAGAGAGAGAGAGAGAGAGAGAGAGAGAGAAGAGAGAGAGAGAGAGAGAGAGAGAGAGAGAGAGAGAGAGAGAGAGAGAGACAGACAGACACAGACAGACAGACAAAGAGACTGACAGGAGAGAGGTGGGCAAACGCACACACACACACACACACACACACACACACACACACACACACACACACACACACACACACACACACGTGCCCCAGGTAAAACGTCTGATTACCAGACCAGACCGTCTCCCCTTTTTTCTCCTGCCACCCACTATTAGAGTAATGGAAGCCATCATTCGCCTTGAGCCAGGGCTCCGAGACTCTCACCGGGCGAAGGTAAGCGTCAGCCAGAGTTATCTCCCTCCTCTGCGGCATGCTGGCCGTCAGGCTGCTTTTTTCCGGTGTAACAGAAGGTAACGATACTCCCGCTCTTCGCTGCTCTATCCCTTCTCCCCCCCCCCCCCAACCCTTCCCGCGCTTGCCCCCCCCCCCCCCCCACCCCTCCCAGTTTTCTGCCTGTAATGTTGGTATTTGTTATGCTTGCACGCACGTGCGCAAACCCTGAAAGGATCCTGTGTGGTCGGCTGGGTTATAATTAAACTGAGACAGCGCGCGCGCTTGCGCGCGTTCACACACACACACACACACACACACACACACGCGCGCGTGCACGCACGCTACCACGCACGCACACACATGCACACACATGCACGCACACGCACGCACACACGCACGCATGCTCACGCACGAACAACACGCGCGCCACACGTGTGTTTAATGTATATTTGTAACAAGATTATTGAATTAACTAAACTTTCAACGTACTCTTCATATCCCTCTACTCTTACTACTACTACTACTACTACTTCTACTACTATTACTACTACTACTATCACTACTACTACTACTACTACTACTACTACTACTACTACTGCTGCTGCTGCTGCTATATCGCTGATCCCCATCACCCCTCTCCTCACACACACACACACACACACACACACACACACACACACACACACACACACACACACACGCGTGTGCGTGTGCGCGCGCGCGCGCGCACGCACGCACAGATATTGATAGACATACAGAACGAAAATCAGACGGATAGACAAACAGACAGACAGACAGACAGACAGATGGATAGATAGATACATACATACATAAACACATAGATAGAGAAATGGATGAATGGATAGATGGATGGACGGACAGACAGACGGAAAGATGGAAAGACAGACAGTCAGGCAGAGAGATAAGACAGACAGGCAGAGAGATAAATACACAGACACACACAAACACCACAGCCGCAACATCGCAACCTCCTCCGAGGAACATTACGCCAAGTTTTCACTTGAACCGGCCGCGACGGCCGATCAGTCTCGCTCACTTCCAAGTAAATGGCAACAGAATATTGGCACCAGAAACATCTCGCATTATAAGCACCAGCGTAGAATGCCCGCCACAGAGCCCAGCAGTCAACAAGTTCTTGTGAAAACCTAACAGATGTCAGCAGCACGCGCGGTTCCTATGTCCGTGTCACTTAGAAATATGGAGAGGCTGCTGGTGCTTGTTTCTACCATTTCTTTAAACATGAAACATAAGATCTCAGACTGGAATGTCTACACACGTGCATCTTGTAATTCTAAAAACAAATATTGCCTTAAAGAAATGGATATTGTAAATAACATATTTTGTGATTTCTGTCCTGAAGTGCTGAAAAGGTACTTATTACAGCGCTCTGTCTTGTGCAAAAGAACACTTTAAAGCGTTTTCACACGCCATTTCACCACGTGCATACCATAACATCGTTTAGGAAGAACAACATATGGGGTCATTAACCGTGCGTTGTTACTGTAACAGTTTCTGGCGAAATATTTAAGAATTATCAAAAGTATATGTCGTGTAAACATTTCCGAACACCAAAGTGTAGACTAGCACCGGTGTTGCCGGCAGACGCATTTCTTCGTTGTTTTCTTTTTTTTTCTTTTCTTTTTTTTTGGACATATTAAAACCTTTTAGCAAAATTTTTATTTATGAATATACATTTGAAAATGCATACTAGACTTAGATGGGGGCGGGGGTCTTTAGTACATAACATCCTTTAATAAAGGAATCAAATGAATAGAAAAAAAAGTTTGTAATTTAATTGTAACAGGAAACTAAGTTCATCATCGAGTATCATTAAAATGGTAATATGCAAATTCAACTTTCATTCTGACTCTTCTAGACTTAAACAAGAACTTACAGATCAAAGAAAACCGAAAACGTGACTGGACATACAACCTGTCTGCCGCATCTAGCTTTGAAAAAAAAAAAAAGAAGACAATTCGAGCATATCTCTATCGCAAGCCAACATCACATCACAAACCTATGGAGAGATGCCCTCTTGTAATTATGTAAGCAATAAACAGTGTAAGTATTCGGCATCAGCACAATGTTACAACATAGTATGCCTTTAGACGGATTCATCCAAGGCTTTTGAAAATTTTTGAGTAGTTAAATCAATCAAAAAAGCGACGCATTGGAAAAAGTGGTCCTTCCTTTCACCTTGAAAAACAAGCACACAGCCAGCCAGCTGAAGTTCATACGCAGCTAAACCATAAGTCTGTGTTTTGAAATTTATCGAATATCAATTAGATGTAATCCAGTTGTTTTTTTTCAAGTTGTCCGAACTGGTGATGAACGCCTTCTTTTATTCGACTTTCTTCT
The DNA here is from genome assembly GCA_018398815.1 of Conus ventricosus. Taxonomy (NCBI): domain Eukaryota; kingdom Metazoa; phylum Mollusca; class Gastropoda; order Neogastropoda; family Conidae; genus Conus; species Conus ventricosus. Next base: position 34,181,980 of record CM031618.1, read on the forward strand.
GCTGCTTCAACGTGATAAGGCAGCCTGGTTTATAACTTTGAAAATTCTGCTGTTCTATTGTGCATGTGTTCTCATCGTCTCATCCATTTCCACTGGTACAAAATGGCCAGGTCTTCCGAAAGACGGGATAAGGTTTCTGTAAGTTTGCGTTGCAGCACAAAGTACATAACATACCAGCTTCCCGATGATGCAAGAGGAACCGTTTTTTGTTGTTGCTTTTTTGTTTGTTTGTTTCTTTTTTCTTTTTCTTTTCGGAGCTGGCGATCATGAAACTTCGCTCTGACTAATGCTTTTAATACCACTCGCCAAGTCCATCTTGTGCGGCGGAGAGCAAAGAACAGCTTATTCAACGGCAAAACCGCCAACCCACAGCATCATAGCAACAACGTAGTTGTTGCTGTTAAAGCTACAATCTTGCCAGGCACCTCTGTGCGAACAGCGAGTTTCTCTCGCTGCCCTTTTACTCGCGAGTCCAAGAAACAGTCGACGACTGAGCAGATACGATACGGGACGCTCGTTAGCAGAAATTTAGTGCGTCCCTGGACCCGGATGGTTTCATTCTGAATGTGTCTCTGGACCCTAGCTGGAACATGTTCGTGCTTTCTTTTTCTTGCCTCTATTGCGTGCAGGATGCGGGGAGGCATGACATGGGAAGCCCTGCTTTACCTGTCTGTTCTTTTCTTACTTGTTAAGTGTATAATGCCACGCTCGATTATTTCACTTCAAAGTAGTCTTGACTCAGGGATAATCGGATATACTGTTGTCTCACTAACTCTTAAGAGCCATAGCTTAGCTTCTTGTTTTTCAAGTACTTTTCTTACTTGTTCAGTGTATAATGCCATACTTAATTATTTCACCTCAAAGTAGTCTTGACTCGGGGATAATCGGATAAACTGTTGTCTCACTAACTCTTGAAAGCCATAGCTTAGCTACTTATTTTCAAGTACTTTTGAATGTAGGGATCTAAATGTTGGTAATCATTTCGTGTGCGCGGAAATGCCAGCTTTTCATAATTTTCAAAAAACGTTTTTTACCTGTTCAAAGTAAGATTAATATATATATATATATATATATATATATATATATATATATATATATATATATATATATATATATATATATATAGCTACACCCAGAATAAATCTGCCTACAACCAGTTCCACTGAAACCCGTTGTGCAGTCCAAATCAATTATTCAACATCTAGACCTGTTAAAATATAACAAGAAAACAGACATGTACCTGCACTCAAAATGCATGTTCCAATAGCTAGTTCGTTTAAATAGATAGAACCTCCCAGACATGTATTCATTAAAAATTAAACGGCCAGCAGGTAGATCCTGCACTCGAAACTAATTGCTTAAAAACATACGAAACTAATAGCTCGTGAACAGTTGGCTAGAATATTCGCCCGAGACAATGTCAGATTGTCTTTAAGAATAAACAGCATCTTAAGCTTTCTAGAAATTCTATTCTAGGTATTTCCTCTCTTCTGTCACTCTCTCTGGTTGTCATCTTTTTCCCCTTGTTCTCCAGTACCATCCAATGTTCTCTTGCCTTTGTGGCCAGTTTACCCCTATCTTTTGTTCTCTTGTGGTTATGGGTAACGCGCCAACTATTCTGTGATGATCTGGAGACAGGTAGTCAGACTACTAGCGTCTGCTTACCAATGTGTTCTCAATTTTCTGCAGCACCACCTTTGTTTTGTTTTGTTTAGGGTTTGGGTTTTTTTAATGTTGAAGAAAAAATAAGCAGAACAGCTGACACTCACAGAACGACATGGTTTTATATGCCTTAAAACGCCAACAGTATTGCAGTTATATTGTGAGCTGTTGTAACAACAAGACACACACAGAGAGAGAGAGAGAAAAGAGAGAGAGAGAGAGAGAGAGAGAGAGAGAGAGAGAGAGAGAGAGAGAGAGAGAGAGAGAGAGAGAGAGAGAGGGTTGGACAGACAGACATGCAGACAGACAGAGAGAAGAGGATGATGAAGAAGAAGAAGAAGAAGAAGCAGTGCAACTAGAGAAGATAAATCAATAGCAACTGTGCTTACACAGACTGAGAGACAGACAGAGAAAGGGAGAAAGAGAGAGAGACAGACAGACAGACAGTGGAGAAGAAGAAGAAGAAGAAGAAGAAGAAGAAGAAGAAGAAGAAGAAGAAGAAGAAGAAGCCATACAACTGAAGTTGAATTAAACAGCAACTGTGCTTACACACACACACACACACGCGCGCGCGCGCGCGCGCGTGCGCGCATGCGCACACACACGCATGCGCACACACACAACACACACACACACACACACACACACACACAGAAAACGAAAAGAAAAACAAGCATAAAATGCTCACTTGGCTAACACTACAGTAGTGCTCAATCAGCAGCCACTGCCCACTATAATGTTTACAGCTTTTATTTCCTGGGTCTCTCCGTGCAGTGCAGTCCTGACAAAACCTCGCAGACTTGAAACAAAGACTTCCTTGATTGAAAACATAGGAGAAGAGAGCAGAGGAAGACACAAACAGGCGACATAAGGAAAATGGGGACACCAAGGACAGGTATACAGAACGACAGACCATGGGGACCTTAAAGCACCACACAAACAAACAAGCACATGATTAGGATTCACTTCATGTTCGCCCTTCCTCCTATATCGCCTTTTGCCATACAGCCCAGTGCCGCTGTTGTTTGTGGAAGATTCTCACTGAATCACACACCAGCGTCAGGAACTGTTAGCTAAAATTAACCAACCACTCTCTCCGCAGAAAAAAAAAATGACAGTAATAGTTTACTGATGATGTCAGCGATACTGATGGTAATGGCTGTGTAACAATAAGCAGAGACAGGGAGTAGAACGATAGCAACAGCAAATATGAGAGTTGACCTATCATAATAACATGATAAAGGAACCAGAGCTGTTGCAGTAACTGCTATAAACGGCTATAATCATCATAGATAATCACAGAATATAGACGGATAAGTTGTTGTGAAACCAGAATGAAGAGGTGAAATAGTACACTGATACTGATGTTTTGTTTGTTTGTTTTTGTTTCGTTCTTGGAGACAGCGTGATGATGATGATGATGATGATGATGAGGAGGAGGAGGAGGAGGAGGAGGAGAAGGAGGAAGAAGAAGAAAGTGTCTATAACTGCGAAAACGGCATTATATTATACATATATCATAAATAACTATGGCAATTATAACAGCAGAACAAGTTTATTTGTACAGAGCAAAAAGAATCGCGTTCGTTCGTAATGCAATCGAACTTAAGTGGATGTAGATTTAAGAGAGAGAGAGAGAGAGAGAGAGAGAGAGAGAGAGAGAGAGAGAGAGAGAGAGAGAGAGAGAGAGAGAGAGAGAGAGAGAGAGAGAGAGAGAGAGCGAGCGAGCGTAATAAAGGCATGTCAGATCAAAGCGAAACTTCTTTCCTTCCAGTTATTGAAATTAGGGTACAATTGATTTACTGCTCACAGCTGACTGAGATTATAAAAGAAAAACAGAAAAAGAAGGGGAAAAAAAGAAAGGAACAGAAATGGGATGAAGATACAGTCTCAACGAAATCAATTCGCCCTGAACGATTGACTGTAGCACAATTGATTCAAATCTAAGGTTTATTTGCACCTAACACCACACTCTCCTTTGAAAGAAATACAGTTTGGAAGGAAGAAAAGTGGGGTTATAGTACGATCATGGAACAAAATGGGGAATCAAGCAATATGCTCTTAAAGAATATGTAACAGACATTTCCAGCTGTCCAGCAGAAATACAAACGAACTTTCTCTGTTTCACTGGAGGAGACAACAGCGCGCGAAATTGGGATGGTGGGGGGACGGGGGAGGGGGAGGTTTCGGGAGGTTACGAGTATCCGTTAAAACCGGAATAATTGTAAGTTGTGATACCCTGTTTGCTTTGGGATAAATATCAGCCGTTCTTTTTTTTCTGTTGTTGTTCTTGTTGTTAAAACCAATTTCGACACCAAATTTTCATGCACAAAAGTACGAAGAAAGAAGAAGAAAGAAACAACTAGCACTTCGCATTCAGTTCCAAGACAGTTGTTACAGTTCTCGTAATCATCAATGTCCCCAATGTCGGTGTGAAAACAAGTTAAAAGTGAACTCTAAGATTTCTAGAATTCGCAAGCAACGGAAACTATGCAATCAAGTTCGTCGTGAGTGGAAACCAAACGAAAATCCTTTATTCAAGAGCGGAATAGCCGACCAGCGCCCAAATAATGACCCGCCTCAACATGCAACATCAACCGAGCCAACCAACGCCATATTCCATGTTCCCAAAGCTCCATTCTTTGCACCGTTCCAGAAAGCGGCAAAAAAAAAAAAAAAAAAAAAAAAAAAAAATTCAAGAGGCTTCAGCCACTCTGACAAGAAGCGCGAGCGAGGGACATAAACATGGTCCTCAGCTGACAGCCTGAACGAGCAGAAGGCGAAGAAGTCTGGAGTTCACCTGATGACAAATGGGTAATGAACCTTCCTCTAAGATCCCCCGCTTGTCTGCCGGGGGAGGGCCAGGCTTGCGAAAAGGACGCGGCTCTGTTATTTTGTTGTGTCTGAGGCTAACTCGAAGCAATCCAATGTCACGGTCACAAAGCAACACTGAACCCCATGAAAGCGCGCAAAAAAAAAAAAAAAAAAAAAAAAAGTAGGCATGCGTGCATCCTTTATAAGCACGTGCTGCGCTGGCTTGGAAGGCGAACACGTTTCATCGCTTTGGAGAGCATCGTGTCGGTGTGATCCAAGAGAACTTTTGGAGGGGGGTCGTTAAACTCGTTTAAAGTTAAAGATCTCATTTAATTTGTGATTTATTTACCGTCTGGGCGGGGGTATGGGGAGAGGTTTTTTTTCTTTACCGGAAAAAGAATCTTACAAAAAAAAAAAAAAAAAAGATGATGTGTTCTGCCAAAATCCCAGCACCGAAAGCATCTATTTTCTATTTCACTTTAGGGTTTGAAAACAACTCGCAATTGTTCAAAGTCCAACCGTAATACAATTTATTTTTCATCAAACTAAAAATGCATTTTATTTTGTTTCTCTCTTTTGTTCTTTCTTTCTTTCTTTCTTTCTTCTCACTTTTTAACATAGAGCAGAAACTTCGTTATCTTATTTGTATTAATCTAAAGTGTCTTTACCGCTAACCCCCCACCCCCTCCCCCTTTCCCACCCCATCCCCCAAAAGCATCCAAGTGTGCTTATGTACCGAAGTTCTGTTGTTACGTTTTATATACATGATTAATAGATTATGTAGTTACAATCAGCTGAAGTTCAGTTCATTTTTCGGGAAGAAAATGGTACATGTGGAATTGCACAATGACAAAACAAAAGTGATGCGATGGAATGATAAAGGGAAGTGTTCAAAGCATTATCTTGTTCACAGATAAATGTATGTTTGTTCACGGATAAAAGAATATCTGCGTGAACGATAATGTCATGAGAAAATTAACCGCAGTAACCACGGATCTCTTCTGACATCAGTTCAGCTATCAGCATTACTTATTCTTCAGCATGCGCTCAGCGCATGAAAACAAGCTCGTGGCATAAAAAAAATATATACACAAATACACACAGAGAGAGAGAGAGAGAGAGAGAGAGAGAGAGAGAGAGAGAGAGAGAGAGAGAGAGAGAGGCAGACAGACAGACACAGAGACAGAGAGAGAGAGAGACAGACAGACAGACAGACATAGAGAGAGAGACACAGAGAGAGAGGGAAGAAGCAGACAGACAGAGAGACAGCTTGTACTAATTAATAGGCCATGGCCCTCATGAATGAGTGTAGCTGAACAATCATTTCAAAGTGTAATATCAATACTGTTTCATTCTTTAAGAGACAAAAAATAATCGTAATGTGTGTGTGTGTGTGTGTGTGTGTGTGTGTGTGTGTGTGTGTGTGTTGGATGCTGCGCAGTGAATACTGAATGTATACAATCTAACAGGAAATGATATGACCTTAAACTGTCAAGCTGAGCTTTCAAAAAGGAAGCCCACAGGCAAACGTTTCTTCGAACTAGAGCAGCTCAGTCTGAACACGAACCAGCAGAGTTATAAATGATGGAATGTTTAACTTCACACACACACACACACACACACACACAGAGACACACACACACACACAGACACACACACACACACACACACACACACACACACACACAGAGTAACATATACATTCCCTGTCGCTGTCACACACACACACACACACACACACACACACACACACACACACACACACACACACACACATACACACACACACACACGGAGTCACAGATACACTTCCTGTCGCTGTCACACACACACACACACACACACACACACACACACACACACACACACACACACACACACACACACCACCACCACCACCACCACCACCACAGTCACAGATACACTTCCTGTCGCTGTCACACACACACACACACACACACACACACACACACACACACACACACACACACACCACACATAGACACACACCACCACCACCACCTCCACCACCACACACACAGTCACATATACACTCCCTGTCGCTGTCACACACACACACACACACACACACTCCCACACACACACACACACACACACACACACACACACACACACACACACACACACCACACATACAC
>CM031618.1:34208614-34211114 GCA_018398815.1 Conus ventricosus
TGTGTGTGTGTGTGTGTGTGTTGCTTTTTTGTTCGTATCTGAAGAAGACTGTCACGGAATGTCTGTTTAGGTGAGGAGGTTGCTTCACAACTTAATACTGTGGCATGCTGCTGGAGGGAGAGCGAACAGGGGAAGGAAGACAAACAGACTTCATTGATCTTCTCAAAAGGGACACTGACCACAAAAACATCGATGAGATCAAGGCAGCTATGTTGGACAGGAGCAAGTGGAAGGAGTACCTCACAGAGGCTCGATCGGGAGATCGGCCTAACTGAACTATCTAAGGCGAGTGACGAGAAAAGGCCATGTGGTGACCAAAGGAAGAGACACCAACCTCACTGTGCACTGATCACTCAAAAAACCAGCAAGTCGCAACACAAAAAACATTTGACAGCAAAATGTGAATAAATAACCCATTCACGGAAACCTCTCAAACGCAACTAGGAGAAGAGTCCAGAAAGAGCCCCCCCCCCCCCCCACCCCCCCACCCACCCCTTTCAGGTACTCAAAAGAGTAAATTCCCCGGAGGATGTTTCAACACCTTTAAAGTCCAAAAGGGGCACGAACAAAACGCTAACAAAATTCTGCACAATAACGACTAAAAGTTCTCGTGCAATGCGCTGAAAAGCTCTTAATTAATTATACACCTCAAATTAAGAACTTAACACACCGGACTTTTCAAGGAGAGAACATAACTCCAAACGGAAAACAGCCGAAGTCTCAAAGCTCCCGAATCAATCCCAAGACCCCCACTCTCGGAGAATCAAAAGGATTGAGTAATCCAAGGGGGAAATCCATTGCAATTTTAGGCAGGATTCTTTTGCTGTCACAGAGTAATTTTTTTTGGGTCTACCACTAGCCTCAAGCCGTCCAAGCGGACTTTACGATAAAATAAAGTGAGGGAGCCTCACACTCAAACTCTGTCCTGGTCTAAGAATATGGTTACAAATGTGTGTGTGTGTGTGTGTGTGTGTGTGTGTGTGTGTGTGTGTGTGTGTGTGTGTGTGTGTGTGTGTGTGTGTGTGTGTGTGGTGTGTGTGTGTGTGTGGTGTGTGTGGTGTTTGTGTGTGTGTGTGTGTGTGTGTGGTGTGTGTGTGTGTGTGTGTGTGTGTGTGTGTGTGTGTGTTGTGTGTGTTGTGTGTGTGTGTGTGTGTGTGTGTGTGTGTGTGTGTGTGTGTGTGTGTGTGTGTGTGTGTGTGTGTGTGTGGTGCCTACTTATTGCAATATTTATTTTCTTGTTGGTTTCATGTATGTTAAAAAAAACATTTCTGTATTTGTAAGCACTTAGGGCGTATGTAAGAATAAGCGCATAAACAATCACTATGAATTAATTAATAATGGTCGTCTGTGGGTCTAGTCTGGGCATGATATGTCTGGATGTGTACACGTGTTCTCTGTACTTATTCACACTTTGTCATCAATGTTTTGTTTGTTTACTTGTTAATCATGTCCTTGATGTTTATCCATTTCTCGGTTTTATAACTTTGTTTACAGATGCTTTAATCAAATGTTTTGTTTGTTTACTTGTTAATCATGTCCTTGATGTTTATCCATTTCTCCGTTTATAACTTTGTTTACAGATGCATTCATCATTTATACTGCTTTGGTTATAATCATCTTTCTATGCATGATTTGACAATCCACTTCAAGTTCTATGGCCGATGTGGGTACAATGATCCAGGAGAAAGGGAACGGTAAAGTGTGTGTGGAGGATGGGGAGGGAGGTGGGGGTGGGGGGAGATGGATGCTGGCTAACACTTCACACTTGACCACCTCAATCTCACATTAAGATCGGCAGCAAAAAAAAAAAAATGACCAGTCCTGGGGGAGAGGGGGGGGGGGGGGGATATTGGGCTCGGAACTTGCCACCACCGTGATGTCATAAAGGCGACCCGCAGAGGTAGAAGACATTGACTGTGTTAAAACAGTGGTCAGACATGCCCACACCCCGCAGACGAAGGAGCCAGCCACGCGCAAGACACCCTCCCTGTGAAGTCATTTGCATGCCCGACCTTTCACCTTCCTTTACGTGCGTGTGATCTGCGCAAAACTGCTGACATTAGAGCGAAGAAACTGACTAAAGTCATGGCGGCATCAATACAGAACAAAACGTATGCAGCGCTCAGCCGCCACCAACAGCCAAAAGAGAAGGTTTGCTTTATGGGCTAGAGCGACACGATTTAAAACATTGGACAGCCATAAGATATGTCTGCTACTTTCCGAGTGGATAAATTATACAGATTAGAACAGTGTCGTGTTCGGGGTTATCTTTCCCTGATATCGGGTTATCTTCTCCTTCTTCCATTGCTCGCAACGTCCAATCAGAGCCGCTTTGCGGGATTAGGAGAAAGATTTAAAAAAAAGAAAAGAAAAAAAAAAAGAAAGAACAGAAAGAAGAAGAAAGAAAAATTCCGTTACAGCCCTGTGTTAACCTTAAAAAAATAAAAAATAAAAAATAAAAAATAAAAAAAGTCGCCAACAGAGAGAGAGGAGAGAGAGA
>CM031618.1:34223614-34228614 GCA_018398815.1 Conus ventricosus
AATGAGTCTCTCACTGAGGAAAGGAAAAGTGGCCGAATCTGTGGTCTTCAGTGTTGCCAACCAGGCCATTCCAACAGTCACAGAAGAACAAGTCAAGAGCCTTGGAAGATGATATGATGATACGCTGAAAGACACACAAAGAGCAAAAGAAACCAAGCAGATGGCGGAAGAAGGCTTGGAGACCATTGACCAGTGTGGGCTCCATGGCAAATACAAGGTCTGGTGTCTGCAGTTCATGCTGATACCAAAGCTCCTGTGGCCTCTGATGATATACGACATCTGCACCAGCAAAGTGGAGGCAATGGAAGCCAAAATCAACAAGTTCACAAGGAAATAGCTTGGTGTCCCACCCTGTCTGACTGACATAGCGCTGTACTGTCGCCAAGCAAAGCTGAAACTACCACTGAAATCCATCCTGGAGGAATACAAAGCCAAGAAGATCAGACTTCAAAGCATGCTGGAGGACTCAGGAGACAAGGTGGTAGAAGCAATCAAGCCCCAGCTGAAGACAGGCAGAAAATGGAAAGTTCAAGAGGCGATGGATTCTGCAAAAGAAAGTCTCAAGATCAGAGAAATAACAGGACACACACAGACCAACAGACAAGGACTGGGGTGACCAAACTGAATGGTGGTCAAAGGCCAAAGGAAAAAGCCAAAAGAGAGATGATGATTCAGGAGATGAGAAAGAAGAAGACCAAAAAAGACCCCAAAAAGCAGTCCAGCAGAGCCAGCAAGGGCAATGGACAACGTGGGAGAATGCATTCCAAAGAAGTCTCACTTGGAATGACATTTGGCACATGGCCCCTCTCAGGATCAGCTTCATTCTCAGATCTGCATATGACCTTCTGCCCTAAAATGCAAACCTGGTGAAGTGGGGGAAAACAGACGATCCTGCATGCCCCCTCTGCCATGAAAAACAAACAGTGAAGCATGTCCTAAGCTCATGTAAAGTAGCCCTGGCCCAAGGAAGGTACACATGGAGGCACAACCAAGTGCTCAAAGAGATTGTACAAGTAGTATGGGCTAGTACCAACACCACAAAAGGGAAAATCAGGACTCCAAAAGCACCCACAACATTCTTCACGGCAGGAGGCAGCAAATCATGGCCAAGAATAACAGTGCCACTCGAAACATGCAGGCAGAGTCTGCTGGACGGGGCAGATGACTGGGAGTGCACTGCAGACCTCCCAGAATGGAAGAGTCACCTAGAGATCATCAGCAAGAGTGGCATGAGACCAGACATAGTAGTCCACTCTAAGTCAACCAAGCAGCTGATCATGATCGAGCTCACGGTGCCATATGAGAACAGAATGGAGGCAGCTCAAATCTACAAGACTGAAAAGTTTGCTGATCTGGCAAACAGCCTGAGGAGAGAAGGCTATCAGGTCAAAGTCCTCACTGCAGAAATTGGAGCTAGGGGGTTTGTAGGAACGTCTGCATACAGCCTCATGAAACAGCTCTCAGTTGCAGGGAAGGAAAAAACCAGAGCCCTGAAAGCAATGGCAGAAGCGGCAGAGAGGTGTTCAAGCTGGATCTGGTCAAGGAGGAACTAAAGTGAACTTCATAAGACTTAATTTTCCTACAAATATCAGGTGTCCCTGTGGCTCAGTGGTTAAAGCGCGAGTCATTAAGTGGAAAATGAGCATGTCCAGAGGGTCATGGGTTCGAATTCCAGCCATGGCTCGTCCCAAGATGGGGAAAAAAGGGCAGCAGAGGGACATCCGGAGTCATGAACCGGGTGTGGCCCAACCCCCCTAGAGTGTCAGGAGATAAGGGCCGAAACACTTGCTTGAAGGGGGCTTCTCTTCTGAGGACTGCTGCCACGCTCTCCACGAGTTTCTTTCTACTGGTTCTGACTTCGTTTCCCGTAGAGTCCTCGAATGAGACTATAAATCGAGGTTCCGTGTGTGAACGCAAGCATAACATCTTGTAAAATCCCATCACCAACTTTCGGAAGAGAAGGCCAGTTTGGCCGTTGGTATGGATGACACGTTACACATAGCATGCACCCTGCGTGAGAAATGGAAAGAATGAAGGAAGTAAGGAAACTGAGTGAACAAAATATTGAATGGTGTGGACTGGATGACACGGAAACGACTGAGTGAAGCGCCAGCTGGCAGCTCTTCAGTCGGCACTACCCAGGTAGGCAGCCCGTTGTGTAAACGAGTGTGGATTGTAAAGCGCTTAGAGCTTGGTCTCTAGCCGAGGATAGGCGCTATACAAAAATGCATATTAATAATAATGATAAAATCGTACAAGCACAGACGTAATAATGATAATAATAATATTAATGATAAAATCATACAAGGACAAATGTAATAATGATAATAAGAATAATGATAAAATCATACAAGCACAGATGTAATAATGATAATAAGAATAATGATAAAATCATACAAGCACAGATGTAATAATGATAATAAGAATAATGATAACATCATACAAGCACAGATGTAATAATGATAATAATAATAATGATAAACATCATACAAGCACAGATATAACAATGATAATAATAATAATGATAAAATCATACAAGCACAGATGTCATAATGATAATAATAATAATGATAAAATCATACAAGCACATATGTAATAATGATAATAATAATGATAAAATCATACAAGCACAGATGTAATAATGATAATAATAATAATGATAAAATCATACAAGCACAGATGTAATTGTGATAATAATAATAATGATAAAATCATACAAGCACATATGTAATAATGATAATAATAATACTACTGGTATAATCATACAAGCACAGATGTAATAATGATAATAATAATAATGATAAAATCATACAATCACAGATGTAATAATGATAATAATAATGCTGATGAAATCATACAAGCGCAGATGTAATAATGATAATAATAATGATGATGAAATCATACAAGCACAGATGTAATAATGATAATAATAATAATGATAAATCATACAAGCATAGATGTAATAATGATAATAACAATAATGATAAAATCATACAAGCACAGATGTAATAATGTAATAATAATGATAAAATCATGCAAGCACAGATGTCATAATGATAGTAATAATAATGATAAAATCATACAAGCACATATGTAATAATGATAATAATAATGATAAAATCATACAAGCACAGATGTAATAATGATAATAATAATAATGATAAAAATCATACAAGCACAGATGTAATAATGATAATAATAATAATGATTAAATCATACAAGCACAGATGTGATTGTGATAATAATAATAATGATAAAATCATACAAGCACATATGTAATAATGATAATAATAATAATAATAATAATAATAATAATAATGGTAAAATCATACAAGCACAGATGTAATAATGATAATAATAATACTGATGAAATCATACAAGCACAGATGCAATAATGATAATAATAATGATGATGAAATCATACAAGCACAGATGTAATAATGATAATAATAATAATGATAAAATCATACAAGCACATATGTAATAATGATAATAACAATAATGATAAAATCATACAAGCACAGATGTAATAATGATAATAATAATGATAAAATCATACAAGCACAGATGTCATAATGATAATAATAATAATGATAAAATCATTCAAGCACAGATGTCATAATGATAATAATAATAATGATAAAATCATACAAGCACAGATGTAATAATGATGATAATAATAATGATAAAAGCATACAAGCACAGATGTCATAATGATAATAATAATAATGATAAAATCTTACAAGCACAGATGTCTAAAGGGTCTTTTTCTTTATCAGTCCATTACCATGGTGACTGCAATGCAGTTTCGATGTCTTTTTTTTTTTTTTTCGTTTTTGTTTACGCGATTGTCATCGTGTAGGTGATGTTGTGTGTTGACGGATTTAGACAGGTGTGGTATTTGTTGTTATTTTCTTTTTGTTGTTGTTGTTGTTGTTGCTGTTGTTGTTCTTGTTTTGTTTATGCGATTGTTGTCGTGACTGTGGTTTTTCCTGTTGATGGAATCAGATACGTTGTGTGTGTGTGTGTGTGTGTGTGTGTGTGTGTGTGTGTGTGTGTGTGTGTGTGTGTGTGTGTGTGTGTGTGTGTTGTGTGTGTGTGTGTGGTGTGTGTGTGTGTGTGTGTGTGTGTGTTTTCCTTTTCTTTTCTTTTTTTCACTCGGTGGCGTTTTGTGTCGATGGAATCAGACAGAGGGCTTGGGTATTGGGATTGCTTACCTGATTTTTGTAATGTCGGTGGCGTTTCGTGTTGATGGATTAAGGCTGTTTCTTTTGATGCTGTTGTTTGTTGTTGTTGTTGCTGTTATTTTGTTTACACGATTTTTACCGTGGTCGGTGGCATTTCATGTCAATGATTCTATCCGTGTGTGTGTGTGTGTGTGTGTGTGTGTGTGTGTGCGTGTGTGTGTGTGTGTGTGTGTGTGTGTGTGTGTGTGGTGCGTGCGTGCGTGCGTGCGTGCGTGCGTGCGTGCGTGCGTGCGTGCCTGTACCCATCGTCAACACAGCGCAGGCCTCCAAGGGTGGTACAGGACTGCTCTAAAGGCAGGCGAAGACAGTGCTTCTCTGGGTCCTCCCCAGCACCTTCGGGTGTTTTCTTTTTCTTCCACAAATAAAACGAGAGGAAATCAGTCAGCAGCAGCAAAACGAAAAACAAAAAACCCCATGGACATCACATGTTATAGTCAAGTGTTTTTTTTTTCCGAACGCACGCACGCACGCACGCACGCACGCACGCACGCACGGACGCACGCACGCATGCACGCACGCACGCACGCACAGACACACGCCCGCGCGCATACACACATACACGCGCGCGCGCGCGCACACACACACACACACGCACACGCACGCACAACACACACACACACACACACACACACACACACACACACACACACACACACACACACACACACACACACACACACTCGCACGCGCGCGTACACACATACGCACGCGCGCGCAGACACACACACACACACACACACACACACACACACA
>CM031618.1:34233614-34238614 GCA_018398815.1 Conus ventricosus
TATGTATGTATGTATGTGTGTGTAATCTGGCAACCGTAAGTGGTCGCACTCTTCATATTATTCCGCATCTGCATCACGCTGCAACCTCTCTCTCTCTCTCTCTCTCTCTCTCTCTCTCTCTCTCTCTCTCTCTCTCTCTCTCTCTCTCTCTCTCTCTCTCTCTCTCTCTCTCTCTCTCTCTCTCAGAACGAAGACGACAAATCTTTCTCCCTCGTTTAATGTCGTTCAAGGACGCTGTCGGCCGGCTAGCAAACGTGTTACATTACCAGGTGACTGGAGTCAAAAGAGACTGAACGACCTTTCAGAATGTGAAGGAAGAACTGTTCAAATAGGCTCAACAGATCATGCTAACACTATTGGTGAGCTCGACAACAATCTAGAGAGAGAGAGAGAAACAGACAGACAGACAGACAGACAGACAGACAGACAGACAGACAAACAAAGACAGAGACAGTGACAGAGAGAGAGAGAGGTTCTTAAGAACAGATCTCACAAAGTCACTTCACACCTCATGCACCCCCCCCCCTCCCTTCCCTTCCTCCATCCCCACAGCCTCCAGAAATCAGCTGGTCTGTAAACGAAAACGAAAGTGAAAACAAACAAAAAAATTATATATAAAAAAAAAAAGATCAATATACAGTTCAATGACATCGCAAAGATCTGGTAATAGTTGTTAGTTGTTGCTGAATATGACTGGATATACACCTCTATTAACGATCGATGTACACTTCAATGTTATCGCAAAGAGTTGGTAATAGTTGTTAGTTGTTGCTGAATATGACTGGATATACACCTCTATTAACGATCGATGTACACTTCAATGTTATCGCAAAGAGCTGGTAATAGTTGTTAGTTGTTGCTGAAGAAGACTGGATATACACCTCTATTAACGATCGGTATACACTTCAATGTTATCGCCAAGAGCTGGTAATAGTTGTTAGTTGTTGCTGAAGAAGACGAGGAAGACTACGCCTTTCCACCCCTCGTCTCTCGTGCCTCCTCCCTCCCCCCCCCTCCCGGCACCCCTCTCCCCCTTCCCCACTGTGCACATCACTGAAGGAACACGCAATTAGCTCGCGTGTGTGTTTTGTCTGAGAGACGTTGGCCTCTATTTTCTGGCTGGCTTTTGCGGGTTATTTTTCCTTCTCCCACGTGAAAAAAGATAGGGCTTAGGGTATAGTGAGCTTTCTCTCTCTCTCTCTCTCTGTCTCTGTCTCTCTGTCTCTGTCTCTGTCTCTCTCTCTCACTCTCTGTGTCTCTGTCTCTCTGTCTCTGTCTCTCTCTCTCTGTCTCTCTGTCTCTGTCCTCTCTGTCTCTCTCTGTCTCTCTGTCTCTCTCTCTCTCTCTCTCTCTCTCTCTCTCTCTCTCTCTCTCTCTCTCTCTTAGCGTGGCAAGGGCCGGATGAAAAAAGCATGTGTTTGCTTATCTGGTATCCTTGGAAATAAGATTATTCTCATCATCATCATCATCATCATCATCATCATCATCATCATCATCATCTCTCTCTCTCTCTCTCTCTCTCTCTCTCTCTCTCTCTCTCTCTCTCTCTCTCTCTCTCTCTCTCTCTCTCTCTCTCTCTTATCTTCGTGTTCTATGTTGGAGAAAATGTAGAATGAAAGCGTTAAAGCAAATCTGTCTATTTCTCTTTCTGTCTGTCTGTTTATCTGTCTGTCTGCCTGACTGCATGCGTGCGTACCTGTCTGCCTGCATGTCTGGCTGTGTGTCTGTCTTTCTGTCTTTCTTTCTTTCTGTCTGTCTGTCTGTCTGTCTGTCTGTCTGTCTCTCCTCTCTCTCTCTCTCTCTCTCCTCTCTCTCTCTCTCTCTCTCTCTCTCTCTCTGTCTCTTTCTCTCTCTCTTTCTGCGACTACCCCCCCCCCCCCCCTCTCTCTGTCTCTCTGCGATTGCTCTCTGCGCTCTGTCTTGTCTTTGTAACCCCCCCCCCTTGTCTCCCCCCCCCCCCCCCACCCTTTCTCTTTCTCTGGAAGAAAAAAAAGTCTGAAGTCTAACGAATATTACTGGAACGGGCGCCTACTCTTCAACCACGTTCGTAAAATGGTGCGTGCGTTATTTATTTGTACGGTTCCAAAACACTTCCACGCCTGTATGGAGGCGACTAAAACACGTTAACACGTTGACAAGAACCGACATGAGTCACCTTTTGAGCATTCATTTAATCACCGAAAGTTCGCGCCACTTGATAAATAAGTTGTTCGTTGCTAGCGCACAAGGAATAGGGTAGCACGGGGTAAAACGCCCCCCCCCCCCCCCCCAAGCAAAAAGCGTTGCAACTTTCCTTGTTGAAGGCACAGAGAAATGAAATGAAAGTAGGCTCAAACTTTTGAGAAATGACTGTGCTACAAACAGCCTCTAACACATACTGATCAAAATAAAAGAAAAGTACTGGTAGGTGAAAAATGAAAAAACAAATGGCCTTCTTGCTCCATACACAGGGCAAAACGCTCTTACACATGGGGCAAATCGCCCATAGTAGGCGTTTAGCCCCATGAGTCTAGGCGTTTAGCCCCACAATTAAAATTTACTGAAAACAATCAAAATCCACCTCTACTAAATAGCTGAGGAATTCTACACAGGTTTTGTGCAGCTATCATGTCCTTCCGCTGTTAGTATCCGTCCAACGATAGCTCCCATGGACTCGCCGATACCAGTAACCCCGACGGAATGATGCCAAGGCCACAGACGTTGAGAGGACACCCAAACTGAGGTCACCATGAGAGCAGGGCATGAAGGGCCACAGAATTCGAGACTTCTTTATGCTGATCGATGAGAGTGAGGCTGATGAAGATGATGCTACGGATTTCCATTCCAGTCTGAGACTGCACGACAGGGCTGTACTCTACGCTTCCTTTCATAATATATCCCGGCGTCAACCAGGCCCGAGAAATACAGACACCTGCAGTACTTGTTTGTCAGGAAATTTGAGCGACACTCTCAGAGACACATCCATTAAGTGGATGAAACTCGACTGTGTGGTCCCAGTCTTCCCAGCTGAGTCCGTAGCAAACTCAACTCTGGGTAGGAGCCGGTCGGGGCAGAAAAATCCCGTATGGCTCTGATGGGAATCGAACCCTCGACCTCCTAGCTGGCACTCCGCGATGCTAACCACTTCACCACTGCGGCTGGTGAGATACAAACTGTTTGATGGGTCAGGCGACAGTTGAAGTTAGCATTTATCAGTATTACATTCTTGGCGAGTAAAACAAAAAATCTCTATTATATTCTAGTATGCCCCCAAATAATTTCTTTTGATTCAAAATGCACCTTTAATGATTTTGTATTGTTTGAATAGTGTTCAACAACGCATAACGCATAAGAATATATCTAGCGCGAATAATACAATGTGAAAGGAAGCAATTCAGACTCTAAATTACAGCCCCCCCCCCCCCCCCTTCTCTCTGTCTGTTTATCCGTCTGTCTGTCTGTCTGTTTGTCTGTGTGCGCGCGCGAGCGTGTGTGTGTGTGAGAGCGCGCGCGTCCCTTTCTACTGAATTTAATTTCTCC
Source organism: Conus ventricosus (assembly GCA_018398815.1). Lineage (NCBI taxonomy): Eukaryota > Metazoa > Mollusca > Gastropoda > Neogastropoda > Conidae > Conus > Conus ventricosus. Next base: position 34,237,134 of record CM031618.1, read on the forward strand.
TCTTCCCCCTTGTTCTTGTTCTTGGTATTCTTGTTCTTCTTGTAGTTCTTGTTGTTCTTGTTCTTGTTCGTGTTCTTCTTCCTTTTCATTTGTTTCTCACTCTACCCACTTTTATGTGGAGGAATCATACTGATCATCCTTTCATATTACACATATTGGCATCGTTCCATTCCATCGATCTGCCAGACAAATTTTCCACGCGGCTGCCTGCCTGCCTTTCTGTCAGACTCTGTCATACGCAATGGCGCTGTTGAAAAACAAACAAACATATCGGCTGAGATATTAATTAACCAGGCAATCATGTGAGCGATCACCGTCATAAAACAATCCAGAGTTTTCCTCCTCCGGGCAGTGTCTGGTTTTGGTCACGGACAATAACAATAACAATACATTGAGTTGCTTCTCTATCGGTCGCCTGTACAAGACGAGATCATACATCCACGTAAAGTTGCGTATGCGTGTGTGTTTAAAGGGGTGAGGGAGGGTGTGTGTGAGGGTGATAACAATAATACAGTGAATTGACATGAGAAACAAAACAGACGTTCATGGGAAACACCCACGCACATCGCACAAAATACGCGCGCGCGCGCGCGCGCACGCCCACACACACACACACACACACACACACACACACACACACACCGCGCGCGCGCGCGCGCGCGCGCGCGCGCGCACACACACACACAAACACACATATATATTTATTTGCTGAAGGTTCATTGTGAGAAGCATTTATTTTATTTTTTCCCCATTCACCCACTCAAGCACATACTGTTAGTTAGGCAGAATCATCTACCACTGCAGATATGAATGCCTATCTCCCCGATTTCTTCAATCTAAGACATAAGAGCAAGCTTTGTTTATAATTCAATTATATATATAATATAAAAATATATATATATATATATATATATATATATATATATATATATATATATATATATATATATATATATATATATATATATACACACACACACACGCGCGCGCGCGTGCACGTGTACGTACACACACACCACCACACACACACACACACACACACACACACACACACACACACACACACACACACACACACACACACACACACACACACCATATCAGTTTCACCTTGTCAAGACGGCAGATGGTCTGAGGGATCATAATTATACAGATAACCTGAGACCTGAAATGGAAGATCATTGAAAGAAAAAGACACCTTAAAAGTTTAAAGAGTTCACGTCTTCGCTTTGCAATTTGTTAAAGTGTTGGTCATTTGTTTCCTGTCTGCTGACTAGCGGTTTGGTTTCTGTGTGTCTGAATGAGGAGAGTGCACTGAGTGTAATAGTATGACCACACATCAATACTGCTCCCTCCCGATGGACAGTGGTCGAGTTTTAGACAAGCAGGCCCAGAAGGGAAGAAATCACACTTGGTATCAGATATCCTGTAAGCTGTTATGGGGGTCGCAAAAGTCACAATGATTATGCAAGTGTAGATGT
>CM031618.1:34243614-34253614 GCA_018398815.1 Conus ventricosus
TTTGTACGCAGTAAATACCTCTGTCCAAAATAGATTTAATTCACAGATGGAAGAAAGTATTTCTTGTCCATATTTCTCAATATTGCTTCAAAGTGGAAGTTAGATTTTGTAATACTTTTTCTATTTGTGTTGTGTGATCTGAATTTTTTGCAGCCACATTAGTTTTAATGAAGAAGAAAACGATTTTAATTCTGGTAGTCAAAGATCACCATTTTGGATACTTTTGTGTGTGCAGTTTTTCAATTTATTTCGTCTTTTTTTTAATCTCATTCCAATCACATTTGTAGCAGTAACTATGCAAAATCTGAAAAAAAGTGTCTGGTGGGGTTGGTAGTAATATTCACAAATGGATGAGTATTGATGAAATCATAATATGTTGTTCAATTTCTACTTACACCATGAGGCTATTCCCATCACCGTTCCTGTGAACATTTTCAATTTTAAAGTTGTTATTGAAATGTAATGCCACACCTCTCGCATTAGGGACATGACTAGAGAAATATCCCGGGAACCCTTATTCAGATAGTATATGGCGTTCCATTCTTTCTTCAAAGTGTGTATCCTATAGAAAATAAATCGAATACTTTTTTTTTGCATTTTGAATAATGGAATACGTCTCTTCTTTTTTTGTTTATCATTCAGTCCATGACAATTGTCTGAGACAACTAGAGACTGTGCTATCAATGTTGTTCAATGAGTAAAATTTATAAATCTATGAAAAAGCCACTGACTAGATACTTTAGATGAAAGTAACAAAATATTACATAATATCTACAGAACCAGCTTGATCTCTTAGTGAACTAGGTAAAGAGAAATAGAGTATGAATCTGAAACCAGAATGCGCAATAAATATGTAAAATATTACAAATACATGTAAATAAAACAAGCGTGTCAGAGCAAAAGGAACAACAACAACAAAAGACATTGGTAAATCCAGTCAGGTGCCCATCAGTGTAAAGTTGTCGAGAGAGGAGATGGGATGAGGGAGGGAGTAAGACGAAAGGGATGATCTGAAATGGAATTGAAATGAAGTTAATAAAGGAAGAAAAGAAATGAAAACAGAAAAGAAGAATCAATTCAAAATTCAGAATAGACCACTTTGAACATGTTGTACACTGCTGGAGTACTGGTCATTAATTTCATCTCTGCTGACGGGTGGATTTACCTTTTCTTCGTCCACATTAGGTAGTTCGACTAAGTATAACATTATGATTACATTCAACGCTGCTAACTCCGAGTAGATACTGGTCGAGCTTTTGAAAAGAAAACCCTACAAATGAAGAAAGCTTATAACCGCTACATGCCCCAAAAGTCACAATAATTATACAGATGTAAACAAACTCCTTTGGAGGGGAAGAGGGTGAATTAAAATTTGGGAAGAGGGGTGATGGTGAGGGGTGGGGAGTAAGGGGGTGCAGTGGAGGTTAGGGAGCAGGGAATGGGGGTGGAGAGGGGAGGGAAGGGTACAGGTTTTCCCATCTTCTGCGACACGTCCAAAAGACAGAATGGAAAATGATCCCTGAGTATGAAGCAAACACCTTTTTGAAAAAGAGAAAGAAAGACAGAAAGCCAGAACATTGCCCAATCATGCCCATTAGTATCTTTCACCCTTCCCTCTCTCACGGCCACACTGCCCTGTGGAAAAAAAAATCACAAGCGACAACGTCGACACTAACTCCCCTTTGTCCTGACAAGCAGGCTGCCCGTGCGTGATTTGGCTACGCGCTATTCAAGATCAACATTGAAAATAAGGGGGTTAAATGCGGGTGACTTTAAATTGCTCACTCGCCATTCTGGAAAATGATTGTAACACGGTTACCGTAATCGTCTTGTTGAAAAACATCGTAGATAGTTCATTCCACCTTTTAAACGATGGCAGTATCACCCGGATCCCAGATATATCCAAAACATAGAGCACAGCTATGACCTTTCCTTTATTCACCAGAACTTGCTCCATCTTGTACATTGGGAAACATGTAAAGATACGTTAGGTGGCGATCATTTGCCTACAATTATGACCATTGTTAAAGAAAATTTTTCAGGGTAATAATAATGTACATGATACTCCAGTGAAATACAACTATAAGTGTGAGACTGGGATAAATTTCAAACTATTCTAGCTTGTCAAACTTCGATAAATGTATGCAAGAGCATACTGACATGCAATATTCAGAATTCAAGGTTTGCAGTTAATTTGGCAGCTAATTCATCAATCCCAAGACTACAACCACAAAACAGTCTAAACATTAGGGAATATCTGGTGGACTAATGAATGTGAACAAGCTGTTAATTTTAAAAAAGACAAAATATAAGGAGTACATTAAGGCGAAAACAGAAAAAAATCTGGATGAAAATTTACGCAAACAGTTAATAGAAGAAAGTCATTTTGGAAATGAAGAAAGAAAAGACACACAGTAATAATGTAGTAGCCAAAGCAAAATGGCTATTTTGGGAAAATTCTTTTTGCACAAAGGAAGTTACAGATAATAAAGACTTAAATAAGGTTTGGAACAAAGTGAAATGCTGAAAAATGGAATTAGACTTCCAAGCTAATCCAATAGAATCTAATGATAAATAAGTTCCTTCTGATGGAAGAAAAGGCGAAAACCTTCGTGGATATGTTTTTCTATGAATAGTAAATCAGACGGTCTGTCCTAAACTGTAAAATATATAGAGAAAAAAAAAATTGCAGCCTCTCTATTCAGACCCTCTTCCTGATAATGATCTCTCAATTAATGCACCGATAACAATCAGAGAGTTGAAAAGTGCAATATATGGTATCAGAAACAAAAGATGCTTTTGTGGTCTTGTATTGTGAGCAATGAAATGTTAAAAACATCTCCTGTAACTGCATTGTTTTCCTACATCATATAGTTCAACTGCGGGGGAAAATGGCGTTTTTCCTAAAATATGGAAAGACTCAATAGTCGTTCCAATCTTAAAACCGGGAAAAAACCTATGAATGAAAAAACAGCTACCGCCTATAGCTCTCATTTCCCCATTGTGGTAAACTTGTTGAAAAAATTTGTTTTAAATTGGCTCATGCACTTTTGTGAAAAGAACAATGAAATACCAATTAATCAAGCTGGATTTATGAAAGGAAGATCTACAGTTGACACTTGGTTAAATTATCTACTCAAATAAAGCGCAGTTTGCTCGTAGGAAAAAGTATACTCGCTACCTTCTTTGATGTTAAAAAAAGCCTATGACCAATTTCTGGCACAGGCGCTTGTTATACAAACTGAAACTGATTGGAATATCTGGAAACATGTACAATTATATTAAATCATTTTTAAAATAACAGAAAATAGTTAGCCAGAGTAGGAAGAAGACACTCAACCATCAGAAAACTAGACATGGGAATTCCGCAAGGTTCAGTATTAGCACCTATTCTTTTTAACATCCTTATTTACGACCTCCCAAAAGCATCTCCAAAAATGTCGTTCTAGTGCAAAACGCAGATGCATCTGTATGGGATGGAAGTAACTCTGAAAAAGTCAACATCCACAAAGAGCACAGAAATTTTGTTAGAAGACAAATCAAAGAGATTTAGATAGCATAGGAACTATATGAGAGAAAATGGTCTGTCCTTGTCCACTGAAAAAACAAATATGATGTTTTTTAATGCAGGAAAACAATCCAGAAAATTTACCAGTCTTTAAACTTCTTTGGGGAAAACCCTTTTGAATATAAACAAAGTATCAAATTTTAGGACTTTCTTTACTCCAAAATTTTCTTGGAATATTCCATTTTTAAAATATATTAACAAAGGCTAGGAAAAAAATTGAATTTACATAAAGATCATAAGAAGACTTTCCCTGGGAAATGATTCAAAACCTCTACTTCAACTTTCTATTGCTCTTGTCAGATCAAAACTTACATATGGTCAAGAAGTGTATTTTAGCGCTCCAAAATTTCTTCTAAAAAAATTACAAATTTGGATTGCAAAGCAAATTTAAAATTTGCTCTTGGTATCCCTATTTCATGCCCCAAACGCAAAGACATATTAGAGAAGCTGGAATTTTGCCCCTTGATGATTATCGTGAACTAGCTGCATCAAAATTTGTCAAAAAATTGAGTGCGGCGATAATTACATTCAAGAAGATTTAAAAAAAGATCGGACACTGACTTTCCAAAAAGGCAATTACGATTAAATCGCAAGAAACAATAGCTACTTTTATTCTGAATTGATTAAATGTTCAAAAATAGATATAAAGAATGGCTAAAAAACATCTTCATCTATTCCATCATGGGAGATACCAAAAACCTATTCTTGATACTGGGTTTTTCAGATATTAAAAAAAGGGTAAATGTTAGTATCATCACAAATTTGGAATATCACCCTGTATACGAAAGATATCAAAATCATTTTCAAGTGTTTACTGATGGTTCCGTTTTAGATGATGGAAATGTTGGTGCAGCATTTGTTATTCCCTTTCCCTAAAATTTTAAAGATCGTTCTTTCTGGGTTGCATTTATCTATATTCACAGCCGAATTTAGTAGCTATAATGATGGCAATGGAATTTCTAACAGTTTTTCCCATTAACTTCGCTCAGATAGTTTTCTTTGTAGATTCAAAATCGTCCTACTTCCCCTTTACTCCTCTAATATATTGACACGACCCGACCTTGTGTTTGAAATTCAATATCTTTTATACTGTCTGGTGTCTAAAGGCATTACTATAGAATTTGCTGGATTCCTTCGCATAAATGGTATACTTGGAAATGAACTGGCTGATAGGGCTGCGAAAAAAGGTGCTAAAAAAGTAGGGTCCCTTTTATGAGTTGAAAATTAACCGTCAGTAGTGGAATGTTATCGTACCCTTGAATCGACTGCACGGGAAAAGAGCTCAAACAAATGTTGATACGTCAACCGAGTTTCATCCAACCAATGGGAAGCTTTTTCCAATAGACCTTGTATTAAGAAAAATGCCTGATCTTCCAGTTTATATTCCAGACAAATATCTTCCCTTATAATTCGATTAAAAGCTAAATGCTTTGAAAACAAAGTTTAGTAAGAAATACTAACTGTTTTTGTGGTAAAGAAAAAAACACTGAACCACAATTATTCAATTGTCACAAGTTGACTACTTTCTTTCCAACATCATTACGATCCAATACTTTTTTCTGAAAAAACTTGCAAGATCTACTTTCGAATCATTCTCTGCTGATCGAAATTGCTGAATACTTAATACATAGTCCGATTGGGGGTTTTTATTTAGACTTTTGAGCTAACTCATTTGTTTAAGATAGTGGAGGATTTTTGCTTTCATGCTATATTTTGGGTCTCCCCCCCCCCCCCCCCCCCCCCCCCCCCCCGAATTGTTGTAAATTTTAAAATTGTTGATTTGTTTATTGTTCAGTTTAGACACATATACAGATACATACACTTACACACTCACATACAAAGGCCGACATTCATGCTTACACAACACATAGGCTTATTCATTTAACATTCAGTCAGTCAGTCTTTTCTTTCTTTCTGCGTACGCAGGCTGATACTCCTGCGGACACTCCCTGTATAGCCAGGCAGTGGAGTTTTGTGTGTATGACCCTTTTTTATCCCGCCATTAAGGCAGCCATACTCCATCTTTCGGGAAGGTGCATGCTATGTGTCACGTGTGATCCATACCAACGGCCAAACTGGCCTTCTCTTCCGAAAGTTGGTGATGGGATTTTAACGTGTGTGCAAGATGTTATGCGTGCGTTCACACACGGAACCTCGGTTTATAGTCTCATTCGAAGGACTATATGGGGAATGGAGTCAGAACCAATGTTAACTCCGAGGGAAAAATCCCCCTATATACCGAAATTCGAACCCGCAACCCCAGGATCACGAGTCCGGCGCTCTACCAACTGAGCTATCCGGCCCCCTAAGTCAGTCAGTCACTCTCTTCTTTCATTCACGTCTAATATCACTCAAAGTGAACAGACGTTAAACAGAAGTACGAACGAACACAAACACACACACACACAACACACACCACACACAACACACACACACACACACACACACACACACACACCACACACACACACACACAACACACTCCACTCACTCATTCACTCTGTCACTCCAAGCTCCCACACGCCTCCCCCCCCCCCCCCCCCCCCCCCCACACACAAATACTTGCCTACACACATGTACTTAGAGAAGAACATAATAATAATAATAATAATAATAATAATATTAATAATAATAATAATAATAATATGTATAATATTTATATGCGCATTTCTGTTGTACAGCTCAATGCGCTTACATCCACCATTTGCACTTATTCATACAATATTCATGCACACAGCAAAAAGAAAATACACAATGACAGACGCACCTACATGCATAAACATAACACAAATACTATCTCATATTCACACTCACACACTCCCCAACGTAGTTTGGCTTCTTTTTTTTCTGCATTAGGATGTTTGACTGAATTTAAGATCATAATTACATTTCAACGCTGCTTGGTCAGAGAGAACATGGTCTGTTTTTGGACAAGAAGATCCACGATGGAAGACGTCACAGCTGCTGTTGGGTATCCTTTAAGCTGTTATGAAGAAGAAGAAGAAGAGAAGAAGAAGAAGAAAGAAGAAGAAGAAAAAGAAGGAAAAGAAAAAGAAAAGAAAAGAAAAAGAAAGAAGAAAAAGAAGAAAGAAGAAGAAGAAGAAAAAGAAGAAGTAGAAGAAGAAGAAAGAAGAAGAAGAAGAAGAAGAAGAAGAAGAAGAAAAGAAGAAGAAGAAGAAAGAAGAAGAAGAAGAAAGAAAAGAAGAGAAGAAGAAGAAGAAGAAGGAAGAAAGAAGAAAGAAGAAGAAGAAGAAGAAGAAGAAGAAGAAGAAGAAGAAGAAGAAGAAGAAGAAGAAGAGAGAAGAAGGAGAAGAAGAAGAAGAAGAAGAAGATGAAGAAGAAGAAGAAGAAGAGAAGAAGAAGAAGAAGAAGAAGAAGGGAAAAAGAAGAAGAAGAAGAATGAAGAAGAAGAAGAAGAAGGAAGAAGAGAAGAGAAGAAAGAAGAAGAAGAAGAAAGAAGATAGAAGAAGAGAAGAAGAAGAAGAAGAGAAGAAGAAGAAGAAGAAGAAGAAGAAGAAGAAGAAGAAGAAGAAGAAGAAGAAGAAAAGAAGAAGTGAGAGAAAGGAGAAGAAGAAGAGAGGAGGAGAAGAAGAAAAAAGAAGAAGAAGAAGAAGAAGAAGAAGAAGAAGAAGAGAAGAAGAAGAGAAGAAAGAAACAAACAAACTAAAAATAAAAATAACAAGGGGCAGGAAAATTATACTCCTTCAATAAAGATGCTGGGCAGTGTGTGTGTGTGTGTGTGTGTGTGTGTGTGTGTGTGTGTGTGTGTGTGTGTGTGTGTGTGTGTGTGTGTGTGTGTTGTGTGTGTGTGTGTGTGTGTGTGTGTGTGTGTGTGTGTGTGTTTGTGTGTGTGTGTGTGTGTGTGTGTGTGTAGGAGGGGGTAGGGGATAAGGGAATGGGTACTGGTGGAAGTGTAGAGAGGAAGGACTAAATGTGTTTTTTTTTTCCAATCTCCCACAGAGACACCCAGAGACAAGTTGAATAGATGATACTTGGCTCTGAAGCGATGCCTATGTGCTAGAGAAAAAAAAGGGGAGGTGGGGTGGGGGGGGGTAGGGTAAGCTTCGGACACTGACCTCTCATGTCTGGACAGTTACATCACCAGTCCTGTCTCTCCCGCCAAGCACCTGATGACCACACCACTGACAGCAAAGCGTTCCTCTGTCACCGAAGGTCACGGGCGCCAGCTCCACAATCGTCAGGGGACTGACCATACCATGAACTCTGCCCTGCGAATGAACGCTTTCGTGTCCTCAGCTTCCAGGGATGCCAGCATGCACAGCGGTAGACTGATCAATGGTTATCAAGCAACACAGCAGTAGTGTTCAGTTGTGCATACAAACACACCAGACTCGCTTCACTTTGTTTGCTGGCTTTTGGCCCTACCGCCAAACGAGCGGTGTGGATCAATCATCGCGCTGAGGAATAAAAACAAACAAACAAGAAACAAACAAGAAACAAAAACGTCACCGTACAGTCAAACACGAGCAAGAAGATTAATCACTTGCCTGACAGTGGGAGGAAGTGGGACAGGGTGGGTGGGCAGGAGGGTCAGGGGAATGAGGTGGGTGGGGGGAGGAGAGACTAGGAGTACAGTGCATCCTTGTGAGAAATGAGTTTGTATTCCAGGCATGCCACAGGGACCATAACAGGGTTCAAAACAAATTTATAAACAGAGCTGGCAATGTATTACAGTACCAACATGATATCACTGACCACCTCCTTTCCTGAATCTAAAATGCCTCTCTCTCTCTCTCTCTCTCTCTCTCTCTCTCTCTCTCTCTCACACACACACACACACACACACACACACACACACACACACACACGCACGCACGCACGCACGCACACACGCACGCACGCACGCACGCACACACACACACACACACACACACACACACTATGCTGACAATCACAGGTGCACAGAGACACATTTACAACACACACACACACACACACACACACACACACACACACACACACACACACACACACACACACACACACACACACACACACACACACACACACACACACACACACACACGTCAGTGTTATGTTGTCAAGACAGGAGATGGGATAAGGGACAAAGTAAGACATAGACCTTACACGCTTAAAATGGAAGTTCATTTAAAAAAAAAAAAGAAAAAGAAGGAGAAGAAAATCAGAAACAAAATCCAGTTTATAAAGTTTACCAAGCCACACACTTTGTACACCGCTGGAGTGTTGGATATTCATTTCATGTCTGACGACAAGGGATATTATTCCTTGTTGTCTGCCTAGGACGGCTGACCAAGTATAATATGATTACATTGTAACACGACTAGTTCTGAGCGGACATCAGTCGAATTTTAGACAAGTAAGCCCACCAAGGAAGAAATGACGCCGAGTGTTGGATATCCTGTCAGCTGGTGCAGGATCCCAAAAGTCGCAAAACGAGGGTCAAGTTTAGACATACTCCATTCACGGAAGGGTGTGAATTAGGATTAGGAGAGAAAGGATAATGGTGAGTGGTGGGGAGTTGAGGGTGGGTGGGGTGGGGATCGGGGGTTAGAGAGTTACGTGGGATTTCCCCATCTCCCACAGAGAATTTCCACAAACAGAATGGTACAAGACATCAGACACTGAATCAATGGCTATGTCCTAGTTGGAAAAAGGAGGAAAAAAAGAAAGAAAGAAAAGACAAAGAGCCCTGAACACTGCCGAATCACGCCTAGTCAGTTACATCACCCTCCTCTCTCTCACGCCACACTGTCTGATGAATGATCACAAGTGACAGGGATGGGTTGTTCCATCAGCCAGAATCAATGGACTCTAACTCCCCATTGTCCCTGACAAGCAGGCTGCCCGTGCTGTGAACTGTGCCCGCTAACCAGCAGCCATTGTGTCCCCTGGACAGTTTCGTCACCTGTGCTGATGTTGGCACGACGTTGGACTGAGCGATGATGATGTAGCAACAGTAGTGGTACTGTAGAGACACATTCCGGACTTGTTTCTTTTGTTTTGTTCACGCACACACACACACACACACACACACACACACACACACACACACACACACACACACACACACACACACACACACACACACACACACACACACACACACACACACATGCGCGCGCTGTAAGCTCGTGCAGATGGTTCCTAAAAGTCACATCACTAGGGGCAGGTTTACACTTCATCCATAAATGGAACAAAAGTGGGTCAGGATTAGGAGAGGAGGAGCGAGGAGGAGTCAGTGATTGACTGGGCACATGGGTTTTCCTGTCTTCCACAGAGACACCCACAGGCAGGATGACAAAGGATGTACAACCCTATAGCAATATCTGCATCCTGGTTAAAAAACAAACAAACCCGCTCTAGTCACTGTCCTGTCACAGCCAGTTACTTACATCATTCTCCACGGTGCCTGGCAAAAAGACAGAAGCG
>CM031618.1:34268614-34271114 GCA_018398815.1 Conus ventricosus
GCTATTAATCACATTTAAAATTTGTTAAAACTGAAGTGGGTTTTTTTTTTTTTTTTTTTTTTTTTTTTGCATCTTTGCATATTTCTTAACTGAAAACAAATTGTTGATCACTGTTTATTGACGGCCTCAGCAGGAAGGCCCTCAAACACAATGTCTGGAGACCTTCCAGAACAGTATCGTGATGACGAGATGTGCCGGATTAAGGACTGTGTAGAGGTTTGAGTCCAGAGATAGAGAGTAGGCCTCAAACACGGTGCATTCGCTGTTACACTGGAAGCTGCAGGCAGATTCTGTCAGGTGGAAGATTCCTCATCAAAACAAATTCAGTACAGTCTAACGTTTGAGGCAGACTGTGTCTCACTCTAAAGCCAGTGCGATGTTTTTGGTGGTTTTGTTTTTGTTTTTTTGGTGTTGATGTACGTGCTCAATGTACACGACACTCCATTTTTTTAATCGCCTGCTGGCCTCTTCATTCTTATAACCTCCCCTCCCCCATTCGCGCGGAGTCCGCATGTCATGGTTATTTAACTTTTGTTGCTGTTTATTATTGACAGAAGACTAATACATTAGCCCTGTGGAGGTTTGGTCGTGTCGCGTCCAGTGACCATTACACAATGACATCTGCCAGACAGCAGTTATGTCCCTTGACGTGTTAATGGAATGTCCTGTATGTGTCTGTACCCCACGTCAACACAGCGCAGGCTTCCAAGGGTGGTGCAGGACTGCCACGGTGGCTGGTTTTATTCGGCAGTCGGGTCCCACCCGCACCTTGGGGTGTACTTTTCTCTGTTCTTTCCCCAGTTCCTTAGACAAACTCTCCAGCCTGTCGCATCGAGAACGTCTCTTTCCTCAGGCAAGCCAGGCGGTTTCCCATCTCTTCAGTTGGTACAGTTACTACCTTACCTTTACCGTAATCCCAGAGTTTTGACCCGAACGCCTTTGGGCCGAACTGGAAACTGAACGGAGGTTGCTAGGAAGAGGAGGATCTGGCTCAGGGGACAGAACAAACTGAACGGAGGTTGCTAGGAAGAGGAGGATCTTGCTCAGTGGACAGAACAAACTGAACGGAGGTTGCTAGGAAGAGGAGGATCTGGCTCAGGGGACAGAACAAACTGAACGGAGGTTGCTAGGAAGAGAGGATCTTGCTCAGTGGACAAAACAAACTGAACGGAGGTTGCTAGGAAGAGGAGGATCTGGCTCAGGGGACAGAACAAACTGAACGGAGGTTGCTAGGAAGAGGAGGATCTGGCTCAGGGGACAGAACAAACTGAACGGAGGTTGCTAGGAAGAGGAGGATCTGGCTCAGGGGACAGAACAAACTGAACGGAGGTTGCTAGGAAGAGGAGGATCTGGCTCAGGGGACAGAACAAACTGAACGGAGGTTGCTAGGAAGAGGAGGATCTGGCTCAGGGGACAGAACAAACTGAACGGAGGTTGCTAGGAAGAGGAGGATCTGGCTCAGGGGACAGAACAAACTGAACGGAGGTTGCTAGGAAGAGGAGGATCTGGCTCAGGGGACAGAACAAACTGAACGGAGGTTGCTAGGAAGAGGAGGATCTGGCTCAGGGGACAGAACAAACTGAACGGAGGTTGCTAGGAAGAGGAGGATCTGGCTCAGGGGACAGAACAAACTGAACGGAGGTTGCTAGGAAGAGGAGGATCTGGCTCAGGGGACAGAACAAACTGAAACGGAGGTTGCTAGGAAGAGGAGGATCTGGCTCAGGGGACAGAACAAACTGAACGGAGGTTGCTAGGAAGAGGAGGATCTGGCTCAGGGGACAGAACAAACTGAACGGAGGTTGCTAGGAAGAGGAGGATCTGGCTCAGGGGACAGAACAAACTGAACGGAGGTTGCTAGGAAGAGGAGGATCTGGCTCAGGGGACAGAACAAACTGAACGGAGGTTGCTAGGAAGAGGAGGATCTGGCTCAGGGGACAGAACAAACTGAACGGAGGTTGCTAGGAAGAGGAGGATCTGGCTCAGGGGACAGAACAAACTGAACGGAGGTTGCTAGGAAGAGGAGGATCTGGCTCAGGGGACAGAACAAACTGAACGGAGGTTGCTAGGAAGAGGAGGATCTGGCTCAGGGGACAGAACAAACTGAACGGAGGTTGCTAGGAAGAGGAGGATCTGGCTCAGGGGACAGAACAAACTGAACGGAGGTTGCTAGGAAGAGGAGGATCTGGCTCAGGGGACAGAACAAACTGAACGGAGGTTGCTAGGAAGAGGAGGATCTGGCTCAGGGGACAGAACAAACTGAACGGAGGTTGCTAGGAAGAGGAGGATCTGGCTCAGGGGACAGAACAAACTGAACGGAGGTTGCTAGGAAGAGGAGGATCTGGCTCAGGGGACAGAACACCAAGATCAAGATCAAACGTTTGCGGGGTCCAATCACGCTGCCACGCAAAATTAGCACTGCCATTTTCGCTGTCCATCTGAATGTGTGGTCGTTCTTGTGGCGTTTTCTGGTGTTATAGCCCCATCCCCAACCCCCTCCTTT
>CM031618.1:34276114-34285657 GCA_018398815.1 Conus ventricosus
CCCTCTGGGTTTAGGATTGTTTCATGTCTAATTGTTTTCTGTCAGACAATCTAGGTGCTAAATTTGTAGCGCACAGTTATTTTCAGGATTATACATGTGTTATATCTCTCAGGTTCTGTCAGACAATCTAGGTGCTAAATTTGTAGCGCACAGTTATTTTCAGGATTATACATGTGTTATATCTCTCAGGTTCTGTCAGACAATCTAGGTGCTAAATTTGTAGCGCACAGTTATTTTCAGGATTATACATGTGTTATATCTCTCAGGTTCTGTCAGACAATCTAGGTGCTAAATTTGTAGCGCACAGTTATTTTCAGGATTATACATGTGTTATATCTCTCAGGTTCTGTCAGACAATCTAGGTGCTAAATTTGTAGCGCACAGTTATTTTCAGGATTATACATGTGTTATATCTCTCAGGTTCTCGTCACTCACACAGTGGCGTCTGATCAGGTTGTAGATGTACGGATAAGATGAAAAGGGTTGATTATTTACGGACAGATTTGTAACCCTGATGGAGCCTTTGTTGTTGGCTGCTTGATGAGGAATGGTGATGTTGTTGTTGTTGTTGTTGTTGTTGTTGTTGTTGTTGTTGTTGTTGTTGTTGTTGTTGCTGTCGTACCCTGGCTAAAAGACTCCAGGGATTATCCGAACAGCCGAAGCACTTGAACGCTAAGGTACAAATGCATCAGCTAGGGATGAGAACATTACGTGTGTGACCGTTTTTGATTACCCCGCCACGTGGGCAGCCACACTCCGACTTCGAGGGATTTCGGAGACTGATGGTGTTATGCTAGGAGCTTATCACGACTGAAGATAATCCCCGCATAACTATGCAGAGCAAAGCAACATTCTGATGTAGCCTTGGTGTTCCCGCCTATGTCAACTGGCCTGACACAGCCTTAAGTCAAGGCGTGGAACGGTGATGAAAACGGAGACTGTGAATGGACCGCAAACCCTGTGCACTTCTGGTGCATTCCTTGCACAAATGAAGAACTGCTACAGCGCAACATTTGTTTCTGAGAGATATAACAGGGTGAGATTCATGGAGGGAGAGACTTGGATGCAAAGAGGAAGAAAGCGGGATACACCTGGAGAGAATTGGAAAGGGCAGCCCAGGACAGAGAGCGCTGGCGGATTGTTGTTGATGGCCTTTGCTCCGGTGGAAGCTGATGGCTTGAACGAGATTAAGCATCTACTTAGAGTCCCGTTGGACATATCGGAAACATTCACCCCTTTCTGTTGATCTCATTGGCTCTCTATAGGCCTCCTGTTGACAGGGGTGGCTCTCTGGTCACCACATTCGGCAGAGACCAACAGGCGGGCCATACGTTGTTGTTATCTGAGAGGGCGGTCCAGTCTCTTGACCAGTTCTCTCGTGGCACGTGGGGACTGTTGATTCCCCGACTCTTGGAGATTTAAGGTCATCAGGAAACGGCTCGGAGTTTCTGGGCATTCTAGATGACCATAATACCCCTGCAGTAGATTTTATAGTAAGCGTTATAATCACATGTATGATTGGTGGTCAAACTTTGGATGCGTGATTCTGTTGACATGTTGTCATCTTGCTTACACAATCACGCGCACGCGAGAGAGACAGACAAACAGACAGACAGGGACTGATACAGAGACAGCGAACGTACTGATTTTTGAAAAATGTTCAGTCGATGATTTCAAAGTATAGAGTCCAAAATTTAAAAAAAAAAAAAAAAAAAAAAAAAAAAAATTCATAAGGATGAAAAAAATACGCACGCACGCGCGTACACACACACACACACACACACACACACACACACACACACACACACACACACACACACACACACACACACGCACGCACATACACACACACACACACACACACATACACACACACACACACACACACACACACACACATACACACACACACACACACACACACACACACACACACACACACACACACACACACACACACACACACACACAGACGGCCGGCAGTTCCCATTGTGTGAAGGAACTGACTGACATCTAACGGAGGCCAGCAAACCGATGAATCATTGATAACGCAGGGTATATGTGAGGTGACTGCGGGAGTCACTGCCAACCTTAGCTCTTAGGTCATGACGCTGAAATGGCGGATATTGTCTCCCCCCCCCCCCTCACTCTGTCTGTCTGTCTCTGTCTGTCTGTCTGTCTGCCTGACTTCTCTCTCTCTCTCTCTCTCTCTCTCTCTCTCTCTCTCTCTCTCTCCTCTCTCTCTCTCTCCTCTCTCTCTCTCCTCTCTCTTCTCTCTCTCTCTCTCTCCTCTCTCTCTTCTCTTCTCTCTCTCTCTGTCTCTCTCTCTCTGTCTCTCTCTCCCTCTCTCTCTCTCTCTCTCTCTCTCTCTCTCTCTGTCTCTCTCCCTCCCTCTCTCTCTCTCTCTCTCTCTCTCTCTCTGTGCCTCCCTGTCAGTCCCTGTCTGTCCGTCTGTCTGTCTGTCTGTCTGTCTGTCTCTCTCTCTCTCTCTCTCTCTCTCTCTCTCTCTCTCTCTTCTCTCCTCTCTCTCTCTCTCTCTCTCTCTCTGTGCGGTTTACATGGCACAGACCGTTAAAATCATCCAATAATTGCGAAATGCATCTTTCACTTGATATTGACAGGCATATAAAAAACAATTACATGCCGAAGTTCAGATTTGGCGTTTCACATTTAGCAGTGCATAGTCAACGGTATAATGTAGTTTCTGACCGCAGTTTGACATGCCCGTTATGTAAAAAAGGCAAACGATAACGAAGTTCACTTTCTGTTTTTTTTCTGCCCTGATTTCTGGGAACTACGGCAAGAATATATTCCATTTGAATATTATGCAAATCCATGTCAGTTTCGTGTGACTCTATTTATGACGAATGAAAACAGAATTACTGTGAGGGATCTGTGCATACACTTGTATAAAGCCTTTGAGAGGCGAGCTGTTATGGTTAGCTGACAAATGTATTGACATGTCCATGTTACATGGATACGGATATTCTAGTATGGAGTAATTAATATCTGTTGTCAGTAGATTGTACTTCATGCACGTGTGTTTGTAGCAGATTGTATTTCATGCATTTGAGCATCATTTTGTTGTTGTTTTTCATGCGTTCGAGTAGTGTGTGTGTGTGTGTGTGTGTGTGTGTGTGTGTGTGTGGTGTGTGTGTGTGTGTGTGTGTGTGTGTGTGTGTGTGTGTGTGTGTGTTGATGTTGATACTACGCTCATCATGCTGAGTGCCAGAATGTAATGCCCTTTCAGAAGGGGCTGTGGCCTATCCTGAATACATTTAATTTCATTCCTCTCTCTGTGCGCGTGTGTATGTGTATGCGTGTGCATGCATGTATGTAAAGTATGCATGTAAAGTTTCTATTACAGTGCTGTTGTTTGTGTTTTGAACATTTATGGACAAGTTTGCATAATTGTAGTTATCACAAAGTTTGCAATCAAATTGATTGATATCTATGTGCGTGCGCACGCGCGCGAGTGTGTATGTATGTATGTATGTATGTATGTATGTATGTATGTATGTGTGTGTGTGTGTGTGTGTGTGTGTGTGTGTGTGTGTGTGTGTGTGTGTGTGTGTGTGTGTGTGTGTGTGTGTGATGTATTGTGTTGCGCTTTGTTGTTGTGGTGTGTGTATGTGTGCGTGCGTGCGTGCGTGCGTGCGTGCGTGCGTGGTGTGTGTTTGAGAGAGGGATGGAAGGAGGAAGAGAGGGGAAAAGAGAGTTAAACACACACACATGCGCACGTGCACGCACGCGCGCGCACGCTCATACACACACTCAGAGAGAGAGAGAGAGAGAGAGAGAGAGAGAGGAGAGAGAGAGAGAGAGAGAGAGAGAGAGAGAGAGAGAGAGAGAGAGAGAGAGAGAGAGAGAGAGAGAGAGAGGTGGGGTGCGGTGGAAAGTGGAGTCTCGAATGGAGTATGTTTTGATTACTGTATTAAGGTAACGCATAACAATTTCCAAACGGTGAGGTTTGTTACCTTAGAAATGAACGTATCATTCATAAATGAACATTAGCAACTGTTACTGAAAATACTTTGGCGAGTTTGTAATTTGTAGAACGGTTTGAAGTCAGTCCCAGCCGCATGGCCTATGACAATTCAGGTTCGTTAGTAGTGGTCAGTGCGTCTTGTTTGTAGTGATCAGTGCGTGTTGTAAGTAGTGGTCAGTGCGTGATTTGGGTAAGAAGTGAATTTCTGTCATTCAGAAGACTTGTCTTTATTCTTACAGAAAGGGAGTTAACTTCACAAGGCATGCATTTTTTTTTTTGGTTACAATTTAAGCTGAAACGATGTCTCCTCCAGTTCAAGCAGTTTTGTCAAGGGAATTATGTTCAATGCTTTTTGTACTCCCAGTTCTTATAGAACAGAGAGTACTTTAGAATGGGAACGAAGAAATGCTGTGTGTGTGTGTGTGTGTGTGTGCGTGCGTGCGTGCGTGCGTGCGTGCGTGCGTGCGTGCGTGCGTGCGTGCGGTGGTGTGTGTGTGTGTGTGTGTGTGTGTGTGTGTGTGTGTGTGTGTGTGTGTGTGTGTGTGTGTGTGTGACTGACCGTCCGTGGTCAAAATGTGTTCCACTAGCTCCAGACAAAACTACTGGGCCAATCTTTCTGAAAATGTGTAGGTATGTTTATTTATGGGTCACGGATGATGCCCGATGTTTTATTTTACCGTAAAAGCTGTTACTAACGGCGATAACGGCCCATAACGGGTTTTCTTCTTTATGGAATATCTCAGAAAGTACTTGGCCGATCTTTCTGAAAATTTGTAGGTATGTTCATCATGGGTCACGGGTGATGGCTGATGTTTACCAGAATAGCTGTTACTAACGGCTATAACGGTCTAAAACAGTTTTCCTCTTTATGGAATATGTTATGCTTATCCAAGATAAACTGGGAGTACTTTTATATGCTTTGCATCTTCAGGTTTAGATGTACAGTTGGAAAGAACGGTTTTGCTGATGTTAGGTAAAGAGAGTTCAGTCAGTTTTGCTTTGTGGACATCACTACACACATTCAATAGTGTTGAAGTATAATTGACGTGAAATGTGCGCTTGGAGGAAAAAGTTTGAGACCAGTGATGAAGGCGTTCTGCTCATGTTTTGAGAGCATCAAGTATTACTAGATGATCTTGCATAATACACATGGAAAAAAGTTAAGCAACCCTCACATTTATCGCTAAGGACGAGATATAATACTATTTAAATGAAAGCAACACTCAAGTAAATCAAAATGGTCTTTATTCCATGAAAGTATGACACTGTCCCATTACCGAAACAATAGAAATATGGTTCAGTGTTTGATAATTCAACTGCAAAATGGTGAACCAAGATGTGCACCATTTTTGAACAAAAACATGGCATGGTTAAGTTTGGAAATAACAATTTCATCCAGTTGATGCCGAAATTAATTTTGGTAGGAAAACAACAATGAAAGTGTCCAGATTGCATAACAGCAAACAAAAATCAATACCGGGTGTATCCTCCCTGTACATTGATGACTGCCTGAATCCTTCGTCTCATCCCTCCAGTGAGTCGTCTGATCTGCTGAAAGGTGATCTGCTGCCACTCCCGATGCAATGCTGCTTCCAGTTCCTGGAGATTTTGCAGAGGAGGGTCCAGTGTCTGTATTCGACGGCCAAGCAAGTCCCATAGATGCTCCAGCGGATTGAGGTCCGGACTCATGGCAGGCCATGGTAATGTTGTCACCGCCTCTTGCTGGAGGTATGCTGTGACTGCTCTTGAACGATGAGGCCGGGCATTGTCATCCATGAACACAGGTCTTGTGGCTAGTGGGTGGTCGTCAAAATGAGGCACAACAGCTGGCTGCAGTACCTCCCGGATGTAGCGATCTCCTGTCAAGTTGCCACGAATGGTCACCAGGTCCATCTTGCAGTCGTGTGAGATGCATCCCCACACCATGACGGAGCCGCCGCCGAAAGGTACAGTTTGTTTGATGTTCCTTGCAGCATAGGCTGTTTGGGGATGCCTCCATACTCTCGCTCGGCCATCTGTAACATGCAGTAAGAAGCGGCTCTCATCAGACCAGTGGATCTTCCTCCAGTTCCTTAGGTTCCAGTGCTGTCGGTCAAGACACCAGGTCA
The DNA here is from genome assembly GCA_018398815.1 of Conus ventricosus. NCBI lineage: Eukaryota > Metazoa > Mollusca > Gastropoda > Neogastropoda > Conidae > Conus > Conus ventricosus. The sequence goes on from CM031618.1 coordinate 34,282,211, forward strand.
AACGTAATCTCTTATGATTGTCTGTAAGGTGTGGACGCTTGATGACTCTTCTTGCCCTCAGTCCTATAGCTTGCAAGCGATTTCTAACGGTTTTTTGTGGACAGAGGTCGATTTGGCAGCCACTGCCGTTTCAGTGTGGTTGAAGTTGCGAATCGCTGTTGCCGTACCAGTCGGTGGAGCGCCCTGTCTTCACGCTGGGTAGTGACACGTGGTCTGCCTGATCGTGGCCGGTCATTCACTGTGTTCGTTTCAGCATGTTTTCTTATCAATCGGCTGATTACTGACGTTTGGTATCCCAGTTGACGTCCAATAGCTTTGCTGGTCATACCAGTAGAATGCATGCCAATAATTTGCCAACGTTGTCCTTCTGACATTCTTCTTCGTTCCATCTTGTTGGACAGTGACTGTGCAGTGAGAAACTTACTCAAAAACGCACGTTTCTGTGGAGTGAGCAAACTTCATTTTTGCGAGTGCACGGATGGTGTGATGCTCGTGCACGCCACATGCAGCCAGAGACTCACTGTCACACTTGGCTGGTTTTATCATCTCTATGGAATACCCGTCTTGTCAGAATTACTATTTTGTGCCATGTTAATACTCACAGTTACCTGGGACGGTATGTTTCATTTAGGGTTGCTTAACTTTTTTCCATGTGTATATATTGTTGGAATGAGACTGACATTTTGATTTTCATTTATAGTTACACGTTAAACACGATAGTCATTAAGGTGTATCATCGAAACACCGTTGAAATGAAGAACTAGGCAAAGAGGAGCTGTCCTTTGTTTTCTTTGGCGAGTGGTTCTAGCCGTGTACTTAGTTCTGATTTGGTTTCTGATGCTGCAGTGACCTTTCGCTATGACCCTTCTTCTGGAGAAATGTTCTTATCGCGTTGGCAAATAAATCCGTTGTAACCCTCTCCTTCTGGTAGATTATGGTAAATCATCGATAGAAATGGTGGAATAGAAGGGAGTCTAGTGCTGTAATCCTCTGGAACTTCATGTCTCCCAGAGTCTGTGGAGGAAGCTCTGCCATTAAGCAACACACTCTGGGTTTATTTAAGTTTGGCTGGAATAATAATACTATGGAACAAAATGTTGAACAAACGGATTCTTTAAGAGAATGGACTGATCAAGAAGATCAGAGAAGAGAGGGGGGGAGAGAGAGAGAGAGAGAGAGAGAGTAGAGAGAGAGAGAGAGAAGAGAGAGAGAGAGAGAGAGCGAGAGAGAAGAGTGAGAGAGAGACAGACAGACAAACAGAGAGAGAGAGCGGACAGACAGACAGACAGACAGACAGACAGACAGACAAAGAGGGAAGAGAGTGAGAGAGAGGAGAGAGAGAGAGAGAGAGAGAAGAGAGAGAGAGAGAGAGAGAGAAAAGTGAGAGAGAGAGAGAGACAGACAGAGAAACAGAGAGAGCGGACAGACAGACAGACAGACAGACAAAGAGAGAGAGAGAGAGAGGGGGGGGGGGAAGAAGCAAGGGGGGGGGGATGGAAGGCAGGGGCAAGGGGTGGGGCTAGGAGAATGGGGATGCACTTCAGCACGTGTCAAATCAGTTCATGTTTCTTGCCTGTCAGACAATGACTAGACTGACAAAGGGATGACAGTGACGTTGATTACTCTGTCACCAGAAAACAGGGACCGAGAGGAGGTGGGGATCGGGGCGGGAAGGGGGAGGCGGGGGTGGGTGGGGGGGGGGGGAGATGGTGAAGAAGCCTGGAGGCGAAGGATGTGGGGGGTGGGGGTTCAATTATTCATCACTTCTACAATGCCGAGAAACACGGTCTCACTGAAAGACGATGACATCGTTTTTATAACGCTCATTAAAATGAACATCAGCACTGTCTGGTGAGTCATTGACTGTGGCGTTTTACCTAGTGACCAACGTAGTACTGATTTTGGTACTTCTGCCAAGAATAGTTTCAATCGCGAGTTCGTTTTTTTGCAGTTCATCTGTGTACAAGATCACTTAAAAACCACCAACAATAACCTAGTGACCTGATTTTCACGAAATTTGGCGATGGTCCAAAGATGAACCCGGTGTAACAGCCCATTCTTACCCCCCACTCTGGAACTTACCCTGGGGTAAGTCTGGGATAGCTTTGCTTTTATCCCCGGGTCATTCCGGGACTAGCTGGAACTTACCCCCCCCCCTCCCCTAGTTTGGAACTGACCCCCCCCCCCCCCCAGTCATCTACATTGTACAAGGTACACAGGCACTCAGAAGACACTAATTAGCTGTAAAAATAGTTGAAATCTTTGATATACATTAAAGTGACCAATGGTCAGTGACACTGACCACTAATTTTCTGGATTGCACAAGGTATACAAACACTCATGAGACACTGATAAACTGTAAAATATTCGAAATATCTGATTTACGTCATAGTGACCAGTGGTCAGTGACACTGACCACCAGTCGTCTGCATTGTACAAAGGTACACAGGTACTCGGGAGACTATAATTACCCGTGAAATAGTTAAAATCTCCGATTTACGTCATAATGACCAGTAGTCAGTGGCACTGACCACAAGTAATCTACATTGTACAAGGTACACAAGCACTAGGGAAACACTAATTAGCTGTTAAATAGTTTAAAATCTCCGATTTACGTCATAATGACCAGTAGTCAGTGGCACTGACCACAAGTATCTACATTGTACAAGGTACACAAGCACTAGGGAAACACTAATTAGCTGTTAAATAGTTAAAATCTCCGATTTACGTCATAATGACCAGTGGTCAGTGCCACTGACCACTAGCCCATCTGCTTTGTACAAGCTAAGGTACGCAGAACTCAAGAGACTAAATAGCTGTAAAATAGTTAAAAAGAGGCAAACCGGGATGAAGCAACAACGGTACTTGGTCACAACGACACGTGGTCACAACGACATTTTGTCACAACTACGCTTGGTCACATTGGCACTTGGTCACATTGGCATGTAGCCGTCTTCCTTTCCCACGCATGTGCGGGCGTACTCACACACCCGAATATTGCAGGAGGTCCATCTATTGAGAAGAGTCTAGAACTACACTTTGTCTGAACCAACTGACTGTATATTGGAAGTGGGAGAGGAGGGGTAAATATGCAGGCAAACACATTTTTTTTAAGGCGGGTGTGCGTGTTGGGAAAAGCAGAGGAAAACCCTGAATAACCCTCTCTTGTTTGAAGGGTGAGGTGGGGTGGAGGAAGATTCCAAATAGTCCTAGACTGACCCTTGGGGGGGGGGGGGGGGGGGGGGGGGGGGGAGGTAAATCCAGGCTAGCCCAAACTTACCCCGCGGGGGTAAGTTCCAACTATGTGGGGGGGGGGGGGGGTAAGTTCTAGCTAGTCCTAGAATGACCCCCCGGGGTAAAAAGCAGGCTAGCCCAGACTTACCCCGGGGTAAGTTCCAGAGGGAGGGTAAGAACGGGCTGTTGCAGGTGTATATTTTGTGACGGATC
>CM031618.1:34285757-34300757 GCA_018398815.1 Conus ventricosus
GTAAAACGTTGGCTATGAATTTGAACGGTAAAACATTTCTGATTTCTACTTTGGAGAATAGACACGATGAAGCTATTCTTGTACACTACATTTAGGAGGGAGATGGGACGCCAGTTTTTTTACAAATTCTTTGGGTTTATCACCTTTTGGTATAGAAATAATCAGTCCCTCCTTTTGTGTTGCCGAAAATTCTCCATCCCTATACGATTCATTTATAGATCTTACCACCAGTGGGCAAGTATTTTCCAAAAGAACTAAAACATTCGGCACAGAACCCATCTGTACCTGGGCTTTTGTCGTACTTCACTCTGTCTGTCTGTCTGTCTGTCTCTCTCTTACTTCCACTCTTCCTATCTGTCTGTCTGTCCATCTCTCATTCTCGCGCTCTCTCTGCCTCTGTCTGTCTGTCTGTCTGTCTGTCTGTCTGTCTGTTCTCTCTCTCTCTCTCTCTCTCTCTCTCTCTCTCTCTCTCTCTCTCTCTCTCTCTCTCTCTCTCTCTTTTTCAGTGGGGCCGAGCGCGCGTATGTGTATGCTTCACATCTTTTGGTTTTCACTGTGTGTGTGTGTGGGGGGGGGGGGGGGGGGGGAGGGGGGGGGAGGGGTGGTGCGCGCGCACATACGCCCACCCTGTCAGGCTTACACTGTGTGTGCGCGTGCGCGCGCGCGCGTGCGTGCGTGCGTGCGTGCGTGCGTGCGTGCGTGTGTGTGTGTGTGTGTGTGTGTGTGTGTGTGTGTGGTGTGGTGTGTGTGTGTGTGTGTGTGTGTGTGTGATGAACTTCGTGAAAATTATCCCTAAAAATATCTAAAACCAAAGTCTGTTTTCAACTTTTGTAATTTATTTCAAAAAGGAAGACGCATTTGTTTGAATATTGTAAGTTTCTAAAAAATGGGAAGATTGTTTAATGAGATCGTTACAGTTCACACAAATTCAGCATTTCGCAGCTGTGTTACACATTGTTCTGAGTGAGTTTCGTATTTCTCTTTGTTACATTTGTATCCTCCATGCCCCAGCAGGGGTCAAAGGATTAAATTTGAATTGAATTGAATTGAAGTGAATTGAATTGTGTGTGTGTGTGTGTGTGTGCGTGTGTGTGTGTGTGTGGTGCGTGTGTGTGTGTGTGTGTGTGTGTGTGTGTGTGTGTGTGTGTGTGTGTGTGTGTGTGCGTGCGTGCGTGTATGTGTGTGTGTGTGTGTGTGTGTGTGTGTGTGTGTCTGCGCGCGCGCGCGCGCGCGCGCGCGTGTGTGTGTGTGTGTGTGTGTGTGTGTGTGTGTGTGTGTGTGTGTTGTGTGTGTGTGGTGTGTCGTGCCTCTTGTGAATGAGTTCCCAAAATAATCAGGTTTGGTGTGTCCTCCTGACCCTGTGTCTGTCGGGCAGACCCTCCCTCTCCCCTCTCCCCTCCCCCCCTCCCCTCCCCCCCCCCCCCCCCCCCCCCCCCCCCTTTTGTCTTTTGCCTCTGTCCCTGGCCTTCCCTCCGTTCCCTGCAGCTTCATTTACCTGCCTGCCAGACTTGCTCTCTTCACTCGGATCAAAGACTGGCGAACTATCTTTGCTCGATGCGGCATAACCGGCGGACCACAACAGACGGGGCATCCCCCCCCCCGCCCCCCACCCCCCCCCCCCCCCCCCCCCCACCCCTCTCCTCTCCGTCTCTCCTCTCCCCTCGCATTTCCTTCCCATTCCACCCCCCCTCCTCCCTCTTCCTCAATTCCCGATCCCGCACCTCCTCCGGCCTTCATCCCTTCTTTCTCACCGTCGCTTTTTTGTTTCCCCCTTGTGTTGCATTGTCTCTCTCATCCCCGGTCCCTCCTCCTCCCCCTCTCCTCTCTTCGATCTCTCCTTTCCTTCTCTCTGGTCTCTCTCCTCGAATTCTTCACCTCTCTCTCTCCTCCCTCGTCTCTCTCTCCTTCCTTCTGCTTCTCTCTCTTCACCACTCTCTCTTTCTCTCTCTGTCCCACTTCTCTCTCTTTCACTTTCTGTCTGTCTGTCTATCTCTCTCTGTCCCTGTCAGCTGTCTGTCTGTCGTCCTCTGTCTCTGTTCCTCTCTCTATTCTCTCTCTTTCCTCTCTTCTTTGGTCTCTGTCTGTCTGTTCCTATCACTCTTTCCCCTCCTCTCGTTTTTGTCGCGGTCCTGTCTGTCTGTCTTCCTCTTCCCTCCTCTCCTCTCTCCTCTCTCTCTACTCCTCCTATCCGCTCTATCTCTCTCTCTCTCTCAGCTTTCTTTCATTCTTCCATACGGTCTAAGCAGTCACATCTGTCTTCTGTCTGTCTTTCTCTGTCTCCTCTCTCTCCTCTCTCTCTCTCCTCTCCCCTCCTCATCTCTCCCATCCCCTTCTTCTCCTCTCACCTCTCATATCACTCTCCCCCTCTCCTCTCCGACCATTCAACTCTCCTCCCTCCTCCTCCTCCCTTCTCTCTCTCCTCTCTCTCTCATCTCTCCTCATGCAGTGCCTGTCTATCAGTCATCTGTTTCTCTCTCGCTCTCTCTCCGTCGTCTCCCTCTCATCTCCCCCTCTTCATCCCCAACATCCAACTCCTCCCACGTCTCCTCCTCACTTCTCCTCATCCCCCTCTCTCTCTCGCTCCGCATCTCTCCTCTCGTGTAAGTCGGACGGTCTGTCGGTCTCTCTCTCTCTATCTCATCTCTCCACGGGGGCCTTCCAGTCCTGTCGGTCTGTCCTCTCTCTCCTTCCTCCACTCTCGCGACTCCTCTCTCTCTCTTTTTCTCCTCTCTCTCTCTCTCTCTCTCTCCTCTCTCTCTCTCCTCTCCCTCGTGCAGTTGCTGAAGGTTCTGCTGTCCTGTGTTTTCTCTCTCTCTCTCTCTTTCTCTCTCTCCCCTCCCCCACCCCAACTCTCTCTCTCGCGCTTTTGCTCTCTCTCTCTCTCTCTCATCCTCTCTCTCTCTCAGCTCGCTCTCTCCCTCTCTCATCCTCCTATCTCTGCTGTCCTCTCTCCTCCTCTCTCTCTGGTCTCTCCCTCTCTCTCGCTCTCTGCTCCCATCTCTCTCCGCTCATCTCTCTCTCTCTCTGTCTGTCCGTCCTCTTTTCTTTCTGTCCCTCCCTGATTCACCTTCATTCTTCGCGGCTGACTGACTTTCTTCCGTCTGGTCTGGTCCTGTCGTCGGTCTGTCTCTGGCCGTCGGTCTTTCTGGTTTGTCCTGCCTCGCCCTCCCGTTCCTCTCGCCTCTCGTCCATCTCCACTCTCCTCCTCCCTCCACTCTCTCTCACTCTCCCTCCTCACTCCTCCTCACGTCCCCCCCCCCTCTATCTCCCTCTCGCTTCTCTGGCTGTCTTCTCTCTGCCCTTGTCTTTCCCTCTCCTTCTTCCGCCCTCTCTCTTTCTCTTTCTCTCTCTCATACAAGGAGCCGGACAAAACCTAATCATGTATAGTGAAGTGTTTGCAAACTTGTAGTGTGTTTTGAAAAAACAAAAAAAAGCATTATTCAAAAGCTTCTATCCACGTTTAAAAAAGGTCATGTTTTCCTTTCCTCTAAAACATTCAAAATATCTACGCAATAATGTTTTTTGAATGTTAACAAAGACCAAACATGCAGCTGTGAATTGGTGAGGGAAACGTTTGAAGATGAAGCGTGTGTTTACTTAATTCCATCTGCGTTGGAGGGCAATTTCAATTGCAGAGATATATATATAATATAAAACACCACAAGCAATAAACGAACATACGCCATAGAGAATGGCGTTCTCTTTCTGCAGGAACTAAAACAATGTTTAGGAAATTCCTTTTGCGAGCTGAGGGGGAGGGGGGGGAAGGAATAGGGAAAACTACGGAATATCGTGGAGAGAGGGAGTGGTCAGGGATCAAGTTCTGCTGGAAAGTGGATAATACGGATTGTCTCACCAAATATTATTATTAAAAAGTTTTTTTTTCTATGAAGAATTGAGGTCTTGAGGTTGTTTGTATTGCTATCCATTCTAGAGAATTTTCGTTCTATGGGGAATGTGAAGCTTGAATTAAGGGTTAGGCGTTTCTTCTGCGTCTTCTTCTTTCTCTTCTCTTCTTCTTCTTCTCCTCTCTCTCCATCATCCTCTCCTCTCTCCCTCACTCTCCTCTCCTCTCCTTACCTCTCCCACACTCTCTCGAGTCTCTCTCCCTCTCACTCATTCGCACTTCTCCGGGCTCCCTCTTCTCTCCCTCTCTTTCCGCTCTCGTCTCACGCTCTCTCTCCCTCCTCTTCTTCATCTCCTCTGTCTCTCACTCCTCAGACCCTCCTCTCTTCTCCTCTCTCTCTCTCTCTGTGAGAGAGAGAAGGATGCACGGGTGTAATGGGAGTGAGAGAGAGAGAGGAGAGGCCCCACCGTTTCCCACCGCCTTCCTACACAATATCCACCCCCCACATCCCCCCCCCCCACGCTCCACGTTACTTTCCCTATTCCGCTTGTTTTTTTAGTGGTGAATATATGATGCATCCCTCTCATTCTTTTTCTCTCTCACACATATGCACGCATCGCACTATCACGTGCGCGCGCGCCACGACTCATACACACACACTCTGTCCCTCTGTCACTCTTCTCTTTCTCTGTCTCTGTCTCTCTCTTCGCTCTCTCTCTCTCGGTCTCATCCTCTCCTCTCCTCCTCTCTTCTTCTCTCTCCCCCTCCTCTCTCTCTCTCACCCTCTCTTTACTCTCTTTCACACTGTCTGAAACCAATTTATTGTCAGATTAAAACAAACCCATGGCTCTCTCTTCTCTCTCTCTCCACCCCGCTCCCCGCATCCCCCCTCACTCCTCTCGTCAATCCGTTTCCTCTTGCCCTCTTCTCTCCTCCTCTCTTCATCTCTCTCTCTCTCTCTTCTCTCCCTTCCTCTCCTCCTCTCCGCCGCTCTCTCTCTCCCTCGCTCCTACCAACCACACACACACACACACAACAACACACACACACACACACACACACAACTCACACACGCACGCACGCACGCACCACGCACGCACGCACAGTACAACACAACACTACATCAACTTGATGAAGGCGTCTCTTTGCATTAAGTTTCTTTCTCTTATTTCTTTCTAAAACACAACATCCGCATCTCGTGTGTAATCATGGACAGCCAAGGCGGAAAAACTGTTCAACTAAAAGAATCTGCTGGAGACGGATATGCATCAACTGCATGACTTGCCTCAATAATTACTCTTGGGAAATGGACGAATCGAGAACACGACCGACAGAGATAAGACACTAATGAGGATATGACGGGCAAAGAAAATAGAAAAGGACGGAAAGAAACAAATACAACACATGCACTGGTCCCTCGTCCGGGGGATGGCTTCTAAGTTGGCGGCTCTGTCTCTGTCTCTCTCTCCTCTGTCTGTCTCTCTCGCTCTCTCTCTCTCTCCTCTCTCCATCCTCTCTCCTCACAACCCCACTCTCTCCTTCTCCTCCCCTCTCTCTCTCTCCTCTTTCTCGTCTCTCACCAACACACACACATAACCCACACACACAACACACACACACACACATACAACACACACCACACACACACAAACACACACACACACACAACACACACACAGAGAGAGAGAAGAGAGAGAAGAGAGAGAGAGAGAGAGGAAGAGGAGAGAGAGAGAGAGAGAGAGAGAGAGAGAGCAAGCAGTGAATGCATGATGTCTCATGATGGAAAGACGTTTGTGAGTCTAGAAGAATAAGTTTCTGCTTTTCAGAGTCTAAGTGTTCACACGAAATGTAATAGTAAAACGGACTTATTGAAACCATTTATTATTATGGTTTGACAATTTCGTGCGAAAGTAAAATCACTTAAAAATATGCGGGTGGTGTGTTGTGTGTGTGTGGTGTGTTGTGTTGTGTGATGTGTGTGTTCGGTGTCTGTGACAGTGTGAATGGGGTGGTGTGCACGCACTGTAGGAGATGTTGAGTTGTGTGTGTGTCTGTTGGTGTGTGTTGTGTGTGTGTGTTGTGTGTGTCCGTGGGTGTGTGAGGTGTGTGTGTGTGTGTGTTTTGTGTTGTCTGTGTCTGGTGTGAAATGTGGGTTGGGTGTGCGCGCACTGTAGGAGAATGTTGATTTTGTGTGTGGTGTTGTGAGTGTGTGTGTGTGTGTGTGTGTGTGTGTGTGGGTGTGTGTGTGTCGGCGCGCGCGCACCGCGGCGTGAGTGCGCGTTTACTGGGAAAATGTCAAAGGCAGACGCGCCGTGGACGAAAACGGCATTATATCACGTATGTGGCTAGTTCACAGCCGTGCGGGAAAGCGGCGCTGGAAACGTGTCATTGAAGAAAATGGTCCTTTGCACCTATCATCATCCCAAATGTCATTGTTAATCGCGCTCTGACCTGGACTAGATGATGATGCATGCAACGACTCCGACAGGAACCTTTTGCGTTAGGATAATGGCAAGTGGAACCTCTGTTGGTGTGTGTGTGTGTGTGTGTGTGTGTGTGTGTGTGTGCGTGGCTGCGTGCGTGGATGCGTGCGTGGTGCGTGCGTGCGTGCGTGCGGTGCGGGTGTGAGTGTGTAGTGCTGTGGTGTACGAGTGACGTGCGTGCGTGCATTATGTGTGTGTGTGTGTGGTGCGCGTGCGGGGCTCGTGTGTGTGTGTGGTGTGTGTGCGGCGCGCCGCGTGCGTGCGTGCGTGTGGTGTCCTGTGTGGTGTGGTGCGTGCGTTCCGCGCGCAGTCGCGCGCGTGGTGCGTGCGTGTGCGTGTGTGTGTGGTGTTGTGGTGTGTGGCTGCTGCTTGAGTGTGGTGGTGTATGTGTGTGTGTATGTGTGTGTGTCTGTTTGGTGCGTGTGCTTGCGTGTGTGTAGTGTGTGCGTGTGTGGGTGTGATTGAGTGTGTGTGTGTATGGTGTGTTGTCCTGTTTTTGAGTGTGTGTGTGTAGTGTGTGTGTCGTCTGATTTTGTGTGTGGGTGTGGTGTGTGTGGTGTGTGTTGTGTGTGTGGTGTTGTTGGAAGGGAGGTTTGCGAGGGGGGGGGGGGGGGGGGGGAAGGTGGGGGAGAAGGGTGAAGAGAGATAGTGGGAGCAGGAGAGGGGTGCGTTAGTGGCGTATATGTTACGGGTGCTGTGCACCTGTGTTAATGACCAAACATGTGTCTGTTCCTATCACTGGCACTACTGCCTACGTTCCCCTCCCTTCTCTCATCTAACCCTCTGTCTGTCTGGCTGGGCAGTCTGTCTGTCTGTCTGTCGTCTGCCTGCCTGGTCTGTTGTTTCTACTGCCTCTGTTTCTGTGTGTCTGTCTCTCCGGGTGTGTGTTGTGTGTGTGTGTGTGTGTGTTGTGGGTGTGTGTGTTGTGTGGTGTGTGGTGTGTGTGTGTCGCTTTCTCTCTTTCTTCCTCTCTTCCCCCGCCCCCCCACCCCCCCTCCCCCCCCCCTTCAGCATGCATTACGTAGCTGGAAGCTGGTTGCACTTCTCTTTCCCCTCTTTCGTCAAAGAGATGACTTGAAAGAGAATCCGCGGTCTCCTCAAGTGTATATTGAGGGGAGGGGAAGAGAGAGACAGAGACAGACAGAGGAGACAGAGAGTGTGTGTGTGAGAGAGAGAGAGAGTGAGAGAGAAGAAGAGAGAGAGAGAGAAGAGAGAGAGACAGACTGACAGACAGACAGAGAAACACACATAACATGTTGCCAACACATGTTCGAGGTAACAGTGCGTGGTACGTGTCATTCATTTGTCAATAGAGCACTTACGCAGATCCTCTCCATGTCGATGGTGCTCTTGGCTTCCCTCGTTTCAAATTAAAGCTGTATGAGATTGGATTAGCCAGCTGTTCAAAAATTGTTACATGTTTTTTTTAATTACGGTTCCTCCTTGAGCCGTAAAACACCTTTTTTAATTTTAGGTTTCATTACATAATTACAGCCAAGTGTAGCAAACGGGTGGTAAAAAAAAGAAAAAAAAGCAACCCTTTAAAGTCCCAAAGAAAGCAGTGGCCTGTCATGACTCACTGTGGATCAATACACACCCACGGACAGGTTCAAGGCCTAGGGTCGTTGGGGAATATGGGGGAATGACAGAGGCAGGGTCGATTTTTGTTTTTCAGATCAATTCTTTTACTATCTCGAAGGCCAATAGACAAATGTTAGTCAGTTGAGTCTGGGAATCAAAGTGGGTTGCCTTTAGTCTCTCCTTTAATTACAACTATAATGCGTTTGCAATTAATAACGAACAAAATCAAGGCGATGCATGTTAAACATAGTGGTGCGGGCCACCCTCGACCCTACAAGTCCTGACCTCATAACTACGTCGGCCTCATCTGTTCCTACATGGTGGCCAGCATAAGTTAGCTGCTAAATCACGTTATTCCCCCCTTCTGTGAGGATGAAAAAAGGCTTATGTTTAAAAATGCTGTTTACCCACCCGTTACCCCCCCCCCCACCTACCCCCCCCCCCTCCCCCCCTCCCCAACCACCCCCCCCCCTCCCGCGCCCCGACGACCATACCCCCCCCTCCCCCCCCCCCCCCCCCCCCCTCCCCCCCACCCACTGTTATCTATCATGCCCAGGCTGGCCATATTTTTTTTTTCTTTTTCTCCGGCTTCCCAAAACCTTACAACAGCCGACCGCATAGAACACAACTGACCCTACAGACAAATGGCATTCGGCGAAAACACTTTTGAGTCAGGCAGACCTCGCATCTGAACTCTGATCAGTTCGTAGGCATGGTAGAACTGTAACGGGGCTATTTCTCTATTGGCCAATTAGACTCTGGCCGGGCTGACCTTACCAGCCTATGTCTTACTATCTATCTATCTAGTCCTCATTTGTGCTGGTAGCACATAAGGCCTCGACCAGAGCCCGCCACTGATGGCGGTCCTGAAACACGTTCCAAGACGGGCCGCCATGTCCAACCATTGTCCTTCATCTCCCTCTCTACTTGTTCGCCTCCAAGTTTCCTTGGGGCGTGTGCCTCTTCTCTTCGGCCATCAGGAGTCCACGTAAGGGCGATTCTGAATGGCTGTTGTCTGCTGCGGAGCACATGGCCTATCCATTGCGCCAACGCCTTCGTTTGATTTGCGTTAGATGGGTTCCAGTTTCTGCTCTTTGGGTGGAGATCTTTCATTGGTGATTGGGTATTTTCGGTCGGTGGCCAAAGATGCGTAGAATGCGTCTGAGCATCTTTTTGGAAGACATCTAGTTTGTTGCTGATGGTTTTTGGTCATCGTTCCATGATTCGTGATCCATAAAGATGGGTGTTATTACATTTGATGATTGAAGATTCGTAACTTGGTCTTCAGGTCAGCGGATATTCCCTTCTTCTTTTCCCATGTGCTCCTGGTGGAGGCAAAGGGCCTGGCTGGCTGGCTTTTGCAAGTCCGAGCCCCGGATCGCCACCTCCCCATGCCCCTGATTTGACCATCTTGGTTCCAAGATAGGTTGAAGTCGCTACCTTCCTCATTCGTCGCCGTTCAGTTTGATGTTGTCTTGGACTTCTGGCATCATATTCTCAGCTCTTCATTGTCTTCTTGTGTAGACCTTCTAGGGCCAAGGTTCCAGCTGTTGTTGCCATGGCATCTGTTTTCCCTTTCCCCTCCTGCATGATGTCTTGGTAGCGATGTGAACATCAGGGCAATATCACAGCAAAGTCCCAGTCTTCCAGTGTTTTGTGCCCAACCATTTGTCGTGGTCCATATTCTGATTCCCCCCTCGCCACTCGTCATCTTCCTGTCTGTGGCGTTCTTCATAAATTTCCAGTCCATGGCCCAAGATGGAAGAGGATAGGCGATAAGGGAACAGCCGCCCTGTTTCACCTCACCCGTGCCGACATTGCAAAGGCGTCTGTGAGCTCCCGTGTTTGCAGATCACTTGTGCGCTGAAGTCACTGTACACAAGCATCTACAATGACCCAGGACAAGTTTGCCAGGGATTCCGTAGTGTCCTCAGATTTTCCATAAGGACTTCTCGGTGATGCTGTCAAATGCCCTTTCTCATCAGGTCAATGAAGTTGAATGGACAAAACAAACAAGGCGTGTTTCCCACTCATTGCTCTGTTCCAGAACCTGGCGCAGGAGTGAAGATATGATCTGAGCAGATCAGTCCAGGGGCAAAGCCTGCTTGTTGTGGACGGAGATTTCCTCTCAAACAGGGAGTTCCGTCAGCCCCTTGACATCACAACCTTGCTAAAATACCTTGCCTAGTGAGAGAAAGAAGTTTATGATGCCCCTCCAGTTTTTGCAAATCCTCCAAGAATCTCTCCTTTTGGGCAACTTGAAGAGAAGAACCATTTTCCCAACGCTTCCAGGGGTCTGGCCCGTTCCCAAACCTGTCTGAAGATCTTCCGTCAGAATAGGGCCGGTCACAATTAAATCCCTGTCTTTCAACATATCGCCGTTACCCCATCTGCCCCTGCGGTGCTTTTTCATTCTTCATTGTTTTGTGTTGATTGCTGCTGTCACTTTCTTCTAGCTCGGCGGTGGATCGATGCCAGATGTCCGTCTATAACCTGCCGTTGGATATCTGCTAGCTGAGGGGGGTTGGGTCTGTTCAGCAGAAACTGACTCGGAAATGTTCTTCCAGTCGCTGTAGTTTTTTTTTTTCTGCTGCCTCTCTCCCTCAACGACCTTCCATTCTTGTCCTTCTACTGGACATCATGTTTTGGAACCGCATTGTTTAAGCTGCTTGTTTATTATCTTGTACAGCGTTTTTTAGATCATTTCTATTCTACCAGCTCAGCTGCTTCCGTTCTCCCTCCTTCGGCCCATCTGCCAGTTTCTCCTCGATGTAGTCCTTCTTTGTCCAGCTCTTGTCAACTCTTTACACCCTCTTTTTAAGATTCTGCATATCTTCATCTGGTGCTGCTCTTTCAAGCGATCTGATCCTGGTGTTGTTGCTCTTCTGCTTTGTCAGCTTTTCTTGCCTCTATGCTTTTTCTTTTTTCCCAGTTCACTTTCCCTATCCACTCTTTTCCTTCTTCTTTTTCGGTGGAAAAGCCTAGTACCTTTTCCTTCTTCCCTGCTTTTTCCCGCAAGACCTGGTATGAAGCTCTGTCCATTGTTATCTCTTGTTTGTTCCCCCTAGGGCGCCTAGCGCCTGAATCCTTTTTCTTTATTTCCACAGCGTAAGCTTGTTTGGTGGAGCGTCTTCTCTTCAGTCCTGTCAGAGTCAATTCCTCTGCTGACGTGCCTGTCTTTCCTCGTGTTCGGGCGTAGTTTCAGGAAACCGGTGGCCAGAACACAAGGGTGTGATCACTGGCAACAACTGTCTCCTCTGTAGGCCCTGCATCTAGAAGGGAGCTCCTCCATCTCCGATTGACTATAGTGGAATCTATCTGGCTGGTGTGTGTTTGTGGTCCGTCTGGTGATGTCCAGGTTGTTTTGTTAATATCTCTGTGTTTGAAAAGGGTGCCTCCCCCAATCAACAGGTTGTTCTCTCCACAGAAGTCTGCTAGTCTTTTCTTCTCCATTTTGTCGTTGAAGGTAACCAATTCCATGTTTTGGTGCCCATAACATGCTCCTCTCCCGGTGTTGTCACTCACTACTTGCGCCCATCTTTGCATTCAAATCGCCGAGGAACAGCACCATGTTCATGGGGCGCAAAATACTCTCCGCTGCTGCTTGGAGCTGATCCGTAAAATGCATCCTTGCTTCTATATCTGCATCTTCTTCGGGTTGGTGCGTAGGCAAACGAGAACTTGTAGCTTGGTGTAATTTGGCGTGTAATCTTTGCCTTCAAAGTCAATGGTCCAAATGGGTTTCCTTCTAATGAATGCTGTTTTCTTTATTTGCTGTTGGGAAAGTTGCTACTTTACTCTTTTTGCTACTTTTCCGCACTCAGAGTTTGTTGGTTTAGTGTTTTGATTTGAGAACGGAGAACGAATTCAGAACAGGGACTTTCGGCACAAGCCAATGGAACACCGATGGCCAAACCGACAGAGGTTGCCATAAATCTTTAAAGCCGGCATAAAAAAAAAAAACCGATGGCTCAGCGCATCTCCCTGGTATACAAAGCACCCAACTGGCGCTACTTTCCAAACGGACCTGGACGTTTTGGATGGCTGTGGAGCCCTTGGCGACCAAAAATTCTGCAGCAATAATATCTAACTGAATCAATGTCCTTGGAAAGTTTCATTTCATCGTTGTGTGGTCCCTGTTTGCTTTGGCCGGGTCCCATTCCGAAGGATGTGACTATGATTCAGTGAAAAGAAATTGATGTATTTATGTTTTATTGGTTTTTCCTTAATTTCATTCTCTGCATATTTTGTGTGAATCTCCCTCTCGTCTCTCCCTCGTCTGCCCTCCCCATCTCTCTCTCTCTCTCCTCAATCGCATCTCTCGCCTCACGTGCTCCCAACTCTCTCCCTCTCACCTCTCTTTCCCTCTCTCCGCTCTCTCCCTCTACCCTGCTCCACTCCATCCGTCTCGCTGTCTTCCTCCTCCTTGCACTCCACTCCTCCTCCTCCTCTCTCCTCTCCGCTCCTCCCCTCTACTCTCCCCACTTCGCGTCTCTCTCTCCTGTCCCCCTCTCTCTCGCCTCTCAGTCTCTCTCACCAGGCCCTGAGTCCCCCCTCTCTCTCCTCTCCACATCTCCCTCTACCGTCTCTCCCTCACCTCTCTCCTCGCTCTCCCCGTCTCTCGTCCTCTCGGCTCCTCCCTCGCTCTCCTCCTCTCTCTCGCCTCTCTCCCTCTCCTCTCCTCTCATCTCATCTCTCAGATTTGTTTCTTTAAAATATATATGGTGTTCATGTATTCATCCATTCCAATTCATATCATTGATTCTCATTTATGTACTAGCTTTACTGATTAATTTTGTTTTTTACTGTTCTATCTGGGCTTTCCTTTTTTTTTTACTAGACGATTATTCACCTGCTAAATTATTTTACTTTTGAGTAAAGACTTTTTAACCAATTATACGAGGAAAAGATAACAATTTTTGCGACAGATAGGACGTGATCAGCGATGTCAGATGGTTCACGTTGTTGGAAACAACACTCATCGCAAGTCATATTCCATGGAACTAGTGAAGGTTTTAAGTCACCCCCAAAATTCTTGGTCTAAAAACGCTGGTGTATTGTTACTTTTTATTGTCTGAATAGAGCTTGCTTCGTTTTTGTATGTATAACTCCTTTCATAAGTTTCAATGCATTTGCATGCGTCTGAGTGTCTGAGTGTCAAAGTCTTGACCTTCGTTGTCGTACACGTGAACCAAAAATGTTTTCACCTTACCCGTCACTGAAGTGATTGTTCGGCTTTTACAACCGATGAGTCTTGCCCGACACTGGTGTTCTCCTGATTTATCTCAGCGGCTTCTGTCCTGAGGACAGTATTGTTGATGAGCTCACCTATGCCGGTCCATTGCATGAACAGTTTAAAATGCAGCTTGAGTTGTCCATTGCATGAACGGTTTAAAATGCAGCTTGAGTTGTCCATTGCATGAACAGTTTAAAATGCAGCTTGAGTTGTCCATTGCATGAACGGTTTTAAAATGCAGCTTGAGTTGTCCATTGCATGAACGGTTTAAAATGCAGCTTGAGTTGTCCATTGCATGAACGGTTTAAAATGCAGCTTGAGTTGTCCATTGCATGAACGGTTTAAAATGCAGCTTGAGTTGTCCATTGCATGAACAGTTTAAAATGCAGCTTGAGTTGTCCATTGCATGAACAGTTTAAAATGCAGCTTGAGTTGTCCATTGCATGAACAGTTTAAAAATGCAGCTTGAGTTGTCCATTGCATGAACAGTTTAAAAATGCAGCTTGAGTTGTGTGCCTTTCTGATGACTGTCAGTGTGGCAGCTGCATAGAGTGGGGATCCAACGGTGATAGATTTTGGAGTGGTTATTACGTGTGTGTGTGTGTGTGTGTGTGTGTGTGAGTGTGAGTGTGTGTGTGTGTGTGTGTGTGTGTGTGTGTGTGTGTGAGTGTGTGTGTGTGTGTGTGTGTGTGTGTGATGTGTGTTGTGTGTGTGTGTGTGTGTGTGTGGTGAGTGTGTGTGTGTGTGTGTGTGTGTGTGTGTGTGTGTGTGTGTGTGTGTGTGTGTGTGTGTGTGTGTGTGTGTGTGTGTGTGTGTGTGTGTTTGTATGAGTGCCCGCTCGTGCATGCGTGCGTGTTTGTGTATGTATGTGTGAGAGGGGGAGACAAAGACAGAGAGAAACAGAGAGGCAGGCAGGCAGAAAGAAAGAATAAGGTATAGCCAATTGTCCTGACGACCGAAGTGGTGTAAGTGTGTTAATGTAGGTGCGCGCGCGTTTGTGTGTGTGTGTGTGTGTGTGTGCGTGTGTGTGTGTGTGTGTGTGTGTGTGTGTGTGTGTGTGTGTGTGTGTGTGTGTGTGTGTGTGTGTGTGTGTTTGTGCGTGCGTGTCGTGCGTGCGTGCGTTGTGTGTGTGTGTGTGTGTGTGTGTGTTGTGTGTGTGTGTGTGTGTGTGTGTGTGTGAGTGAGCGCGTGCGCGTGCATGTGTTCTAGCATGCGAATATTTCTGTTTTGTTGTGTGTGTGTGTGTGTGTGTGTGTGTGTGTGTGTGTGTGTGTGTGTGTGTGTGTGTGTGTGTGTTTATCCTTACGTTACACAGAGAAACGTGCGCACATGCAAAGTGAAAGGAGCCTGAGCCATAACTCTCCGAGCAATCAGGAAAACGCTTCGTCTTAACAAAAGTCACAGCGTAATTCCAACATTAGCATTGTTCTCTGAATTCCTCCCCCAAACAACTTCCTGTCAGAAAGCAATAAACGTTCTCCCAGCCGTGGCACACACGGATTGGGATGCCGATAAGAAAACTCTTCCGTCTCTGCAGGGCTCTCATTCGTTCTAAATTGGTTTACAGCTGTATCGTCTGCTGTTCTGCAAGACCTTTCTACTCCGAAACGCTGGATCCCATACACCATCAAGGGCGTCGACTTTGTTTCTGGGCGTTTCGCTCCAACCCTGTGTTCAGTCTGTACGCAAAGGTGAAGGAATCACCTCCATCCAACTTGCAACTAAAACCTACCCTGACCTGTTGTTTGAACCTCTTTGAGGGACCTAAAACCCCTGCGTTTGATTGTGTTTTTCACCTGACATTCCAAAAGAAATTTGAAGAGATCCCCAGATCAGTTCCACTGTGGTGAATC
>CM031618.1:34310757-34315757 GCA_018398815.1 Conus ventricosus
AAAATGTACAACCAGTCACAAACAGAACAGTATCAAATATGCAACCAGTCACAAACAGAACAGTATCAAATATACAACCAGTCACAAACAGAACAATATAAAATGTACAACCAGTCACAAACAGAACAGTATCAAATATGCAACCAGTCACAAACAGAACAGTATCAAATATGCAACCAGTCACAAACAGAACAGTATCAAATATGTAACAAGTCACAAACAGAGCAACATACACAATTCAAAATCAAGAGTCACGTCCTTCAACTCAAAAAGACCAATCTGAAGCGGAAAGACAGTTGGAAGGCGAAGAAGGAGGAGGAGGAGGAGGAGAAGGAGAAGGAGGAGGAGGAGGAGAGAAGGAAGAGACAATGGGGCAGGAAAGAAAGAGAAGAAAACAGCGCTGATTCAAAAACACCATAAGAAAGCGGGACGCAAACACTGCGCGCCTAACGCCCTTCCCTGCCCAAGTGGCAACACACACACAAAGCCTCGATTTTATTTTAACAAGAATGTTTTGCGTTTTAATCTTTAAATGCAAAATCAGATAAGAGTCTTCACAGTTTTGTCATTTAAGAATGTATGCAAAACACGCGCATGAAACAGAGGAACATAATTATCTCAAGATGTCTTTCAACAAATTTGTCAAGAGTTGTTATACATACCAGAGTAAACGTTGAAGTTTGAAAAATGAATATTAATATAAACGAAGCTGCTGATTCTTTTTGCATTGTTTTTCAATAATATCACAAAAATCTTTTATTTTCTACTTGACTTAGTTGGATGACATTGTGGCTTTTCACATTTACTGAAAGGAGATTGCCGTGTGTACAAGAGTAATGTAAAATAATTTAGTTTCAACTGACTGCATGAACTACATTGTTTATTTTTCAACGTGTGACATGAATCATTTAATCATAACTGTTATGAAAATGGTAACAGGAATAAGTCAAATGAATGGTAGTTTTGATGAAGATGATGACAAAGTATATTGTGAACTTCGTATCTTAATCAGAATGCCTTGTACCCTGGTTGAGTATACGTCTGTATGCATGCATGTACACTTTCAAATGATGTGAAACAACATATGTTGGTTTGCGACATAACATAATGCACTCTGTATTCAATGTAATTTAATGTAAATTTACTATTTACTTTTATTTGTATTGTGTCTCTTAAAAAAAAAAAAAAGGCATTGGACAAGGAAGAGTTATTTAGAGAAAAAAAAATCGCACCATCTGTGTTAGACTTTTCTCGGGGAAGGAAAAGTCCGACAGACAGAGGCGACAACCGTACCCTGCTGCCCCGCTCTATTTCCCCAGCGCGCAAGGTAGAAAGGAACAGAAAGAGAAGCGGAAGAACGCAACGCTCTGACTCCTTTTGGAGCCTAGTCTCTTCCCTCCACGATGGTGCTGTGTGTGTGCGTCATGCTTCTCTAAATTGCGTTAGCTGCAGATTGGAAAGGGACAGGCTTCCCTGCCAAACACAAAGGGGCTGAGAATGAAAACAATACATGACGAAAGTGGGAGAAAGTCAGGGAGAGGGAGAGAGAAATTGGCTAAACGTGTCTTTTCTCTTTCATAAGCGGACGTTCTCTCTCTCTCTCTCTCTCTCTCTCTCTCTCTCTCTCTCTCTCTCTCTCTCTCTCTCTCTCTCTCTCTCTCTCTCTCTCCTCTCCTCTCTCTCTCTCTCTCTCTCCTGCATATATATAGAAATAAGCTTTTATGATCTCCCTGTCTGTGTTATGTATCTTCCTTAGTCTCAGCATGTGTGTGTGTGTGTGTGTGTGTGTGTGTGTGTGTGTGTGTGTGTGTGTGTGTGTGTGTGTGTGTTTCTCTCTCTTTCCTTCTCTCTCTATCTCTCAGTCTCTCTAACACACACACACACACACACACACACACACACACACACACACACACACACACACACACGACACTGCAACATGACACATACACACACACACACACACGCGCGCGCGCGCACGCGCACGCATGCATGTACACACGCACACGCACACGCACACACACACACACACACAGGATACCACAACATCACAGACACAGATACACACACGCACTCGTGCGCGCGCGCGCACACACACACACCACACACACACACACACACATTCACTCACGCATGTAACCCCCCCCCCCCCCCACACACACACACACACTTTTTATAACTATTCAATACATATTCCATCTTCTATCCTTTGGAGTCCTCTTCCTCTTCTTCAGTTGATGGCTGGGTGGGGACACGAACTACCCTCATTACTTCCCTTTTCAGAGTAGCTCTCCAAACATTTTTTTTTACTCGTCTCTTCTTTAAACCCTTCCCCCCCCCCCCCCCCCCCCCCCCGAAACACTCTTGACGCCTGCTAGAAAAAAAAGCTATAAAACACAAGATAGGCAATTGGAAGTGGCAACACTTCGCTTAGTTCGTTTTCAATGAAACGCTCCAGCAACTCCTCCTCCCTGATCCTACCCACCCCGTAACCCCCCTCCCTCCCCCAGTCCCTCCTTTCCCTTTGAATGCCGCCACAAACACATCAGTAACCACCAGGGGGGGGACGCATCAGGAGGAAGCACAGATTACTCCCGTTTCTTCATCGTCGATAAACGTCACGGAGCCTTCTTTTCCCTGACTTCCTCTCTTCTCAGAAACCAGTGGAGCGACGCCAGGCTTGCCCTCCAGCCAAAGCCGTGAAATACCCACACAGCGGGCAGGAGGAGACAGGACCTACTACCCTTCTTTCCTTTTCAAGTTCAACCCCCAGATTCTTCCTGACATGTAGCGATTGACGAGGCCATTGAAGCTGTAGAATGCCTGGAAGGGTTCTCAGTCTTGGAAAGAGATATGGGCAGCTTTTCAAGGGCTGAAACAAACTCTGAATCCTCCTGCTTGATAAGGGATGTGTCCTTGGCTCACTTTGGGCTGAGATGCTTTTGGTGTCCTTCATTCGAGTCGGATGGTCAATGTCGTGTGTTAAACACGCACACGAACACGCGCATGCACACATGCAGGCATGCACGCACACACGCATGCATGCAAGCACGCACACATTCAACCACGCACACACACACACATACACACACACACACACACACACACACACACACACACACACACCACACACACACTGTTTATAACTATCCAATACGTTTTCCGTCATCTGTCCTTTCAAGTCATCTTCCTCGTCTTCCAATGGGATACTGAAGGTGGCTTTAAACACAGTTCCAGAATTTTCATTGATGACCGGGTGGGGACACGAACTACCCTCATTACTTCCTTTATCAGGGTAGCTCTACAAACCTTTCTCTTACCCCTCTCTTCGTTAAACTCTTTTTTTCCCCCCCAAAGCACTTTTGATGCCAGCTTGAAAAAAGGCTATACAACACAACATAGGAAATTGGAAGAGGCAAAACTTTGCTTAGTTCGTTTTCAATGAAACGCTATAACACTCATTTTCCCTGCCCATACCCATGCACCACCAGTCCCCTTCCCCACTCCCTTTGAATGCCGCCACAAACACATCAGTAACCCCCAGGGGGGGGGGGGGGGGGGCGACACGCATCAGGAGGAAGCACAGATTATTCCCGTTTCTTCGTCGTCGATAAAAGTCACGGAGCCTTCTTTTCCCTGACATCCTCTCTTCTCAGAAACTAGTGGTGCGACGCCAGCCTTGCCCTCCAGCCAAAGCCGTGAAACGCACACACAGTGGGTAGGATCGAGACAGGACCTACTACCCTTCTTTCCTTTTCAAGTTCAACCCCCAGATTCTTCCTGACATGTAGCGATTGACGAGGCCATTGAAGGGGTAGAATGCAGGGAAGCAATCTCAGTCTTGAAAGAGATATGGGCAGGCTTTCAAGGGCTGAAACAAACCTGAAGCCTCCTGCTTGATGCTGGATGTGTCCTTGGCTCACTTTGGGTTGAGATGCTTTTGGTGTCGTTATTGTTAGACACCAATGGTCAATGGCGTATGCTGAACACGCACGCGCGTGCATGCAGACATACACACACATACACACACGCACGCATGCACGCACGCACGCACGCACACACACACACACACACACACACACACACACACACACACACACACACACACACACACACACACACTCTCTCTCTCTGTCTTTCTCTCTCTCTCACACACACACACACACACACACACAC
This sequence comes from Conus ventricosus, assembly GCA_018398815.1. Taxonomy (NCBI): domain Eukaryota; kingdom Metazoa; phylum Mollusca; class Gastropoda; order Neogastropoda; family Conidae; genus Conus; species Conus ventricosus. Next base: position 34,314,934 of record CM031618.1, read on the forward strand.
ACACACACACACACACACACACACACACACACACACACACACACGTATACACACGCATGCGTGCCCGTGAGTACACACGCACACTCAGTCACACACACACGAACACACACACACACACACACCACTCACACGTGCACTCAGTCACACACACACACACACACACACACACACACACACACACACACTCACACTCACGCACGCACGCACGCACGCACAAACACACACACACACACACACACACACACACACACACACACACACACACACACACACACGTGCGCACCTACACACACACGACTGAGTTTGCAGCAATCTTAAAGATTGATATGGATAAGTTTCGTGACAGAAGAAAGAAAAAAGACTTTCTCTCCTAGCGTCTATTAGCATGAGTAGGCTATGTCTTCTCTTAATATCCCTGCCCACTGCGCAGCCTGAATGATTTAAACGCAGCAACGAAACATAAACAAGGCTAAGCTACGTGCACGCCCAGGAGAGAACTAACACCGACCACAGACAAACTTCCCCCGCATGATTTTCTTCTCAAGGGACTCAACCCCGACAGATTTCACCCAACGCCCTGGATGACCTCCCCGTAATCCCCCCCAAAGAGCAAGGGGAGGCAATCGGGCCATCCCGTAACTCTTGGCCGCCGAACAAGTCTATGCTTGCCATAAAGACAGAGCGGGGTGTCGGAGTAGAGGTCCGGGGTTTATGGCCGGGGTCGGTGATTGGCAAGGACAGGCCTTGGTCCCTCCTGAGCGTTAGGCGGCCCGGGCAGAACAGCGGGAGGGGCGGGCCGTCATGTTGTCTGGGACTCCGTGGGC
>CM031618.1:34330757-34335757 GCA_018398815.1 Conus ventricosus
AAGCGCCGGCGAATTTGAACAACCGAAAAAACGGGAGCATCATTTGCAAGGAGTGGAGATGCAGCATCCAGTTGCCTGTCCTCTCTGCTCTCAAAAACTGTCTTAGTATGTCCACCATGGACATGTACTGAAGCCATAGCTTGGATGTACGACCCTTCAGCTGCGATTTGGTCATCGTTAATTGATGTTCCACTACTTCTAGGTCACTGTCTATCATTGCATCTATCTGATCAGCAGCAATTTCTTGGTTCATGATTTTGTCAAAAACTTGCAATGCAGCATGCAGGTTTGGGTGCACTGGAGCACTTTGAACAGAGTGTTGTTTCTACGGACAGGACACGGGTCTCAGTGTGCTGGTGGTGTTCAGCATCTTCATGCTGCAAAATGGAATCTTCATCAGATGTCAGAGTTGCAGACACAGATGGGAAGCCTACAGTTTCTGTATCAATACTGTCTCAGAATGTCTGACATCAGATGTGGTCAAGGGAATGTTGAAGGCAGTGGACACAATCAGGGCATTGAGGACAGCGCTTACTAGAAAATGTCCCCGAACAGCTCTGTGTACGGATTTGCCACTCAGCATATGGATGACAGAATTGCGAGCAAAAACGACTTCCAGCACCTGTTCAAGCCCAGTCCTCCCATAAGCCTTCCCATACAGCCGAGGAAACTCATTTGGCAGTGAAATCCTCCTAGACGAAGGACGACTGACTTCAGGGAGCTGACAGCTGGCTCATTATCGACAATCATCATGGATTTCCACCACAATGGTTGATCAAAGGTTAGGACTGGTGTGCAGTTATACCGTCTGGACAAGGAAGTGATGAAATGGAGAGTTGAGTAGATGCAGCTCATGTTTGTTGGATCCAAGTCTATCATGGGCAATAACGTGAACATGCTCTGCCCAGGATAGGCTCCGTTGTACAGATGGTCTGCATCATACCCGACCAGCCTGGACGTGGGCAGCGCAGAGGCCAGGACACTTTCCATAGCAGATCCAGTTTCTTCATCCGATCTTCAATAGCAAAGTCCCGCAAAACTTCATAAGTAAAAGATACGTCAGTTGTAGAGGCATTGTAAAAAACGAACTGGCACTCTCCCAAGTGTTGAGATTCTGTCTGGAGTTACATTTGTATTCTCGACGAACTGCATTGCATTCTTTGATGCCTGGGTCGCTGCGCTGAATGATGCCCATGCCATGAAAGGTTCCAGATCCATCCAGAGTGCGTATCTGATGATCCCATTGTCGCAGCAAACTGGATCCAGCTGGTTTGGGGTCAACACCCACCAAGTCTGTTCCTTGCTCTACTGCAGCACACATTTCAAACAGTTTGACTTCGTTGTAGGATAAAGACAAAATCCTAGCCTATGGAGCCGCTCAACAATATGTCTGGAACCAGTTAGGTGGTGCATGGAGACTCCAAGTCCCAGCTGAAGTGGCAGGATGAGCACGTTTGGCGCGCAGCTTGCATCAAAGCTTGACCAAGGGAAGCAATTTTCAATTCTGGATTCTTCTTTCCCTTCAGTAGTGTTCTTAAAAAAAACGCCAAACTGATGATGGTAGCTGTTGTATGTTTTTTGATATGTCTGAAATTTCTGCTGTTGATGGATACTCTTCTTTGGAGGTGTCAATTTTCTTTATGTCAGACAAAAGAAGTTCCGCTGCTGTTTTGATAATCCTCATTTTTTCTTTCTCGCTGTCTGTTTCTGTCTTTGATTTTGCAAACTGCTTCAGAATTTTTTCAGCAGCTGACCTGAACGTGACTACATGGGCTTCCCCTCTGATGCAGGTGATTACAATCTCGTCTCCAAAGGTAGTTTCTAGTTTTTGTCGCATGTGTTTTTCTGTGTATGCAGTTGTTTCTGAATCAAGGTACTCCTCCATTTTTTTGCCACAGATCTGTGATGGTGATCTGTTCATTATCGAACTCTTTGAAGTATTCTGCTACTTGTGTGAATGCTTCTGTTCGTTTTGTGTCTGCTGGTCTGCCTTTGACAGCATGTATGGCCTCAGTGGAAGAAGAATATGCTTGGGGAATGCCTTTGGCTGTTCTGAGTTGACACTGCACATGCTTATGGTACAAGGCATCTGCCGCAGGAAGATCATTCACAGCCTTAATTCTGCCCAAAACGTCCTCAGCCCATTTGTCACATGGACCCCCGCTGCAAACAATGTTGTTCTATTTGTGACTGGAAACTGAAGCTTCGGATTAGATAGACGGGGTCACCTTTTCTCTGAGAGCTTTTTAGCAGGCAGTCCACAGAAGAGACAGTCGGCAGAAATGTCAAATTTCACCTTCTTGGACCTAAGAATTTGCTGATCTTCTGTACTGTTTTCTTCCAACTGTCTTTTCAAATCCTTTTTGATGACATTGACGTTGCAGTAATTTTGACGACAAGATTTATGGACAGTTTCCCAATGAAAAAAACTCTTACTATCACATCTTAAACGACATGCTTTTTGCAATCCTGTCATCCCTTTTTCAGTTTGTTTCACGACTTCTTCACCTAGACGTAAAGGATTCTCACAAAGCACGCATGTGTTTCCGGCTCAACCAGATCTGAAAAAGAACATGTTTTCTCTTTCATCAAACTACTTCTCGCGCTTGAAAAGTGTAACACATACAGTGGGCACACAATGTGTGATCATGCCTCACACAACACACACACACACACACACACACACACACACACACACACACACACACACACACGCACGCACGCACGCACGCACGCACGCACGCACGCACGCACGCACGCATGCACACACAAAACACACACACACACACACACACACACACACACACACACACAAACATGTGCACACGGATATTACGCGCGAATTTACTCGGTCAATTTCTCTTAGTGTCTATAGTTGTAACTCAGTGTTGTCTATCTGTCTGCCTGTCTATCTCTCTTTCTGTCTCTCACCAGGAAACACACACACACACACACACACACACACACACACACACACACACACACACACACACACACACCCAACACACACACACACACACACACACACACACACACACACACACACACACACACACACACACACACACACACACACACAAACTGATAAAGCAATTTTTGACAACAAGCGGAGCCATACATGTTCATGCCAGACACCGGTTCCTATCAGCAATTCTCTTATCTTTCATCAAAATGGAAACACTGTTGCACACATATGCAACCACAATGTAACATCGCGTGCTTTTCACGGTTTAAACTTGCAACGACAGTGCTGTTTCTACTCACCAAAATCAGTTTTCGCCGGTGCCGGACACATTTGCCGCCATTGTCTTGGAATCAACGCGCGCGAGTCATGCCTTCCAAATATGGGGATGACGCAGCGCGCGGGATGGAATGTTTGTACGGTAAGCGGAAAGGCTCAGAGCGTGGAATCGTTCTTTTTTCGACCACTTTAAAATGCTTTTTTTTGATAACTCAGGACGTGTACTTTTTTCTACTTTTGGATATTTTATTTGTTATTATTTTTTTAGTCGTTTGCACCAATTTTTAAAAACTATTGCTTTTAATTCTTTGTAAAAATTATTGCCAGCCTACACTATAGTCAGAGCCCCATGCCTTCTTCTCTTACAACTGAGGTAGTCAAAGCCCCATGCCTCTCTTCCCTCATTAACTGAGGTATTCAGAGCCCCATGCCTCTCTTCTCTTACAACTGAGGTAGTCAGAGCCCCATGCCTCTCTTCCCTCATAACTGAGGTATTCAGAGCCCCATGCCTCTCTTCCCTCATAACTGAGGTATTCAGAGCCCCATGCCTCTCTTCTCTTACAACTGAGGTAGTCAGAGCCCATGCCTCTTCCCCATAACTGAGGTATTCAGAGCCCCATGCCTCTCTTCCCTCATAACTGAGGTATTCAGAGCCCCATGCCTCTCTTCCCTCACAACTGAGGTATTCAGAGCCCCATGCCTCTCTTCCCTCACAACTGAGGTATTTAGAGCCCATGCCTCTCTTCTCTTACAACTGAGGTAGTCAGAGCCCATGCCTCTCTTCTCTTACACTGAGGTAGTCAGCGCCCCATGCCTCTGCTCCTCGCAACTGAGGTAGTCAGAGCCCCATGCCTCACTTCCCTCACAATTGAGGTAGTCAGAGCCCCATGCCTCTCTTCCCTTACAACTGAGGTAGTCAGAGCCCATGCCTCTCTGTCCTCACAACGAGGTAGCAGAGCCCCATGCCTCATTCTCTTACAGCTGGGTAGTCAGAGCCCATGACTCTCTTCTCTTACAACTGAGGTAGTCAGAGCCCCATGCCTCTCTTCCCTTACAACTGAGGTAGTCAGAGCCCCATGCCTCTCTGTCCTCACAACTGAGGTAGTCAGAGCCCCATGCTCTCTTCTCTTACAACTGAGGTAGTCAGAGCCCCATGCCTCTCTTCTCTTACAACTGAGGTAGTCAGAGCCCCATACCTCTCTTCTCTTACAACTGAGGTATTCAGAGCCCCATGCCTCTCTTCTCTTACAACTGAGGTAGTCAGAGCCCCATGCCTCTCTTCCCTCATCACTGAGGTATTTAGAGCCCCATGCCTCTCTTCTCTTACAACTGAGGTAGTCAGAGCCCCGTGCCTCTCTTCTCTTACAACTGAGGTAGTCAGAGCCCCATGCCTCTCTTCCCTCATAACTGAGGTAGTCAGAGCCCCATGCCTCTCTTCCCTCATAACTGAGGTATTCAGAGCCCATGCCTCTCTTCTCTTACAACTGAGGTAGTCAGAGCCCCATGCCTCTCTTCCCTCACAACTGAGGTAGTCAGAGGTCCATGCCTCTCTTCCCTCACAACTGAGGTATGTCAGACCCCCATGCCTCTCTTCTCTTACAACTGAGGTAGTCAGAGCCCCATGTCTCTCTTCCCTCACAACTGAGGGTATTCAAAGCCCCATGCCTCTCTTCTCTTACAGCTGAGGTATTCAAAGCCCCATGCCCTCTTTCCCTCACAACTGAGGTATTCAAAGCCCCATGCCTCTCTTCTCTTACAG
>CM031618.1:34348257-34360757 GCA_018398815.1 Conus ventricosus
ATTGCGCGGTCTAAAGAACATAGGGGGGGGCCTTAATTCTGAACTGGGGCTTTTTTTTTTTTTTTTGCTCCCTCACGAAGTCTGAAAAAACCTTTTTGTGACGAAAGACGGAAATGGTTTAAGTGGAGAAAAAGGGGGGGTTTGGGGTGGGGGTGGGGGGTTTAAGGGAAGGCGGGGGGGGGGGGGGAGGGAGGGCGTGTGTAGGGGTCGGGTTGTACCTTTTTATCTAAACATTTCTCCACGCGGAGTATAGGGAGAAAGGGTGAGGTACATCGGCACCCATCCCAGGATTTTTAGAGGGAGGGAAAAAAAAGGGGGAAATGGGGGGGGGGGGGGGGGGGGGGGGGGGGGGGGGGGGGGGGGGGGGGGGGGGGGGGGGGGGGAAGGTGGAGGGAGGGGGCGAACAGAAAGAGTTGTTTCTTTTTTGGGTTTTATTTTTCATTACAAGAAAGAAGAAAAGAAAAGAAAAAAAAAAAAGAAAAACTGCAATCCATAACATCTATAAATCGGACGGAAGAAAATCAAGGATGTTTTTTGTTTGTTTGTTTTCGTTAATTTATTTTTCACACAAGACAGGGGAAAAAAAAATCATCTCCCTGCAGATACACTCCCCCGAAGGGAAGGTTTAGAAAGTTTTCACTCTTCACTTTTATTTTAAAAAAACAACTTAACAACAAGAAACCCCTGGGTACATGGCCATCAGACAAAAACTTGGCGTCCGGAGGGCAATTATTGGAAAAAAGGAAATCTTCCAGTTTGGGTTTGGCCCCCCTTTGGATCGTACTGTTTTTTCTCCCCTTTTTGGGCGTTTTCCAGTCCTAGTTTTTGGAACTTTACACGCTTTTTTTTTGTCTTTATGCAGGGCCCGTTTTCTGTGTGTTTGTTGTTGTTTTTTTCACAGTTTTTTTCGGCGATAAACGGAAAATTGACATCCGGCCTAGATTTTTACACTGGTGTCCATTCACAGGGGCCCTTTGCCCATACGCTTTTTTAAAAGTATTTTTGGGCATTTAAATGTTTTCTTTTTTCCCTTTCTAAAGACTTATGAAAAAATAAAAGTGAAAATCGAAGGAATGCCTAGCCTGTCATAGGAAAATACTGTACGGCTGCATATTTGTAGTTAGCTATAGCTATGTCATAGGAACCTAGCTGTAGGGGTAGCAGTATTCGCTAGTTTTGTCTGTCATGGGAACCTAGCGTATTTCTACAGATATCGCTAGTTAGCTATAGACTGTATAGGAACTACTGTACGGAGCAGTATATCGTATTAGCTATAGCTATGTCTGGGGAACCTGCTTATCGGCTAGCAGTATATCGTATTTACTACGTCATGGGGGCCCCGCGTATCTACTAGCGTAATATCGTAGTTTGCACTGTTTTGGGAAACCCACTGTATCTACTACGATATCGCTATTTGCTACTTCATGGGAACCAGGGGTCACTACAGTATATCGCTATTAGCTATAGCTACTGTCATAGGAAAACCTACTGTATCGGGTAGCAGTAATCGAGTTTAGTACGTCATGGGAACCTAGCTTATCTGCAGCAGTGTATCAGTTTTTGTTTTTTGTTTTTCGTGTCAAGCTTTTCTTTTGGACTCTTTTCGGATTTTTTCGTTCTTACTAACCTACGTGTTTGGATATGATCCCCCCCCCCCCCCCCCCCCCCCCCACCGAAAAAACGTGTGGTCGCTGGGTTATAGTAATCAAATACTGTGTTTCCCCCTCTGCCAAAATCTTCAACCTGTCAGCAGAGACCCTTCTTCTTTTTTCTTCTTTCCGTCCTTTTTTTTCCATCCGCTTTCACCCCTTACTTCTCTCATCCCCCATCTTTCCATGACACCCGATCAGGCAGAGTTCGATTGTTGTAAAAAAGGGGGGTAACAGGGTGCTGTCCCATTCCCTTACCGTCCTTTTTTTTTACACACCCACCCCCTTTCCCCCCCCACGTCCTTCTTTCCGGTCCCTTTTTTTCTTCCCCCTATTCCACCCCCCCCCCTTCTCCCTCCCCCTCCCCCCCCCCCTCCCCCACCAAAACACACCCCCTTCGCTCCCCCCGCGGCGGAGGGCGGAATAACGGGGTTAATTGGGGAAAACTATGCGAGCAATGATTTTCCCACAGTCGCCCGAAGCATGTCAAGAGAGAAGCGCCGTAATGTGGGGGCTTGTTTCGAAGGGGGGGACCCAAAATAACACGTGGCGGTCTGGCGGTGATAATGGCGGTGGGTTTGTTGTGAATGTATATAGGTTTAATCGAGGTGTCCCACAACAACAACACCCGTTTGGAAAACAACGGCTGAGAAGTTTACATTCAGCTGAGATCGGTTACCATGGCACACGCAACGAATGTCAAAGTCAGTGACATTTAAAAGAAAAAAATGGAACAACAAATGCGAGAGTAACGTAGAAACCGCTCCTGAAAAACGGGACGCGTTTTCTGCGCGCTTGAATCATCCATGCACAAAAGAAAATTGCGTGGCTCTCTCAGATACCAAATTAGTGTAAGTTCTTTTCGCCCATCTGTTCTTCCATCTTCTCTGCCTTTATCATACCCAGGTCTTCAGTTACGTCTGACAGAGCACTTTTATTCTTATTCCTCTTTTCCTTTTCCCACCCCCTCCGTACCTCTCCCCCTCCAACCTACCCCTTTTATCCTAGCCACACTCGCCAGACGTTCTTGCAGCAGGTTCTTCTCTGTCTTCTTCCCAGCCTCCCCCCCCCCCCCCCCCCCTCCTGCTCCTTCTCTCTCTCTTTCTCCGTCACTTTAATCCATTCCCAGATTCATCAGCTCAGTGTTGCAGAGTGAGTTCCTACCTCTCCCCTCCCCTTTCTCCTCCGCTTTTATACATACCAGGTCTCTTCAACCGTGTCAAGAGGAGTGAGTTCTTCTCCCTCGTCCCCGCCCCCCCCCCCAACCCCCTCAACCCCCACCAACCCCCACCTCGCAACTTGCCCCCCCCCCCCCTTTTTTTTTTACTCCTCCTCCTTCTCCTCTGCTTTCATCCAGACCCAAGCTCTTAGCCTGTCGAGTCGAGTGAATTCTTTCACTCATCATCGCATTAGGAAGCATAACGTAAGCGCCACGAGATCACTTTTTTTTCTTTTTTCTTTAAGGGAAACAAGAGATCTGTACTCGGCAAACACTTCACGTATAGAAGTCGGAAAATGTTAATCTCTACCTTGTGGTCGAATGTGCACCCCCTCTTCGTCCCCCCCCCCCCCCCCCCCCCCCCACCCCCACCACACACACTTGCTCATCTTTGTCGTCCGCCATTACCCATACACAGATTTGTCATCAGTATTTGCTATAGTACCTTCGTCTCCTTCTTCTTCCTCTCTTCTTCTAGTCTACACCCCATTATTTTCTCCACACACACACACACACACCTCTCCACATCTGCCTTCCCACGCGCCCATTTTTTTTAAAACTCCCTTTCCATAGCTAATGAGCTCTATCACTTACTAACTTAGACTTAGATGCTTCCGCGTCGTGCGACGCACGAGGCAGTCAAGGCGCTCCACTGTGCAGGGGTCCAGCCAGTCTGGTAGTGTCACTCCATCCTCTGTCAACGAATCTGAGCTCTCTCTCCACTGTCTGTCGCCAGCTCATCCTGGGTCGTCCTTTTTTCTCTGGCCTGCTGGGGTCCATCTAATAATGGCCTTGATTTGCAGGTCTTTGAAGAGGGTCATCTTAAGACATGACCTACCTCCACAGACGTAAGAGGAGAAGAGGTGCAACATGATGCTGAATGGCATTCCATAGACAACTCGCTTTTTTAAAAACCCTTCCTCCCTCCCTCCACCCTCCATCCCGTTCCTCGCCCGTCCCCTTCTCCCTCCTTCTCTCTCCATTCCCCCTCCTGCTCTCTGCCTCCTTTCAACCCCCCCCCCCCCTCCCCCTTCGCTCCCCCGTGGTGGTGGACGGGGGGGAGATAACTGGTCTTAATTGGAACCCGATTCGGGCGATGATTTCCCTGAAGTCAGGCGGAAGCCAGGCGGGGCGGAAAGCTGCCGATAATGTGAGCTAGATTGCCTTTCTGCCTTCATGGTGATGCCTCGAAGGAACAGGTGGTTGTAAGGTGGTGGTGGTGATGATGCTGGTGAAAGTGGTTTGTTTTTAGCATATGCTTATTAACCATGACATAGCAGTATAGTGACCCCCGTCTTAACAGCAATTGGCTTGATTTGCTCAGAACGCTGACTGAATGGAACTAGTACTGTACAAACTTTGGGGAGCTGTGGAACTGTGTTTTCCAGTGTAGCACAGAATGAAGCCAGTAGATACCAGACGCTCCCCCTCTGTCTGTCTGTCTGTCTGTCTGTCTGTCTCTCTCTCTCTCTCTCTCTCTCTCTCTCTCTCCCTCTCTCTCTCTTCTCTCTCTCTCTCTCTCTCTCTCTCTCTCTCTCCTCTCTCTCGCTTTGGGGAAAAAAACTGAAATGAAAGAAAACGATTAAGTCATTTGTTTCATGTATGTTGTTTTTTTGTATAAGCAACACATTCTCAAAGTGAGTGTGCAAGTACGCCACACGTTAGAACATTAATTTAACAAACCAGACACTTTGTATCAAACGCCAAAACACTCAAATCAGCAAGAATATGTCCACTTGTAAGAGAACATACAGTCTATGCATGGTGTGTAAGAGCCTGATTGGAAAGAAGAAAAAAACTTGTAGTGGGAAAAAAATCCGCTTTTTTTTTTTTTTTTTTTTTTTTGCCAGATGAAGAGGACAGTGTGAAGCACCAAAAAAATGAAGAGGTGGATTTCGGCCTTAGGGGGAAAAAAAGTCCCGCCTTAGGTGCTGCATTGATCAGATAACTGATGCCACAAAAAATGTGTTTTACTTGGGGAGGGATGGGGGGGGGGGGGGGGGGGGGTAGAAGAAGAAAAAAAGGAGGATGTGTGTGTGTGTGTGTGTGTGTGTGTGTGTGTGTGTGTGTGTGTGTGTGTGTGTGGGTGGGTGGGGGGTAGGTGTCGATGGCATGTTCAAAAGGTTTTTTATAATGCAGGTAACGAGGGTAACAGCCTACTATATCCATATCTTATACACATAATGACGGTAACAGCTTTATATGTTAGCTAGCTAGAAAGTTATGTAAAGTAATACATGAAGAGCAATGGAGAGAAAGAGAGGGGGAGAGATGAGGGGATAGAACAAAGCAGTCCAAGAGATAGAAATGGAAGTTTTACACACACACACGCACGCACGCACGCACACACACGCGCGCACGCGCGCGTGCGCATGCATGCCACGCGCGTGCAGAAACACAGAGAAAATGGACACAGACAAACTAGGCAGACAGATAAAAGGGAAAGAGAACCAGAGAGAAAAATAAACAGAACGAGTGTATGGTGCGGAAACGGGAAAACAAAGGCAGAGAGAATAACGGTGATTGTAGGGGATGGTAATATCGGCTGTATCTTTTTCTCTTCTTCTTCTTCTTCTTCTTCTTCTTCTTCTTCAAAGCACGCCATTGGAGTGTATCTAGTGGACCTGGGGATATACTTACCAGACGCTCAGTCAGAATACCTGTTTTTCGTCCAGGACGATGGCTCGGCCAATACCATAGTCATGCGTTTTCATGGTCGTGATCTTCCGTGCACGCATGCATGTATTGCTGGAATTATGTTTGTGAGATTGACTGTCTTCAGTGTATTCAAGTGTATTAAAGTTGCGTTGGTAAAGTTTCGCATTCAAGCACATGTTTCAGATTCCTTTCGGCAACCAGCCTTTTAGCTGATACTCAGAACAGATTTATTCCAACTGATTCAGCAGTTTTTCAACACCTATGCACTTTGGACGACTTCTGTACGTTTCTAGTCTCTGAAGCCACCTCGCAAGTAATCTTCGACGTGTCGAAAGCTTTTGATATCGCATGGCACCGAGAACTAACATACGTTTTTAGCAGAAAGTATTAGAGGACATCCACCGAACTGATCCGATGACTGTTTCAGAGACTGCGCACAGGCACTTGTGATGTTAGTCACCTCATTTGCTTCTGTTAGCTGGTGTACCTCAAGGTTCTGTACCCGCTCTGTCTTCTTGTACCTGTCAATGATACTGTGAATAATGCTGAATCTGGTATAAATCTGTTCGCAGACAATGTTATTATATTTACGTGGGACTAGAAAATCCTCATATTAGAACAGAAATTCTAAACTCTTATCTTGAAAACTAATTGGACACAAAAATGGGAAGTCAAAGTTAAATTCAGCCAACCAGAACAGAACTCATGATCGTTCTTAATCGAGTAATGCAGCAAATATTTACATTGAGATCTAGATACAATGTACTTCATGAAAGCAGAATATCACGAACAAATTAATGTGAACGAGATTCTCATATCCAGTCAATAAAATATATGAACCGTGTTCTTTGTCGTTGATCTCTTGAAATTATGTACAAATAATTAATTATACCATTTTGGGAGGGAAAAAAACCTTTCAAGCAACCAGTTGCAGACGGAAATCTCAACAAATTCTAAGAAATTTTTATAAGGCTCCGCTGAAAAACATAGACAAACGAATCACAAGACAAAAAACCTCAGGCAAGATACACAACACTCAGGACAACGAAAATAATGGAGCAGTCACATATCTTCATCCAAATCGGCGCAAGATGGGCGTTGAATCTACAATGTTTTGGGACAGCTGTAATAAAAATCAGTAGATGACTTCGAAAAAAAACACACACACACTTGGGTGCTACCTCAAGAACTATAGCTGGCGTAGTAAACGTACAAACCACAACAAATTCTACATGGAGTCCGGCTTTACTACCCTTGGAAGAAAGACGTCGTCGTCATACCATTGTTCTATATTATGAAATCATTGACGATAGTATAATTCCCTTCCATGTTTCTTCAATATCTCCTTACTCTTCTTTCTTCTTTAACCCATGCCATCATAGACATCCGTTGTCTTCAGCAACTCCATGGCCTTTGGAATGGTCTGCTGATCAGATCAGACATATCAGTTTTCTCAGTCTTCTTAAACCTCTTTCTTAGCAGCACGGGTAGCTTGGTTCCTAGACACTGTTATTGCCCAGCAGTAAATGGAAACACTTATGTGCAAATTGAGACTAGAACTTTAAACATGGTATCTTGAAGTGATGCCTCATAAACAATCATTCATGTGGCAATACAACTGAAAACTGAAGAAACATGGAAGGGAATTATACTATCGTCAATGATTTCATAATATAGAATGAATGCAGAAGACTTGATGTAGTTAGAAATTATTTTAGCACTTCTTGCCGAAATTCACGTGATCAAATTTTCAGTTTTCGTACTTATCAGTTTCCACATTTGCTCAGAACAAAACAACACACACCACACACACACACACACACACACACACACACACACACACACACACACACACATACACTCACTCTCTCTCTCTCTCTCTCTCTCTCTCTCTCTCTCTCTCTCTCTCTGTCTCACACAACACACACCACACACACACACCACACACACACACACACACACACACACATACACACCTTCAGATTTATTACTGAGATACAAGATTTATATAACGCACATGTGAACTGATGAAACTCCAGGTTAGCACTTTATCTTAACCTTTTACTCGGCATGATTTTGACAAATGCACAGCATCGCCCCATGTCTGTCTTCATGGTCGTTTTCCCCCTCCCTTTCTACGTCTTTCGTCGTCTGAGTGTTGGCTTGCTGTATCTTCATTACTCGTTTCTAGTGAGTGCTCGTTCTGTTTCCACTGTTAGTGTCAATTTTTCAGCTGCAGTCAGCCTCTGCAAATTACGATGTAAGTTGAGTAGATGCTTTACGCCTGGGCTTGTTTTTACTCTCAGTTCTTCTCATTATCACTGCAATATTGAGTAATTAAAGTTTGTTTAAATCAACAGCTGCCTTTGTTCATTCAAGGATATAATTTAAGCATTAAGACACTTGGGATCAGAGATGTTTCTAAAAGGATGATTTTTTTTTAATCTTTTTTTTTTTCCATCAGAGAATCATGCTAGTCTGAAGGAAAGTCAAAATTCGGAATTTAGCGCGGACTTGTTTTGTCTCTAGAAAGTTGCATTGTAATGTTGAGGCTATTCCGTTTTCCACCTTAACATCGTTGTGGTTTGTTTCTTTGTTGGAAAGAAGGGTGGGGGAGGATAAGGGGAGGAGAATGGGATACAGAAGAAGAAGGAAGTAATCATGTGAATTGGGAGGAGGAAAAAAAAAAGCACCTACCTACAAACGGCGGTCCTCTTTGTGGCATAAAACAAACAAAAACAAAAACAAAAAAAGGACAGAAACAAAACATTAACAAAAAATCATACCGCGTGCAGTGGGTTAGATAAGCAGGAATGCGCACACACAGGGTCACGCGAAGCACGTGCCCATAATATTACACAGTCCCCAGTACCAGCCTGGCTGATGAAGACCACGTGGGTCCCGTTTGATGACATCACCACAGCAGGCGCTCCCGCCAGGGGTGGGAGGATAAAACGATAAATTCGTTTCACTGACTGCTTGACTCCCACCGCCAGTTGGGGAGCCGCGAGGCAGAGCCAAACACGCACCTCCAGCCCCCCGTGAGAGCCTGGCCGATGAACCAGCTTTGTGGCGTCCGTGGTCTTGGGGTTATGAAACGTCCAGGAGGGCAGGGGAGAGACGAGACACACGCTGGGGTCAGCCCTGCAATGTACAGATGGGTTGATTTGGACGTCGCTTTCCGCGAGTCAGGTTTACGAGCTCTGACCTGGATGAACGTGTTTCGGCTGAGTACTAGGACGTTTGGAGTCCCGTGTGCGGAGAGGCGTTGAGTTGTTCTCACCACCACCCCTCCCACTTCCCTCCCTTTAGCCCTGAAAAAAAAAAAAAACGGAATGGTGACCGCCCTTCAGCTTCCAATGTTAAAGATAAATTGGTTGGTGGTGGTGGTGGTGGGGGGGGGGGGTACAACTAGCAAAGTGACAGGAAACCGGCTTGATTTTATATGTACATACACGTAGGCCTACTTTGATAATGGACTAGATTTTGGGATGTTAAAGTATGCATTTTGATAGGCAAACGTTTTAACAAGCATTTATTTTGTAATAGATAAACGGACCAGCTTTACACACGTACACACACGCGCGCGCGCGCACGCACGCACGCACACACACACACACGCATTCTTTGATACGTAAATGGGTTAAATTGTGTACTCATAAATAGCATATCAGTAGATCATCAGGATAGTTTGTGTATTAATAAACATGTACTTTGATTGAGAAAGGGGGAAAATTATGTATCTACAGACACGCATCTTGATGTACAAGCGGGTCAAACTTTGTACTTATAAGCAGTCACTGTGGGAGGTGACTGGGCTCGTTTGTTGTATTTATGAACACACAGATTGATCAATAAACGGGCTAGAGCTGTATTCATGAACACATACCTTGCTGGTCAAGCGAGCTAGCTTTGTATTTTGAACACACGCTGACAGATGACCGGGCAAGGTTTGCATCGATGAATCCACACTTGGATAGATAAACCGACTAACTTTTGTTTTAATAAACTCTTACTTTTTCTTTCTTTCTTTCTTTCTTTCTTTCTTTCTGCGTACGCAGGCTGACACTCCTGCGGACACTTCCTGTATAGACAGGCAGTGGAGTTTTGTGTGTATTACGTTTTTAATCCCGTCATTAAGGCAGCCATACTTCATCTTCGGGGAAGGTGCATGCTATGTGTAAAGTGTCATCCATATCAACGGCCAAACTGGCCTTCTCTTCCGAAAGTTGGTGATGGGATTTTACGTGTGCGCAAGATGTTGTGCGTGCGTTCACACACGGAACCTCGGTTTATAGTCTCATTCGAAGGACTGTACGGGAAATGGAGTCAGAACCAATGTTAACTCCGAGGGAAAAATCCCCCTGTACCGAGATTCGAACCCGCAACCCTAGGATCACGAGTCCGGCGCTCTACCAACTGAGCTATTCTGGCTCCCAACTCTAATGGAAAAAAGATCCTTAGATTTTATAAGTATGAACACACACTTTGTTGGGCAATTTCTTCGATTTTGTATTTTCGTATAGGCACTTTGATAGGTTAACTTTCTGAAACGGGTATCGTTATGCAGTTCAGAACTCAAACTGGTTTTCTTTTTGTTTGTTTTTTCCCAAGACCAGTGTGAGAAATACAGGGACTAAAACTGTGTCTACATTCTTACTTTGACTGATAACTTGGGATAACTGTGTGTAGGCGTAACCCCCCCCCCCCCCCCCCCCACATCATTGGGTAAAGTGGATGACGTTCAGAATGGACATCCGATTTAATGGGCATTGAGGATACAGTTTATAATGCTGATCAATAAGGATGATGAAGATGATGCTGCCGATTTCCATTCCGGTCTGAGACTGCATGACAGTGCTGTACTCTACGCTTACTTTCATAACATATCCCGGCGTCAACCAGGCCCGAGAAATACAGGCACCTGCAGTGTTGGTCAGGAAATGTGAGCGACACCTCAGAGACGCACCCATTAAGTGGATGAAACTCGACTGTGTGGTCCCGGTGTCGTATGATATCTGGGAACCGTGATATCTGGGAACGCATTCCAGATTTACGTAATATCTGGGAACGCGTTCCCAGATTTACCGTGATATCTGGGAACGCGTTCCCAGATTTCCTGAACTTCCAATCGTGAAATCTGGGAACTTTGTGAAAATCATGTCAAGAAATTAAGGAAAAAAAGTGACAAGAAGGCCAAAGATCTCAATTGCACCTAAATAAATTGTTTCCTACCTTTTCTCGAAAATCCATTCTTTTTTCGTCTTCTTTCTGCCCTTCTGAGCTCTGAAAGACCACGTTCGCAGACATTACGGGCCTTCCAGATATCACAGTACATTTTGGGAACGCGTTCCCAAAAAATCTGTGATATCTGGGAAGCCTTCCCAGATATCACGTTCCCAGATTTCACGCGACACTGGTCTTACCAACTGAGCCCGTAGCAAACTCAACTTTGGATAGGAGCAGGCGACGCACCAAATTGGATATGTAAACTAAATTCTGTGTAGACGTCAGCTTTGCTGTAAAACTGGCTCAGTTCTGTGTGAAAGTCTGAGTAAATTTGAGTTGTGATAGAGCAGTGGATAAACAATCACATACCTTCCGTAGCTAAACTGACTACGGTAGAGATGGAGTTCTACCACGATGACCAGACGGGCTTAATTAATCGGGAATGGACCCAACGTTCAACAGGTACTCTGTGTAAACACAATTTGTGAATGGTATACCGAGTAGAATTAATATCAACGTATATTTGTGAGCGTGTTGATGGAAGAGCGGTGTTGAGGGTCGGGAGGTGAGAGCGGGGGGGGGGGGGGGGGGGGGGGGGGGGGGGGAGGGGGGGAGGGGAAGGAAGGAGGAAGGAGAGAATGGAAGAGGAGAGGGAGGGGGGGGGGGGATGCGGGGAGGGGTGTATAGGCGCCTGTACGGACGAGGCAGCGAGGAGTTGTGAGAAAGGCCTGCCGCCACTGCGGTGTGGTGCGTTGGCAAGTCGCAGTGACCTGTGCACGGCAGACGCGATGAGGTGCGCAGACAGACCGACCGACCGACCAGTTGAGCCGGGGCGGCTGTCTCTGTCTTCGCTTCAAACACACAAGTGTATTCTTTTTGACTTCTGGGCCATACATCATCACTCTGACGATATGCTTCCCCCCCCCCCCCTCTCTCTCTCTCTCTTCTCTTCTCTCTCTCTCTCTTCTCTCTGCTCTTCTCTCTCCCTCTGTGCATCTCTCTCTCTCTCTGTTTTTCCAGCCTTTGAATGCATTTATTGCTTGGTGTGTGTGTGTGTTGTGTGTGTGTGTGTGTGCCGGCGTCTGTGCGCGCGCGTGTGTGTGGAGGAGGTGAGTGGAACAGCGGTGTGTGTGTGTGTGTGTGTGTGTGTGTGTGTGTGTGTGTGTGTGTGTGTGCGCGCGCGCGCGCGCGTGCAAGCTTGCGCGTACCCCTCCCCCTCCCTTCTGTGTCTGCCTTACTTCTCCTCTCTCTCTCTCTCTCTCTCTCTCTCTCTCTCATCCTCTCTCTCTCTCTCTCTTCTGCACACACACCACACACACGCAGCATGCATGCACGCACGCACGTGCACACACACACACACACACACACACACACGCGCGCGCGTGCGCGCGCGCGCGCGCGCGTGGGCGCGCGCGCTCACACATCACACACACACGCGCGCGCGTGCGCGCACTTTGTCAAGCCGCCCTGCCAGCGATGAACTATTTACGTCAGGTGCGATGACTACCTGGAATCGATTCATCAAGGGAGACTGCAACGTCGACCCCAATTTATCTTCTACATTTTGTCTTCTTCCCATCTCGTGAAAACAAATTGCATAGAACCCCCATGTTGGCTCCACCGGGGCACACGCCAATATTAGGAAATGTCCCGAAACGCTTGACTTTCGTTATCAGGCGTGGGAAATTCAAGTAAACTTCAAATTTCACAGAACACTGAACACTCAACATTTTTAATCCGTAGAG
>CM031618.1:34368257-34373257 GCA_018398815.1 Conus ventricosus
CACACACACACACACACACACACACATACACACACACACAACACACACACACCACACACACACACACACACACACACACACACACACACACCCGCGCGCGCGCGCGTGCGCAATTATGCTCAAGATCGCAGTTAAACCTTCGGACACATGAATGCAATGTTGTTTCTATTTTTTTTGATGTGTTGATTGCTTGTGCAAATTACAACAGTCACGCCAACGGTTTTGTAAAGCGAAAATCGTTATCACCGTTATGCCATATTTGGGACTGACATTGTAAACAAACTGAATCAATGTTATCACTATGTATCGATTGTTCGCGCGCGCGTGCTGTGTGTGTGTGTGTGTTGTGTGTGTGTGTGTGTGTGTGTGTGTGTGTGTGTTGTGTGTATGTGTGTGTTTTGTGTGTGTGTGTGTGGTGTGTGTGTGTGTGTGTGTGTGTGTGTGTCCGTTGTAAACTTTAACATTGCCATTTTCTCGGCAACTGCTAGCGCATACAGGCCAGACTCGGCAAGATGACAAAGAATTGGATATTTCTTTGGCCTCTTTTATAAAAAAAAAAAATGTCTCCAACTGATTACAACTATAAATGTGCGATTACATTTTCTTCGGTTATATCAAGTTACGTCACTAACAAGTTGTGAAATATTGTGATTGCTAAGTATCTATCAGAACTGGGCCTTTCATTGCGATATCTACCAAGCAGATTTGCACATACAAACAAATATGCTATTTATTGAACAAACAATGACCAAATGCAGAGACACTTAGTGAGTTGATTTTAACGCGGTGACAGCCTGATATGGCCCTTTGCGGTCGGCTGGGCTATAAGCAACATTACCTTACCTTTCCTTAGCCAAATATAGTCAACCAAGATCATATGAGTTTACCGTCGACGGTGTATCAAGTCAGCTGAGTCGCGTTATAGGAGTCACTTTGCAGCAGCAAATAAAACAGCAATTCTAGGTTGGACATTAATAGTTCTCTACAGGAATACAGCATTCATTTG
The DNA here is from genome assembly GCA_018398815.1 of Conus ventricosus. NCBI lineage: Eukaryota > Metazoa > Mollusca > Gastropoda > Neogastropoda > Conidae > Conus > Conus ventricosus. Next base: position 34,369,264 of record CM031618.1, read on the forward strand.
GTATGCTTACCCATGTGATATTAATAATAGTAATGATAAAATGATAATAATAACAACAATAATAATAATAATAATAGTAATTATTATAATTATAATAATAAAAAGTGTCATTGCCATGTGCACAGAATTATCCCGTTCAACGCCGGGGACTCGGCGCAAACAGCTCTCCTGCCTTCTCCAAATTCTGTGCTAACTTCCCCTTTCTGTCCGTCTCTTTGTCTCTACCTGATCAAATTTTAATTCCATTTTTATCTTTTTTCATTCTTTACAGTCGTCTACTGTTTTTCAGTCGTTGAAGACTTATTTTCCTGTCTTTGACAGAAATAAACAAATCTTGGGAAAAGTTTAAAAGGGAAAATACATCCATCAAACATGAACAAACGAACCACAGAACAAAACACGACGCGTTTCGACCTCTCAGGTCTTGTTCAGGCAAGAGAAACGACACCCAGGACAATGAAAATAACACCCATCTTGCGCCGAATGGACAAATACGTGATTGCTCGTTCTTCATTTTCTGTTGTCCTGAGTGTTGTTTACCTTGCCCGAAGAAGACCTTAGAGGTCGAAACGCGTCGTGGTTTGTCTTGTGATTCGTTTGCTCGTGTTTAGCTGATGAATTTTCTTTCAACTTTTTAAAGATTTGTCTAGATTTCCGCCAGCAGTGGGCCCCACTTTGCGACTAAAAATAAATTTTGAGAGATGACAGAGAAGCACCTTCGGTGTACCTCTTTCTTTTCAAAAGTCAGTTTCTTTTTTTTTTAACTGTCGTCTACTATTGGTTCTACGGGGTTTTTTTTTTTTTTTTGCCCTTTATAGACCGTTGTCCTGTCTTTGATTGGAACCTTTTAGATTTAATTTTTTTTTATATCTAGTGGCGATGATGACATGCCAGCTTTGTTGTGGTTATCTGGCGAGAGGTTATGACATTGTACACGCTGTGTTGTACACCTGTGTTGTACACGCTGTGTTAAGTGACACTAGCGCTCAGTCCTGCAGTGTCTGTTTGCTCGTAAGGCTTTTTGGTACAGGTTCCTATCATTCCATTGTTTTTCATGATTTCTTACGATTCTTATTTTTAAGTCTGACAGCGAAAATTGAAGGAGAATGTCTAGTGCTTGCGACACAGCCTAATACCTTCATACGCTGTAGGATGTCAATAGTTACGTATCATTGCCGTCGACTGCTTTGATTCTTTTTTTTTCGGGATTTTTTTTTCTCTCCGATGATCTGACCCGGTTTATGTAATGACAGGTTTGTTGTTCTTCTTCCTATGTGAATTTGACAATCATGGAAAAACTCTGTGTGATTGGCCAGGCGACAATGATAAAAGAAAAACAAGATACAAAGCATATAACGTACTCCCAGTCTATCTTGAATATGCGTGGATATTCCATAAAGGAAAAAACCAATTTCGGCCGTTATAGCCGTTCGTAACGGCTATTCTGGCAATATCAGGCATCATCCGTGACCCATAGTGAACATACCTACAAATTTTCAGAACGATCGGCCAAATACTTTCTGAGATTTTTCCATAAAGAAGAAATACCGCTATGGGCCGTTATAGCCGTTCGTAACGGCTGTAACGGTAAAATAAACATCGGGCATCATCCGTGACCCATCACGAACATACCTACAAATTTCAGAAAGATCGGCCGAGTACATTCTGAGATATTCCTAAAAGAAAAAACCGTCATGGGCCGTTATAGCCGTTAGTAACGGATATAACGGTAAATGAAAATCGGCATCATCCGTCCCAAAAGGGGGTGACCGCGGAAGGGGGCAAACAGAAGCACGATCGAAGGAGACAAGAGGGGGATTGAGGATAGAAGGCTCAACCACGTCGTGAGAGACACGAAATTGTATTAAATGCAACGAGAAGTCAGTGAGAGATCGAGGCAGGTCGATCGTAAGTGACGCGGTTTTGGCCCGGGTCGAAAACAAATGGCGGAACGACCGGCGAAAGAAATGGAATCCGAGTGGACTACGTGAAAGTTAGGAGAATCGGGAGTCCAAATGGAAGGAGAAGGGACCGAGATTCGTTAAACAAGGGGCAGTAAAAGCCAAAACTGGGGAGAAAGGGCGAAACCGGCGATGGAGTTCCGACTTTCGAAGATCGAAAGCGCCGAATGCAAAGTCGCAAGTGCCAAGACAAAGGCACAAGGCGAGGATGGCGTGGTTAAACAAATGAATAAAGCACACCAAACCAAAAGCCCCACCGGTTCAAGAATGAAAGGGTGAAGCGCGCAAGCCACAACAAATAAGCAAAGAAGCAAACACAAGGCTATCTAAACACAACGGCAAAGAGAAGGCGAGACAGAGCACAAGACTTATCTTGCTTGGAGGGGAGGCCGAGAGAGAATGAGGTATGGGAGACTTACACTGGCTTCTCCCTACGGCGGAAGTGGGTTGGGCACCACGTGACTGTCTTATCACTGCATTAGCCACACAAAAACTTGGGCCTGGCAGAGCAGACTAACTGCCGTGAATGCTATTGTCTGACATGGTACAGTATATGACGCCAAATTGGATATTTCTTTTGGCCTCTTATGAAAAAAAAAATGTCTCCAACTGATTACAACTATAAATGTGCGATTTACATTTTCTTCGTTATATCAAAGTTACTCACTAACAAGTTGTGAAATATTGTGATTGCTAAGTATCTATCAGAACTGGGCCTTTCATTGCGATATCTACCAAGCAGATTTGCACATACAAACAAATATGCTATTTATTGAGAACAAACAATGGACCAAATGCAGAGACACTTAGTGAGTTGATTTTAACGCGGTGACAGCCCTGATATGGCCCTTTGCGGTCGGCGGGGCTATAACAACATTACCTTACCTTTCCTTAGCCAAATATAGCCAACCAAGATCATATGAGTTTACCGTCGACGGTGTATCAAGTCAGCTGAGTCGCGTTATAGGAGTCACTTTGCAGCAGCAAATAAACAGCAATTCTGGGTTGGACTTTAAAATAGTTCTCTACAGGAATACAGCATTAAATTTGGTATGCTTACCCCTGTGATATTAATAATAGTAATGATAAAATGATAATAATAACAACAATAATAATAATAATAGTAATTATTATAATTATAATAATAATAGTGTCATTGCCATGTGCACAGAATTATCCCGTTCAACGCCGGGGACTCGGCGCAAACAGCTCTCCTGCCTTCTCCAAATTCTGTGCTAACTTCCCCTTTTCTGTCCGTCTCTTTGTCCCCTACCTGATCAAATTTTAATTCCTTTTTTTTCTTTTTTCATTCTTTACAGTCGTCTACTGTTTTTCCCGTCGTTGAAGACTTATTTTCCTGTCTTTGACAAAATAAACAAATCTTGGAAAAGTTTAAGGAATATACATCCATCAAACATGAACAAACGAACCACAGAACAAACACGACGGTTTCGACCTCTCAGGTCTTGTTCAGGGAAGAGAAACGACACCCAGGACAATGAAAATAACACCCATCTTGCGCCGAATTGGACAAGATAAGTGATTGCTCGTTCTTCATTTTCTGTTGTCCTGAGTGTTGTTTACCTTGCCCGAAGAAGACCTTAGAGGTCGAAACGCGTCGTGGTTTGTCTTGTGATTCGTTTGCTCGTGTTTAGCTGATGAATTTTCTTTCAACTTTTTAAAGATTTGTCTAGATTTCCGCCAGCAGTGGGCCCCACTTTGCGACTAAAAATAAATTTTGAGAGATGACAGAGAAGCACCTTCGGTGTACCTCTTTCTTCTCAAAAAGTCATTTCTTTTTTTTTTAAAATGTCGTCTACTATTGGTTCTCGGGTTTTTTTTTTTTTTTTTTGCCCTTTATAGACCGTTGTCCTGTCTTTGATTTGGAACCTTTTAGATTTAATTTTTTTTATATCTAGTGGCGATTGATGACATGCCAGCTTTGTTGTGGTTATCTGGCGAGAGGGTTATGACAGTTGTACACGCTGTGTTGTACACGCTGTGTTGTACACGCTGTGTTAAGTGGACACTAG
>CM031618.1:34378257-34393257 GCA_018398815.1 Conus ventricosus
CTTGCCCCCATCCTCTGTCCGCTGAACGTCGTTGGCAGAGGAAGGAGCTGTGAGAGGTGTGTGGTCTGATCCTGCTGAAGGGAGTATGGGGTCCTGTCTTTGGGGTCACCACACCATCCACACGTGGAGCAGTGGGCTTCGTTTTAGGGGCTCCTCCAGTCCATCTGTTCTATTACTATTAGGTGTCGTTCAGATCTTGGTTTGTGGGGTTCTGTTCTCTCTCTCTCTCTCTCTCTCTCTCTCTCTCTCTCTCTCTCTCTCTCTCTCTCTCTCTCTCTCTCTCTGTGTGTGTGTCTGTCTGTCTGTCGGTCGATCGGTCTGTCTGTCTGTCTCTCTCTCTCTTCTCTTTCTGTCTCGCTCTTCCATCTTCTCTCTCTTCCCTCTCTCTTTCTCTCTGTCTCTCTCTCTCTCTCTCTCTCTCTCTCTCTCTCTCTCTCTCCCCTCTCTCTCTCTCTCTCTGTCGGTCGGTCGGTCTGTCTGCCTGTCTCTCTCTCTCTCTTCTCTCTCTGTCTCGCTCTTCCATCTTCTCTCTCTTCCCTCTCTCTTTCTCTCTCTCTATCGCTCCCCCACCCCCTCTCTCTCCCTTTCTCTCTCTCTCTCTCTCTCTCTCTCTCTCACCCTCTATCTCACCCCCTTTCTCTCCCCTTGCTCTCTTTCTCCTCCCCTCTTCCTCTCTCTATCTCCCTCCCCCCCTCCCTCTCTGTCTCTCTTGCGTAATCGGGCCGACAGAGAGACGGCCTGGGTTGTTGTTGTTGTTGTCGTACCCTGGCTAAAAGACTCCAGGGATCACCCGAACAGCCGAAGCATTTGAACACTAGGGCACAAATGCATCAGCGGGGGATGAGAACTTTTTACGTGTGTGACCTTTTTTTTGTTTCCCCCCCCGCCACAGGGCAACCCCCAAACCCAAACTTCGGGGATTTGGGAGACTGTTTTTTATGCAAGAGCTTGTCACGACTGAAGAAAACCCCCACATAACTAGGCAGAGCAAAACCAACATTTTAAATGAACCTTTGGTTTTTCGGGGCCTATTAAATTTGGTCGGGACACAGCCTTAACCAAGGCGTGACGGCCGGGTAAAGGGGAGAACCTGCCACACAGAGGGGGGCCCCCCCAGGGCCTACCCCTAAACTGATCTCTCTGTTGCCTGGCTCCCTCTTTAAACCCGGGGGAGTAAAAAAAAACGGGGGGCGATTTGTTGCGCGCCCTCTGTGAACAGGGTTTTGCTCGGACATTGGGCTGTCCGGTCTGGAAAACGTAAAACACGAGGTGCTCCCTCCCACCAGCTGGGGGAAAAAAGGGCCAAAGGGAACATTCTCCGCTAGCCGCCCCCCCTTGAAAATTTCTGTGTTGGGGGTGTGTGTGGTGGTTGTGTGTGTGTGTGTGTGTGTGTTTGTGTGTGTGTAAAAATGTGTTGTGTGTGTGGTGGTTTAAAAAATTGTGTGTGTGTGTGTGTGTGGTGGTGTGTAAAAAAATGTGTGTGTGTGTTATGTATAAAAGGTGTGTGTGGGGTGTGTGTTTTGTGTGTTGTGTGGGGGTGTGTGAAAAGGGTGTGTGTTAAAAAAATGTGTGTGTGTTGTATAAAATGTGTGGGGTAAAAATGTGTGTGTTTTTGTGTGTGTGTGTGGGTTTTGTGTGGTATAAAGTGTTGGGGATTAAAAAATTTGGGGGTTGGGAAAAAAATTGTATGTTTGTATAAAATGGTGTGGGGGTATAAAATGTGTGTGTGTGTTTTTTAGAAAATGTGTGGGTGTGTGGGGGTTGTTGTGTGAAAAAAGGTGGGTGAAATAAAAAATGTGGTGTGGGGTAAAATTGGTGTGTTGTTTTTAAAAATTGGGGGTTTTGTGTGGTCTGCGTGCGTGCGTCCCGTCCCGTGCGTGGGGTGTGTGGGTGTGTGTGTGGGTAAAAAAGTGTGTGTGGGGGGTGTGTTGTGGTGTTTTGTGTGTGTGTGTGTGTGTGAAATGTGTTTGTAAAAAATTTGGGGTGTGTGGGTGTGTGTGTGTGTGGGGTGTTAAAATGTGGGTGGGTGGTGGGGTGTGTAAAATGTTCTGTTATAAAATAGGTCCCCGCGCGCGCGTGTGTTGTTGGGGGGTAAAAGGGGGTGTGAATGTGTGTGTGTTTGTGTGGGTGTGTGGGTAAGTGAGGTTTTTTAGTGTTTGTATTTGGGGTTTGGCGTGTGTGTGCGTGTTGTGTTGTGTGTGAAAGGAAAAAGAGAGGGAGAGAGAGAGAGAAGAGAGAGAGAAAAATCTTTTTAAGGGGAAAAATGATCTTTTCAGGGTTAGGGGTGCATCATAAAAGTCCCCCCGGTGTGTGGAGGAATAGCTTTTTTTTTGGTTTTGGGAAAAGGAGGGGGTGGGGGATATCAATTTCGTTTACAGGGTTTCCTTTTGTTTTCTTACTGTTCAAATTCGTCGTAACTTTTAAACATTTTTCAGGTTTTTGGGGAGCACCCGGGGGGAAAAAAAAATGGGTGTTCGTGCGGCTAAAGGGGGAAACCCATTCCATAGCTGCACGCGGGTCACACGTAAAAAAATCGGGAATAATACAAAAAGTGAACTTTGAATGTTTTAAAACAGAAAAAAATTTAAATGTTAAACAAGTCAGAGAACAAAATTTAAAAAAGCCGCTTTTAACTCACCAGCCCCTCAACCTAGTTTCCCGGGGTAGTGACCTAGAACGGCATTATTAGTTCTCTGATAATAAGAAATTTAAAAACCAAAAAAAAAACGATTTTTTTCAAAAAACATAAATGTTAGGGTTATCTGTTTTTTAAAACTAATTTAAATAAACTTTTTTAGATTTAGTTTTTTCTTTAAATTTTGGGTTTTTTTCCCCGATCAATTTCAATAACCATTTTTCCCCGCAACATTCTCAAATGCCCGCCTTTTTCATGTGAAATTAAAAAATACAGTCCCTTTAAAATGTTCCTAAATCTTTTAAACCGGTTATATTTTTTTACATAAAATCCACACACTTAAACCCCCCATGTCCTTTCCCCTGAAAGCCAGGTTTTTACAAAGTGGGTTTTTCTCTTTTTAAGTATGTCTCTTTCTGCCGAACAGTCATCTATAATAAATAGTGTCTGCGTTCCCTCAAACAATTTATAAAAGTGTTCTAAACACTCACTCAGCTTATTGCGGGATTAATTAAATATATTTTCATCATCCGCCCATATAAACCTTCTATTATTATATGCTTTGTTCCTTTTAAGTGTTGGGCAGAAAATTATTTATAAATCAAAATTATAACGATAAACGTTTGTAATAGGTCGAGGACAAATATTGTTTTTCCACAGCCAGTTTGCCCACAAATCATTGAACAATGAGGGGATTTTATCATAAAGTTTAACATCGGCATTGACACCAAAGTTGTCTGCTCCATAGTTTTATAACAGAATTTTAATCTAATCCAGTTATTATTTTTATCATACTCTCCGCAAAACTGGTTCAGTATAAAAAAAACCCTATGAGGCCTAAATGTGTAACATTAATCCAATTCAGTTCTGTAAGATTGTTTCTATTTAAGTCAACATCGATTTTGTTGCTTGTTGTTATGATCTTAATATCCTCACCATTGTGAAGAACGACGATGGTAACTTTAAGATGTTTAACGTCTAAGTTTTGCCAGCTAATATTAATTCCTTTTATAAGTATGTCACTAACGCCCACAACCCCATCCCTCTCCTCATCTTTTAAGACAGAAATTTCAAATACCATTGTGAACGGTTCTCCTATTTTCTGCTTGGAAAGAACTGTATTTTGTGAAGCTTTCTTTAAAACCGTTCTCTTTCTGTGGAGGATGTACTGTTTTTTTCCCATACGGCGTTATTTCAATCTCTTTTCGACTATTGTCGTCCGAATAAGACTTACATGTAAAGGGCCAGAGTTGAATGCTTTTCTGAAATTTTTGACGGCTAAAAATGTAAATGGGCTTATGAATTCAAATTTTATTTCCCATTCTAAATATGGTTCTAAGTCCCATTTGCTGTCAGGTTTTCGAAACTATTTTATATCATACTGGCCAGCATTATTTGCTTCTACATTGCGTAGTTGTTCTAGTTTGGGAAAACCCTTTTTGCTGTCGCCAACCTCTTTGCGTTTATAATCACCATCTTTAGTGTACTCAAAACCCATAAAAAGCACCTATCTCCCCTTTCTGTTCAAAGTCCGCAACGTCTGCAAGGTCTTTTAATTCTAAGGTTATACACCTACGGGCGCCAATGTAACTCCCGGTTCTTCTGGCCCCCGCGACATTATTTTTAGAACAACTAATTATTTTATTTCCAAAACAATGTTGCAGGTTATCACATTTCACGATTTCCTGTTTTTGGTCTGCGATTTTTATTTTTAAATGATCCGACCCTCCCACAAACTAATCTTTTAAACTGTAAATTAGGGAATTGTATAATTTCATAATCGCAATATGCAGCTTTCCCAGATGGAAAGGCTCTTAAAACAGTTGAGGGCCTTCAGTGTTTACTCGTCCAAATGAACTTTAGAGTATTGAATGTAATGCAAGATCGAGCGGATTTTCTCCCTCATAAGTAGTTTTTGTTTGGTGTAACTCTAAATCTATGATTGTCAGCTGCAAAGCCTAACATTTTAGCTAGCTCTTTATCAAAATAGTAACCTACTTTTCTTCAGGTTTGAATTTACATTGTTTTAGATTTGCATTGTTAATTTGAGAGTAATGTCGAAGTTACTCATTGCTTTTTTTTAGTGAACAAAACCCGTAATAACCATCAGGTATTGTTAATGGCTAACTTTGGTCCCTGATTTGTCAACTTTTTAGAATCGTATATTATTCTTGGATTCACTTATTTTAACCATACAACTTTGAAAAAAATTCATGAAGTGCAACCATTCTGGTTCCGCAATTGTTATCAATACTGTTCTAGGGAAAACGAAGGGGGGCGGTCTTTGAGTTGTTATTGGTTACAAACATTTTTTAAACGAAATAAAAATGGGGTGCGTTTAATTTACTGATGCAAAATATTCTGTTGGGCCGCACTACAATCTTAAAAAAATAACAACTGATACTCTTGTCATTTCTGGGGACCCAGACTGACACCTTTCAAGTAAAGGTAAGTACGGGCCCTTAAACAATATCTTAACCCCCTATTTAAAAAAGACTACATCGCGAAAGTGTGGTTCAGTCATCCGATGCAGTTTTATCAGAACCAGTTAAACTTTGCGTGTGTTTGTGCATCAACTGGGTGTGGAGTATCGTTTGCTGATCACTTAAATCATCCTGATCCTTTGGTGAGGTCGGTGTATAGATTTCTTTCTATACACCTTCAGACGTATTTTGACTGAACTGCAAGCACCATTACCAAATTGACAAACCGTTAATCCATTCAGCAACAGATTAGACATGAAGGCTTTTGAAAGTATCTGTAACGAATCTAACATTAATGTTAAGGAAGACTTAGACAAAGTTGGACCGCAATCATGGCTTAGGCACCCCTTTATTTTGGGCGTGGCACAGAAAGTATAACTAGGGCTGGAACCTCCTATACATCTTTCTCTTCTGGCAAAACAGCTGTTCATCTTGGTCCATAGAGAGCAAGGCATAACACAGCGTGGACAACATTTAATTTTAGACACTTCTATGGACCTAACTAAAGCAGAATAGAACGAATAACGACTCTATTCGTACGTACGTTTGGTGTTCGCTAGGTTCGCAAGCACAGGCAAGATCGAGCATAACTGATCCCTTCACTGGCTTTGAACGCGCAAAACATACTTAGCAAATTTAGAGACGCCATTAATTCGACGTTTTTTTTGTGTTGATTTTTTTGCCTTCAAGTATTAAAAGGTACCAACATGTTTTTTTGCAATTTGCAAGATCAAAGTAGACTTTGCGGTTGGCACTGGATTATACATGCTGCCTTCTGACCTTAGACACCAGAAGGAACCAATAATAAAACTATACAACAATGAAATTCTTGTTGCAGGAAATGAACAGAAGGATGACAATAGACATAAATTCTGAGGCCTTAATATTGCAAGCAGTAAACAAACACGTCGCGACCCCCCAAAATAAGTCATACCAATCCCCGCAGCCCAGCCCGAAGACCCGTTAAGAGTCAAAAAAAATAAGGGACCATGACTATGAAAAGACAGCCGGACCTTTGGATTTTAGGTGGGGTTTTTGATTATCTTGCTAGGATTACTCGGTCTTTATTTTACTAAATATTAACCCAACTAATTAAGAGAACTAAAGTCCATAAGTGCTCGGCCATAAAGCCAACTACTTTGCTTGCAGTAGACAAAAGCACTAACAATACCCCCTAATAACCGGTAAAGAGTCTATAGCGTTACCGGCTAATTTTTTTTAATAAACTCGCAAGATGATCAAGCTGCCGTTTTTTTACCCATGATTTATCAGCGGCGATGGAGGCGATGGCGGTGGAGTAAGGATTTGTTGGACCTCCACCGCCGCCTGTAATAGCCAACACTCAGTGTACTTAGTGCAAATCCTAAGCCTGTGATAACGCGTGCAGAATGGTGACTTCCTTGCTCTCTAATCAGTGGTCTTATTCCGTTCTGCTAGCGTTGTGTTTTCATATAAATTTGTGGATAGTGTATTATACCTTTCGCTCAACTGGAGTTTGTAATAGGGGGTGTTCGCGTTAGTATTCAATGCTTCTAGTCTAGCTAATCTTTCGATATTAAGTCCTGTAGTCATTGTTCTATTCTTTCTTTAAACAGCACGCCCCTAAAGTTGGCGTCGCAGCCTCAGTGAGTGTTTCTTTTTCTTTTTGCTATACGCTCATCTAGTTCAGTCAGTTTTGCAAATTGTTTAAAATAATTCCCCATTGCTGGTTTCTTAAAGCAATCAAGGGCTTTAAATCTCTCTCAGGGTAGCCGTGGTTCGCGTATAAGTTTTTTAATGCTGTTTCTTTCTTCTTCATGGGTTTTCGGCTCTTCATGGCATTTATTATTTTGACTGTTTGTTGGACTTAAATTCTTCATGTGGCAGTTTTGTATTTGGTTAACTGTTGGGAGTCTTGTTGTATGTTTTGAAGTCCCAGCAACTTCATCCTGATCTAAGGTTGGTTTAGTATTACCAAGGCGAACTTGATCGCTCACAGTGAGCCATTGTCTAATTGTATTCATGCCTACAAACTTTGATGTCTCGTTTAGTTGTAAGCTAAACAAGTTCTTCCTTTGTCGGGTTTTCACATACAAATGGTTATTTTTCTAGGTATTTCAAAATCATTAGGGTCTATAAAATCGGGAGGTTTTTGTCCTAAACTTTGGTACAATGATTTTGACCTTACTTTCTGTTAATTCACCAGTCGTAATGAGAGCCCCGAGCGATGGTTTACCAAAGGAGTCATTCACTCATTCGTCTCCCATGATCAAAACATCATAATCTTCAATGCCTGCCATGTGTGTAAATAATTAACTTTTTTTATTTTTGTGTTATAAAAAATGTCACAAGCATAGGCTCAATTCTTGACCCGCATAGAAGACTGAAAGACCCTTTGGCGTGATGGGAAATAAGCGGAACATTACTGTTCCAAATAAACCATCGACTATTGATTCAGATCAAATGCTAACTGTCAAAGTGCCAACCTAGGATCGGATGAAGGAGTGTGCCAGGATCTGCGCAACTTACTTTCAAAATAGAACTCGAAACAGGAAACAGACCCAAACAAGACAGTTGTGCCGAATCTGGGGCGGGGGCAATCGTTAAGAAAATTTCTATAAAACTTGAGGGCAAGAAATATTTTCTTTGAAACAATCAGACATATTTTTAACCAATTCTGATCTATGCTAACCGGAGAAATGAATGGCTGATCCGTGCTTTTCCAAGGAATAGATAAGAAGAAGTCACTAAAACATAGAATAGGCGCCGCAGAATGCGAATAAAGCGGCAAAAAGTTGTGGGCCTGAAAATTTTGCGTATGGTAAGCGCTTTTCATACCCTTAATTTTTGAGTTTTTAAAAGCCGCATGCACCATACTTACAGGAGCATTAAAAGACAGATTGTCAAAATGAACTAACTTTTAATGAATACAAACGTGTTATCATATCAACAGACACGAACAAAGTACAGCATTTCTGACATCTCGTTAAGTTTTGACGTTGTTTAGCAACCTAATTAGCAAGGCTGATTGAGCAACAATATCAGTTAAAATTGCAATATATTACGAACAGAGTGATTCCCTCATACGACATATCCTAGAAGCAAGGCCGACTCTAGTGGAATTTTTAGTTTTATGTCGCAGCAAGATCGCTTAAAGGTATTTATTGCTGGTGGAAGATGAAGAACCAAGTCGAAAGAGAAGTGAAAATTTATTAATCCTAAAATAACGAAAGTACAAGTGGTTCGATTGAGGGCAGCCTAACAAATCTACCTAGCGGCTAAACCGTATCAACATTTTGACGAAATAAGAAAATTGTTGTGGGTGGTAGGTGTAGAAGTCAACAGTAGACCTTGTGTTCTAAAGATCTACACCTTGCACAATGGTAGACCTCGATGCTTATTTAACAACGAAATACGGCGTATGATTGACCTAAGGTCCGACAGAGGATAATCAGTTGCATGGAATGGGAGAAAGGTTAGAGACGTAATTAACATTCAAAATGGTGCGGATAAAGAAAAAGATGGCGATCAAACCAGGTAATGTACATTTGTTTTTAATATAGGATGCGCAGGCTGATATTCAAGATAACAAAATTAAAAAAGATATACAATACTATATTATCTTTTTATTTTCAAAAAGCATGTCTGGTCACATTTATTCAAAAGAAGAGATAGCAGGCAATCCTGCTGCTATAGAAACCCCTGACATAAAAAACCTCAGATAAACCAACATTACACAAATGCTACAACAACTAGAGCAGGTACCCTTTCAAAATACGAGCAAAACCCAAACGAAGGTATTCTGCTGCCTTTAATGCTGTTACATATTTTTATTACTGGAACATCAACTATAAGTGCTTATCACAGGAACGAGTGTTGGTCTCTTAGCAAACAGGTGTTGGTGCACCCGCACTTTACCTCTAAGGCGGTTTTGTCTTTAGCTCTTGGCCTGTGTTCATTAGCTGTAGGTGCTGCCAGCAAAAAATAAAAACTAAACTCCAAAACACACAGCTATGGTTCAACTAATACGGCTTAAACTTAGTTCCTTCAATTCCTTATAATATATAAAGCACTAGCTGACTCCAAACATCACGGATGAAGAATTTAGTCTTTACAGGCTGATTTTAATGACTACCTAAAGAACAAAAGTTTGATCTTCAAGGAAGGCAAGGACACCTGTTATTCTCAACAGCCAGACCACCGAAGCAGATAAAAAAGGAATGTTTAAATAAAAAGTAAACGTAACATGAAACTTCTCGTCTAAACAGCTCGGCATAACTAACGCCAAAGTGTTTATACTTTAGTTTATGAGTCCAAGCACAAAAAGACCATTGATATTGTTTCGGATAAATATATTTTTTGATTTAAAATAAATAAGGTTGGAGTTCAGCAAAGAAACTCAGCATGGATAAGATAATGAGTCCAGACAATTGTTTGAAGCAATGCGTAAGAAGAAATTTATCAAGGAGCACTGAATGATATTGATTTAGAATCCATGGGATCCAGGCAAACGTACAGGCAAGCGTTGACATGCGAATTTGTTCTCAAGTTCACAAGTAAACTAACAGAACCCACAGTTAAAGTCAATGTTCAGCTGTTTAATCGACTATGTAACAATAAAATGAAGAAAATCAAGAGTCTGGGCTCAACTAAACAACAGACTAGTCTATCTCAAAACCCGGTTTGGGCAGACGAACTGCTGACACCGTTTTTGATGTGGCCGCCGAAGAAGCCAAAATGAGAGGCTCTGTTGGTCAGAGGGCCGAAGGCCTAGAGATCAGATTACAACAGGCTAAGTATGCCCGATTGTAGGCAAGGCTTACATTCGCTGCCCCCACATTGGAGCGAAAAGAAGCAGTTCTAAACATACAAAAGACAGACAACAATGTTTCATGTGGTGTTTCTTTGCAAGGTTCATTATGTCAAGGCAAAAACGCAGAGCGGAGAAGTATCTAACTATCAGCCTTACATCAAATGATCGACTTCAATGGAATATCCTTTTCCGGTTAGCGTGGACAAAATTGATCATTTGAAGAACAAAACAAACCAATAACTGTTATTGGCTACACATGGGATGAGGACACCAATCTACAAGCTAATATAAGTGTCCAAGAACAGTCCACCGAATATGGCGAGCCAGACAAAAGCCCTGTTGACTTACTGCTGATCTTTCACCAGCGGGGCACCACAATTACACATTGATACAACAATAGTAGATTATTGAGGCATACTCAAAAGCTTACCATAAACAAGAATTCTGCAGAAAATGTTTAATAAGAAGCCATCCGTTCCACCGCGCGTGAAAATAAAAAACATTGTAGTAGCCCAGTTGACTTCATACAGAACAAATTACGCCCCCAGAGGCAGTAAAGTAGTTTTAAGAACGGAAACTGATTGCAAACGAGCCCATACGTAAGTTTACGCAACTGCGTGTCGCTTATTGGTCCTTAAGAGACCAACCCCACAGAAAACTTCGAAAAACAGACAAAAAGAGTAATCATCAGAGTGTTCATTTGCCGTCGTTATGTCAGGTCGGATGGCGCTCAAGTCCACGACCAAATTAATAGAGGGACCAATGCTGCAACATTACTTCTTAGAACGCAAGCAGCAAGGCATAATGATGTTACTAATAATCTGAATTTATCTGAAATCATGATACGCCAGAAAGACCAACAACAGTATGACTCAGCCACTCACTGTTTGGATTAGGGGCGGCCTTGTTGCCGCCGGTTTAGAGACGCAGCCGAATTCGAAAGAAGAGACCAAATCACATACGGAAAGTTCAGAGAGCAGCGCCCAACAACTGCAATCTTCACTAACGGTTGCCCAAGGACATGGAAGCTGCCTGTATTCTTTCATAACTTGCGAGGTTACGACTCTCACCTTATAATGCAAGCAGTAACCGACGCCTTTAGGGTGTCATGCATGCACAGTCATCAGAAAAGTACATGTGTTTCACTTTAAATAACATGTCTTTTTATGACTCTATGCACACATGATGGGATCTTAGAGTCACTAGCTATGTCCTTAAATCCTGCCCAATAACGGAAGAATATTTTGACCCAACACTCGTTAGAAAGGGTGTTTACCCTTATGAATACATGAACAGTTGGGAAAGGTTTGACGAAGATACACTTCCACCTAAAGGCGCGTTCTTTTCTAGTCTTAGAGGAAAGGACATCAGTGATTCTGATTACCAGCATGCTCAAAAAGCATGGCAGAAGTTAGAGTGTAAAACGATGGGAGACTATCATGATTCATACTTGATGGCTGACGTTTGTTTGTTGGCGGACGTCTTTGAAAATTATAGGAAGACCTGCATGAAACATTATAGCCTGGATCCCGCGCATTACATTTCTGCGCCCGGGATGAGTTGGGACCTTTCTTAAAGTTTACTGAGTACAGATTGATTTATGTCTAACCTGCCAATGATTCAGATGATTGAAAACGGATTGCGTGGAAGAATTAGTATGGCGTCGCATCATTACTGTAAAGCGAACAACAAATACCTAGATGATTATGATCCAAGTAAAAGGTCTAACTATCTCATGTATTTAGATGCAAATAATCTGTATGGTTGGGCTATGCGCAATCGCTTCCATTACGTAACTTTAAAATGTACACAGAAGACAATCCGAATAATATTCAAAAAGCATTAAAGTGGTTGAGCAGTTTGACGCCGGGTCAACAGCGTGGATACATTCTAGAAGTTGACTTAGAATATCCTCATGAACTCCATGACCTGCATAATGACTATCCATTGGCAGCAGAAAGCCTAAAGATGGCGAAAACAGAGCCACCTAAATTTGTCCTAATCTTCGAGGCAAAAAAAAAATTTTGTATTACGATTTCCCAAAAATTTTTTAAAAAGACATGGTTTGAAGTTGACAGATTTCTCTATAATTGCTTTTGAAAAGAACATTCTGAAACCATACTCATAAAAACCCCGATCTCAGAACAAAATCCGCAGTGCTTCGAAAAAACTTTCAAGCGATAACAAACTGTTTCAAAAGACAGAGAACCGACAAGCGTAAAGATGTAGATTGGTCACCAGAGAGAACGAAGAAATTAAGCTGACTTAAAAACCAATTACGGGACTTCAGAAGATTTCAGATCATTTTTGGGGCATAATGAGAAAAAAAGAAAGCAAATTGGAAAAGGGCCTGTATTTTTTGGGGTTTTACTTTTTTAAAATAAAAAGCTTTTGATTTTGAATTTCTTTTTGACACTTTTTAACCTTGATCCAAGCCAAAGTACTTTACACGGGATAAAATATTTTTTTGTTATAGAATCCCACTAAAGAACCCTTAAAAAGACAGGGAATTAGAAGAGCTAAAGGGCATGCGGATGGTACACACATCCGATTACCCTAAAGTTCCCTTTGCTTTAAATTTACAAACAAAAAGGGTTTTAGAAAATAAGGATAATTATCTGGGGGGTGTAAAGGATTTGTTGGTTAAAGGGAAAAAAAGTACATGTTTCGGGGCAAAAAAAAACTATCAAAAAGCAAAGGAATATCCGCAGTGTGTGCGTCAAGCATACCATGACAACTAAAAGAACATTGTTTGACAAAAGACTTTTTGTCAGACAACGTAAAAAAAAACGATCAAAACTACAAATCAACAAAACTTTTGTAAAAAAGAATCTTAGATAGAAAAACACAAAACTGTGTTTTTTAAATCCGGTTTTCATATCAATGGGGCATTGGAAACAGCAAAAAATATCTTCTTCAAAATTTTTCCTCAATCAAATATTTTCCTAAACTTTATCAGAAGCTCCCATACAATACCAATTCAACAAAATTTTTCTCTTTTTTTGCTTGATGCGCTTGAATTTTTTTTACATTTCAAATTTTTTTTTAACCTAAAATCAAAATTTGGGATTTTGGTTTGGGTGATCGGATGCATTGCCAGTGCTGATAACCCGCAACCGTTGCCTTTAAAGCAAATTCTTTTAATAGATCCCCGCAAAATTCAAGGTCTTTTCATTATCTTTCTTTACCCCTGCCTTCCTTTTGAGTTTTCCTTTTTAACCAAATAAATTTACAAAATTTAATTTAAAAGCGAATTTGGTCTGGGGGAAATTTATCTGCATTCCCCCTTCAAAAAAGCTTTGAGGAGCTGGTTTTTTGTTGCGTCAGTTCTCGAAAAAATACACGGGCGGATTCATTTTACAATTTTTTTTTATTTCAAAAGGTAAACACTCCAAAGGGGAGGGTTGCCCTGATGCGAGTGCCCCTTCTCTTCTCCCCGGCAAATAAAACCTTACTTTCAAGCCAAATGGAAATATTTTGCGGGGTACGGGAGTCAATCGTATCATAGGTAAATATAGAAGGTCCATTTGATGGTGTCTTTTGGGGCGTTGTTTTCACAAAGTGCGGTCTTTGTATTCTTTTAGGCGCGGTAAATAAATTTCCAAATCGCTTTTTAGATAACCATTCCTTTTGCTGTTTGTTCACTGACTCCACGTTTGGCTAGCTTTTGATTGCCGTGATTCCCTTCCAATACCTTTTTGGCAAATAAAATTTTTTCATTTTTATTCAGCCAATAATGTAAAAAAAATACACAACGGTCATACCAAAGACAATAACACGTTTTCTTGCATTTTTTGTTTTTCTAGGATAAAAAAACGCAAATTTTGGTGGGGCAAGTCTCGATTGGCTTCCTTTTACAAGAAAAAAATCTTTTATCGCTTACAACTTTTTAAATGGTAAGCTGCATCCCTGTTTTTCAGTTTGTCGTTAATGAAATCTAACTCTCAATTCCGCTTTTCATAGTGACTTGTGCACAGCTAGTTGCTCCACGCTTTTTTAGTTTTTCCCTCCCCATCATCCCGTTTTTTACTAAATGCGAATTACTTCTGCTAAAAGCCGCATTCACCACTGCACCCCCTACATCATTACGATGAAGCCATTTTTAAAAAGTTTTTTTTAAATATTATCTGCGGGAATTATCCTGTTTAAAAACTAAAAATCTTTCTAGCGACGAAGCGCAATACAAAATCACTTTGGGGAACCTCAAAGTCAGCTTGCCAAAGATTCGGTTTTATTTTTAACATTTTTTTACCAAGCTTTGGGTTATCCACATTTTCCTCCAAAACAGCAAAGGGTATAAAAGGTTGGGAAACCTTTTTTTTGGGTGCCATTTTTAAAAATAAAATAATAAATAATAAAAAACTAAACACGATGATCTACTACACTACAGGGCAGCCAAAACCCTTCCAAACTTATAAGACCAATTTGAGACCAAGTTTTTATCCCCCAAAAAGGAGAGGCGTATTCTTTGGCACATGTGGGAAAACAAAACATTCCCTTGGGAAATAAATTCACATAGAACAATTCAACAGATGCGCCGCAAGACATTGTAAAGTATCAAACGGTATGAAGCGCAACTGGGTCGAAATTGAAAAGCGTCGGCAAACGGTTCTTATTTTTAAACTAAACTATCATAGATTTTTTCTCCATTGATTCTGAACAAACTTTATTATGATTTAAAACCCGGATCCAGTTTAAAAAAAAATCATTAGACTCTAGCGTATCGTTTTCAATTTGGAACATTACTGTCGCCTTATCATGGGGTTAATTACTTTTTAAACAAAATTTTGTTTTTCCCTTTAAATGACCTAGCCCGAAATCACAAATCAGAAACACCTGAATCAGGGGAGAAAATGACCCAAAAAGCATCCTGGGGGGTTGCACAGGAAAAAAGTACAAGTTAACAGACAAAGAAAATTAATGTTACAAACACAGAATAAAATCACATGAAAACAAAACGCCGCCCAAAGCCAGAACAAGTTTTATTTAAAGCCAGCTAAAAAACCCAAACAAGAACAAGTGATTCAAGCCTACCACCAAAGCCTCAGGATATTGAACTTAAAAAAATGTTTTTCATTTTTTGGGGCCCT
>CM031618.1:34398257-34418257 GCA_018398815.1 Conus ventricosus
GGATCTACAGTTTCAAGTAAGAGGGTCTGGCGGCACTATAAATGACACAGCCGTAGCCCGGGTTTGGAGCGGAACGTGCCCTATAACAATGGAGAAGCGTTTTACCCAGAGAGAGAGAGAGAGAAAGAGAGGAAAAGAGAATGGGGTCAAAAAGGGAGGAAAAGGGAAGGCAAGTTCTCAACAGTATCATTTTTTGTTTAAAAAGTGTTTTGGCCCTGATAGCGTTCACGCTGTAAGAACCGAAGTGTGTAACCGGAGTGGATTAAATGATTGAAAACCAAAGTTGTAAGAAATTGTAACTGATATGTTTTCAAAAACACTAGCAACAATACCACCGCCAAGAGAAAAAAAGAAGAGAGAGGGAAAAAAAGCTAAGAAAGAAAGACTCCATACAAAGACTGAAAACACTCAATTTTGCAAATGTACATGTTTTGAAATAAAGATGTTTACGTTCTTTCGTTGAGTTCCTTTTTTGTTTGTTTGTTTGTTTTCCACCGGACTTTCGAAACCGTTTTATAAACTTGATGGTACTATCGTCAATATCACACAATATTATGAAAAAAAGGGAAAATGAAAATATTACTAAGGCTGCAATTTGGGATGGATGCGTGGTAAAAGGTATGTTAGGCGGGTACGGATGTCCGGACATCCCTCCGGATGCGTGAGGAAAAAAGAAAAAATGCGTCGATTTTACGCAAATAAATGTCGGCATATCCGGATTTGGGGATTATACCAGTTCAAAATTCGGTCATAAGCGTAAAACAAAAATAAATTTATTACATAAAAAAGAAGGAAAAAAGAAAAGAAAAGAAATTCTGCCTTTAAAACCCCCCCCCCCAAAAAAAAAAAAAAAAAAAAAAAAATGTCTGCTTTACCCCAATGTCGACTTTCCAGCCCCGTCTGTAATTCCCCAAAGCCAGCGTGCCGGTGTCGATCTCAATCATATGTGGATGGCCCCCTCCCCCGACAGTTTTGCCTGCTGTCGGCTGACACAGCCAAGATGAATGAGTTTTCCTCCGTCTTGGGTCCGGCCGCACTCATCCCATGGCATGACGTTCATTTGCCTTCTGATCATCCGGCCGCAGTGCCCCTCCCCTCCCCCGCCCCCCCCCCCCCCCTCCCTGCTTTTTCGCGCCCCCCCCCCCCCCCCCCCCCCCACTCCCATTCCCTCCCACCTTTCCTTATTTCTCTTCTCTGGTTCTTTCCTCTCGTCTTCCCCCCCCCCCCCCCCCCCCCTCCTTTCTCATCATGTTGCTGTTGACGCGGGAAGACAATTTTTTTTCAGTAAACAAGTGGGGTAACTTTTGCTCCATAAGTTACCCACTTGTTTATGTTGATGTTTATCTGTTCCCTGCCTCATTTCATTTCCAATTTTGTTTTCGGTTTCATACTTTTTTTTCTCTTTACGGTGTTCGTTTTTCGTTTCTCCCTTGGTCCTCATCGACTCTTCCTTTCCGCAACACCTTTCGTCTTTTGGCCCAATCGCCTTTTCTGTCTTTTCCTCTTCCCTGTCTATCATTTTGCTACACGTTGTTTTATAAGTCATTGAATTAATTCCCTTCATTCGTTACCACCTCCTGTGAACCAACTTCACAGGCTTTAAGATTCCGCGTTTCAGTGTCTGCATAATTGTAGTACGTGTAACTCTCAGAGCGCGCATGTGTATAAGTAAACTGTGTGCTTGTTCCTGCGCCTGTACGTCCTCATCATACAAGTTTTGCCACAGCTGTGGTCAGAATGGCATCTTCTGCACTAAGAATGGCACAAATGTGGAAGTAAGCGCGGATCATCGACATCAGTCCCAAAGGGATGGTGCAAGAGAAGCGAGACAAGGCGACAGAAATAGAGGTGGACGTCACCATCGCTGAGTGGAACAAAAACGGCAAGAAAACGTTGCCGCAGATAACCTTTTTAATAGGCCCCCTGGCCGCGCAACAGCTTAAGGTGTTTTCTGCGATGTTACAAACATTTTTCTTCTGTTGTTGCAAATCAGTTTGTGACAACAACTTCTCCTGGAGAATAAAGGAAACACAGTATTTCGCTATTAACCAACCATTCCGTTCTCACTCTTCCTAATTAATACTTCATCGTAATGCCAACATACTCAACTTCTTTTTCTCCAAATGCCACTATTATTTTTCATTCATTCCTACATAGAATTTCAATATTTCACAACACAAAATACAGGAAAATATACACTAAACTGTGGACAAATAAAGGACAGAGCAACAACACAAATAACAAACACACACACACACACACACACACACACACACACTCACACACACACACACACACACCACACAACACACAAAAGTATGAATAACTGCCAGCCATTCCCATGAAAAATTAAGTGTCATTTATATATTGATGGTATCCTAGAGTATCAAGAATTGATTTTTAATGAATACGCAGACATTATGATCACATACTTTTTAACTGGCTTAGAGTTTTTGGTTTTTTTTTTTGTTTTATTTTGTTTTCTTGTTGTTGTTGTTTACGTTTCTTCTCTTTCATTAATTCTTTACAATTATGCCAGTCAGTGTCAAACTTTACCATGTTAAAGTTAACATAAGCGATGTCCCGAAATACTCAACGTTTGCTTGGGAAACAAAAGCGTGACATTTCCGACCACAGCCTTTTCAAAACATGTAAATTCGGTAGCCCTAACAACATCCCTCACCCGAGCACAAGCCAGCGGTGTTGCAGGTTGTGTTGTCGCCTCCGGCGAAAAAAGAAGTCAGACATGGGTTTAGAATCAGTTCTTACTGTCGTAGCTCTGCTGACTTGATCGTGGATTGTGGGTTTAAGGGAAGAGATACACTGTGGTTTGTCGTTGGTTGGCGATCTGGATTTGCGAACCAGTGGTTCGATCAGTGAAGAACAGCCTTCAGAGAGATGAAGGGAACGGATGCAGCGTCTTCTTTTGCTCGGCGGGCTCCGGAGCATTGAACAACAAACGGATCATTTCCATTCCTCCTTGGCGTGCAGTGTGTGTTGTGTGTGTGTGTGTGTGTAGATGTTAGACACAGACGTGCGGTGGTTGTGTGTAAGGTTTAGAAAGAGACGTTGCAGTGGTGGTGTGAGGGTTTAGACACAGACGTGCAGTGTGTTCGTGCGTGTGGTGTGTTGGTGTGGTGTGTGGTGTAAGAGTTTAGACACAGACGTGCAGTGGGGTGTGTGTAAGGGTTAAGACACAGATGTACTAGACGAACCAAACAGACAAGACCCCCCCCATCTCCCCCCCCCCCCCCCCTCCCGCCAGCTTTTCCCTTCTGCTCCTACCTCCCCCTCCCCATCTTCACCCGCCCCCTCCCTCCCTCCCTCCTTACCAATCCACCCTTTTCCCCTGTTTACCGATCCCATCTCTCTCTCTCACTCTCTCTCTCTCTCTCTCTCTCTCTCTGGGTGATGAGCGTGTCCAAATACATGAATGTTGTCCATGGTTCTGCCGCACGGCGAGAGTGGCGGTGGCCAGCAGCCATGGTCAGAGTGATGAATGGTGGTGATTCACTCCGTCACACTCACCCGCCGGCCGTCTCCTCGCCCACGCCAGGCTATTTCCCAAATAAATGACAGAGAGAAGAGAGAGAGAGACAGAGAGAGAGAGACAGAGAGAGAGAGAAAGAGACAGAGAGAGAAACAGAGAGAGAGAGAGTATCAATGTGTTTTGTAAACTGAAATACACAGATATTTCGATTTCCCAGAGACAGGGGCAAAATCTTAAAAAAAACTTAGATATATGTTGAACAATTAAGTGTTGGGGAAAACAAGTGCAGGCTAACAAACAATTCTTCCGTCATTTAGTCATGACTGGGCAAAGACTGGAACTTTAACCCCCCCCCCCCCCCCCCAAAAAAAAAAAAGAAAAAAAAAAAACAGAAAGGTTAAAAAAAAAGCACTAGAATACACAGCTGTTTCGATTTGTTAGAAAGTAGAGAGGGGAAATCTTCACATGGACGTTTCAAAACAAACAAACAAACAAACAAACAAAAAGAGAAGTGTCAAACTTCAAAGTACTTGTTCATTCAAGATAAGAAATGTGGACACAACGCAGTTATCGTCTCGCCCTCGGCCTCCCAGACGCAGCCCAAAACAAAACTTGATACTGATGCAATTCTGTGTGTTCCTGACTGATTGAATACTGATGCAGTTCTGTGTGTCTCCTGACTGTTGAATACTGATGCAATTCTGTGTGTCTCCTGACTGTGATTGAATACGATGCAATTCTGTGTGTCTCCTGACTGATTGAATACTGATGCAATTCTGTGGTCTCCTGACTGATTGAATACTGATGCAATTCTGTGTGTCTCCTGACTGATTGAATACTGATGCAATTCTGTGTGTCTCCTGACTGATTGAATACTGATGCAATTCTCCTGACTGATTGAATACTGATGCAGTTCGTGTGTCTCCTGACTGATTGAATACTGATGCAATTCTGTGTGTCTCCTGACTGTGATTGAATACTGATGCAATTCTGTGTTCTCCTGACTGATTGAATATGATGCAATTCTGTGTGTCTCTGACTGATTGAATACTGATGCAATTCTGTGTGTCTCCTGACTGATTGAATACTGATGCAATTCTGTGTGTCTCCTGCTGATTGAATACTGATGCAATTCTGTGTGTCTCCTGACTGATTGAATACTGATGCAATTCTGTGTGTCTCCTGACTGATTGAATACTGATGCAGTTCTGTGTGTCTCCTGACTGATTGAATACTGATGCAATTCTGTGTGTTTCCTGACTGATTGAATACTGATGCAATTCTGTTGTCTCCTGCTGATTGAATACTGATGCAATTCTGTGTCTCCTGACTGATTGAATACTGATGCAATTCTGTTGTCTCCTGACTGATTGAATACTGATGCAATTCCTGTGTCTCCTGACTGATTGAATACTGATGCAATTCGTGTGTCTCCTGACTGATTGAATACTGATGCAATTCTGTGTGTCTCCTGACTGATTGAATACTGATGCAATTCGTGTTTCTCCTGACTTCCTGTTTACTGAACGTGGTATTCATTCACGTGCTTTTGCGGATAGACTCTTAAATTGCTGAAATTATTTTTTTTAGGTTTGGAAACATAGTATGTGTATTCTGGCACATGTTACGAGACATTATGCGTGAGAGGTGATAAACAATAGTCTGTTGTTGTTGTTGTTGTGTTGTGTTGTTGTTTTGTTGTTTTTGTTTGTTTGTTTGTTTGTTTCTGTCGAGCGCATCTGTCTGTGGACAAACCCCAGACGGAAAACAGAGGCAGTTTTTATTGTTTCATTTTCTTCCAGGACAACTGCAGTTGGTGTTTTTTTTGTTTTGTTTTTTTTTTAAATTTTATTTTTTACACTCAGCGGTTGTTACTCGCACTGCTTAGCATCCTGCATGAACCTGTCAACACGGTGGGCCAATGCTGACTTTTTTTTTCTTTTTTCTTTTATTAGAAATTGAAGCAGAGTTTACATAGACTGACTGCCGTGAAAATCACCTCTGAAAAGTAACCACGACATTTCTTCCTCGTTGGGTATAGTGACCGCTTCAGCGATCTAGCCTTGTAAACCTGGGATTTTGCGATACACCTGATCTTTGCCTCACTGTAACAGCGAGAGCATAGCTGCCAGGAGTAACGTGACTAAATGAAATACAAAGGTAGTAGTAAGAAGAAGAAGATGAAGAAGACGGAGACAAAAAGAAACCAGACGGGCGTATTAACTGATAGGTTGACAAGATTTGTCCCATGCAAATCACTGCGATACGTGTCACACAACACATCACACACACACACACACACCACACACACACACACACACACAAGGATGCTGCACTCTGCTGTCCCTTTCACGGTGTATTCCGGGCTGAGCAGGTGTGTGACATAAGAGACACCTGCAGCACCTGCACTCTTGGTCACGAACGACGCTGTTAGAGACGAAGGCGAGATGTGGACCTGTTCGGGCTGGTAACAACACTTGAACCTTTGGCTAGAGACCAGCTAAGACCCCCGAACAATCCCACCAATGAATGCCCGCGGGTGGGGGTTGGCATCTACTCAGTTCCAAGCCCACCACTACTCACTCACCACAGGACCCCGGCGGTAGGACGTTGACGGGTTTCTTGTCTGGTTTACAAGATGGATCTGTTAGTTAATAATAACGTGAGTGATGGGAGCGGCGTGGTTCCTAGGCTTTTCATTGTACTGTAGGCGACGATTTAATCTTAAATAAATGTTAGCGAACCGCCCCCCAAAAAACGTGGACAAACGTATTACAAGACACAACACGACGCGTTTCGACCTCTAAGGTCTTCTTCAGGCAAGATAGAAAACAATTATTACCACGAAAATGAACGAGCAATCACTTCTTATCTTCAAGCACTTCAGCGCAAGATAGGTTTTCTTGATTCAACGCCTATCTTGCGCTGAAGTGATTGAAGATAAGTGATTGCTCGTTCATTTTCGTGGTAATAATTGTTTTCTGTCTTGCCTGAAGAAGACCTAGGAGGTCGAAACGCGTCGTGTTTTGTTGTATTGTAATACGTTTGTCCACGTTTTTTTTTTTTTTTTTTTTTTTTTTTTTTTTGCGGTTCATTAACATTTATTTAAAATTTGTTTAGATTTCCGCCTGCAGTCGTCTCACATTGCAACTAAACGATTTATTCGTTTTTACTCGTTTGCTGTTCACAGATGTGTGTGTGTGTGTGTGTGTGTGTGTGTGTGTGTGTGTGTGTGTGTGTGTTGTGTGTGTGTGTGTGTGTGTGTGTGTGTGTGTGTGTTGTGTGTTGTGGTGTGTGTGTGTGTGTGTGTGTCAAAATTATTTTTATTGAGGGTTAAAGAATCAGCTTCACAGCTTTTTCTTTATCCTGCATTTTCAGTGTGTGTGCACGCGCGTGCGCTTACGTGTGTGGTGTTGTGTTGTGTGTGTATGTGGTGTGGGGGAGGGGGGGGGGAGCGTGTGTGTGTTCTATATGTGACAATTTTTGTTTTTACTCATTTGTTGTTCACAAATGTGTGTGTGTGTGTGGTGTGTGTGTGTGTGTGTTTTGTGCTGTTGTGTGTGCGTGCGTGCGTGCGTGCGCGTGCGTGCGTGCGTGCGTACGTGCGTGCGTGCGTGCGTGCGTGGCGCGCGCGCGCGCGCGTGTGTGTGTGTGTTTGTGTGTGTGTGTGTGTGTGTTTGCAGGAAACTACAGTGGGCGGGAACACTATGAAGGCGATCTACTTCAAAGAAGAATAACCAAAAAAATAAAAAATAAAAAAAAGTAAAAACCGAACGCCACGTCATCAGCCATGTACACCATCCCCGTCATCAGAGAGACGTCATCAGTGGAAACATTGACGGAGGGGACATCCCATCATGCTGTATCCAAAATCAAATCAAAACTGAAACAATTCCTTGCGGGAGAGAGAGAGAGACAGAGAGAAGAAAAAGAAGAAAAAAAAAAGAAGAATACGTGCTCGTGTTACTAGCCAGTGACTCCACCTTTGATGAGGAAAGTGACGTTTGAGTGATGACGTCACCACGGCGTCATTTTTTGTCTGTTTTTTTTTCTTTTTCTTTCTTTTTTTTCTTTCTTTCTTTTTTTTTTTTTTTTTTAAACCCTCCTTCCCATATTTCCCGACTTCAAGAGCTCATTTGATCTGAATGATTTCTGTTGGGCTTTTTTTTTTTTTTTTTTTTTCCTTCCTTGCTTTAGTACGCCCTGCTGACGTGAATTTCGGCCTGGAGTTGTCACGTGCATGTCATGTATTGGTGTTCGTTCCTTTGGGAGACTTTTTTTTTTTTTAATCCGTTGGTTTCCCGCTAGTGGCTACAGTTCCGTAGGGGGTCTATGACGCAACTCACCTACCACACCTTTCCTACCTTCCTCCCTTTCTCCGATTCCCTCCACTCTTCCATCCTCCCCCCCCCCCTCACCCCCCCCCAGACACCACCACCACGCCCTAACCCTCTTCCTCTCCTCCTCCCCCCGCATACAGTAAAATTCTCTCTCTCTCTCTCTCTCTCTCTCTCTCTCTCCTCTCTCTCTCTCTCTCTCACACACTCACACTCTCTCACACACACACACACACACACACACACACACACACACACACACACACACACACGCACGCACACACACACGCACGCACGCTACGCACGCACACACACACACTCTCTCTACTCTCTCTCTCTCTCTCTCTCTCTCTCTCTCTCTCTCTCTCTCTCTAAAGTACGTGATAACTGGTGATAGACTGACTTAAGACGGCCTACTCTTCGATTAATTTCACATGTTAATTAACCATTCACTAGATCTTTCAAATCTTAGAAATGCCCATTTCCATTTCGCACACGTAACTGGGTCCTTTCGTGTGATGGATAATTTGAAGTTTTGGCCGTTCGGCCCGTCTGCTAGAAAGCCGTAGTGTTAATGCTGGAGTTAGGATAACAAAAAAATTTCCATCGCTTTTTTGCTAGATGGGGTGATTAAATATTGGAACTGAATTCGGTCTTCGTCTTCTTCTTCTTCTATTAAATTGAGTAGTAGTAGTAGTAGTAGTAGTAGTCGTAATATCATTATTATTAGTAGTATAGTAGTAGTAGTATTGAGAATATTGGTAGCAGTAGTAGAAGTAGTGATAGTACAATCTGGTGATCCCGGGAGAGTAGGAACACAGAGAGTTTAGAGAACTGCACGCTGACCAAACCATGACAATCAACACGTTGAGATTTTCAGTGAACTGGGTAGTTTGTACGTTGCGATTTGAATGGGCATTGTTCTCCGCCCCAAAGCCTAACCGGCACCCAAAACGGTAAGGGGAGCAAGGGAGAGAACTTAAATCAGAAGTCTGCTGTGCATACAGAGTTGTAGTGCTTAGTTTTAATTACGCAAGACATTGATTTGATGATTTTTTCGGTAATCATGATAATGATAATAACAATAATAATGATGGTAAATTAATAATAATTAATTAGTAATAAATAACAATTAATGATAATAATTATAGTAAGAGTAATAATTATGATGATGATAAATCAACAATAGTAGTATTGGCATCAATGTTATTACCATTGTCATTTGAGGAATGCCATAATAGCCCTCACTACGTCAAACAACACTGATGTCTCTTAAGGTGATTTGACTGAAAAGGTGACAACGACGGAATGGACAACACTATTAGAGGCAGATGAATAGAACACACGCGCGCGTGCGCGTACGCACGCACGGACGGACGCACGCACACACACATACACACTCACACACACACACACACACACACACCACACACACACACTCATGCGCACACTGTCTTGTCTTCATTCATTTCAGTCCATGAAAGTGAACAAAAAGAATTCTGTAATTCTTCAAACCTTGCTCCCACACCCCACCCCACCCCACTCCACCCCACCCCTCCATTTAATTTTCCCACCAGCTCACTCTCCCTTTTCCCTTTCCGCCCCTCCCTCCCTCCTCACCATTTTTTCCATCTCACCATCTTTGCTCTTTGTCAAAAATCGACTGGAGCAGTGTTTTCTCAGACTGTGTGCACCGTGCGTTGGTTTGTCTACGCTCCAAACCTGATCGTGGTCATCGTCTTTTTGTTTTGTTTTTTGTATCAGCTATCGGTGTTGTTTATAGGTGCCCCCCTCCCCCCCCCCCCCCCCCCCTCGCCCCGCCCGCCCCCGCCCCCCCCCCCCCCCCCCCCCAACCCTCCCCTTTCAAAACACTTGCTAAAATCTAGTCCACACTCATTGGATTCTTAAACATGTTAGCTTGTCAGTGTTGTGTTATGAATACAGATTGCCTGACTGTGATTACGTTGACTCTTAATGATTATTACTTATATTATTATTAGTATTGTCATTATTTTTGTGTGTGTGGTCTTATTAGTGTTATTTATTGGCAAAGAAATTGGCGTACGCAGATGTGAAGCTTTTGGTGTGTCGTCAGTGTGCTTGTTGTCATCGTCAGCATTATTTGAATGGTTGAGAACATGATTATGGTCGGCTGGACTAAGTTTTCGGATCGAGAAGGAAGGTATGCTTTTTTTGTGTTGTTTTGTTTTTGTTTTGAAAAGAATTCCATTTGCCTCCCAAATGTTTATATCCGCACATAACATCAGGATGGAGATACAACCCCAAAACATGGGAGCAAATGGATCTCTTTGAACTGAAACTGAGAGGTTTATGTTGTCGATGTGTCATTTGTTTTCGTCGATTAAATTGTACAATAAAAAAAAATTGTGTGAGTCTTGTTTAATGTATGAATGCGTAAGGTTTTGTGCATGTTTTATGTTGCCAGTGTGTGTGTGTGTTTGTGTGTGTGTGTGTGTGTGTGTGTGTGTGTGGTGTGTGTGGAGGGGGGGAGTCTTACAGGGACAAGAGAGGGGGGGGGAGGGGGGGGCGGCGTGCATACCTCCGTGTGTGTGTTTGCACGCGTGTGCATCCCTTCGTATGTGTGAGTTTCTGAATGTGTGTTTCGTTTGCGTCTATGTGAGCATCTTCAATGGATTTACATACAGGTTACAACTGAGGAAGTAGACATAGAACCCATGCACGGCACGTATGTACACACACGTACAGACCTGCGCTCGCGCGCGCACGCTGGAATACGTTAATGTATCAACAAAAACTGGGCGATTTTTTTTCTTTGTCCGACCCACCGTGCCCTTCAGTGGCATTGCTTGACCACACGCCCATCTGTGACGTCAAGACCTAGCACCGGCATCGATGAACATCAAGTCGTCAGACGGTAACGTCACGATCAGTATATATACAAACACTGTCAGACTCGCATTCACACAACATAGACACAGGACTACAAAGGCATAGTTTTCCCTTTTAACAAAACAAAACACAAGAAAGTGATTTTTCTTCTTCTTCAGTATTTTGTGAATTACCTTTCACTGTCAATTCACGAGAGTTTCCCCATTAAAATGCTTGTTTATCAATACAAAGGAGAGAGAGAGAGAGAGAGAGAGAGAGAGGAGAGAGAGAGAGAGAGAGAGAGAGAGAGAGAGAGAGATAACGATAACGATAACGATATTTTATTCAAAAAGGCCAAAGCCCCATTGAAGGGGATATATGCAAAGCTAAATGACAACTTTTCACGCACTTTAGTGTACTAAATCAGTATAATCATATGACTTGCTTATATGAGTTACAGTATCAACATATTACAGTGCTCCGCCGTTTGAACGACTTATACAGATACATAGAAAAATGATTCATAACACTTTCATTTCTCGACGACAAAGTAAGACTAAACTAAATAATGATGGTCTGCTATAATACTTGGCATGGATATATTTTGCTCTCAAATCATTTAGTGCTGGGCAACACAAAGCAAAGTGGACTTCATCCTCTACACCGGATCCACACATAGGGCACAACAAAGACCTTTTATCTTTTTTATACCTCTGACTATGCACTGTTATGTCAGAGACACCTAGTCTAAACTTTGTTAAAGCACATTTTATAAATCTGTTCATATCTATTCCAAGGTATGGTTCCGCTATATAATTCATCTTAAATTGTCTGTACATAGAGAATCTATCACTACTTTGGATATGACAGTCCCAATCTTGCCACCTACAGTCTATCATGCGTTGCTTAAAACAGGCCAAAAAACTTGGGACGCAACCCACACCTTGATTTAGCCATACAAAGGAAAAACCATAACTACATAAACAATTTCGAATATTTGTTGCCCACGTAACTTTACCTCTAGCATCTAAGTCACACAGCGTTTTGTATGCTTGTGCAGGTAGTCTGTCACCATGGATCTGTATCAGTTTGAGCCAATATTTAATGCTTTTGAAGTATGAATGGATGTAAATTGGAAATCTTCCAAGTTCACCATACACCAAATCATTCGGGGTACGTCTGTCCA
Source organism: Conus ventricosus (assembly GCA_018398815.1). Lineage (NCBI taxonomy): Eukaryota > Metazoa > Mollusca > Gastropoda > Neogastropoda > Conidae > Conus > Conus ventricosus. Next base: position 34,410,121 of record CM031618.1, read on the forward strand.
CACATAAAAATCGTTTCATGGCAAAACAGTGCAATTTTTCAATTTCATGACCTGTTTCAAACGCCCAAATCTCAGCTCCATACTGGACTATTGGCTGAACTTGTGCATCAAACAACTTGAAAAATAACTCAGCTGAACTGTTTTCAAACTTATACAAAACATTTAACACACTTATAATGGCACGTTTGCCTCTGTTCACTAGGTCCTGACAAGCAAAAGTAAAGCTGAGCTTCGTGGAAAAATAAATACCCAAGTACTTATATGCGTTTACAACTGATATTTTTGATGTACCATAAACCCATCTCTCACGTGCAGCCAAATAGCCCCTTTACGGAAAACTAAAACATTTGTTTTGTCCATATTTACATTAAGCTCAAGTCTTTGTACAGCAGAGTGTAAACTATTTAGCTGAGTTTGTAAACCTATAACAGTTTCAGATAACAACACAATATCGTCGGCAAACAGCAAAATGAATAACTGAATCAAATTAAAAGTAACACCATGCCTACCCTTTTCAATAATTTCGAGAGCTAATTCATTCATAAACAACGAAAACAAAACAGGACTACAAACATCCCCTTGTTTAACCCCTTGCGTACACATAATAAAATCACTGAACCTAGCCCCACTCTTTATTTTGGCTTTCACGTTTTCATACATACTTCTCACACAACTATAAAGCTTACCCTTTATGCCATTTCTTTCTAGAATTGGCCATAACAGTTTCCTTGAAATCGAATCAAATGCTTCTCGAAATCCACAAAAGCAACATATAATTTTTGTTATTAGCAAACTGTTTCTGAACCGCCGCCAGCAAAGTAAACATAAAATTATGGTCTATTGTGCTATAATCCTTTTTGAAGCCAGCTTGAAATTCTCCTGTAATATTGTTTAGTTCTACCCACTCTGCTAATCTTTTATTAATTACAGAACGTACAGTTTACTGGCTATATTACATAATGAGATGCCCCTGTAATTGTTTGGATCATTTACATCTCCCTTTTTGTACAAAGGAAGAATGATCGACTCGGTCCAGCTTTCAGGATAGATCCCCTTATCAAACAAAACATTAAATAATTTTACCAGAAAATTTATAGCATTGTCCCCTAAATGTTTAAAAAACTCACCTATAAGTCCATCAGTCCTGCAGCTTTACCAGTTTTTAACTTTTTTATTGCAGATAATACCTCGTCTTTTGTGATGGACCGATCTAAATAATTGGTATACTCATCATCTTCTGATAACTGACCGGCATACACAATAGAATTAACGGTGGTATCTTTTTCCAAAATATTCTTGAAGTGATCATGCCATTCAGTATTGTGATATTATTCTGATTCTGCGTACTCTTTTTTAATACAAATTTAACATTTTCCCAAAATTCTTGCTGTTTGTTAATAGAATTAAGAACTTTTTGAAACAATGAACCGTTATATGACTTTTTCTTTCTGTCTAATAAATTCTTGTATTCTCTTCTGCGCACGCAGTATACATGACGGTCGGTAATATCTAATGTTCTGTTACATGTTCTCAATAACTTTCTTACATTTTGTCTTGTAGTTTTACATTCTGAATCAAACCATTTATTCTGTTGTCTTATACAACCGACGGAAATTTTCTGTTTCATAGAATCTGCAGCACACTTTACAGCATCGTTAAATAATTCGAGTGCTACATTCGCATTCACATCTAACATATCTAATGCATTCAACAATTGCTCATGAACATCATCTGAATTAATTGCAATACAAAAATCAGTTGCATGCTCATTTTTCCACACAAATTTTTCCACATATTCTCTCTTATTAGGATATCCATGATCACATATGCCTTTTACATTCATTCTGAATTCTAACGGCATGTGATCAGATTCGATCCGTTCACTCACACAAAATGCACAGGAAGTATTCACAATGTCAAAAAGATCGCATGATGCAACAAAGTAATCGTTCACACTGCTGCCAGAGTCACAAATATATGTACACAACCCCTCTTTATCCCCATTACATACACCGTTGAATAGAAATAACCCCAAAGCTACACACATATTCAACAAGCATTTACCATACATATTCATACCCTTATCTTTTGAGCATCGTTTGATTTCGACTTGATGAAATTTATCAAACCATGAAAACTGTGCAAATTCATCAGTAACATCCACAGAAACATCAGCTGTTCTTCCATTGAAATCACCACACATCAAAACTGACATATCATCATGTAAACTAAGCGCTTCAATCAAACTATCTTCAATCTGACTAATTCCATTATCAATATTAGAAAAAGCATAGTATGGTGATCCCTCTGGAGGAACATAGCAACACACATACAAAACATTGAACAACTTTTTATCAATGATAAACATCAAAACATTATCAAAATTTGAATCGAGTTTCTTCACGTATGTCAAAAGTTTATTTCGAATCAGACATATTACACCACCTGATCTTCTGCCACGTTCTGTAAATTTAAGAGCAGGTTTAATGAAGACAGTGTGTTCAGGAAAAAGAGTAGACTGAAAGTCTTCAAGAAAAGTTTCCACTAAGCAAACAAAATCAAAAGACGACACATAGTTGATAAAATGATGGTCGGAAATCTTAGAAAATAAACCGCTAACGTTCCAATGCATGAATGAATATTTTCTGCGATTGACAGACATGTCCGAAAAGCCATCAACCTGACTGCGCGCACTTGGGACCCCCACTGCACAAACACATGCTTTTACTACAATGTTACATACAAACACGTTATTCAAGGGTACGCTTGTACTGACAACGGCAGCGCAGTCAGGTAACGACCTGCCTGACATACGGGAAGGCGAACACTCAGTGTCAGCCTTCCCGACCACACTTTCACGTGCTGAACCGCGTTCAGCTAACTCCGTCCCCACAACCGGTGTTAACCTTTCACTTTCTGCCCTCGAATTTTTACCTAGCTTGTTGGGGTGGCACACTACACTGTGTTCAGAACTAATGTGGGGCCGGCCGTGTCCCTATGGCGATTCAAGTATGTTGTCATTATCACCCAAAATAAACCTCTTGCCATCAATGAGCAGATGGTCGTAAATCATTGTGGCTCTTTTCTGTTGTTTCCTGGCTCCTTCAGATGAGGGGAAAGTTTCCTTCTGATTTCCCTAACCCGTTGTGAAAAGTCTTCGCCAATGAATATGTTCGTTCCTTTTAATTTCCGTTTTGCCTTCAATAACTTTACCTTGTCTTTGTAAAAAGTACATCTGGCGATAATGGGTGAATTCTCCTTTGAACTTATACGATGGACCCTGTCGAAAGAAAAATCATCTGTAAGTTCTAATGTGTCCGTGATCATATCCAAACCTTCACAGTGTTCTGCTGTCTCATTTCTGAGCCTTACGATGCCATGAACAATGATGTTATTACGTTTGGACCGACCTTCCAAATCATCAATTTTCATTTCCAAACAGTTTATCCTTTTTTTCAACTCTCTGTTGGATTCGGTCAGTCCACTGTTTACTTGCCTGAGGTCACTGACGTCTTCTCTAAGAGTCTCAATTTCTTCTTTTAAGGCAGAGAACGTGTCCTTAATTACCCGCATGTCTTGTTTCATTTCATTGAAACTGTCTCTCAGAGAAGTCAACATCGTCATCAAATCAATCATCGTTGGTTGCTGTCCACTCACACTTTGCCGTCTGTCTCCGTGGTCAGTAGAACACCCTGCGTCCAGACTCGCTCCACTGGCACTCGTGAGACGGGTCTGCTTGCCAGCGGTCTGCTTCGGAGGGCCTGGGTTCGGTTCCACATCACCACATCGCATCAGGAGTATACTGAAGAAAATCACCGTGAGGGTCAGTCCAACCAACTACACCGTCCGCACGGCTTCTCGGCGTCAATGTCGGGAATCGTTGTTCAGTCTTCCTCCTAGCCCGACCAAACATGAAGGAGACGAAAGTGGCAACAAAGCTGCCACATCTTGCTCTGAACGCAAGGGGTTCAGCTGGCATGGCATCTGAAGTTTACACTGGCCAGTTTACAGTAACGGGGGTATACACTGTCAGGTGAAACTGGCGTGTAACTTGAGACAGTGTGCAGCTACGACTTACTCTGTCAAGTGCGTAGAAAGAGCCCCCCGAGAAAACAGAGAGAGAGAGAGAGAGAGAGAGAGAGAGAGAGAGAGAGAGAGAGAGAGAGAGAGAGAGAGAGAGAGAGAGAGAGAGAGAGAGAGAGAGAGAAAGAGAGAGAGAGAGAGAGAACAAACAAATCGAGCAAACGATCACAGACTAACTGCGACAACTTTACAGTGCAAAATCGGCCACAAAGCAATGCCATAAAAAAAGAAACAGAACAAACAAAAACTTATACTGGGCCTGCAAAAACAGCACTCGGCTGTTCCCAGACTTACGATACAGTCTTCCGCAACGTTTGGGTTGAATGGTGCCACACAACGTTTGGGCTGAATGGTGCCACACAACGTTTGGGTTGAATGGTGCCACACAACGTTTGGTTGAATGGTGCCACACAACGTTTGGTTGAATGGTGCCACACAACGTTTGGGTTGAATGGTGCCACACAACGTTTGGGTTGAATGGTGCCACACAACGTTTGGGCTGAATGGTGCCACACAACGTTTGGGTTGAATGGTGCCACACAACCTTTGGGTTGAATGGTGCCACACAACGTTTGGGTTGAATGGTGCCACACAACGTTTGGTTGAATGGTGCCACACAACGTTTGGTTGAATGGTGCCACACAGCGTTTGGTTGAATGGTGCCACACAACGTTTGGGTTGAATGGTGCCACACAACCTTTGGGTTGAATGGTGCCACACAACGTTAGGGTTGAATGGTGCCACACAACGTTTGGGCTGAATGGTGCCACACAGCCTTTGGGTTGAATGGTGCCACACAACGCTTGGGTTGAATGGTGCCACACAACCTTTGGGTTGAATGGTGCCACACAACGTTTGGGTTGAATGGTGCCACACAACCTTTGGGTTGAATGGTGCCACACAACGTTTGGGTTGAATGGTGCCACACAACGTTTGGGTTGAATGGTGCCACACAACGTTTGGTTGAATGGTGCCACACAGCGTTTGGTTGAATGGTGCCACACAACGTTTGGGTTGAATGGTGCCACACAACCTTTGGGTTGAATGGTGCCACACAACGTTAGGGTTGAATGGTGCCACACAACGTTTGGGCTGAATGGTGCCACACAGCCTTTGGGTTGAATGGTGCCACACAACGCTTGGGCTGAATGGTGCCACACAGCCTTTGGGTTGAATGGTGCCACACAGCGCTTGGGTTGAATGGTGCCACACAACGCTTGGGTTGAATGGTGCCACACAACGTTAGGGCTGAATGGTGCCACACACCCTTTGGGTTGAATGGTGCCACACAACGTTAGGGCTGAATGGTGCCACACACCCTTTGGGTTGAATGGTGCCACACAACGTTAGGGCTGAATGGTGCCACACAACGTTAGGGCTGAATGGTGCCACACAACGTTAGGGCTGAATGGTGCCACACAACGTTAGGGCTGAATGGTGCCACACACCCTTTGGGTTGAATGGTGCCACACAACGTTAGGGCTGAATGGTGCCACACACCCTTTGGGTTGAATGGTGCCACACAACGTTAGGGCTGAATGGTGCCACACAACGTTTGGTTGAATGGTGCCACACAACGTTAGGGCTGAATGGTGCCACACAACGTTAGGGCTGAATGGTGCCACACAACGTTAGGGCTGAATGGTGCCACACAACGTTTGGTTGAATGGTGCCACACAACGTTTGGTTGAATGGTGCCACACAACGTTTGGGTTGAATGGTGCCACACAACGTTTGGGTTGAATGGTGCCACACAACGTTTGGTTTGAATGGTGCCACACAAATCTCTCTGTTTTAGAATGACTTCACTTTGCATTAAAGTTCCACTTTCTACTTCTTGCACCCTCTCAAGAGTGGACTAACTCATTCCAGATCAATTCTGATAGGCAAAAGGTCTTGGAAAGGAAAGAAAACATAAATTGATCTTGATGTTTGAATCAGTTTATAATTAGTCGAATGTCGAATCTTCTTTCGTAACCTTTTTTTTTTTTTCTTTTCTTTTCATGACATCTTGCCTGTCTGTAAAATGGTCTTATCATAGGAAGGTTGTCGTCGTTTGTTTACATTGAACTTGACACCTTTTCATATCACACACACACACACACACACACACACACACACACACACACACACACACTCACATACACCACACCACACACACACACACACACACACACACACACACACACACACACACACACACACACACACACACCACACACACACGCACGCACGCACACACTGACTATTCCCCAGTAGACACACACACACACACACACACACACACACACACACACACACACACACACACACACACACACACACACACACACACACATGACTGTCTGACTATTTCCCAGTACACACACACACACACACACACACACACACACACACACACACACACACTGACTATTCCCCAGTAGACACACACACACACACACACACACACACACACACACACACACACACACACACACACACACGCACGCACTCACACACACACACACACACACACACACACACACACACACACACACACACACACTGACTATTCCCCAGTAGACACACACACACACACACACACACACACACACACTGACTATTCCCCAGTAGACACACACACACACACACACACACACACACACACACACACACACACTTTGTCATTCGCCCACTTTGCTCTGATGAAGTCTTTGCCCACAAAAGCGACACACTTGTCATGACTGATGATCCAGACTAAGAAGACAGCCTAAACTTGATTAACATGATGATTATGAACATTATTTTCAATAATGCTATATATTTTGTCGACACATCATTTTCATCTACAAACACCCCGTGCTATAAACGACCAGGAACTGGAGCGCGATTTCTGATAGGCTGAAAGTTTGAAAAAAATAAAGAACTGATAAACTGACATGAAAATTACCTGGTCTAATAGCCTAGTGACTATAAAGACAGTTAACTGTTACTAATTCGCCGTGTCCAGGTCACCGTGTCTGGACTGAATTGTAGAGTGGACCTCCAACCTTCTTCTTCAACCACCTTTACTATCTCTGATCGGTACCAGACACTCTGCTATTGCTCGGTAGATAGAGATCGCCGGTTTTCAAGTCGTGTAAAGATTCGACCGACCCCATGACCTTTGCATTTGCAGCCGAACCACTTGAAGGCGGGTCTAACACGCCAACAAGCAGCTAGTCAGTAAAGCCCTTCGCTACCTGATCGCGTTGCACGTGGAACGTTGTCAAACGTACACATGAAAAGCAAAGGAAACAAAGCTTCAAATCTGTTCTTACACGAGAACTTGGAAAGTATGTCATCAATACAGAGGGTGAGCGCTCAATATTGAATTTTGGGACAAATTCAGGTTGTATGATCATCAAGGTACATTCTTAACTATTTATTACATTTTCTTTCTTTTTTTTTTTCTTTTTTTTTTTTTACGAACCTACAACGTAAAAGACTTTGTCAAAGATCTTGAGTAATGTCAACACTACACTAGAAAATCTGGTACCCAGTTTCTAAACTATTAGCTACCTAATACTGTCTCCATGTGCTTTCTCCTGGGAAAAAAAAAAGAGATCCGAAATCTTTATCTGAAGTAAAAGGTTGTTTAAGGTTTTAAACTTGTACAGTGTTTAGTGGACAGAAGATAACTGTAACGACCTTGAATATTATACATTGAATATTTATTTAAAAACAAAAAATTCAACCAAGACAATCTTGCATCCGCGTTTCAGTCAGCAAAACTATGTGTCATCTTCATATAAATAGGTGTTGGCTTCTAAATCAACGTAAATCACATACCTGTCCAATTTCTGTGAAAATGTTCTCTCTTCTTGTGGATGTGTGCGTTTGTGGGTCGGTGGAATGGAGCAGGGGAAGTAAATCAATATTGTCACTATTTTGCACAGCTAAAGACGGTTTGCTTCCCTTAGTTCTAAACTTGCTGTTTGCAGCATGTTCCATTCTGAAATGAACAGTTTCACACACACACACACATACGCGCGTGCGCGCGCAAAAAGCACGTATGTGAACACACGCTTGC
>CM031618.1:34420757-34448257 GCA_018398815.1 Conus ventricosus
CCTGATCGCCCGGAGTTCGAGCACTCGAATTTCAATGGTTGAAAACACCGTGGAACGATTTCCTTCGTCCCCTCTCCGCTACAGCTGCGGATTTCGTCTGCGATGAAACGGAATTCAGCCGAAGCGTAAGCGTTCAGAATGCTTTTTGAAGAAAGCGACAAGGCTGCGGATGTGGAATATCATCGACGTGAACCTTTCAGGGAAAAGAAATGTCGGTAACCCAGTCGTTGTAGATTCCTAGGGCCTGTGACTTTTCTAAAGCATCCATGACATTCATAGAAAAGAAAAAAAAATCGGCAGGTACCAGCGGCCGTGGCGAAGTGGTTAGCGTCGCGGACTCCCGACTGGGAAGGAAGGTCGTGGGTTCGATTCCCCTTCGAGCCATGTGCGATTTTTCTGTCCCGACCGGCCCCTACCCAGAGTTGAGTTTGCTTCGGGCTCAGTTGGGAAGACTGGGACACACAGAGTCGAGTTTCATCCACTTTGTGGATGCGTCTCTGAGACTGTTGCTTAAATTGCCTGACCAACACTGCAAGCGTCATAACATCTGGCCTGGTGGAGGACGCGACGCGGGGGGCACTCGATAGATCCCCTTCTCGATGGATCCCCGTCTCGATAGATCCCCGTCTCGATGGATCCTCGTCTCGATGGATCCCCGTCTCGATAGATCCCCATCTCAATGGATCCCCGTCTCGATAGATCCCCATCTCAATGGATACCCGTCTCGATTGATCCCTGTCTTGATGGATCCTCGTAACTGTTTTTTTTCCCCTTCAAATCTGATGAGCGACTTTTTTTTGTTAAAGATTTTCCTTCAACAATTACTCAACTTGTGTATGCATTTTCTCGCCTTGTATGGGGGTATCGGTACGCTCCTTGTTTCTTTTAACTTGTTTTAGTGTCGAAACGGGGATCTACCGAGACGGGGATCTATCGAGATGGGGATCTATCGAGACGGAAATCCGTCCACATGTAGTGGATCTATCGAGACGGGGATCTATCGAGATGGGGATCTACCGAGACGGGGATCTATCGAGATATACCCGTCAATCGCCGGGATACCCACAGCCCTGTCGTGCAGTCTCAGACCGGAATGGGAATCCATGACATCGTCATCATCCTCATTCTCATCGATCAGCGTAAAAAAAAAAATAGTAACCTCGGTTTCAGTGTTTTGGAATGGTTTTCAATCTGTTGTTGGACGGACGTGGTGTCCTGGGTATGTTGGATCAGAACAGGCGCCACTGAACACCAGCGAACTGATTCGGCAGCAGTGCTGTGTCTCCTCCGGTGGGTTGCCTCTTGACGGCTTGACATGGACCGCTCCCTGTGTGTCGCCGGCGCCGGGGCCGCGGCGGGCCGGGCCGGGCTGTGACTGGACGAGCGGCGTGGGTGCACTGCCACTGAGGTGGTACAGAAGATGAGACAGCAAAAAAAAAAAGAAAAAAAAAGAAAAAAAAAAAGCAAAGGAACAAAAAAAAAACAACCAAAAACAAAAAATCGGCGAAAGACGACTCTTGAAAGACAAGACAGCATTTTCACCTGAAGAATTAAAGACCCTTCAGCTGGCGTGCACCGACTTCAACCTCTCTTTTTACGTTTATAGGACAATTTGGATTGAAAACTACAACAATCTAAACTCATCGTCTGTAATATTACCAGAAGACTCAGCTCCAGGCGGCACGTGAAGCCCAGAGCGCGCGCACACAAACACACACACACACACACACACACACACACACACACACACACACCACACACACACACACACCCCAACACTAACACTAACACATTAACATACTAACACACACACACACACACACACACACACACACACACACACACCACACACACATACCCACACTCGCACGCGCACGCACACGCACACGCACACGCACACACACAGGGAGGAGGGAAGAGTATACGAACACGTACATATGCAGGCACTAGCCCGTGTGCGGGCGCACAGGCGGGTTTGTCATGTCTGGCAGTGTCCTGTCTTGACCTGGTATACACTGGTTTGTCATGATTAGTGCCACTTCAATGTCCTTACCTAGTTTGTCATGTCTCCTGTCTCTTCTGGTAATTCCGCGATAGAAATGGTTTCAACTGTCTTTTTCAGCGCAGTACCAGTTCAAACCAAATTTGGGGGGGGGGGGGGGGGGGGGCGGGGTAATCTGGAACCTTCAACGAACCTGTTAAGTTTTGATCCGGATTCGTTGTGCGATCATAGAGGATCGGTTCAGCAAACCTTACGAACAGATGACGCGGTATGAAGCGATTTATTTTCACGGAATATCAAGACCTAGTTATGATAAATATCGTTGATGTGTATTCTCGTGTTTCACACACTCGCACACGCACACACGCACACACGCACAACACACACACACACACACACACAACACACACACACACACACACACCACACACACACACGCACGCGCGCGCGCGCGCGCGCGCGCGCGCAAATCAATATAATTGGTACTGTCACTTTCTTTACCAAAAAAAAAGAGAAAAAAAAGTGTTCAATTCTTGTACAGACTTGCATACAGAAGCAATGAAAAATGACTGAAGACCTTTTGCTATGTTACAGAAAACGTTATATTTCCCTTTTCCTTTTTTCAATATTTGCCGTAAGACGAAGATTTTAATCTAGGAAACGATCCAGAATCCTCCAGACACTGGTACAGGTGACACTCTGCCCTTCTACTTCTTCCTTGTCTCTTCAACCATTAAAGCACAAAATTAATATTACTTTACAATTGTATCCAAAACACTATAAAACAAACAAAAAAAATTACTCGGAACTGTCTTTTGCATGCGTCTTTATAGATGTCGCTTTTTTTTTTTTTTTTTTTTTTTGGGGGGGGGGGGGGGGGGGAGGGGGTTGCTTTAGAAGGGAACTGAAAGCGAAGTTTTGATACGAGCTGCTGTTGAACAGTGTTCATGACAGCTGTTTCAGACACCTCTCCTGGGCCATACTAACAGAAAAAGTTACAGCCATGGACCCCCGCATCCAGCCAAGCGGTCAGTCAGCACGGCCAGTTCTCTCCGCCGACCATCACCGCCGCAGCGACAGCTTGTGAAATGACTCCATCCCAAAGCAAAGAACCCCTCCAGACCAGTTTTTCAGGGTCAGAGAGAGAGAGAGAGAGAGAGAGAGAGAGCAACGCATCGATTGCCACGTTCATCTCATCACCGAAACGAGTGGATGCAAGGTGTGTGTGTGTGTGTGTGTGTGTGTGTGTGTAAGCGCTGGTCCTCCTGGCGTGTGTCTTGCCTTGACCAACTGGACAAGGGGTGGCTGTCGATGTTGAACCGCTTCTGACACTGGTGATGTTATGGCGTGGCTTTTGCGGCGTATATGAAAGAGCAAGTGTGACCATGTCGAGCTGATGCTTTACGGAGGTAATGAAGACGTGGGATGCGCCATCAGGTTGATGCTGTGTCGGTAACTTCTCGAACAGCTGATTTTTTTTTTTTGTTTCTTCCCAACTTGGTCATGCATCCTGACGAGTCTATTGACTGTCCTTATTATTACTATTATTATTATTTCTTATATGTCTATTATTACCATTATCATTACGATTATTATCGTCGTCATGGTCGTCGTCATGATCATGGCTGTTGAAGTTGCTTTTTTTTTTTTTTTTTTTTTTTAAGAACGGTCACCAGGTTCTTGGTTATTGATGCAGACATCTCTCTCGTTTGGTTTTCTTCCTGCCGTGTGCTCAATCTTATCACGTTTTTAAAATACCTGGCTCTTTAAGGTGAACCGAGTTGTCCTGTAACAAAAAGACAAACTGACAAGCAAAAGCCGACGTGGTTATTTATCTATTCAGCTTCCATTTCTCGATAGTCGGCTGACTGCTGATCCAAATTCTTCTCGCCTCAAGCCTGGGATTACTGTTCAGGGTTCCTTGTGACAGAATGGCAACCAACTGTCTGTCTGTCTCTGTGTCTCTCTCTCTCGCTCTCGCTCTCTCTCTCTCTCATCTTTTGAATTGTGGGCTTGACAGCAGTGGAATCCTCAGTCGAACATACTGACGGAAAAAACAAAAACAAAACAAAAAACACCTGACGAAGCCTGCGAGAAGCATGACAGAATCCAACCACCAACCACCACCAACAAGGCGCACACCATCCGGAGCGCGGTGCAGCTGTTGGGAGACTGAGAGGGGTTACGTCCCCTGACGCCTCAGCCGGCTGACTGGGAGAAACGGCGAACCTTCACTCCTGAGGCATCATTGCCTGCCTGTGTGTCGTGGATTGTTTAGCCATTTTTTTTCTTTTATTATGTATTCATTTATCCATTTATTGGTGCATTTATTTATCTGTTTATATGTTCAATTGTTTGTTTATTTCAAAAGATGTGTGAATGTGGTTTTTATTTTGGATGACTTGTGAGTTGATATCAACGCGGTGACAGCCCTGATATGGCCCTTTTCCGGTCGGCTGGTCTATAAGCAACATCACCTTACCTGACCTATTTATTTATCTATTGATTCATTTTTATGTCAGTCAGCTAACAGGAAGAAGCAGCAAATTTTCATTCATTTATTGGAGTATTCATTTATCTATTTATATATGTATTTGTTTATCTGTATATTTATTCATTTATTTGTTTATTTCTTTTTATCTATTTTTTTGCTTGTTCGTTCATTTTTTTCATTTATTTCAAGGATTTCTTTTTCATGATAGTTGGCTTGTCTCTAGTGATAATTGAAATGATGCAAGTGCACTTCAGTTAGTCCTGTTCCGACCAAATGTCGTTCAAAATGTAATCAATCGTTGTAGTTTTGATTAACTTGTGAATCGGAAAAAGGTTATTTTCACCACATACAGCTGGATGGGTTCTCACACCGTAGACCGCTTCTCTTGGTGGCTGACAAGCCGACCATGAATTTCGGAATGATGGCTGACAACTTAGTTTTTAAAAATTGTAATCTTTTTATCTTTTTAATGTTTTTTGATTTATTGATCTGCCACTGAGGCCGAGCAACAATGTGGGGAGAAAAGGCGATTGTGTTTGCGTGAATGGGCTATTTATTAAGACTGAAACATCGGGGAAGTGATTTCATGCTTCGTGACTATAATCATTAACTTTTTATACTGCGCGTGACTCGACTGTGTGGGGAACAGCGATAGTACTGTTTCTTTTCTTTTTCTTTTTTCTTTTTTTTTAATCAGTCCTGGCAATCTTGTGATATTGCATTAAAAAAAAAGAAGAAACGTACATCACTCTGCCTGAAACCTGTTTCTGTGGAACCTGGGGGTGCCCTTGTGCGTCTTAAACGGTCATAGCACTATTTTGTTTTTTTTTAATGAAAGTAACCAAGCGACAGAAATTATTCCGGGTATTGTAGTCGTTTTCTAAGGACGTGGCCTGTACACTCGTTGTGCAGTGGTCTCGCCACAACGAGAACATGAAAATAGAAGTTCGTCTTCTCTCTCTCTCTCTCTCTCTCTCTCTCTCTCTCTCTCTCTGTGTGTGTAGGGAGAGGTGAGTGGGAGGGATAAACTCGGGGGATAACGAAGGTGAGAGGACTGAACACAAACTTATTTGCCCCTTAATCTCTAAGCAGTTGCGAGGTTGGTGAAGTTGGGAAACCGTGCATTTGGTGAAGTGTATCACCGGGCTAAGTACGAAAAAGCCGCTAGTGGGCCCATCGATATGGATGGTTCCAATGTTAGCATACACATACCATTCTCCCACGTTCTGTACACGGCATTTTATCCGCACAACACACTGCGTTGCCAGCGGCTTTTTGCCGTATATTTCTCTTCATCTTTGGCGTGTGTGTTGTGTGTGTGTGTGTGTGTGTGTGTGTGTGATTGACAAAGTTTAACCGACTTTCGTGTAAAAAAAAATCCAAACCAAACAGATGGCTTGCACAACAGCACGAAGCTTTAATTACTGCTTTTAATACTACTACTCTTGTTTTCCGGGGGTGGGGATTGGGGGAGGGGGGGTTGGGTCTTTTTCTTTTTTTTTTCTGATGAAGGACGGTGTTAGCACCAGTGTGGTGAGGGACATTTATCGCACACAGCCAGTTGTCGGTATTACAGAAGACATGATTATTCAGTCGACTATCGCCAGTATGATTTGGGGATTATCCATATCGAGCTTCCGTGTTTCACGTCTCCTAAGCTAATGCTCCTCACTGTCTTTTTTGTTTAATTAAATGAAAACATCATTATCGAGTCAGTCGCTCAATCCACTCCCTTCGGGTTTTTTTTTTGCTGGTTTGGCTTGGTGTGTGTGTGTGTGTGTGTGTGTGTGTTGTGTGTGTGTGTGTGTGTGTGTTTGAAATACAGGAACAAATGGGAGATTACATTACCTATTTCTCACTTCTGTGTCCTACAGTTGTTGTTTTTTTTGTTTTTTTTTTTGTGAGAGCGTGTGTTGGAGGGATAGAAGGGGCCGCAAGACTTGTCATAGACATTTTCTTTTTCGTGTTGAAGTTGTGTGACTTGTATTTGCTTGTGAGACATGTGTCTGGTGAAGTGAATTTATACAAGACACAGTTCTGTTGGTCCATGTGTATGATTGCATAATTAGCATAAAGAACTGAATTCTCCCACGTCTCATAAAGTGTGAGCCTGTGCATCAATGTAGCAACCTTTAAAAAAAAAATTTTTTTACTTTTTTTGTTTTTGTTCAACAATGTTATATTAATTAGCCTATCAGCAGTGAGATTCTATCATCAGGAAATTGAAACTGACTTCTCGCGGCACTGATAGAATTAAAAACAACAAGAAAAAAAAAAACCATTGTCGGCAATACGACACGGGAAAAAAAAAGTTTGCTCTCAATAACTGTCTTTTTCTCCCGACGCCTCGAACAGTTGGAAAAGTGACGAAAAATCACATCTCTGCTCCCTTACCTACATGACGGGAGATTACTCCTGGTTATATTCCGTCTGTCACGGACACGATGAACGACATCAGCTTTTAATGAATGTGCGCTTTCTGCATGCATGTCGTTTTGTTTGGTTTGATTACTTGCTTTTTATAAAGCTTTATTTCATTTTCAGTCTTTCATCGCGGTTGAATCATCGGAAAACTTAGCCTTTTGCATGTCGTCTGCCGACACTTTATACATCTTTCCCGTCTTCGACTCTTTCTCTTTGCTCGCCTGTTGTAATGTTATAATACCTGGCGGACCTTCAATGCTTGTGTGAGAATAACACCGATACCATGAATGACTGATATTAGCCCGGAAGGTGTACACTTGTTTTTAATTTGTGTTGAAAATACTACGACTAGTTGACTAGTTCATCACTTTTTTTCCTTTTTTGGGGGGTGGGGGGGGGGGGGGTGCTTTTTTCTTGTTCCGCTCATCGAGTGCGGGTAGAGTGAAAGGGTTTCTGTGTGTATGTTTTTTTTTCTGATTATTCTGATGCCGAAACAGTATTATATTTTCAGCCAAAACAAATGTACATAAGCAATGTCATTTCTGCCTCGTCATGATGTGTTTTTAGCCTCACAAGTTTTAAAAACCTACCTTTTATTTTAACTAGAAAAGAGGACAGCGAAATGTATGACCGCTTATCTAACGAGTCTGATTTTATTTATATACACGCATGTAGACAGACAGATAGATAGATACATGGATGGATAGATGGATAGAGATAGATACATAAATGGATATGGATATATAATTATAGATAAGATAGACAAATAGATACATAGATTGATAGGTAGATATGGACATAGATTGACAGATAGGTATAAGATAGACAGACAGATAGACTGATAGATTGATACATAGATAGATAGACTGATAGATTGATAGATAGATGCGTGGTGAGTTGGGGAGCGGGGAGGTTTTGTATGAAAGGCCAGTGGGACGTGCAACGTAGCGTTAGCTGATGGAGTTCCGCAGGGCACGCCCCGAGCCTTTGGTCATGCCAGTGTCTGTGATATTGTTGGAGTGTGGACCTGTCAATGTCTGTGTGATATTGTTGGAGTGTCGATGGAAGGACGGAGCAATTCCTTGGGGAATATTAAAGGGGGACGAGAGGATCTGGGTGGTCCAAACAGCCTGCTTCCTTTAGTTCGTGTTTTGTTTGGGTTTTTTTCTCAGGTGAGAAAAAAATATCGACTGTAGTTTGTCAATGTGTTAGCTGTTTTTCGGGCCGTAATTTTTTGTGCTCCGTGTGTAGTGTGACGAGGACCAGGTGTTTTTTTACCCCCCCCCCCCTCCCCACACACACGCACACACACACACACTCAAATGTTCCAAGTGTCGTGTGTGACTAGGACCGAGTGCTTTTGTTTTTGTTTTTTTTCCTTCTCTGTGTTCCACTGGTCATGTGAATAGCATCAGGGTTTTTTTTTTTGTTATTGTTTTTTTTCCACCTACTTAAGGTTCCATTGGTTGTGTGAATAGCGCTAGGTGTTTCAATTTTAATTATCTTCCCCACGCTCAATGTTTCATGAGTCGTGTAAATAGTGCCAGGTGGTTTTGGTTTTGTTTCTTCTGTTTCCCGTCCCTTGCTCCATGTTCCAGTGGTCGTGTGAAATGGAACAAATACTTTTTGTTTTGTTCTCTTTTTCCCTCCTGCCCCATGTTCCCATGGTCGTGTGAATAGGAACAGGTGTTTTTGTTTTCTTCTTTTTCCCGTCCCTTGCTCCATGTTCCAGTGGTCGTGTGAAATGGAACAGGTATTTTTAGTTTCGTTCTTTTTTTTCCCTCCTGCTCCATATTCCCTTGGTCGTGTGAATAGGAACAGGATTTTTTTTGTGTGTCCTTTTTCGGGGGCTGGAATAGTTCAGTGGTAGAGCACCGGACTCGTAATCTTGGGGTTGCGGGTTCGAATCTCCACCGGGCCGTTTCGGTACAGGGGGATTTTTCCCTCGGAGTTAACATTGGTTCTGACTCCATTCCCATGCAGTCCTTCGAATGAGACTATAAACCGAGGTTCCGTGTGTGAACGCATGCATAAGATCTTGCACACACGTAAAATCCCATCACCAACTTTCGGAAGAGAAGGCCAGTTTGCCCGTTGGTATGGATGACACGTTACACATAGCATGCACCTTCCCCGAAGATGGAGTATGGCTGCCTTAATGGCGGATAAGAAACGGACATACACACAAAACTCCACTCCTGATTCATCCTTGCCAGTCTATACAGGGAGTGTCCGCAGGAGTATCAGCCTGCGTACGCAGAAGAATAAGTTCTTTTTCCTCCTGCTCCATGTTCCCTTGGTCGTGTGTATAAGGACATGTATTTTTTGTTTTGTTCTTTTTCCTCCTACTCCATGTACCCTTGGTCGTGTGAATAGGAACAGATTTTTTTGTTTTGTTCTTTTTCCTCCTACTCCATGTTCCATTGGTCGTGTGAATAGGAACAGATATTTTTTGTTCTTTTTCCTCCTACTCCACATTCCATTGGTCATGTGAATAGGAAAGCAATCTTCTAGGAGTCGTGTGAATAGAAGAAATAAAAATCACCTGATCGTATTTACAGGCCCCTGGAACACATGAGTAAGGAAAGGGGGAAAAACAACCAAAAACACCTGGTCCTAATCACAGACCATGGAATATGGAGTAGGGGAAAATAAGAAAGCTCCCCAAAATAGCTAGTCCATTCTCAATGCTCCATAGGTCGCGCGATTAGTGCAAGATTTGTTTTTTCGCCTGCCCGGTGCTCCGTAGCTCGTGTGAATGGGAACAGATGATTTTTTTTTTTCCTCACATTTTTTTCCCCTGCTCCTCGGGTTGTGTGACTAGGATCACTTTGTCTCCTACTCATACTGAGGATGAGAAAACAAGAACGCGTTGTGATTAATCTGTAACCTTTCCCGATCCTTATTTTTTAAGTTGTATTTCGGTGTTGTTACAAATAACCAGTAGTTTATGTAAAGAACAGTTCGTTTGAATGGTCTTTATCGTCCAGAAAAGGCTAAACTGGCGACGTATATGTGGAACTGTAGTTTGCCATGGTTTTAACTTCTTTTTAGATCTCTTTTTACACACATCGTGAGATGAGTCTTTTTTTTTAAGTATGCAAATGTATCCCTTGTGCATTGTAGCTGTATTGTTTGTAACATGCTGGACAGAACTGTTTCTTTTGCAGTGCATTAGTTAAACAGCTAGATGAACCTGTTCACTGTTAGCTAAACCAAAAAAAGTGCCATCTCCTGGAGTAACTTGCTGTATGTTTGTTTTTTTAAATCTATGAGCAGGGGCCATTGAATGTCGGGAAATAGTTTGTTTTTTTAGCCCTGTATTCACATTCCCAACGCATTGAATGTTTAGATGATTTGTGATCAGAATAACATTATGCCCACGATTTGTTAACACAAGAACATTATAACTTACAAAGAAAAGATTCAGTATTGTCAGTATACCATTAAGGGCAACATCAACGCCTATTGTCAGTATACCATTAAGGGCAACATCAACGCTATTGTCAGTATACCATTAAGGGCAACATCAACGCCTATTGTCAGTATACCATTAAGGGCAACATCAACGCCTATTTGACTTCTTCTGGTTGTTTTCCTTTCTTTTTTTCTGTTTTCGGGTTGTTGGTGGGTTTTTTGTTTGTTTGTTTTTTTTTTAGGGGGGGGGGGGGGGGGGGGGAGTTGTGGGGCTTTTTCTTTTTTTTTTTTTTGCTTTTTAGGTTTGTGTCTGGAATTTGTTTTTAACACTGCAAAAATCAAGTATTCTTCTTCGGATGTTTCTGCTCCGTATACACCTGGACAATGGTGAACAAAGCCAAACTTTGTTTAATTGCTATAGGGTTTTCTGGTGCTTACCTTTTTTTCCTATCCATTTGTCGTCGACATATTTTGTTTTAAATTTTACACTTGTTTCAGCAGAAGGTCGTGGCGTACTCCACCATTCTAAATAGATTTTTTATTGGATTTACCACCAGGGGTTAATGTTCTTTTTTTTTTTAATTTCTGGTTAATTTTTTTTTTTTTTTCTGTGATTTTCGGACATATTTCGTACTGTCTGCAATTTGCTGTTCTCAGGTCAATTGTCACTCGGGCCAGTTCTATTGGGGTTATAAATGGTACTTTGTTTTATCAGGCCCAGTACTATTGGGATAATAAATGGTACTCTGTTTCATCAGGCCCAGTACTATTGGAATAATAAATGGCACTTTGTTTTATAGGCCCAATACTATTGTGATAATAAATGGCACTTTGTTTTATCAGGCCCGGTACTGTTGTGATAATAATGGTACTTTGTTTTTATCAGGCCCAGTGCATTGGGGTGAGAATATTTGTTTTAGTCGTGATCTTACATTCAGTTTGCTCTGCTGTGTGAATGTTACTCGGTGCTGTCGCTACGTAGACTCTGTGAGGCGAGCATACGCCGACATTGTGTTTCTGACGGAGGGGGAGCACTCTCTCTGGGGTGTGTGGAAAAGTGTCTGATGCGTTCCTGTCAGACGAGAATGTTTCCAAGGCGATTCTGTTCTCGCTGTTGTTTTTTTTTGTGGTAAGTCTGTATGCGCAACATGTGTATATCCGTACGGGTGGGCGGATTCTTTCTGTTCTTTTCTTTCTTTCTTTCTGTTCTTTTTGGCAACTTGAGAGCCGCTTATATGTATGGAGAGGGACAAAGAAGTGGTAAGGAGGAGTTGGAGTTCTCTTGATCGTGTGGATGGTGTTCTTGAGGGATTGTTTCTTTTTTTCTTTTTTGTTAAATGAAAAACAGAATGCACTTGCCACGGATTCATTGATGTTTCCGAATATCTGTTTGTTATTTGTGTATGAGTGTGTATATGTGAGGAGCAGCGGGATTTGATTAGCGCCAGGCCGTGCTTTGACTATCTCCCTATTAGACGGGCAGCACATAATATAGCGGCGATGCAGGAACCGGATAACCGTGCATGTACTGGAGAGTTGCTTCCCTTTCTGCTCCCCAGTTCCACTGGTCCTCGTAAGAATGCTGTCTGTATAGCTGGCTGTCAAAACGGCTGGCCAGTGCGCGTGTGGCCTGCTTTGGACAGTTACGGTTAAAACAGTATGTATGCTTTTTAAATTTGTCTGGCTGGCGGATTTTTTCCTTTTGTTCGTGTTTTATGTGAACGGTTTTTTTTTTGTTTGTTTTTTTGTTTTTGGGGATTGAGAAAAGGGGAGAGCAGGAGGTGGCCAGCGATGGCAAATGGGGCGTTCTCCGAGTTGTAGACACTGCTCTGTCTTCCATCGCTGCTCAAATGGCGTGCATTCCCTACGTTACAGGCGGGTAATTGATTGTAAGTGCAAATTAGATTGTGGCGGGTGATTGATTGTAAGTGCAAATTAAGATTGTGGGCGGGTGATTGATTGTAAGTGCAAAGTAAGATTGTGGCGGGTAATTGATTGTAAGTACAAAGTAATATTGTGTGTGTAAGGGTGAGGAAGGTGGGCGGGGACTGAAAATATGATGACCAGATGCATTTGAACAGTGGTGGAAGATTGTGTGTTCTCTCTAACGTAGAGAATGCACGCCATTCGAGCAGCGGTGGAAGACAGCTGTCTACAATGCACAGAACGCCCAATTTTCCATCGCTGGTCATGTTCATGTATCTCTGTATGTGTCGGCTTCGTGACTGCTGTCCGTCAAGGACAGGGAATGGAGGTTTTTTTTTGTTTTGTTTTTTTCAAAAGATGTATTTTCTGGGGGTTCATTCTGTTTGATTTATATCTGTTTTGAGAGATACAGAGGTTTTGAGGTTAGGATTTATTTACTGCGGAGATTCTTGGATCTCTTCATTAATACTTTAATTTTTTTTATTGTTACATATGATTTTCTGTTAAACTGGAGGTTACTAATGAAGCTCTCGAAAAATTTTGTGATAGAAAAAAATCCGTTTCCATGCGCAGAATATTTTCAGTTCAACTGAATCTCAGGGATGATGCTGATCTTGCATCAGCCATTTATCTTTTAGTGTATGATTGCTGTAAAATATTGTAGGCCTATTCAGGGCTGCCACGAAAGTAAATTGTGTTTAACTGATAATACGATTTTTTTTTCTTTTTTTTTTTTTTTTTCATCACAAATAATGTCTCATACTATGATAAGCCAATGTTTCATGTTCCTGTGTATTTGCTGTAAAAATGCGGTTCTGATTAATTTGCTGGACTGTCAACACAGTATTCCTTTTTCAAAGTAAGCGTAATGGTTGATGCTTTTTCCCCTTGTGGTTTACCTAACATGTACTTTTACCAAGTTTATAATGAAACTTCAAATGCGTGCGTGCACAAACAATGCATAAATCCGTGGAGTGAGTTGGGGTTTTTTTTCGGTTTTTTTATTGTTTTGTTTTGTTCACACCCGGATGGTTTTTCTTTTCTTTCATGTTGTGTAGATCCAGAGCATTACGCTTTAAGGGACTATGGTTTCACGCTATCTACTCCCTTTTGATAAACATCATCTTTCTGGATTCCCAAACACTTCTGTTATTTATTTCCCTCATTCCTTTCGTTTGTTCAGTTCTTTTATTCCTGTTGTCGTGGTACTGTTGAATATAATCTTTTGGGGTTCCACAAAAATGCACTATGAACTAAAAGATCATCGTACTCATCGCTGTCCTCGCCATTATCTACCTCATTATGATGAATCGTTGAAAGATGTTTGTTCGTGAAGTTCGCATTCGTATATTTGTCTCCATCCATCCATCCATCCCCATCCATCCATCCATCATTCCATCCCAACCTATCCCGTCTTTCCATCGCTCCATCCCCCCCATCCATCTATTTGTCTACCAGAGATAGAAAGTGAGAGAGGGAGAAAGTTTTTTTCTTTTTTCTTCATTTTTTTTTTCTTTTTTTTTCTTTTGCTGTTTAAGCAAACAAACCAAGGTGTTTTTTTCGAGATTGTGTATACAATAGAGGGGAGAGGCACACTTTCTCGGGTGTGTGGAAAGTGTCTTGTGCGTTGCAGTGAAACGAAAATGTTTCAAAGGCGATTTCGTTTTCACTGTTTTTGGTAAGTCTGTAGGTCTGTATGCGCAACATGTGTATATTATCTGTACGGATAGGCAGGATTTCCTTTACTTTTTTCTTTTTCTTTTTTTTGCAACTTGATAGCCGCTTTTATGTATGGAGAGGGGAGGGAAGAAGTGGTAAGGAGGGGTTGGAGTTCTCTTGATCGTGTGGATGGTGTTCTTGAGGGATTATTTCTTTTCTTTTTTCTTTTTTTAATGAAAAACAGAATGCACTTGCCACGGATTCGTTAATGTTTCCGAACTATCTGTTTGTGTATGAGTGTATATGTGAGGAGTAGCAGCAGGATTTGATCAGCGCCTGGCCGTGCTTTGACTAACCCTCCTTTTAGACACACTAACTTGTTCAACACACGGGCAGCACGTAATATAGCGGCGATGCAGGAACCGGATAACCGTGCATGTACTGGAGAGTCGAGCGTTGCTTCCCTTTCTGCTCCCAGTTCCACTGGTCTCGTAAGAATGCTGTCTGTATAGCTGGCTGCTCAAAACGGCTGGCCAGTGCGTGTGTGGCCTGCTTTGGATAGTTCGGGCAAAAAACGGTATGTATGCTTTTTAAATTTGTCTGGCTGGCGGATTTTTTTTCTTTTCGTTCGTGTTTTTTTATGTGAACGTTTTTTTGTTTTTGTTTTGAGGGATTGAGAAAAGGGGAGAGCGAGAGGTACCCAGCGATGGCAAATGGGGCATTCTCGAGTTGTAGCACTGCTCTGTCTTCCATCGCTGCTCAAATGGCGTGCATTCTCTACGTTACAGGCGGGTAATTGATTGTAAGTGCAAATTAAGATTGTGGCGGGTGATTGATTGTAAGTGCAAATTAAGATTGTGGCGGGTGATTGATTGTAAGTGCAAAGTAAGATTGTGGCGGGTAATTGATTGTAAGTACAAAGTTATATTGTGTGTGTAAGGGTGAGGAAGGTGGGCGGGGACTGAAAATGATGACCAGATGCATTTGAACAGTGGTGGAAGATTGTGTGTTCTCTCTAACGTAGAGAATGCACGCCATTCGAGCAGCGGTGGAAGACAGCTGTGTCTACAATGAAAGAAAGCCCAATTTTCCATCGCTGGTCATGTTCATGTATCTGTATGTGTCGGCTTCGTGACTGCTGTCCGTCAAGGACAGGGAATGGAGGTTTTTTTTTTTGTTTTTTTTCTAAAGATGTATTTTCTGGTGTTCATTTCTGTTTGATTTATATCTGTTTTGAGAGATACAGAGGTTTTGAGGTTAGGATTTATTTACTGCGGAGATTCTTGGATCTCTTCATTAATACTTTAATTTTTTTATTGTTACATATGATTTTCTGTTAAACTGGAGCTTACTAATGAAGCTCTCGAAAGTTTTGTGATAGAAAAAAATCTGTTTCCATGCGCAGAAATATTTTCAGTTCAACTGAATCTCAGGGATGACTGCTGATCTTGCATCAGCCATTTATCTTTAGTGTATGTTGCTGTAAAATATTGTAGGCCTATTCAGGGCTGCCACGAAAGTAAATTGTGTTTAACTGATAATACGATTTCTTTTCTTTCTTTTTTTTTTTTTTTTTTCTCACAAAATGATGTCTCATACTATGATAAGCCAATGTTTCATGTTCCTGTGTATTTGCTGTAAAAATGCGGTTCTGATTAATTTGCTGGACTGTCACACACGTATTCCTTTTTCAAAGTAAGCGTAATGGTTTGCTTCTTCCCTTGTGGTTTACTTAACATGTACTTTTACCAAGTTTATAATGAAACTTCAAATGCGTGCGTGCACAAACAATGCATAAATCCGTGGAGTTAGTTGGGTTTTTTTTCGTTTTTTTTATTGTTTTGTTTTGTTCACACCCGGATGGTTTTTTCTTTTCTTTCATGTTGTGTAGATCCAGAGCATTACGCTTTAAGGACTATGGTTTCACGCTATCTACTCCTTATGATAACATCATCTTTCTGGATTCCCCAAACACTTCTGTTATTTATTTCACTCATCCTACGTTTGTTCAGTTCTTTCATTCCTGTTGTCGTGGTACTGTTCAATATAATCTTTTGGGGTTCCACAAAAATGCACTATGAACTAAAAGATCATCGTACTCATCGCTGTCCTCGCCATTATCTACCTCATTATGATGAATCGTTGAAAGATGTTTGTTCGTGAAGTTCGCATTCGTATATTTGTCTCCATCCATCCATCCATCCATCCATCCATCCCCCATCCATCCATCCATCCATTCCATCCCAACCTATCCCGTCTTTCCATCGCTCCATCCCCCCCATCCATCTATTTGTCTACCCAGAGATAGAAAGTGAGAGAGGGAGAAAGATTTTTTTCTTTTTTCTTTTTTTTTTTTTTTTTTTTTTTTGCTGTTTAAGCAAACAAACCAAGGTGTTTTTTCGAGATTGTGTATACAATAGAGGGGAGAGCACACTTTCTCGGGTGTGTGGAAAGTGTCTTGTGCGTTGCAGTGAAACGAAAATGTTTCAAAGGCGATTTCGTTTTCACTGTTTTTGGTAAGTCTGTAGGTCTGTATGCGCAACATGTGTATAATTATCTGTACGGATAGGCAGGATTTCTTTCTTTTTTTCTTTTTTTTTTTTTTCTTTTTTGGCAACTGGATAGCGCTTTTATGTATGGAGAGGGGAGGAAGAAGTGGTAAGGAGGGGTTGGAGTTCTCTTGATCGTGTGGATGGTGTTCTTGAGGGATTATTTTTTTTTTCTTTTTTTTTTTTTAAATGAAAAACAGTGCCATTGCACGGTTCGTTAATGTTCCGAACTTACTGTTTTGATAGTGTTTGTGAGGAGTAGCGCAGGATTGTCAGCGCCTGGCCGTGCTTGACTGACCTCCTTTTTAGTCACACTACTTGTTCACACACGGTCAGCACGGAATAGCGGCGATGCAGGAACCGGATAACCGTGAATGTACTGGTGAGTCGAGCGTTGCTATCCCTTTCTGCTCCCCAGTTCCACTGGTCCTCGTAAGAATGCTGTCTGTTAGTGCTGCTCAAAAGGCTGGCCAGTGCGTG
This sequence comes from Conus ventricosus, assembly GCA_018398815.1. NCBI lineage: Eukaryota > Metazoa > Mollusca > Gastropoda > Neogastropoda > Conidae > Conus > Conus ventricosus. The sequence goes on from CM031618.1 coordinate 34,437,709, forward strand.
TGTGGCCTCCTTTGGTAGTTATGGGTTAAAACAGTATGTATTTTTTTGGGGGTTTTTTTTTTTTGTTGTGTTTTTTTTTGTGTGAATGTTTTTGTTTTTTTTTAAGAGGTGTTGAGAAAAGGGGAGAAGGTGAGAGGTAACGCGATGGCAATGGGCATTCTCGTTTAACTGCTTGTCTTCACGCTGCTCAATGGGTCATTCTTACGTTAAGGCGTGTAATTGTTGAGTGAATTAGATTGTGGGTATTGATTGTAGTGCAAATTAAGGTTGTGGCGGGTGATGATTGTAAGTGCAAATAGATTGCAGTATGATTGAACAAAGAATATTGTGTGTGTAAGGGTGAGAAGTGGGGTGGGAGCTGAAATATGACCAGATGCATTTGACAGGGGAGAATTTTTGTGGTTGTTTCTTCTTAACGTAGAGAATGCCGCCGTTCGAGCAGCGTGGAAGACACTTTGTCTACTCAGAGAAGCCAATTTTCATCGTGGTCATGTTCATGTATGTTTATGTGTCGGTTCGGAATGCTGTCCAGCATTACAGGGAATGGATTTTTTTTTTGTTTTTTTTCTAATAGATGTATTTTGTGTTCATTTCTGTTTGATTTATATTGTTTTGAGAGATACATGAGGTTTGAGGTTAGGATTTATTTACTGCGAGAATCTTGGATCACTTACATTAATACTTTATTTGCTGATTGTTACATAGTTGATTTTATTTAACTGGATTACTATGAAGCTCTCAAAGTTTTGTGTTTGAAAAAAATTTTGTTTCATGCGCGACAAATTTCAGAACTGAATCTCAGGATGATTGCTGATCTTGCATAGCATTTATTTTAGTTTTTGTTTGCTGTTAAAATATTGTAGGCCTATTCAGGCTGCCACGAAGTAGATGTATCGATTTCTTTTTTTGTTTTTTTTTTTTTTTTCTACAAGTAGTTATACTTGATAGCAATGTTTCATGTTCTGTGTATTTGCTGTAAAATGCGGTTCTGATTAATTTGCTGGACTGTCAACACCGTATTCCTTTTTCAAAGTAAGCGTAATGGTTGCTTCTTCCTTGTGGTTTACTTAACATGTAATTTTACCAAGTTTATAATGAAACTTCAAATGCGTGCGTGCACAAACAATGCATAAATCCGTGGAGTTAGTTGGGTTTTTTTTTTTCGTTTTTTTTTTAAATTTTTTTTTTTTTTTGTTCACACCGGATGGTTTTTCTTTTTCTTTCATGTTGTGTAGATCCAGAGCATTACGCTTTAAGGACTATGGTTTCACGCTATCTGCTCCTTATGATAACATCATCTTTCTGGATTCCCCAAACACTTCTGTTATTTATTTCACTCAGTCCTACGTTTGTTCAGTTCTTTCATTCCTGTTGTCGTGGTACTGTTCAATATAATCTTTTGGGGTTCCACAAAAATGCATATGAACTAAAAGATCATCGTACTCATCGCTGTCCTCGCCATTATCTACCTCATTATGATGAATCGTTGAAAGATGTTTGTTCGTGAAGTTCGCATTCGTATATTTGTCTCCATCCATCCATCCATCCATCCATCCATCCCCCATCCATCCATCCATCCATTCCATCCCAACCTATCCGTCTTTCCATCGCTCCATCCCCCCCATCCATCTATTTGTCTACCAGAGATAGAAAGTGAGAGAGGGAGAAAGATTTTTTTCTGTTTTTTTATTTTTTTTTTTTTTTTTTTTTTTTGCTGTTTAAGCAAACAACCAAGGTGTTTTTTCGAGATTGTGTATACAATAGAGGGGAGAGCACACTTTCTCGGGTGTGTGGAAAGTGTCTTGTGCGTTGCAGTGAAACGAAAATGTTTCAAAGGCGATTTCGTTTTCACTGTTTTTGGTAAGTCTGTAGGTCTGTATGCGCAACATGTGTATAATTATCTGTACGGATAGGCAGGATTTCCTTTACTTTTTTCTTTTTTTTTCTTTTTCTTTTTTTGGCAACTGGATAGCCGCTTTTATGTATGGAGAGGGGAGGAAGAAGTGGTAAGGAGGGGTTGGAGTTCTCTTGATCGTGTGGATGGTGTTCTTGAGGGATTATTTCTTTTTTTTCTTTTTTCTTTTTTTAAATGAAAAACAGAATGCACTTGCCACGGGTTCGTTAATGTTTCCGAACCTATCTGTTTGTGTATGAGTGTGTATATGTGAGGAGTAGCAGCAGGATTTGATCAGCGCCTGGCCGTGCTTTGATTAACCCTCCTTTTAGACACACTATCTTGTTCAACACACGGGCAGCACGTAATATAGCGGCGATGCAGGAACCGGATAACCGTGCATGTACTGGAGAGTCGAGCGTTGCTTCCCTTTCTGCTCCCCAGTTCCACTGGTCCTCGTAAGAATGCTGTCTGTATAGCTGGCTGCTCAAAACGGCTGGCCAGTGCGTGTGTGGCCTCCTTTGGATAGTTACGGGTTAAAACAGTATGTATGTTTTTTTGTTTTTTTTTTTTGTTGTTTTTTTTTTGTGTGAATGAGTTTGTTTTTTCTTTAAAGAGGTGTTGAGAAAAGGGGAGAGTGAAGGGTGACCAGCCATGGAAAATTGGGCGTTTGCGTTGTAGACACTGCTCTGTCTTCCATTGCTGCTCAAACGGCGTGCATTCTCTACGTTAGAGGCGGGTAATTGATTGTAAGTGCAAATTAAGGTTCTGGCGGGTAATTGATTGTAAGTGCAAATTAAGATTGTGTGCGTATGTGTGAGGGTGAGGAAGGCGGGCGGGGGCTGACAATATGATGACCAGATGCATTTGAACAAAGGCGGAAGATTGTGTGTTCTCTCTAACGTAGAGAATGCACGCCGTTCGAGCAGCTGTGGAAGACAGAGCTGTGTCTACAATGCAGAGAACGCCCAATTTTCCATCGCTGGTCATGTTCATGTATGTCTGTATGTGTCGGCTTCGTGACTGCTGTCCGTCAAGTACAGGGAATGGAGTTTTTTTTTGTTTTTTTTTTCTAAAGATGTATTTTCTGGTGTTCATTTCTGTTTGATTTATATCTGTTTTGAGAGATACAGAGGTTTTGAGGTTAGGATTTATTTACTGCTGAGCTTCTTGGATGTCTTCATTAATACTTTAATTTTTTCATTTCATTGTTACATATGATTTTCTGTTTAACTGGAGCTAACTAATGAAGCTCTCGAGAAGTTTTGTGATGAAAAAAATCTGTTTCCATGCGCGGAAATATTTTCAGTTCAAGTGAATCTCGGGGATGACTGCTGATCTTGGCATCAACCATTTATCTTTGGTGTATGTTTGCTGTAAAATATTGTAGGCCTATTCAGGGCTGCCACAAAAGTAGATTGTGTTTAACTGATATGATTTCTTTCTTCGTTTTTGTTTGTTTGTTTTTTTTTCTTCACAAGTAATGATGTCTGATACTATGATAAGCCAATGTTTTATGTTCCTGTGTATTTGCTGTAAAAATGCGGTTCTGATTAATTTGCTGGACTGTCAACACCGTATTCCTTTTTCAAAGTAAGCGTAATGGTTGATGCTTCTTCCCTTGTGGTTTACTTAACATGTACTTTTACCAAGTTTATAATGAAACTTCAAATGCGTGCGTGCACAAACAATGCATAAATCCGTGGAGTTAGTTGTTTTTTCTTTTTTTTTTTTTTTCTTTTTTTTTTTGTTCACACCCGGAAGGTTTTTCTTTACTTTTCTGTTCTGTAGATCCAGAGTTTTACGCTTTAAGGACTATGGTTTCACGCTATCTGCTCCTTATGATAACATCATCTTTCTGGATTCCCCAAACACTTCTGTTTTATTTCACTCAGTCCTACGTTTGTTCAGTTCTTTTATTCCTGTTGTCGTGGTACTGTTAATATAATCTTTTGGGGTTCCACAAAACTGCAGTATGAAACTAAAAGATCATCGTACTCATCACTGTCCTCGCCATTATCTACCTCATTATGATGAATCGTTGAAAGATGTTTGTTCGTGAAGTGTCGTATTCGTATATTTGTCTCCATCCATCCATCCACCCATCTATCCATCCATCCACCCACCCACCCACCCCATCCTTTCCCGTCCCTCCCTCGCTCCATCCCCCTGTCCATCTATTTGTCTACCCAGAGAAACGGTGAGAGAGGGAGAAAGATTTCTTTGTTTTGATCAAACAAACCAAGGTTTATTTTCGCATTTATTTTGCCCAACCTGCGAAAAGCGCATACGCTTATGGATTTGTCTGAGAGATGAATGGAAGGTATTTCTTTTTGTTTTCGTTTTGATTTTTTTTTTTTGCTTGGTTGGTTTTTCCTTAAGGAGGGGGGGGGGGGGGGGGGGGAGAGAGAGTTTGTGTTTGGCCTTCTTGCATTTGCTGTCATGCCTTAGTCTCCTTTAAAGGTCGAGTAATATCTTGCGCGCGCGCACACACGCACGCACGCATGCACACACACACGCACGGACACACGGGGGGGGGGGGGGGGGGGGGGGGAGGAGAAGAAAAGATGAAGAAAAGGAAGTTTTATAAACGCGGTTTTTCAGAAGTTGTTTCCGATTAAAGGGTCTTTTTTTTTTCTTTTTTTTTTAACAATACGAAACAAATTTTAAATGTTGGTGACTGGTTCTACCATGATGCCCGTAACTAGATTTGGTTTCTTTTCAGCGATGTATATGTATCTCTGGTGAGGTGTCATTTATTGTATGTGGATTCAATGTTTCCTTGCATTAATATATATAAAGAGATACTTCCTTTAACTATTTTCTTAATTGAATTGAATCTCATGGCTCAGTATTAGAAGTTTCAAGTGTTAACAAGTGATTTTAAGTCAATTAAATACAAGGCAGGAAGTGCGTGTGTGTGTGTGTGTGTGTGTGTGGTGTGTGTGCGTGTGTGTGTGTATCTTGTCTATTTTCCTTGTTCTGCACACCCCAATTCGCCCACTGTCTTATCTCTCTCATTTGATCACTAGCACACGCACGCAAAACACATTCACACACACACACACGCACAAACGTACGTGCGAGGGCGTGACTGCGTGCGCACGCACACACGCGCGCGCGCACACACACACACACACACGAAAACACACACACGAACACACACACACGAACACACACACACACACGAACACACGCACACGCACACGCACACACACGCACACACACGCACACACACACACACACACACGAAAACGCACACACACACACGAAAACACACACACGAAAACACAAACACACGAAAGCACGCACGCACGCACACGCACGCATACGCACGCACACGCACACACACGAAAACACGCACACACACACACACGAAAAACACACACGAAAACACACACACACACACACACACACACACACACACACACGCACACACACTCGCTCACATTTACCCACATACACACGCGCACGCCGGCACGCACGCGCACAGACGCACACACATGCGCGCGCGCGCATACACACACACACACACACACACACACACCACACACCGGACGCCCGCCCGCTCGCACAAACACAAATCCAGAAAAAAGGAACATGAAAACGGCATTAGTTTTATTTATATTATCATAACAATGAGTTTGAAAATCGACCAGCCGACCACATTCACCGAATACAGATCAGTGGTTTTCTGCACTTTCTTTTTGCCGCGGATTTTCATTTGATTCTGATTTGCAGGTGAAACTGTCATGGGCACAAACAAAAACCAACAAAAAGTAAACCGTTAGTCTGTCAATAATTTCGTTTCAGGTGCCCTTATATCACATCGGGAGCCAGAATAGCTCGTGGTAGAGCGCCTGACTCGTAATCTGGTGATCCTGGGGTTGCGGATTCGAATCTCCGCCGGCCGTTTCGGTACAGGGGGATTTTTTCCCTCGGGAGTTATCATTGATTCTGACTCCATTTCCCATACAGTCCTTCGAATGAGACAATAAACCGAGGTTTCGTGTATGAACGCACACGAAAATCCCATCACCAACTTTCGGAAGAGAAGGCCAGTTTGGCCGTTGGTATGGATGACACGTTACACATAGCATGCACCCTGTGTGAGAAATGGAAAGGGTGAAGGAAGTAAGGAAATTGAGTGAACGATATTGACCGGATGACACGGGGAAACGACTGAATGATGCGCCGGCAGCAGCTCTTCAGTCGGCACTACCCAGGTAGGCAGCCCGTTGTGTAAACGAGAGTGTTTATTATGTTATATGTAAAGCGCTTAGAGCCCTAATCTTTAGAGAATAGGCGCTATAAAATTAACATTATTATCATTGTTATTATTACATCGGATAAGCAACACTGTCCGTAAAATGATAGTTTCTTAACCCATGATTTAATAGAGGGAGAAAAAAAAATACAAGTCATTCTGAAATTAATTCAAACTGTTCATAGAAGTCTACTTTCGAGATATTAGGCCGAGCTTTTCGTGGAATGACATAAAGCACAAAAAAACACCAAAAAAAGAAGAAAAGTATGAGACGAGGACATAAAAAAACAAACAAACAAGTGAGCGTAGGGTCGAGGGGCTGGAAGACGAGGTACTGATGACAGAGTGGAGCATGGAGGAGAGGAGGAGGAGGAGGCGCTTCCTAAAAGGGGACAGAACCCAAACCCCTTCTTTCGTGTCCTAACGAAAGCCATCAAAGGGTATCATGTCACTGTGGATTACGTCCCTCAGACTGAATACAATGAAAAGTGGTGTTGTACATAACAATGAACATTCCCAGGGGACCAAGTTTAACATCACACTGGTACCCACCAACGACAACATGCTCAAACGGGCAACGAAAATGCCGGGCCCAAGCGGATTCAAACTCAGACCGTGTAAGGAAATCTTTAATGAGAAAGGAACAGTAAACAGTAAGAAACAAGAAGGGTAACTCTTGCTCCCATGATGAAATAAAACGTGTAACTCTGAACTCTGCGCAGTACCATGAGGCCAAATATGCAATATGCTAAACAATGAGCAAAAAAACCGACTTATTTACAGGTAATCAAAGCAGGACGCTGTACACCATGGATGAAAGAGGCAGATTCCCAGTTAGGGTGCTCTGGAGGTCCTGGGTGGGCGGATTCCCAGTTAGGGTGGCACAGTCGCGGCCTGTGTCTCTGTGTAGTTCTGGAGGTCCTGGGGTGTGCAGCTCCTCTGCTGCCTTCCCTCTGCATGTGATGTGGATCACTGCAGGAAAAGAAACACCCAGTCAGTTTTATACCTGGGAACGTGTTGGGAACATTTTAAAGTTCTCGTGTTTTGGTGTGTGTGTGTGTGTGTGTGTGGTGTGTGAAAGAGAGGAGGGGAATATGTGTTAGGGGGGAAGAGACGGGGAGAGGTTGAAGGCAAAGAGCGAGACGGACAGACAGACAGACAGACAAGGGTAAGAGAGCACAAATACCAGAGCTTTTCATGCATGAAAACAACGTGTTAAAACGAGGATATGGATGTGGATAGTTAAAAAGATGAGAGAGAGAGAGAGAGAGAGAGAGAGAGAGAGAGTGAAGTTACGTACAGAAACAAGAAACACAATTATTTCAGGCCTTGATGTCAAGGTGTACAGAGGGTACGTAAATCACATTTTATTCGGCCAACATATCTATATCCTGATTCAAAATGTTCATGAGATTCACGTGCATTCTGCTCAACACTGAATGATTCTGTACCTGTCTGGATTAATGGTTTACTTCTGCGCACTTTACGGAAACGATAGTGCAACGTACAGCAAAGATGTTACATAAATATTTGGAAAAGGTCGAAGGGAATCTTCTACTGTCAGAAAAACGAATCGCATACCGGAAGTTAGATTGATAGAGGATTAGGCGGTGAGCCAGCCACTCAACGTCCACTAAAACTACTAGCAAGCTAGCCAACCAACCAGCTGCAAGTTAGCAAACCAACTACAAACTAGCCAGCCAAACATTTTAACAACCAACCTACCAATCAATCAAACATCCAATAATATTTTTTAAAAATTAACGAAACGTACCTACAACAAATCAAGCAGCAGCTACTTTCTACAAGCTAACCAGTTGACTACTAAACCATCCTGCTTAATTAACAAACGACCAGCCAAGCAACATGAACACTGTTCATTTCTCTTCGCTCTGGTTGAGAATGGGCAAACAGTACTTACCATGAACTTATAAGAAAATGGAATGAACAGTCACTAAATTACAGTTTTAAATATTTGAAGACCAGTGAATCGAGCAAACAATACAAATTTTTGTCAATACAAAATGAAATTATATTGCTTAATTTTATGAATTCTATAAAACCAGCAGACCTTTCTCAAGCAGACACGTAACAAATTACCAAGATAAAAATATTGAACGCACTTTCGGATGGGCGTATTATTCTGAAAAAACACAAACAAACGAACAAACAAACAAATGCATGCAAACAACAAAAACCGATGACATTAAGACTGTACATGTTCGGCAGTCAAACTGAAAATGGATCCAATTTATCTCGTGACTCACTTACATCACAATCTCTACATTCTTTTTTTTTCAAAACGCAGATCTCACCTTTTTAACAATACCAGAAACGTCGAACTTTCTTATGACATGATTAACGATTCACCGACCACCAACAGCTACAAAAACAACCATGTCCACCAGACCATGATCCAACCATCCTACACCAACCACATTCAACAACCAGCCAACCAACCAGCCAACCAACCAACCAAACGACCGACCAACCAACCACCAACCACCAGCCAACCAGCCAACCACCAACCAACCAACCAACCAACCAACCACAACCAACCGACCACACTTCTCTTCCAGCACCCCAGAACCTTTCAACCAGCGGCCTACCGTCAATCAGGGACTGCAAATTGACGAGGCAGGTTGTCTGGAACCTGGTGCCAGAGCGATGTTGTAGAAGGTGGTGGCGGTGAGGTTGGTGCTCCGCGGCAGGTGCAGCACCCCGCCACCCCCAGCCCCACCGTCAGAGCGGCGTTGGAGGTGCTCTGGGTGGGGTAAGGGGTCACCGGGGAACCGAAGAGAGCTTGGGAGTTGTTGCAGTTGGTGCTGACCTGGTTTCAAACATTGCAACGTGTCCGAATTCACCTGCATGGGACTCTGGTCAGAGCATGAGAAACAGCAAGACGACCGTGTTTTATAAAACTAAACAGAGTATACTGCAAGACGACCATGTTCTTATATAAACTAAACAGAGGATACTGCAAGACGACCATGTTCTTATAAACTAAACAGAGGATACAGCAAGACGACCATGTTCTTATAAAATAAACAGAGGATACTGCAAGACGACCATGTTCTTTAAACTAAACAGAGGATACAGCAAGACGACCATGTTCTTATAAACTAAACAGAGGATTCTGCAAGACGACCATGTTCTTCAAACTAAACAGAGGATACAGCAAGATGACCATGTTCTTTGAACTAAACAGAGAGTACAGCAAGACGAACATGCTTTTTTTTTAAACCAACAGAGGATGCAGCAAGGTGGACATGTTTTGATACACTAAACAAAGAATACAGCAAGAGGAACATGTTCTTATAAACTAAACAGAGGATACAGAAAGTCGACCATGGTTTTATAAATTAAACGGAGGATACAGCAAGTCGACCATGTTCTTATAAACTAAACAGAGGATTCAGCAAGACGACCAAGGTTTTATAAATTAAACAGAGGATACAGCAAGTCGACCATGTTCTATAAAATAAACAGAGGATTCAGCAAGACGAACATGTTTTTATAAACTAAACCGAGGATACAGCAAGACGACCATGGTTTTATAAGTTAAACAGAGGAGACTGCAAGACGACCATGTTCTTATAAACTAAACAGAGAATACAGCAAGACGACCGTGTTCTTATAAACTAAACAGAGAATACAGCAAGACGACCATGTTCTTATAAACTAGAGGATACTGCAAGACGACCAAGGTTTTATAAATAAACAGAGAATACAGCAAGACGAACATGTGGTTTTTTTTTTATAAACTGAACAGAGGTTACAGCCAGGTGGACAAGTTTTAATACTCTACACAGATGATACAGCATGGTGGAGGTGCTTTCATACACTAAACACAGGATACAGCAAGATGAACGTTTTGATACACTGAACAGAGGATACAGCAAAACGAAAATGTTTGAATACACCAAACAAAAGATACAGCAATATAAAAAAAAAAAAGTTTAAATACACTAAACAAACGATACCGCAAGGTGAACATTTTTTTAAATTAATACACTAAACCGAAGATGCAGCAAGGTGAACGTGTTTTAGTACACTAAAGAGAGGATATTGCAAGCTGAACATGGTTTTAATACACTAAAAAGAGGATACAGCATGGTAGCATAATGATCTAAATGCACTAAACACACTAAACACAACAGGAAAATACTCCAAAGAAAGAAATCGAAGTGAAAGAGACCATGATGCACACACATTTCTATGCTGGATAAATGTAGCTAAATTAAGCAGCACATTTCTTCACGACATTAAACGATTCGTTGTGTTCGCTCCACCATTGCCGTGAGAATAACCCCTTACACTAGCGTACACTACCCACTGCCCAAATAAATTTGAATGAGTTATCACAGTTCAACCAGTCGACCAGACTG
>CM031618.1:34453257-34458257 GCA_018398815.1 Conus ventricosus
TTGTCAAGGTGAGTACAAGATGCTGAGCACTGGATCACTTCGTGTTTAGTTTCCTTCGGCAAATAGGTTTAGACCAGCTCTGAGGTGTTAGTGACATGACGCTGTGTCAATCTCTGTGGTGTCAGTGACTTGACGCTGTGTCCATATCTGTGGTGTCAGTTACATGACGCTGTATCAATCTCTGTCGTGTCAGTGACATGACGCTGTGTCAATCTCTGTGGTGTCAGTGACATGACGCTGTGTCAATCTTAATGGTGCCAGTGACATGACCATGTGTCAATCTCTGTGGTGTCAGTGACATGACGCTGTGTCAATCTCTGTGGTATCAGTGACATGACGCTGTGTCAATCTCTGTGGTGTCAGTGACATGACCATGTGTCAATCTCTGTGGTGTCAGTGACATGACGCTGTGTCAATCTCTGTGGTGTCAGTGACATGACGCTGTGTCAATCTCTGTGGTGTCAGTGACATGACGCTGTGTCAATCTTAATGGTGTCAGTGACATGACGCTATGTCAGTCTCTGTAGTGTCAGTGACATGACACTGTGTCAATCTCTGTAGTGTCAGTGACATGACGCTGTGTCAATCTTAATGGTGTCAGTGACATGACGCTGTGTCAATCTCTGTGGGGTCAGAGACATGACGCTCTGTCAATCTCTGTTGTGTCAGTGACATGACGCTGTGTCAATCTCTGTGGGGTCAGTGACATGACGCTCTGTCAATCTCTGTGGTGTCAGTGACATGACGCTGTGTCAATCTCTGTGATGTCAGTGACATGACGCTGTGTCAATCTCTGTGGTGTCAGTGACATGACGCTGTGTCAATCTCTGTGGTGTCAGTGACATCACCCTCTGTCAATCTCTGTGGTGTCAGTGACATGACGCTGTGTCAATCTCTGTGATGTCAGTGACATGACGCTGTGTCAATCTCTGTGGTGTCAGTGACATGACGCTGTGTCAATCTCTGTGGTGTCAGTGACATGACACTGTGTCAATGTCTGTGGTGTCATTGACATGACGCTGTGTCAATCTCTGTGGTGTCAGTGGCATCACGCTGTGTCAATCTCTGTGGTGTCAGTGACATGACGCTGCGTCAATCTCTGTGGTGTCAGTGACATGACGCTCTGTCAATCTCTGTGATGGCATTGACATGACGCTCTGTCAATCTCTGTGGTGTCAGTGACATGACGCTCTGTCAATCTCTGTGGTGTCAGTGACATGACGCTGTGTCAATCTCTGTGGTGTCAGTGACATGACGCTGTGTCAATCTCTGTGGTGTCAGTGACATGACGATGTGTCAATCTCTGTGGTGTCAGTGACATGACGCTGTGTCAATCTCTGTGGTGTCAGTGACATGACGCTGTGTCAATCTCTGTGGTGTCAGTGACATGACGCTGTGTCAATCTCTGTGGTGTCAGTGACATGACGCTGTGTCAATCTCTGTGATGTCAGTGACATCACGCTCTGTCAATCTCTGTGATGTCATTGACATCACTCTCTGTCAACCTCTGTGGTGTCAGTGACATGACGCTGTGTCAATCTCTGTGATGTCATTGACATGACGCTGTGTCAATCTCTGTGGTGTCAGTGACATGACGCTCTGTCAATCTCTGTGGTGTCAGTGACATGACGCTCTGTCAATCTCTGTGGTGCCGGTGACATGACGCTCTGTCAATCTCTGTGGTGTCAGTGACATGACGCTGTGTCAATCTCTGTGGTGTCAGTGACATGACGATGTGTCAATCTCTGTGGTGTCAGTGACATGACGCTGTGTCAATCTCTGTGGTGTCAGTGACATGACGCTGTGTCAATCTCTGTGGTGTCAGTGACATGACGCTGTGTCAATCTCTGTGGTGTCAGTGACATGACACTATGTCAGTCTCTGTGGCGGCGGCATTAGCAGCAGGAGCAACAGTAGTAGTAGTAGTAGTAGTAGTAGTGTAGTAGTAGTAGTAGTAGTAGTAGTAGTAGTAGTAGCCGTAATGGCAGTAGTAGTAGTAGTAGTAGTAGTAGTAGTAGTAGTAGTAGTAGTAGTAGTAGTAGTAGTAGTAGCCGTAATGGCAGCAGCAGCAGCACCAGTAATAGTAGCAGCAATGGTAGTAGTATCAGTCCGATCATTTCGACTGATAATATTGCTGTTGCTGCTGCTGCTGCTGCTGCTGCTGCTGCTGCAGATCTAAAACCACAACAACAGCTGAAGTATTGCACCTACGGCTATGGCTATTCCTATCACCATCACATTACTATCACCACGTCAAAATCACTGCGTCGTGATAAAAACAACGTTACTCTCACAACATCATGATCACCACCATATTACTATCACCACCACATCACCCTCACCACGTCACAACAACAACGTCACTGTTACAACATCACGATCACCACCACATCACTGTCACCACCACATCACTGTCGCAACCACATCACCTTCGCCACGTCACAACAACAACAACGTCACTGTTACAACATCACCATCACCACCACATCACTGTCACCACCACATCACCTTCGCCACGTCACAACAACAACAACAACGTCACTGTTACAACATCACGATCACCACCACATCACTGTCACCACCACATCACCTTCGCCACGTCATAACAACAACCTCACTGTTAGAACATCACGATCACCACCACATCATCCTCACCACCACATCCAGATCGCCGCGCATATATGACCACAATGTCACCCTCTTCACATCAAGATCACTACCAAAACACCCTCATCACATCAAGATCTACGCCATCGTTATGGCCACAGGGTCGCTGTTACAACATTGCGCACTACCACTACCATTCCCACACCGCCATCAGAACATCTCCAACGTCGTCACCACGACACTGTCGCCGCTACTACCACACCGCTGTTCCTCCCACGTTGCCACTGTATATCAATATCAACCCTACACGGCTATCACCATGACACTGGCTCTAACACTTCCACACCGCTATCAACCCCACATCACTATTATTCATCCCTGACACCAATGCATCACTGTCACCCACATCATCATCATCATCATCATCATCATCATCATCATCATCATCATCACCAGCCCTGCTGACCTGATTGCCCACGCCGACGACCAGCACCAGACAGCCAGGAAGAGCAGCAGTCAGGCGAGCGGCAGCGTGTCTGGTGTCTATGGGGTCATGGGACTCCCCGTCAGTGATCAGCACCAGAACCTGGCACCACAGACACCTGTGTGTGTGTGAGAGACGGGACATCAAGCACCATCCCTTCCCATCGCAGACAACACACAATGCGTCCCGCTCTGTGTGTGAGAGACGGGACATCAAGCACCATCCCTTCCCATCGCAGACAACACACAATGCGTCCCGCTCTTGATTTTCCCATGATCACGCTCAACCGTACCTCGCTTTTTGACAAATTAGCTAGGACGTCGCAAAGGGTTGACAGCATTGAAGCAATTTTGCCAGAAACGTATGAATGCGTTTGGGATTCACAGAACTTTCATGAGTAGTATATGTGTAATAATGTAGGAAATACTTTTAAAGGCTTGTTGATCTGAACTTGGCAAGAGTCTTGAAAGTGGGAACAAATGTCTTAATTACAAACCTTTAAAATCTTATTCATTGGAAGAAAATGTTGTACAACTGCCCTACCAATAAGATCAATGCTTTAATGAAATTCTTTTTCTCGTATTCACAAGCTTGAAAGAGAAAAGGAACAGCAACTTGGGTTGTTGAGAGAAAGAAGAATATGTAGAAAATACAGTATGAATGAAGTAGGTGATAAGTTCGGTTTGCCTCTGCCTGCTCTGAATATACAGCTTTACGCCATAACTTTCTTCCAAAACAATATCTGAAAGTTAATGTATAAAACTTTGTTGTTAAGCAGCTCATCAAAGAAATTTCGGCTGAATTCGCCTAGTCTGTAAGTTCACAAAGTTAAGTCAGGTACCTTAACTAGCCCTGCTTGTAGATGGAATAACACCTTGCTTAAGGAACATGAGCGTTATCTTCAACTTTTCAACAACGCAGTTTGCGTGAGTGTTCATTTGATTGTCTTGGAAGTTCTATTTGATGACCGTTTGCCAATTGTAATTATCCTCCATACCCCAAATATGCATGAAAGGAAATAAACATTGAGTATTGCTCTGACGATGCAGCGGGTAAGTAGCGCAATAGCATCTTCAATGGATTATACAATATGTCATATACTGTCTGATTTAGTTATACTCGGCTTTTCCATGCAAACTTATCAATCGTCATAGTCCTGTCGGGACAAACCATTCAAGAGAATGAAGGTAGGTGACCACTGCAACAATGAGAAAACCAGAACGAAAAATGTCAAGATGGCCAAGCTAGATGGCAATGTTTCTCCTGGACGAAAGTAGGATTTAGAAGACAAGCTAACAGGACTCAATGTCCCCAGTCAAATTGATAATGGTTTCTATTTCTAACTGTTTCGGCAGCCAGTTACCATGGTTATCTTCTTATTGAATATGATTTTGTTTCTAACATTCCCTTAACTTCTCATTCGCTCACACACACACACACACACACACACACAACACACACACACACACACACACACACACACACACTCACACACACACATACACGCGCGCGCGCTAGAGCAAATTTATGCACGCACTAACAGAGAGAGAGAGAGAGAGAGAGAGAGAGAGAGAGAGAGAGAGAGAGAGAGAGAGAGAGAGAGAGAGGAAGGGAGGGAGGGAGGAAGAGAAAGAGAGAGAGGAAGACAGAAAGAGAGAGAAAGGGTGGGAGAGAAAGAGAGACAGAGAGAGACAGACAGACAGACAGACAGAGACAGAGACAGAGATACAGACAGAGAGAGAAACAGAAACAGAGAGATAGAAAGAGAAACATAGCTCAAACACATGCCAAAACAAAATCCTACTTTCAAAGCCTCGGCACGGGCCTGCCCCACAAACGTCTCCCGGGCCAGATCCAGGGCGTCGTCCGTCTCCGTGCCCCCTGGCTGATAGTTCAGGCCCTCAATGGC
>CM031618.1:34463257-34485757 GCA_018398815.1 Conus ventricosus
GAAGGCCCACAAACAAGCTTTCAAAGCTTTTGGGGCCCCTTTTTTGTGCCCTGGGGGCCCTTTTTGTCTGTAGGTTGTGGCCCCGTCCCCGAAAGGGAAACGAGTTCAAGGGGGGGAGAACCAGTTTGCTAGGCGGAGGAGGGGAGGGATGTGAAGGTGTTTGGGTTCCCTCTTGTCCACCCAGATGTTCCCAAACTCTCCCCCCCCGTTTCTACAAGCCCTTGGGTCCCTGATTTTTCCTGTTTCAACTCCCCCCACCATTTCCCCACCAGTAAAAAGGTATTCCACTTTTCGTTCCAAAAGGGTCAGGCGCATTTGCAGTAGAGGAGGGGCTTTGAGATTGGGCTCCGAGGATGTCCCCCTTCTTCATAGCCCGCCGTTTCCCAGAGGGTTTTTGTTTCAGGGGAAACCCCTTGAGGTGCATTTTCTTACCCGCCGCACAGAAGCCCCGGACCAAAAGCAAGGGGAAGAGGATGGGATCGTGCTGTTTGGGAGTATCCCCTACCCTCCTCACAAATACCCGTCTGCAGAATCCTTTCGTGGAAAAATTTAGTTCCTCCAACAAGACCCCGACCCCAAACAAAAATTTTCCCCAAACCACCGCTTTATTTCTTTTAGGGGACAAGAAACCCGCGTTGACTTTCTTTTGGGGGGGGAAAACTTTGGGCCGCAGGCCCCCCGTAACCTCAACCCGGGGGCGACCCTTTTGGGGGGCAAAAAATTTCAAGGGCGTGGGCCCCCCCTTTATAGACACTTCAGTTCCGTGTGGGACCCCTGGCACATTTAAATGTGAGGTCCCGTTTTTTAAAATGCCAGTCTAGGGGTTTTGTGTACGGGCTTTACCTGCACCCTCTGCTTTCCCAAACTGTTTATTTTGGGGGGACCCCCGCTCATTGGCCGGGCCCCTTTTTAGGGGCACCTGAGGTCGATGAAGCTGGGCTACAACAACCCCGTCGGCCCAAAATTTTTTTTTGGTCCATTTTTAAAGCTACAGTCATGCGAGATTTGCAGCAGTGTGGCCCGTAACCCCCGAGAACCCTGGGTTTTTTTTAAAGAAAGCACATGGAGAACCTTGGGTTTTAGCCCCTTGGGCACCACACAGCAGCTGGGAAGAAAAAATCAGGTCACTGACGTTTTTGCTGAGCCCGGGCCCCCTTTTGCCTTAAACTTCTGTCCTGTCCCTTTTTTTGCCTCTTTTTTCTTTCAGTAGGCTAAAAAAGTGAATATTTCCATTTATTTCCCTCCCTTTTTTGTGTGTGTGTGGTGCAGGGTGGTGGGGGGGGGTGTGTGTGGTATGGGTTTTTTTGGGGGGTTTTTGGTGGTAAGGGGGGGGGGGGGGGGGGGCGTGTTTTGGGGTTGGTGTCTTTGTTTTGAAATGCAGTGGTGTCTGTGTGGCTCAATACACCGAAAAGTGATTATGGGCTTTTTTCTGGTCCCAAAATTAATCATTTTAAAAGAAAAAGTTCCAACCCCAAATTTTCAATAGGCTTTTTTCCCGTCTTCCACGTCCCCTTTTTTTTCACTTTGACAACGGGTATGGCTTGAAAAAAGTCAGTTTTCTCACTAATGGGTTTGGGCAACCACCAAAAGGTTTTTTTTAAACTTTATTATTTTTTCATTTTGGGAACGAAACCTTTCAGGCAACTTTTGTTTTTCCCGATAGTAATATATCTCACATTTTATTTTTGGGGGTTTAAAACATAAAGGGGGAAAGGGAAAAGGCGTAAAAGTTTTTTATTTCAGGGAAAAAAAGAGGGGTGCCCCGGTATAGTATTTTGTCCCTTATAGCAATGGGCTGCTGGGGAAATGTGCCCAATTTTGTTTTTCCCCCGAAGGTTTGTAATTTTTTGGGAACGGAAAAGTAGTGGGAAAATGAATTCCCAAAACCCTTTCTACCTGAGTAAGATAAGCTTGATTTAAAAAGAAACTTTTCTTGGTTTTGGGAAATGGAATTTGGTTGAATCCCTAGGGTTTATGCTATATTTGGACTGAAGAGTTTTGGTGCAAAACCCCGATGCAATTTTTTGCATTAGCAGACATTTGTTGACAGAAAAAATTTCCTGTAACGGAAGAGCCCCGCTTTAGTATAATCCCTTCACTAAGACTAGATGATTTAATAGGACTGCTTTAGTGCTTATGTAGACACTTTAGAGGTTTCATGGATTAGCACTAGCAGAATCACATAGTGTTGAAACAATAATTGATTTAATGAGGAGAACTGGTGGTGTAGGAACAATTTCTGGCATGAAGGTTTAAGAATGCTTAATCTTGCACAGTGATATGTTGTCTGGATATTGATTTACATAAACTGCGAAGGTAAATAAGACCAAGAAAGATTATTATCAACATATACGCCCAGAACTCGATGGCTATCCACCACTTCAATTTCCTGATTATTGATAAAAACAGATGGGGGCTGTGTGGTTATGTTTTTCTTCTCTGCCTTGTTGTTATCAGCATTAGTTTTGTTTTGTTAGGATTCAGTGACATGTGATTTACATTGCACCAATACTTAAGTTATTCAGCATTCTTCTTTAATGAAGTGAAAACAGCTTCCAAGCGGAGCTATTGTATGGACAGTGGTTCATCCAAAAGAGTTCAAATGAATCCTCAATATAAAGAGGGAGATCATTTATATAAACTGAGAACAGCAACGGACCTAACACAGAACCCTGGGGTACGCCATGTTGGATAGGTAGCTTCTCTGATTAAATTGTTGTTGACAAACGATTTGTTGACGATCTTCTAGGAATGATGTTATCAGTTGGAAGGTATTTCTTGTTATACCATTAATAAAAGCTTCCTGCATAACAGTTTGTGGTCAATTACCATCAAAAGCCTTTGCAAAATCAACAAACAGTGCGCCACAATATTTATTCTCATTAACACTGGCTAGCCATTGATCTACTAGGTTTGTAAGCGCTGTATGACAAGAATGATTTTTCCTGAAACCTGATTGCTTTTTATTTAGTAGGTTGGAGGAGTCAAAATGGTGGCAAAGATGTTTATTTATGTGTTTTTCCAAGGGTTTGGACAGAACTGGCAAAATGGATATAGGTCTGTAGTTCGA
The DNA here is from genome assembly GCA_018398815.1 of Conus ventricosus. Taxonomy (NCBI): domain Eukaryota; kingdom Metazoa; phylum Mollusca; class Gastropoda; order Neogastropoda; family Conidae; genus Conus; species Conus ventricosus. The sequence goes on from CM031618.1 coordinate 34,466,328, forward strand.
TGGTTCAGATTTGTCTCCAGATTTGAAAATGGTATTACTTTTGCAACTTTGAACTGAGCGGGAAAGTGACATTTATCAATGCATAAATTTTAAATGTAGGTAAGAGTTTCACATATAACAGGTGCTGATAGTTTCAGTATTTTTCCATCAATCCCGTCAAGTCCGCGGCTTCCTGTCTGCTTTAATTGGCATAAAGCTTGGCAAACATCACTAACTGTCATAGCGGAACTGGTGTTGCTGGACGAATGTCCATAGCATTGCAAAAAATTATTAATTTTTGTAATTCATTTGAGTCAGTATTCTTTTCTTTGACAATGTGTTCTGCAACTATTGTAAAGTGTTGGTTGAGTTCATTTGGTGTTATGCTGGTAATGGGACTTGTCTTTGACTGTGAAGTTTTATTCGTAAGTTTCATTTATTGCTTGCCAATGGACTTCGAATTTTGTTTGTTGGCTACAAGTTCACGAAAAAAATTTCATTTTTGCTGTCCGTTTGAGTGAATTGACTTTATTACGTTGCCTTTTTAAATCCATCCGACTTCCCTTCTGCTTCAAGCAAATCGTCACGTAAGAAAACAAGCAGCTTGTATTTCATCAGTCATGAGAGAGAGAGAGAGGAGAGAGAGAGAGAGAGAGAGAGGAGATGAGAGAGAGAGAGAGAGAGAGGGAGAGAGAGGGAGAGAGAGAGAGAGATAGGAGAGGAGAAAGAGAGAGAGAGAGAGAGAGAGAGAGGAGAGAGAGAGAGAAGAGAGAGAGGAGAGAGGGAGAGAGGAGAGAGAGAGAGGGGAGAGATGGAGAGGAGAGAGAGGAGAGAGAGATGAGAGAGAGAGAGAAGAGAGAGAGAGAGAGAGAGAGAGGAGGAGAGAGAGAGAGAGAGAGAGGATGAGAGAGAGAGAGAGAGCAGCAAAAACAAAACAAACAAACAAGTAAACAAACAAAGCACAAAATGAAAGACAGAACGGAAAAAAAGAAAAGAAAAGACAACAATTCACTAACCCAAAGAAAACTAGCGCCTAACAAGCAGCTGACCTTCTCGGGTTTAATCCCTTTCCCCCCCCCCCCCCCCCCAAAAATGCCCCCGGGGGGCCGCCATGGGGGAGTGTCAAAAGAAAGGGCAGCGGCCGGCCCCACGAAAACACAGTTTGGGCCCAAACAAGGTAAGGAGCCAAACAGGCAAGGACAACTGCCCGCCCAACAACACGGACGACCCACAAGGGGGGAGCCTAAAGGAAGACGTGAACGACTGCCAACAACACAGCACTGGACGCCCAAAACAAAAGGTAAGGGACCTAAAAAGGAAGGACCAAACCCCCAGACACCCCCCAAGGAAGGACCCTTTCGGGAAAGACTAACAGACTCCCGGGGAAAAAAAGGGGGGAAAAAAAAGGGAAAGAAAAGGGACGTGAACAGACCTCCCCGACAAAAAAGGGGGGACGAAAAAAAAGGGGGAGCCAACAGGACAGAGGGGGGAAAGGTATCTCTCCCCCCCCAAAGCAGAAAAAGAAAAAGAAAATAAATAGAAATAATAAAAAAAAAGAATTAAACATAATCCCTTTTCTTACATAAAAACCACACAACACAAAAACAACAACACACACACCAAACACACACACCCCAAACATAAAAAACATACTTTAATCCCAAAAATAATAAATACAAAAACACAAAACAAAAACAAAAAAAAAAAAATTTTAAAAAAAATTTTGGGGAAAAGGAATAATGAAAAAATGAATGAATGAATAATAAAATGAATGAATAAAGAATGAAGGGGGTCGTCGCTGTTCAGCAAACTTTTGTTTTTTTCCCAGTATAACCCATTTTTCATCTGAAGACAGTACCACACCCTTTTTCCCCCAATTTAGAGTCTGCTGCTGCGATTTCCATGTATTGAACCTTCCGGGTCTGTTTTTCCCCAATGTTTGAACCATTCCGGGGTATGTTAGATTCCCACATTTGTAAAACCCAGCTCAGAGACTGTTGCGTGCCCTTTATTTACTAAAATTTAGATTTTAAGCTTGAAATTTGTGGAACCGTGTTAGGAATGACGTATTTATAAACCCCCCTTTAGTGAGGTTCAGAGATTGTACAACCTAAACCGCTTACAGTTTGTAACGTTATTGTTCACAAAAAACCAGCAACTTTTATCCTGGGTCTCTGATTTTTTTATGTCACCAAAATACTGTGGAAAAATTTTTAAATTTGGAAAAAGAAAAAAAGAGCTTTTTGAGCTGGCACTAAAAAGAGAAAGGAAAATTTTTTTTGGAACTTCAAAATGAAGAGTCTTTTTTATTCAAAAAAAACAAAAAACACAAAACATTCAACACTGTTCAGTTTGCTGTAATTTTCACCACAGGGGAAACTGTCATATTATGTCAAAGGGGGCGACGGTCATGCACATTTCAGGCTTCCCGGTATTTGGGCAGCGAGAATTCCCCCTTTTTTAGTACAGCAACCCGAGAAAATTACCCCATGTATGCATTAAGGGTAGGGGAGGTGGGGGGCGGGGGGGGGGGGGGGGGGGGGGGGGGGGGGGGGGGGAACCGTGTAACTTTAGTGATTTTTTTTCCCTTTTGCCTCAGCCCTTTTGACAGCTTCATGGGATCGTACAGAAGATCGGGAAGGGAGAGAAGTTCAAAAAACCGCTTTTTTGAGCTTGTCTGTTTTTGTATCCGTTCTTTCTTGGGGTTGTCTGTGTGTTGTCCTGGTCAAAAAAGTGTTCCACTCGTCCAGACAAAACTTCTGGCCCATCTTTTGAAAAATTTTAGGTATGTTTATTATGGGTGTCCGGATACGCCCGATGTTTTTTTCCAGAAAAGCCGTTCCTAATGGCTATAAATGAAATTTTTAAAAATCAATTATAAGGGGAAAAAAAACCACCGCACTGTTGAGTTTGTTTCTTCCACTCCTGGAAATTGTCCCCCTCTTGGCACTGCGCTGGGATACGTTTTAGCTTTGCCTTGTTATTTGTTTTATCATGTACATTGAGCAAACGCGACTCGCCGAAATTTGTGTGACCTTTCCCCCCATTAGTTACGCAGCACGAATTACTCTGTTGTTTTTTCTCCTTAAAATTTAGCTGCCCCGCAAAGACCCCTGGAAATTTAAATTTTTGGGGTCGTGAAAATTCTATACGAAGAAAAATTGTTTTCCTGCCCCAATCGACTAACCCCCCCTTTCATCTCCAAATCCCTCCCTGAGCCACCCTTTTCCCGACTCCCAAACAGCCCAGTCGGTTTTTAAAATATTGTGGGGGCAGTTAAAACTTTGGGGCCAAAGCAACCAAAATGATTATCAAAAAGGAGAGCAGAAGAAGAAGAGAAAAACCATAAAGGAGGGCAGGAGGAGGAGGGGAGGAGGAGGGGGGCGGGTAAAGGGAAAAAGAAGAAAAATGGGAGGAGGAGGGGGAGGAGGAGGAGAGCGATGCTACAGAAAAGTAAGAAGACGAGGGAAAGAAGAACACACACACCCCAACACAACACACACACACACCACACACAAAAAGAAAGAGAGAGAGAGAAGAGAGAGAGAGAGAGGGGGAGAAGAGGAGGAAGAGGAGAGAGAGAGAGAGAGAGGAAAAAGGGGAAGAGAGAGAGAGGAGACAGAAAGATCACCTCTGCTATTTTTCGTGACGTATTCCCCTCACTCATCAGGTCATCACTTAAAAGCCCCTGAAGGAAAAGCAAAGTAAACCAACACACGCAGCCAAAAGTCCCCTGTCACGCAGCAGATGGGTGACTGACAACCAAAAAGGGGCTGGTCATACCAGAGAAAAGCGGCTTGCGGAGGGACTCCCGGTGGTCCCCCAGTCAATGCCAGGTGCTCTTTGAAGCTCTCCACGCGTCCAGCAAGTCAGTGGACGTCTTTGGGCAGGTCTACATGGCCTGGTCACCGGTATAGGCAGATAGGAAAACTTTCTTGGGGCAGGGGGGCAAAGGTGATGGAGGAGGGGAGAAAAATGGAAGAGGATGGAAAGAAGAAAAGGGGGGAGGTGAGGAAGGGAGAAAAAGGTGGAGAGGGAAGATAATGAGGGGGAGGAAGGAGGGGGGGAGGAGGGGAGGGGGGGGGAGGGGGAGGAGAAGGAGGAGGGGAGGAGGGGAGGGGAGGAGGAGGAGGAGGAGGAGGACCACAACAAATACAACAACAACAACAACAATGATACCAACAGATGTACGAATGATAAGAGCAAAACGAGAACAGAAAGAGATAGATGACAGAATATGGAATGATGGAAGACTGCAAGTACATTGAATACAAGAGGAATGTAGCTGAAGGGCTTAGCAGTAATTCCGTTTCGTGGGTAGGTACGTAGGTAGGTAGGTAGGTAGTAGGAGTAGGTAGTAGGTAGGTAGGTAGGTAGGTAGTAGGAAGTAGTAGTAGGTAGGTAGGTAGGTAGGTAGGTAGGTAGGTAGGTAGGTAGGCTGGTAGACAGACAGACAGACAGATAGATAGATTGAGAGCTACCTAGCTAACTGAACAGACAGACAGACAGACTGACAGAAATGCAAATGAAGAGCTTAGCAGTAATGACATTTAGAAGAGATAATTGAGGAACAGGGATACATACATACATGTATACATATACATACATACATACATACATACATACATACATACATACATATATACATATATACATATACATACATACATACATATATACATATACATACATACATACAACATACATACATACATACATACATACATACATGCATACATACATACATACATACATACATACACAACAACATACATACATACATACATACATACATACATACATACATACATACATACATACATACATACATACATACTTACATACATTCATACATATACATAATGATTGATTAAGAGAGACAGACAGACAGAGACAAAAGAGAGACAGACGGACAGACAGACAGAGACAAAGAGAGACAGAGGCAGAGAAACAAAGAGATAGAGATAGTAAGATATGATTAGATCGAGAGGAACAGAAAGAGACAGGCGGACTTTCAAACAGACATGAGCCTCGGAGAGAGAGAGAGAGAGAGAGAGAGGAGAGGAGAGAGAGAAGAGAGAGAGAGAGAGAGAGAGACAGAGACAGAGAGACAGAGAGACAGAGACAGAGACAGAGAGAGAGAGAGACTGACTAGTCACACAGATGGCCATCCAGACAAAAAACACAATATAAGCGGTCACCTGCCATATCCCTCCATCAAAGCCAGTCCGGTAGGTGTCAGGGTCGGTGCCGTCACGTGACTCCACATAAGCCAATCGCCGTAACAGCAGATTGTCCTGGGGCAGCACACAACTGCTGCGAACCTGTTGGCCACACACCGCCCATAAACATCACCAGGATGGCCTGGCCGCCATGTTGGCTTCTTCTGGCAGGAGCGCTTCGGGGTGGAGGGGACAGGATGGCGATGGGAGACTGAGGATATGGGGGAGTGAGAGGGAGATAGGGGTGCGGGGTGAAGTTAGGGAGGGGGTGGGGTGTTGTTAGGGTTTGGGATCACTCACCCCTTTCCTCAGCTGAACTCATTCCGAAAATCAACACTTTAACCAAATGTAACCCAGGGAGGAAAATTGTTCTTTTTATTGAAAATAAGTAATAACTTATCATAAACAACTGCATCATAGGGTGAATTTTCATAAACACACTGCCCAAACTGGATACCAGTTAAGTAGGCACCTAGAATGGATCGAATGGAAACTGAAAACATCTTGTTTTAAGAAAATGACTCCGATTTCCACCGTTCGTACTGACAACAACCAGACACACTAAAATAAGGTGTCTAGTCTGAAGCAAATTCAATGATAAATAATCCAACAAACAAAACAAACAAATCTTCTAGCCAACAGGATACAAAAACGATTCCAAGGACTTCATCACTAAAGAATCCAACAGACAAAGAAGAAAAGGTTTGAAAAAAAAACAACAACAACAAATAAACAAACAAAAAATATTAAATCAACAAACCAAACACATAACCAAGCCAACAAACCAAAGACACATGCCCAGGTCAACAAGCCAAAGACACATGCCCAAGTCAACAGACCAAAGACACATGACCAAGCCAACGAACCAAAGACACATGACCAAGCCAACAAACCACAGACACATGACCAAGCCAACGAACCAAGACACATGACCAAGCCTACAAACCACAGACACATGACCAAGCCAACGAACCAAGACATGACAAAGCCAACGAAACCAAAGACACATGACAAAGCCACAAACCACAGACACATGACCAAGCCAACGAACAAAAGACACATGACAAAGCCAACGAACCAAAGACACATGACAAAGCCAACACACCACAGACACATGACCAAGCCAACGAACCAAAGAACCATGACCAAGCCAACACCACCACAGACACATGACCAACAACCAACAAAGACACATGACCAAGCCAACAAACCAAAGACACATGACCAAGCCAACAAACCAAGACACATGACCAAGCCAACGAACCAAAGACACATGACCAAGCCAACGAACCAAAGACACATGACCAAGCCAACGAACCAAAGACACAAACATGACCAAGCCTACAAACCAGATACAGACCAAGCCAACGAACCAAAGACACATGACCAAGCCAACGAACCAAAGACACATGACCAAGCCTACAAACCAGACACATGACAAGCCAACGAACCAAAGACACATGACCAAGCCAACAAACCAGACACATGACCAAGCCAACGAACCAAAGACACATGACCAAGCCAACGAACCAAAGACACATGACCAAGCCTACAAACCAAGACACATGACCAAGCCAACGAACCAAAGACACATGACCAAGCCAACGAACCAAAGACACATGACCAAGCCCCCCCACCCAACAGAACCAAAGACACATGACCAAGCCAAGAACCAAAGACACATGACCAAGCACGAACAAAGACACATGACCAAGCCTACAAACCAAAGACACATGACCATACCAACAAACCACAGACGCATGACCAAGCCAACAAACCAAAGCCATGACTAAGCCAACTAACGACTCTTCACCTGGTCCACAACTTTCTCCACAACTTGAGGCCGCTCTCTCCTGCTGTGTGCATGCGCTACCACCGTGGACGTTAGCGGCCGACGTGATCATCATTACCATCATCATCGTCTCTTCTTTCGTCTGCTTGATGTGGTCTAATCTACTGTTGTCAGTTTATTTCACTGATAAATCGTTTACAGAAGAGTTTGGTAAGTACGTTCTGTACTCTCTCTCTCTCTCTCTCTCTCTCTCTCTCTCTCTCTCTCTCTCTCTCTCTCACTCTCTCTCTCTCTCCTCTTATCATATCATAGTGATATTATTGTTAAATAACTTTACTGCTCTTTTCTGGTCTTTGCTTTATTTGTGACGTGGTTTTGTTTGTTTTTGAGGACCTGATGAAATGAAGTATTGAAATGCTTATTCAGTTACTCATTAAAGATTTCAGATTCAGATTCAGATTCAGATTCTCTTCTCTCTCTCTCTCTCTCTCTCTCTCTCTCTCTCTCTCTCTCTCTCTCTCTCTTCTCTCTCTCTCTCTCTCTCTCTCTCTAAACACGTTATTTTAGATCGTATTAAAGATTTACTAAGGTAGATGAACGTAGACGGATCTTGTCCTTAAGTCTATTTCTTGGTTGATGATTGTTGATGGTTTTTATATAAAGATACGGTTTTACGTACTTTTGTCAGTAAAGTAAATATGAAACGAGGCAGGGAACAGTAAACCATTACACCAAACACGTAGGGCAACTCTTGCTCCCACAAGAAACCAAATACACGTGCACAACTCCAAAGGAATGCTTCTTACGACACCGAATCGCCTAGCAGATATGACAGCAAAGATCACACAGAACAAAGAAAGAAACATCCCCCTTAACCCTGTTTGTTCTGTGTGCTCTGTGCTGTCATATCTGATAGGCGATTCGGTGTGGTAGACAGCATTCCTTCGGAGTTAAGGGCGTTTTTTTGTTTTTTTTTTTGTTGTTTTTTTTTTTTGGTGGGAGCAAGAGTTAACCTACTTGTTTTTGTTTCAAAATGGAGGTGACTGACGGCGAAGTCGAAGCAAAACTTTGAAAAAAAGGGTGTTAGTTACAGCCAAGGACATTGACAAACAAAGCACATGACAAGACACGATGCATTTCGACCTCTTGGGTCTTCTTCAGGTAAAAAAAAAAAAGAAAAAAGGATCACATTAACATTTAGGACAGTACAAACAAAGAACGAAAATGACTCATCTGTGGTCCCAGACCACAATGAGTCATTTTTCGTTCTTTGTTTGTACTGTCCTAAATGTTAAATGTGTACTGTCCTAAATGTTAAATGTGATCTTTTTTTTTTTTTTAACCTGAAGAAGACCCAAGAGGTCAAAATGCATCATGTCTTGTCATGTGCTTTGTTTTTCAATGTCATTGGTGGTAACTAACACCCTTTCTTTCAAAGTTTTACTTTTTTTTGTTTGTTTGTTTGTTTTTCTCAGTAAGTATTCTATGTACTGATTCGAAGACAGCTTTACTGTTAGATAATCGTCTCACCACCCCCACCTTCCATCTGAAAACGTTTTGAAATACTTAACTGGAGGACGGTTTGGGCATTGAAAGAAGGCTTTGTGACAGGGTTTTTGTCTTTTGTTGAAATGAACCAAACTTTTTTTTTCATCAGCTGAGGGTTTGTAACCCGCTGTTTTTTGTTGTTTTCGGGTGGGTATGTTGTGTTTTTTGTTGTTGTTGTTTTCTTGTATTTGAGCATTCTCTCTGAAACCTTTTTTCGTTTAGTTTGTGCACACTGCGGTGGTGGGTTTTTTTTTTTTTTTTTTCAAATTTACATCCACCCCCTATGCTTTTAAAATCATCGGCATATAAATAAAAGTTACTTTTTAAAATTTCCCAGATTTAAACAGAACGCTTTTTCGATCCTTGACGGTAGCCCCTTTGTTGAAACTGTTTCCATTTCTTTATCTTTTTTTCTCTCTCTCTCTCCCACCCCCCCCCCCCCCCCCCCCCCCCCCCTCTAACCAGACAACTCTTGATGTATTCGTAGGCATGACTTGGTAGACCTTTTTTTTTTTAAAGTAAAAGTCGAAATTGCCCTACCTTGATTATTTTTTAAAAACTTTGCTAGTAGTGCACACTTGCGTCTTGCGAATTATTTCTGATGAATACCATCAGGGGGAAGAGTTTGTTTGTGTGTTTGTTTGTTTTTCAGTAAGAGAAAGAGAGAGAGAGAAGAGAGAAAGGGGGTGGGTTAATGTTGTGTGTGTGTGTGTGTGTGTGTGGGGTGTGTTTTGTGTGTGTTTTGTGTGTGTGTGTGTGTGTGGTGTTTCGTGTGTATGTTACGTAATACTCTCTCTCTCTCTCTCTCTCTTCTCCTCTCTCTCCTTCCCCTCTCTCTCTCTCTCTGTCTATCTGTGTGTCTGTCTGTCTCTCTCCCCTTTTCTCTCTGATGTGTGTAGTGTGTGTGTGTGGTGTGTGTGTGAGTGTGTGTGTTGTGTGTGTGTGTGTGTGTGGTGTGTGTTGTTAGTAGTAGTTACTTTAATTTAACGTCTCTTCAACCCTCAAGTGACATAGACAAAAAAAAAAAAAAAAAAAAAGCATGTGGAGATTCTTTAAAGTGTTGAGTGTTTTTGAGTAAATGCAACATCAATGCCACACTTAAGTATTGGATTCTACAAACACAAATGATCTCAACATTACCAACAACTATCAAAGAAAAATACCAACAGAACTAGAATGCAAAGTTTCTGAAAACAACTTAAGAAGATCAAGGTCATTAACTATTTTCTGTAATGTTATCGGATTTCGATGGTTGAGCGCAGTGCCTCCCTTTTTGAGCATTTGAGCTTTGATGACAGGACAGTGCAGAAGCAGATGATTCGTAGAAATTTGACTCCCACAAACACAAATAATATCTTTACAAAATTTTGTTTTGAGAGCGTTTAGACGAATCTTAAACATCAAAGATGTAATTGATCTGGATTTGATTTGACTTAAACTCTCAATTATCATATCCGAATGCAGTGTATCACAAGTCTTTACACAATTATGTGAATATTGTATATCTGAGGTCTTCAACTTGTCAACAAAATTATCCTTTGCTAACTTGTCAAAGTATTTACAATATTCAATGTAGATCTAGCTTAACATTAAGTTTAATTGTCCCTGTAGCATTGCGTGCTGCACTCTTGGCTGCATGATCTACCTGTTCATTAGAGAGAATTCCACAGTGAGATGGAATCCAATAAAAAGTAACACTGATATCTTTGCTTGCTAATTGATGTATTAAGTGCTTGACTTCGTGAGTCATCTCAACCCGTGTCTTGGTATTTTGACCTTTGATAGCGTATAATACTGATTTTGAATCCACACAAAATAATATCTTGCATGCATTTAAAGGTAACTCTTTAATGTGATGTAACGCCATTAAAATGGCTGTTAATTCAGCAGTGAAAATGGAATAATGCCTACCAATATTATAACGTTTTAATGTTTTCAAGGAAGGAATAAAAAATGCTGATCCTGCACTGCCATTTTCTATTACAGACCCGTCTGTGTAAATCTTGATATAGTCAGCATACTTATTTTCAATGCTTATGTTTACTAAGTTTTTCAAGATATTTTGGAGATTGATTTTTGTTTAAATTTGTATCATCAATATCAAAAGCAGGTTTAATATGCTCCCAGGGTGCTACTGGTGAAACAGTTGGCTTAGTGGCTATTTGTTTGTGTTTTAATTCTTTAGAATTGATTATATCGGTGGCATAAGAATTGATTGATTGTAAAGAGTGTATTGTTGTAGCTCTTTTAGCAAAATCTTTTGCGGAGTCTAATCTAATTTCTTCTTTACAAAATGTATCAAAAGCTAAAGACTTTACTATAAATTTAGCACAAGAATTTTTCCTATTGTCATCTAGAGGAAGAACACCCGCTTCTTTATAGGATCCTAGATTGGAAGTATGTATTGGTACCCCAAGTGCCAGTTTTAACAGCTTTGCAGTCTATGCTTTGAAGTTTGGATAATAGGTGCTTGGGGGCATTAAAGAAAACTTCTTGGGCATATATTAAACGAGATCGAACAAGTGAGTTTGCAAGACATAAAAGTGCTTTAGTATCTTGACCCCAACGTTGTTTACTAATAATTTTGAGAACATTTAATGCTTTTCGTGCTTTATCAAGTATATGATTTATATGTTGGTTCCAGGTAAGTTTTGGTGACAGATAAACACCTAGAAACTTAACACTTTGCACAAACGTAAGGGCAATTCCATTAATGCTGAATATAGGCATTTTTTTCTGGGTTATAACCCGAGTTAAAAAGGACCATGTTTGTTTTTTTCTAAAGATAGTGATAAACCATTTTCTTTCATAAAATTAGTGATTTTATCTAATTCCTTTGGTAAACTTTTTTTGTATAGTTTAATGCTCTAGTGGGTGTATTTCGTTTCATTGTTACCTTCATCCACATGCATATATCGTCAACATACTGGACTAAAACTGAATCGTTTGACAATCTCTTTGGGAGATCGGCGATGAGTATATTAAATAAAACAGGAGAAATAACTGAACCTTGAGGTAATCCCATCTGAAGTTCTCTGGAATTCGAGTACGTGTTTCCTACTCTTACTTGTATGAAACGATGTGAAAGGAAATTTTTAATGTAGTTATACATATTACCATTAATATTGTTTTCTTAAGCTTTTGCAATAATTTGTAGTGCCATACTTGATCATAAGCTTTTTAACGTCAAAAAAGTTGCAAGGATATTTCTTCCGCCTCGCGAACTGCTGTTTGATTTGTGTTGTTAATTTCACTAGATGTTCTGTAGTTGATCGTCCTTTCCGAAAGCCTGCTTGATTTGGGGGTATAATGCACTGTTTTTCGCAGAAAATGGACTAATCGTTTAATATTACTTTCTCCATAAGTTTGCAAACGTGTGATGTTAACGAGATGGGTCGATAGCTGTTTCTATCTGCTTTAGGCTTTCCCTGCTTATGTATAGGAATAACAATTGATCGCTTCCAAACAGAAGGCATTTCCCCTTTACTCCAACATCTTTGTATGAATATATGTAGAAATCGAATAACATTGCAAGGTAAGTGTTTTAACATTTCATAAGATATTCCATCTAATCCAACAGATGTTTTTGCTTTACTCAAATGTAAATACTTTCTTTTACTTCCTCAAGTGTTATTTCAGAATTTACATAGCTTTTCCTTGTGAACTCATTGTCATCATGATTTGATTTTGTTTTACTTTGCTCTTCACTTTCTCTGTACTCTTTACTTACAGTTGATAAACCTGCATTTTCTACTATAATTGACAAACATCTCTGCAAATGCTTCTGCTTTTTCATTATTAGTGGGCAGATCTGAGTTCTCTAATCTTATGGGACATTGTGGTAAATTAATTCCGTTCTTCATGGTTTTCATTTTTCCCCAGACTTTTTGCATATCTTTATGACTGTAGATTTCATTAATACAAAAAGAAGACCAGTATTGTCTCTTGGCCTGGCGTTAACTCTGTTTGATTTTATTTTTTGCCTTGTTTGCCTCTTGATGGTTTAAGTTGAATTTTCTTGTATGTATTTTTTAAATTTCTCCCATTTTTCGCTATTTGCTTTTTCACAGTCGTCATTCCACCAGATATTTCCAGCGTGCTTATGTGATTTCTTTGTCTTAAGCATGGGTATAGAGTCATTTGCAGCATCTAGGACTGCTTTGGTAAATGAAAAATAAAGATCATTTATATTTTTATTGTGCATATCCTCAACATAAAACGTGGACATACTTGCTGAAAATTTATCCCAATTAGCAAATTTATAATTGTACTTTGGGACTTTATCCTCAGTTAGATCTGTAATTCTTGTGCTTGTAGTTTCAAAACTTGTTATAATTGGGATATGATCACTATTTAAGCAATGAGCCAGTGTGTTCCACTCACAAATGGGAGCTAGATCAGGCGAAACCAGAGTTAAATCAATTGCCGTAGCTCTATGATTAGGGTTATCGGGGATTCGTGTAACTCGCCCATCGTTTAATAGATAAAATGATGAATCTACAACATTCTCTATCAAACGATTGCTTGAGATATGGTCACAGTTCTTCTCCCAAAAAGGGGCATGTGCATTAAAATCTCCTGTAATTAGCACTGTTTTGCCTTTATCTGCCTGAAGCATACGGATCCATTCAGTGTTGTTATCATCTGGACCTTTTGGTAAATACACTGATAATATAGTTAGTAGAGACTTAATCAAATTGTACTGTCACAGCACAAGAATGAATTGTGAAAATATCTGATGGAATAGGATTAGGGCACAGTGTGTAATTTACCCTTTCATGTATGTAAATAGCTGTATTGATTTTCCCGTTTGTGTCTTCTTTTTGATAGATGGGAGGGAAGTAATAATTTTCTAATTAGGTAGTTTATCTTTCTTTACATTTAATGACTGGAGGCTTAAGACATGATATTTATGATTTGCGAGATGCTGGACTAAATGTTCATAATTAGAAATTATTGATCTACAATTCCATTGAAAAACACTAAAGTTGTTTCCTCGTGTCATGTTCTAAAAACTAATATTCAAATATATGAAAGGAAAAAAGAAATCATTAATAATTAATGATAAAAATGTCAAGAACAATCTTGGTCAGAATACAACGTATACATAGAGGTGCTTAAAAATCAGTCAAAATGAACAGAGATAACACAGCAGTTGCATCAGGTGGCTTGGTCGTCGTGGGCCCGTCAATAGGATTCCCAGTCCAGTGTGTGTGTGTGTGTGTGTGTGTCTGTCTCTGTCTCTCTCTCTTTCTATCTGTGTGTGTGTGTGCGTGCGTGCGCGCGCGCGCGTGTGTGTGTATGTGTGTGTGTGTGTGTGTGTGTGTAGAGGTAGAGGAAGTGGGGGGGAGGGGGCATGGAAGAGCGACGGGATCAAGGGGGAAGTGGGGAATGGAACAGACCAAGTCTCTTTTTCTTCATGTTCTTTTTCTGTTTTGCTGACCGTCCGAACGGCCAGTCCAAAGTTCGCACATCATACACACACATACATGCGCTCGCGCACACACATGGGCCCGTGCCCACACATCCATACAAACATGTGTGTACATTCACTCTACACACATACAACGATAAAAAAAGCCCAACCAATGTTAGGTAGGCACTCAAAGTATGACCAGCGCGTTGGGCTAAATGCGTAGGTCAGACATCTGCAAAGTCGTAGCCACGAGACCCTCGTCTTAAACTCTCTCATCTTAGTTATTAATTCATTTATCCATCAGCTTAAAATCTGCGCAGTGTAGTCTCAAAACTTAGCGGGTGTGGTGTAACGTATATGGACTAGTCCGCACGCAGTGACGCCTCTTTGATGAAACTGAAACTGAAACTGCATTCCTTTGCGGCGACCCTGGCTATCCAACCATTCTTTTTTTTTTTTTTTTAATTCCATAGGAGTCGGTCAAGTTGACGCCACGGTGCACTGAAAGTGGGACCGGCGTTTCAGCACATAGGATGGGTCTGTGATTCTGTAGCGCACGGCCATTGACCTGGCAGGCGACGTTGTTTCTGTAGAGATAAGGCGGGAAGGAACTGGCACCATCCTGTTGCGAGTCTGAAGATGGGGGACTTGGCGGGTTCCGTCCACCACACGAACACTTCTCTCTCTCTCTCTCTCCGGCCATCAGGTGAAAGTACCCTTTCTGTGTGGTTTTTAAAGTAGTACCACACGACCGCCTTCACTTTTCCTGAAAGCAGGAAATAGAAGGCCAGGGCCTTGGAGACTGTGTCTGCTTTTTTCTTCCCGGGTGTCGTCCCCAAACAGGGGGATGGAAATCCACTGCTGTTTACCTTCTGATTTGACACAGAGGATGTTCAATGTCTCGTGATTATACTGCACGATGTATCCTGATGTCGTTATCTGGAAATCTGATTAAGTGTTCAACAGTCTGAGACAAAGACCGTTTGGCTCTAACCAAGGGGTGCTACAGGCGATGTTGTTTGATGTCACGGCTCATAGACCCTGAGCTTAGTTCGTCTTGACCAGTTTAACTACCGTCCTTTGCATCGAGTGGACCCAAGACATGTGAAACGGACCACTTTTTAAACTGTCGGTCCGTTGGGGGAATTGTTACCTTTCCGCCCTCCCCTCGCCCCCCCCCTTTTTTTTCTCCCTCCCCAAACACCGACGCGACTCGTGATTTCATTTTTTTTTTTTTAGGCTCAGATTGTAGGGGCAGATGAGTTCACACGCATGTGCGCGCTGGGTCATTCTTTTACGCATTAGATATATATAAGACGCACTTCCTGACCTACTTACCATTTTCTTTATATTGACCATACCGAGAGCAACCTACTTTGTTTTTGTTGGACTGTGTTTTCGATGTGACAATATTTCAAAACAAAAAAAAAACAAAGAATATACGTTAATATTAAATCATTCTCCTCTTCTCTCTCTCTCTCTCTCTCTCTCTCTCTCTCTCCCCTCTCTCTCGTGTGTGTGTGTGTGGTGTGTGTGTGTGGGGTGTGTGTGTGACTTTTGTGTTAGCTCAGAATACGACAGCAGGTTTCCCGGGGATTTTATATACGGATTTTGTTTCTGCCTTGTTCTGTTACGTCTTTTGTTTCATGAGCGCTAGGCGAATGAGGACGAGTTTGGAGGCGCGGACCAATTATTGTTTCAGCGTGGGGGATACACTGACCTTCGTCGGTCATTGGCTACAAATCTATTCATGAAGGTGACGGTGATGAAGACGACAATACTGATCCTGAAGACAATGACGTCATGATGACGAAGGTGATGGGCAAGAAAGAAGACATTGATGTCAAAGTTATGGTTATGAAAGTGATTAGAATAAAAACTAATAATACAATCATCACATCCTCCTCCTCCTCCTCCTCCTCCTCCTCCTCCTCCTCCTCCTCCTCATCATCATACGTACGATAACGGCAATGGCAATGCTAAAGAAGATGTGCATGGTGACAATGAAATGATAAAGACGATAACCACACTATTTAAATTGGCGACGAACATAAATAAGATAGTAAGAAAGTAAAAAACAAAATATACTCACGTGTTTACTCCCCTTCCAGTGAAAAAACCCGGGAAAAGGACGGGGAAACACAGCAAGTGCTTTAAATGTAGGTTTAAAAAAAAAGCCCGCAGAAACGGTACACACAAGGATGACGTGGATTTGCGCTTAGCTTACTTCTTCTTTCTTTCCTTCCTTCCTTCCTTCTTTCTTGTACCTTTGAGAGAAATTATGCCGCTGTACACCGCTGAAGGGACGGACACCAACGAATGGTGAGACGAACGGCCAGTCCCCTTGAGATTCGCCAGGGCAAGACGCCGCAGTGGGGACACATACACGTTCAAACTTTATACCCCCCAAGGCTTATCTATATAGAACTATCCAGCTGTCTCTCTGTCCTGCGTCAACACACAGGACCCCCCCTCCCCCCCCCCCCCCCCCCCCCCCCTCTCCCCTTCGTGTTTTCTCAACTCTTCCTCTTTGATAAGAAGAAGTCTTCCTCGTTGATAAGGAACTGATGGCCGGTGTCACGTTTTGATTTGTGCTCCCACCTGAAATCAGTCTTCTTTAGACTTTCTTTTTTTTCCCCTTCCAGTTTTAGATTTCACGCCGAGGGGTTTTTCAATGATGTTTCGTTGCAATGTGAAAGGATGTGTGATATAATGCTGCTTGAGATGGGCCCATGTAGCTTGAGATGGGCCCATATAGCTTGAGATGGGCCCATGTAGCATGAGTGGGCCCATATAGCTTGAGATGGGCCCATGTAGCTTGAGGTGGGCCCATACAGCTTGAGATGGGCCCATGTAGCTGAGATGGGGCCCATACAGCTTGAGATGGGCCCATACAGCTTGAGATGGGCCTATGTAGCTTGAGATGGGCCATACAGCTTGAGATGGGCCTATGTAGCTTGAGATGGGCCCATACAGCTTGAGATGGGCCTATGTAGCTTGAGATGGGCCCACATAGCTTAAAATGGACCCATATAGCTTCAGATGGGCCCACATAGCTTGAGCTGGGTCCATATAGCTTCAGATGGGCCCATGTAGCTTGAGATCGGCCCATATAGCTTCAGATGGGCCCATGTAGCTTGAGATGGGCCCATGTAGCTTGAGATGGGCCCATGTAGCTTGAGGTGGGCCCATATAGCTTGAGATGGGCCCATATAGTTTGAGATGGGCCCATGTAGCTTCAGGTGGGCCCATATAGCTTACAATGGTCCATATAGCTTGAGATGGGCCTATGTAGCTTGAGATGGGCCCATACAGCTTGAGATGGGCCCAGATACCTTGCGATGGGCCCATGTAGCTTGAGATGGGCCCATGTAGCTTGAGATGGGCCCGTGTAGCTTTAGATGGGCCCATGTAGCTTGAGATGGGCCCATGTAGCTTGAGATGGGCCTATGTAGCTTGAGATGGGCCCATACAGCTTGAGATGGGCCCAGATACCTTGCGATGGGCCCATGTAGCTTGAGGTGGGCCCATGTAGCTTGCGGTGGGCCCATGTAGCTTGAGGTGGGCCTATGTAGCTTGAGGTGGGCCCATGTAGCTTGAGGTGGGCCCATGTAGCTTGAGATGGGCCCATATATCTCGAGATGGGCCCATGTAGCTTGAGGTGGGCCCATATATAGCTTAAAATGGGCCCATATAGCTTGAGATGGGCCCATGTAGCTTGAGATGGGCCTATTGGCTTGAGATGGGCCCATATAGCTTGAGGTGGGCCCATATAGCTTGAGATGGTCCATATATCTTGGGATGGGCCCATATAGCTTAAGATGGGCCCATGTAGCTTGAGATGGGCCCATATAGCTTGAGGTGGGCCCATATACCTTGAGATGGGCCCATATAGCTTGCGATGGGCCCTATTAGCTTGAGATGGGCCCATATACCTTGAGATGGGCCCATATAGCTTGAGATGGCCCTATTAGCTTGAGATGGGCCCACATAGCTTGAGGTGGGCCCATATAGCTTGAGATTGGTCCATATATCTTAAGATAGGTCCATATATCTCGAGATGGGCCCATATAGCTTGAGATGGGTCCATATAGCTTGATATGGGCCCATATAGCTTGAGGTGGTCCCATCGTGTCAAATGGTTAGAGTGTTTGCTTGTGGAGCTGATGGTCAAAAGTTCCAACAACAGGTTGGGCCAGACAGCTTGAAAACCTCTTCTGTCCACCCAGCAGAACATGGATACCTGACTCTGGTCAAGGAAGGTTAAATGTGGTGGAAGGAGAGTAGTGGGCCTCTGTCTTCCATTAGCCTTACCCTAGACAAGGTGTATCTCTGACAGTTCATCGCACCAAGGGGCCCATAGGCTATGGGAAGTTTGTCCGTTTTTTTGTTTTGTTTTGTTGTTGTTCTTGTTTTGTTCATCTAGAACACTCAGTGAGAGAAGGAGAGAGAGAGAGAGAGAGAGAGAGAGAGAGAGAGAGAGAGAGAGAGAGAGAGAGAGAGAGAGAGAGAGAGAGAACTCCGCTGCAACGAGCATGGAGGAAAATAAAAGGAAAGAAAGGGATCAAGTAAGGAAATGTTAGGCAGAAGAAAAAGGGAAAAATGGAAATAAGGAACAATTAAAGAAAGAATAAAAGAAAAGATCATAGAATAGAAGGAAGGAATGGAAGGAAAGAATGAAAGAGGCATAGTGGTGCGGGTTAAAAAAAAAAAAAAAGCAAGAGCACATAAAGAAATGAAGGAAACAAGACAGAAAGGTTTTCTTTAAAAAAAAAAAAAGTATAAATAAGAAAGGGAAAAAACAACAACAAAGAAATTAAATAGAGAAAACAAAGAACGGTGGAAAGAACAGAAGGATGCTTGTATTGAACAACGAAAGAAGGAATGGATAAGGGGAGAAAAGATCTTTTATTGTGAGAAAGATAAACCGGAAGAAAGCGAGAAAGGAAGAAGAAGAAACAGAGTTTAAAAAAAAAAAGAGATAAAGAAAAGAAAGAAAAGAAGGGGGAGGGGAGAGAGAGAGAAAAAAAAGAAGAAGAGAAAAAAAAACAGAGGGAAGAAAGACAGACCGGAAGAAAAGAAAAAAACGAAAGTAGGAAGATAGAAAAGGTTTCCCTTTTCTCTCTTCATACTTTCGTGGGTTTTTTTTTTTTTTTTTCTTCTTCTTTTCTTTTCTTCCGGTCTTTCGAACGCTAACGCTTATCACGAAGATCGAAAGAAACCCTAGACGGAAAAATCCAAAGAAAGAAAGCGACAAACCAGCAACAACAACAAATAAAGAAAAATGAATATAAATACATAAAATACATGAATAAATTGTAACCCAACCTGTTACTTTCCTTAAAAAAAAAAAAAAAAAAAAAAAAAATCCGGCCTGCAAAATATTTAGGGAGGGAGGAGGTGCAATGATCGTCAGTCATCGACTCTAACGGGTCGTGTTTCCGAGTTGCGGTAATGTTGACGTGGGTAAACA
>CM031618.1:34490757-34505757 GCA_018398815.1 Conus ventricosus
TCTGTTATGCTTCAATACATCTCGATCATTGTACCTTGTTATTGCTATTGACAACAAATAATAAACAAAGAAACAGGTTGTTGTTGTTGTCGTATCCTGGCTAAAAGACTCCAGGGGTCATCCGAACAGCCGAAGCACTTGAACACTATGATACAAATGCATCAGCTAGGAATGAGAACGTTACGTGTGTGACCGGTTTTTTTTAAAATTACCCCGCCACTTAGGCAGCCACACTCCGACGTCAGGGGATTTTGGAGACTGATGATGGCGTTGTGCTAGGAGCTTGTCACGACTGAAGACAATCCCCGCATAACTATGCTGAGAATAACAACATTTTGATGTAGCCTTGGTGTTCTACTAGCCTATGTCAATTGGTCTGACACAGCCTTAAGCCCCGGCGTAATAAATAAGAAGGTAAGTTAATAAATAAAAAAAAATTAAACCTGCAGAATGTTCATCCATTTACCAATATGCACAATATCTGGGAAAAACAACAACAACAACAACAACAACAACAACAACAACAACAACAACAACAACAACAACAACAAGCAAGCAAACAAACAACAAACAAACAAGCCTGCATACAGTCTTTCACTCCACACCTCATCCATCTCCACCATCATCTTTCACCCCACTCCCTGCACCCTCCCTACCCCTCTCTTCTTCCAGAAAAAAGAATGCACATTAATTAGAGTATTCTTCATACCCTGTTCTCAATAACCCGCACATACCCTGCACAGAGAATGTACACACAAGAATACCTGCTAAACAACGTGGACACATACAGGTGATGGACACGTTGCATGTGCAGCAACCAGGCTTGTTTGAAACAAACAATCCTTCAGTATCTAGAGGACGAAAAAGGCATACTAAAGAACAGGTGGAAAGACAACGTCAGGGAATGGGAAGGGGGGGGGGGGGGGGGGGGGGGTGGATAGCTCATTGGTAGAGCGCATGACTCGTAATCTTGGTGATCCTGTGGTTGCGGGTTCGAATCTCCTCCGGGCCGTTTCGGTACAGGTCCCCCCCCCTCCCCCCCCCCCCCCCCCTCCCACCCTTCGGAGTAAACATGTTCTGACTTTTCATTTCCCGTACAGTCCTTCGAATGAAACTATACACCGGGGTTCCGTGTGTGAACGCGCACGCATAACATCTTGCACACACGTCAAATCCCACACCAACTTTCGGAAGAGAAGGCCAGTTTGGCCGTTGGTATGGATGACACGTTACACATAGCATGCACCCTGCGTGAGAAATGGAAAGAAGAAGGAAGTGAGGAAATTGAGTGAACGATATTGAACGATAATGACGGGATGACACGGGGAAGCGACGTGTGTGTGTGTGTGTGTGTGTGTGTGTGTGTGTGAACACCACAGAATTATGGACTGTGGTGTGTCTCTATTTGACACCAAGAGCACAGACACAACCAGCCGTGTCTCCCTGATGAGTCCGATCCAGCGCACGAAAGGCCTAGGAGCAGGCAATACAAATAGATGTGCCTTTGAGAGGGATTACGATGGTTCCCTCAGGCAGCTAGTGAAGGGTTTCTCATATTTACAATACATTCCCCATTTTCTTCATCTTCATTTTTTTTCTAAAAGTTTAAATCTTTGCCAAGTCAGTACTGTAACGACTGAAGAATTGTTAGCCTGCACTTGTCCCCCCCCCCCCCCCCCCACTACTAAATTGTTCAGCATTATACTGATTGGTCAATCAGTGGGAGATTGCATCTCTTAGGAGATCCAAGTAAATGTTGTTCTGTACAATTCTTAGCCACTCACAATGCTTGGGTTACTGAACAGCAGAGCTGACCACTCAGACTGTTCCATATCTTTTGATCTCCCTTGCATCCTTGAATGGATCCTCAAGCATAGGCTCAAAGATTGTCCCCTATATTTTATACTGTTTGAATAATGCTTTTAGTTTTTCAGCAACTTTTTTCCTCTCCACACTTTCGTTTGTTCCATTTACTACACTTCGCTGGCTGCTTTGGGGGTGCTGTTGGATTCTTTTTTGAACCCTTGGTGGTGAGAACACCACAGAATTATGGACTGTGGTGTGTCTCTATTTGACACCAGAGCACAGACACAACCAGCCGTGTCTCCCTGATGAGTCTGATCCAGCGCACGAAAAGCCTAGGAGCAGGCAATACAAATAGATGTGCCTTTGAGAGGGATTACGATGGTTCCCTCAGGCAGCTAGTGAAGGGTTTCTCGTAATTACAATACATTCCCCATTTTCTTCATCTTCATTTTTTTTTTCTCTAAAAGTTTAAATCTTTGCCAAATTATTACTGTAACGACCGAAGAATTGTTAGCCTGCACTTGTTTCCCCCCACTACTAAATTGTTCTGCATTATATATATATATATATATATATATATATATATTATGTGAATGAGAGAAGAGAGTGCTTACGACACTAAATCACTTGGCAGTAACGTCAACAAAGAGCAGTCAGAACAAACAAGGAGACACACCAAAAGTGTTCCCAGCTCTCCATGAACCCTGTACCTGGCACATGTGCACAGCAAGAACAACTGGAGAAACACACCGAAAGTGTTCCCAGCTCTCACATGAACCCTGTACCTGGCACATGTGCACAGCAAGAACAACTGGAGAAACACACTGAAAGTGTTCCCAGCTCTCCCATGAACCCTGTACCTGGCACGTGTGCACAGCAAGAACAACTGGAGAAACACACCAAAAGTGTTCCCAGCTCTCCCATGAACCCGTGTGAAACGAAATCTTAAATAAGGCACTGAATAGTAAACAGTATATAACAAGGTGGTAGTGTTAAGTCTTGCTTCAATGATAAAATAAATACACGCCCATCACTATAAACCAATGCTGCTTACGACACCAAAGTCACCTAGCAGTAATACAAGCACAGAGCATACAGAGTAAGCGAGGAGACGTCCGAATAAAAGGATATTCCAACAATATTGCTATTGTGCAAAAGTAACATGAAAGAATAGAACCTAACCGACATTTTTTCAACAGGAGATTGAACCAAACTAGCCTCAAATCGAATCATTCGGGCATACACAGTATTTGATAAAGGGTAACGTCCTGTTTCTGGATCTGGATTAGTACGTCGCTAAAACATCCATTTACTGGCATAGGCGCGACGGTGGGGGTGCGCATCGTGATGATATTATCGGCTTCTGGCTTTTGCCAGAGCCGACTTGAAACTGTCGACTGATTTTTGGTGGACGATGTTATCGTTGAGGCGGTTCCACTCAGTTATTGTCTTTGGGAAGTAGGCCCATGTACGGCACTGATCGGTGTCAGGAACGCAGTAGCACCTATCATTGTTTCGTATATAGTTCTCCACTGGGTTTTGTGTCAGGTACGTACTGTTGTCTCTGGTGGAGCGGATGCGTCGTCCTGGTTTCTGAGGTGTGATGAAGTCACTCGGGGTGATCGCTGGCACCAGACCCTCAACCACCTTGCAAAAGAATCCTAGACGTAGTTGGAGTTATGGTTTCACCATAAATCATGTTTGACATTGTGGTTCTTTTTAAGCGAATATATATTTTAAAAATTTCAGCTGAATTTTATCAATAGTATTTGAATTATCTTATCCCCATATTTCACAACCAGAAATACACTCTGAATTACGTCACTGACCCACCCTCATCCATGGGACACAAATATTCTGAAACAATTCAACGCTTTCTGAGTGAGTTATTCACCTTGTTGGAGAAATCGATTGAGCAATGGCTGTCTAGTTCTCGGGAGCTTTGCGACAGTCCAGTTTGTATCGTATTATGTGTTACAATCCGTGGAGACTCCAGTAGACAGTCTTCTCCGTTAACCCAGTTATCATCCCAGTTGATTCTGCTTTACATCAGAAACAGTTTACATTGTTGGACTGAACTGTTTTGTGAAATTCAACTGCTGAAGTGAACTGCCTGGTACGTTCGGTTTCTAGATCAGTTTACTCATATTTTATTACTGTGAAATAATTAGTTTGTCTTCCGTATTGTCAGTTAGTGGTTTGTATCCTGTCCAGACTACGATTGAATCTGGATGTTGCTTAATGCTGACCTTTGTCCCAGCGTTGTATAGATCTCGAGATCGAGTGTTCTCTCTCTCTCTCTCTCTCTCTCTCTCTCTCTCTCCTCTCTCCCCCCCCCCCCCCCCCCAATCTCCCTCCATCCCCCCTCCCCCTCCACGCTGTGTATGTGTCTCTCTCTATGCCTCGTGTAGACATAGACAGAGTGTGACAGACATGCACACACACTGTACACTACACACATACACACACATACACACACGCACACACACACACACACACACACACACACACGTGACAGACACACACACACACACAGAGACTCACACACACACACACACACACACACACACATTGTTAAAACGTACAAAATGTATTAGAATTCTTGTTAAAAGTAGGGACAAACAACTTCTACTCTCTCTCTCTCTCTCTCTCTCTCGCTCTCGTCTCTCTCTCTCTCTCTCTCTCTCTTCTCTCTCTCTCTCTCTCTCTCTCTCTCTCTCTCTCTCTCTCTCTCTCTCTCCAGGGATTGAAATACCCACCAGTCCAATTGTTTGTGACATTTAAACCCTCTGGTAGACATGTGCAAATTCTCCACTTGCCTCTTTAAAAACGTGACCTTTAAATCTTCTGGTCGACAAGTGCAAATTCTCCATTTTCCTGTCAGGCAACCATTGTTTGATTGTCTCAGTGAAAGTGGGGGCTGAAAAGGAAGCTTCAGTACAACCCGATTGTGCTTCCCTCTTTCCCATTTCACTTTCAAACTTTCACTACAACCTAAACCCCCACCCCACCACCCATCCTCCTGCCTCAATCCTTCCCCTTCGCCCTGTCCAGTTTTCTTCATCACATAATGATAATCCTAGCTGAGTGCTGTCTCACCATGGCCTATACATAAAACATGTCAGTGCTGGCAGCATACACTGATGTATACAGCAATTGTGCTTGTTCAGCATGGAAATGATAGATCTACCCCCTTTACTGCTTTTAGTGTTACTTTAAAAACATTCATGTGTAAAAAGTGGATTTATTTTGGAATGTGTACTTGATGAAGAGGGAGAGATAAAGAAAAGAGACAGAGACACGAGAGCATGACAAACATTCTATCAATCTATGAATTTAGTCAAGGTGTGTGTGAATGGTGGTAACATGACGATTCTGTTGTTTCCCTTTCTTACACAATTTTAAAGGCAATGGGAAAGATAACCTCCTCTGTAAACTATGTTGTTTTTTTCATCTGTTTCTCTTGCAGACTATGCCATTATTGAATTATGTTTGCTAACTTGTCACTGCACTGCTGATGGTTATTTTGATTTTAGAATTTTGTCTTGTTACTTGGGAAGGGCAAGTAGAAATTTTGAGGATCAAGTAGATCTTTATATCTGCTTGTCCCCAGGACAACTAAAAATCACGTGGGAATTTGTTGTCCTGCTCTCTCTCTCTCTCTCTCTCTCTCTCTCTCTCTCTCTCTCTCTCTCTCTCTCTCTCTCTCTCTCCCCCTCTCTCTCTCTCTCTCTCTCTCTCTCTCTCTCCTCTCTCTCTCTCTCTCTCTCTCTCTCTCTCTCGAGCTCTCTTTAACCATACTGCATTACTCCTGTTCATGAGGTCTTAAGGAAATGTTACAAATTTATTTGTTTTTGTTAACCTTTGATTTGATACACACTAGGAACGAATGTGTACTATTTGCACACACACATGAAAAAAGAAAAGAATATTCTAGTTAACAACATCACATGCACACATAATACACATATAAACATGCACACACACACACACGCACACACAAACACACACACACGCACGCGCACCACTTAGTGACACACACACACACACACACACACACACACACACACCCCACCACACACACACACACACACAGATGCACATGCACATAAAAACACATACACATACACACACACAAGCACACACATGCAGTGAAAATGTCATGTTGGAATGTTAATCTCATTAATTTAGTGACAAACATGGCACTATGTCTTAATAACATTTTTTATGTAAATTATGTTTTCAGGTAGGTGCAGTTTGAACAGAAGAAAGTGATGATATTGTTTTGATCAAGAAAAGATGCCTTTGTTTCGACGTCAGAGTGAAAAAGGACGCAAGCGCCAGCAGCGACAAGAATTGCTGGTCAGTATATTTATATTGCATTATGAACTTTTTTTAAATTTTTATTTTTTACATAATTTGAATAGAAAAAAAAAGAAAAAAGGTTTGAATCCATTGTATTACAGTATGTGTGTGTGTGTGTGCACGTGCATATGTGCATCACTGCATGGAGCCTACAGGTGCGTCTTTGTGTGTGTGTTTCAGAGTGTTGTTTCACTTTTACTCAGTAAAACTTTTAGTCTGCAAAACCACATGGTCTGTTTACTCCATATTTGTTCATTATGCCATTATTAACAGGTATTAGAATTTGCCAATTTATAGCTAACTAGCTGATTTTTGGATTGTGTTCGTGGACATGATATTCATACTAGGATACTTCCTTTCATATATATTTGAGTAGATAGAGGTAATGATATTTCTAATGTTTACAAAACACAAGTCACACTGTATTCAAACACAGTCAAACTCAAGTTAACAGGAGGAGTGTTTACTCAAATCCTCATGATTCACACAGGATTCTCAATTTTTTTTTTATACATTGAACGATTTTGTTTAATGGGGTTGAAAAGATTGTTTAGGTGTGAAAGTTGCAACATTTTCAGTTGTCTTAATCGACCTTCATCTGCTAATACATGTACCAGATATATGCCGTGGTTTGTGTCCAGGCTCATGTATGTTAAGAACTTCTGCATGCTATTTTTAGTATTAACATTACAATTCTTCACATTTAAATCTAATTCAGAGTAAGTTTTCAAAAATTTTAGCACTTGATGGCATGTGTTTTTAGTTATTAAGATGTGACAAATCCTCTGTCACAAAGGTTTGTCTGCAGTTAAAAACAACAACAACAACAACAAAAAACATGCACACACAGAACAAAAAGAAAGCTTATGCCTGTTCTTGGCTAGGGATAGCTTGAGGAAGAATTTTAAACTGACTGAATTTATCAGTTTGTAGGTTTAGTGTTTTATTTGTTGTACAGTTTTAAATTTGACTTCCACCACTTTGAATCCACCAAACAGTTTTTGTCTTTTTGAACACTAAACAGTTTGATTCATATTTGAAAGGTCTGTAAGTTGGTTTACTGATTTTACTACTAGTTTTAAGAAAGAAAATTTTTGGTTGGGAATGAAGCAGGACTGTTAGCTGGAACCAGGTAAGTTGACAATGAGGTGTGGGACTGAATGGTGTTACTGTAAGAATTATTTTATTCCAGTTTAGAGATAGATCAGGATATGCCTGCTCCCAGCTCTGTGTAAATGGTAGTTGGATATTGTTACTGATGACAGTGGAGTAATTTTTTTGTTTTTGTTTAATGCTGTATGGTTTTTATAATGTCCACAATTTAGAATATTCTTCTGTCCATTAACAGAGTGATTGAATTCCGGCTCTGACTGTAATTAATACTTTTTGATTGCGTCAGTGATCCTAGCATACTGGAAAATTAGTTGATGTTCCAGAGGAATTAAACCTGAAAATGCACTGCTTTCTTGAATAGATTAAAGGAAATATTTTCTATCTGTTTGTAACAATAATCCCCTTCTTCGTTTTTCTGGGATGTCTGAAACGAAAGCAAGCATTCTTCAAACAAAATCAAGACATTATATGGAAAAGGGGAGATGGAGTGGGACATCTTGTTCACCATGCATCTACTTTTCTCCCTTTTGTTGCTGCCCCCTCCCACTGCTAGCCCAGTCATTTCATTTTTTTTTTAAATCCCTTTTGATGATTATTGTGCAGTGTGGCTAGCATCCTTAGCACAATCTCACTTTACCAGAAAGACAACAATAGTTTAGATGTTTTGAAGTAAACAAATGTAAGTGTAGAGGTTTATGTTTGTTTTGATTTGTTTTGTTTTTCAAAAAAAGAATTTTTTTCCCATTATTTGGCATTCACCCAGATTAGGCCCTTTGTGGTAGGCCAGGCTATAATGATGCTAGGCCAGAAACACATGGTTGTTGTGGTTTCTTGCTTGTCTCTCTGCCACCTAACTCTTTTCCACAGTTTCTTCCGACAGTTGCCATTTCTGATAATGAAGACAGATTTGCTTGGTGATACTGAAACAGCCATGCAATACATAGACCCGTTCTAGTCACTGATGGTCAAGTTCTTGTGAGGTGTGTGATGAAGATGCCTCTGGTGTGTGTGTGTCAACAGGCACAGCAAGATCCTGAGCCTAGGTTTGACCTGTCAGACTGTGAACTGCAAGAGGTGAGAGTGTCACTCCTGAACCTTTCTACTTTTTTTTTTTTTTGGTCTTTCCTATCCTGTTTTTTTGTTTGTTTGCTTGTTTTGAACCGGAGTCTGCAGTCTTCCCTGGTCAAGTCATTGCAGTATGTGTTTATTTCCACGGTTCTGGCGTAAATCTTGTTTGGCATGGCCTTTGACTGCTTTTATTCAGGGTGAAGGTGTAAAGACGCTGGCCAGAGAGCAGGAGGTAAAAGCGTAAGGTAAGTGAGCCAAGACTCATGGGGGCAGTGAGTGAAAGTGTAGGTCAGTGACCACAAGCGTGGAGCCTGTGGGTGAAGATGTAGAATCAGTGAACAAAGGCTTTGGATCAATGAGTGGAAGTGCAGGGTCAATGAGCGAAGGGATGGGGTCAGTGGCTGAAAGTGTAAGGTTAGTGAGCAAAGGCTGAAGGTTATCAGGCGAAGGTGCAGAATCAGAGAGCAAAAGGCTTTGGGTCGGTATGCGGAAATCTGGGATCTGTGGACAAAGGCCGGGGGTCAGTGGGTGAAGGTGAAAGGTCTGAGAGCAAAAGGCTTTGGGTCTGTATGCGAAACACTGGGATCTGTGGATAAAGGCCTGGGGTCAGTGGATAAAGGCTTTAGGTCGATAGATAAAGGCTTTTGGGTCGGTGGGTAAAAGTTTTGGGTCAGTGGATGAATGCATATGATTGATTAGCAAAGGCTTCAGGTCAGCGGGTGAAAACATAAAAACAATGAACAAAGGCTTGGGATCAGCAGGTGAAGGCCTTTGATCAATGGGCAAGGGTTTGGGGTCAGTGGGTGAGGGTGTTGGGTGAGCAGGTGCTTGCGGTCAGTGTGTGAAGGTTAGGGTCAGTGAGCACACAAAAAAACACACCCTGGCTAGGGGTCAGTAGTTGAAGGCTTAGGGTCAGTAAACAAAGGCTTGAGGTCAGCGTGCAAAGACTAGGGGTCAGTGAGTAAAAGTTTGGGGTTGGTGAGTAAAGCTAGGAGGGATCCGTGAGGAAAGGTCAGGGATCATGGGTACAGGCCTGAGGTCAGTCAGCAAAGGTTTCATGAGGTTTAATAATCATCTGATTGCAGTCTGTCTGTCTACAGTTCTTTGCGCCTGTATCTGAAGTCTGGAAGGCGTTCCTCTCAGAAACAGACTGAAAAAAAAATGAACATACTCGCTGCAGCGATGTAGTAGTTGCCTTTGCAGAATTGCATGCAAGGAGGCAATGGATACGATTCCCATCGTAAGCATTCATTTGTGGGATTTTTTTTACCCCAGTTGGTTCCCACACAGAGTTAAGTGTGCTATGAACTGAAATAGGAAGAATAGAAACACTCAGCCAACTTTTATCCACTTCATGGATGCATCCCTGAGAGTGATGCTCAAATTTCCTGACCAGCTCTGCAGATGCTGCGATCTCGCCTGGGGTTTGGTTGATGCTAGGATGTATGATCACAGGAAGCATAAAATACAGCCCTGTTAATAGACTCTGAGCAGATCAGAACTCCAAACATATCGTCTTTATCATGCACATCATCATTAACAGAAACTCTCAAATTCTGTGGCCTTGTATGCTGTATGATGACCTTGGTTCTGATTTCTCTCCATGTTCCTTGTAAAGCGGTGACAGCCCTGATATATACGGCCCTTTGCGGTCGGCTGGGCTGTAAGCAACAATACCTTAACTTATCTCCATGTTCATCATACCCTGTGTAGATTTGTCAGATTCATTGGTACTGGCGAGTTCATGGGGAGGGTCATTGGAAGGACATAGTGGCACCCCCTAGAAGGGTTGCTGGCTCTTATCTTACTGGTTTTGTGATGAAGCAATCATTGTCATCATGGTGGTACATGGTGTCCTGCGTATGAAAAATCTTACCAGGCA
Organism: Conus ventricosus; assembly: GCA_018398815.1. Classification (NCBI taxonomy): domain Eukaryota; kingdom Metazoa; phylum Mollusca; class Gastropoda; order Neogastropoda; family Conidae; genus Conus; species Conus ventricosus. The sequence continues at coordinate 34,500,992 of CM031618.1, forward strand.
TCACTGAGAACCAGCAAAGTGACTGTGCAGTGGTGCAGTGTCTCCTCTGGAAGGCTGCCTTATGAGGACTTGATATATTGGTGCTGCCTGTGGGCTGCCAATGCTGGGGGCTGGGATGGCGGTAACCTGGGTGCAGCTGTGTATTTGGGAGCCAGAATGATTGCCATGTTGGAATGCTGGGGTGGCATGGCACATAGGACAGTAGGAATAGAAACATACATGTGTGAACGCACGCACGCATGCATGCACACATGGATGCATGTAGGCACGCATGCACGCACACACACCGCAACACACGCATGCACACACGCACGCACGCGCACACACACACACACACACCACACACCCCACCACACATACACACCACTACACACACACGCACGCACTCACATACGCACACACGCATGCAAGCACGCACGCATGCACGCACACACACATACACGCACACGCACATACACATATGAAGAGAACATGTCAGTTTCTGAAAATAAATTTTAATAATGATAGGATTTACGAATCAAACATACCTAGAAAGATATTAATGATATGATTCACAAATCAGACACACCTAAAAAGATATAATTGATAGGATTTCCAAATCAGACACGCCTAAAAAGATAATGATAGGATTTCCAAAATTAGACACACCTAAACAGATATTTATGATAGGATATACAAATCAAACACACGTATAAAGATATTATTGGTAGTGTTACTATTATATCAAACACAATGATAGGATATACAAATCATATATTATTGGTAGTATTACTATTATATCAAACACAATGATAGGATATACAAATCAAACACACGTATAAGATATTATTGGTAGTATTATATCAAACACACTTAAAAACATATCAGTGATAGGATTCACAAATCAAACACACCTAAAAAAAAAAAGATGAAAATGGAGACCATTCTCTTTATCATAATACTGCTGTTGTTGTCTCTCTTGTCTTCTCTGCAGGTTCCTTCAGGAGTCTATTCCATTTGCAAGGTGCTTCAAAAGGAGGTATGAACAGCTGTGTTAACCCTCCTCCATCTCCATTCCCTTCCTGCTCACCCCTTTGGTTTCCCCACCATACCCCAAGTAGCTGCTGCCACCTCCACCCCCCCCCCCCCCCCCCCACACACACACCACACACATACCCACACCCATCATCCTCAGTCATCACCTCATTTCTCAAGACAGGGTTGTGTACTAATCATTTCTCTTAGTTTGATTGGATCAGTTATTGATTGATTATAATTTTTTTTTTCTTATCTGAAAGCACCAGGGACGTGTGAGAAAAGTTCAAAATTTTTTTTTTTGTATTTGTTTTTACTTGTTCATTTTCTTTATGTGTGTATTCATTCTTGTATATTTGTATGTTTGCTGATGTTGTGGTTTTCTCTTTAAGTGTCTGTCTGTCCCTGTGTGTATGTGTATATGTATGTTCTTTATTTTTCAAGAAAAAAAAAAGAAAGAAAAAAATCCATTTGTTGTTTGAGTCACTGTCTGAGAGATTGATTGATATTGACTGATTGGCTGGTTTATTGATATGTTTGTTTGGCTGATTGATTTTTCCAGGCTTTGTTTTTGCACAACAACTGGCTGAGCTCTCTGAATGGAGGAGGGAATTTTAGTGACCTGCGCACCCTCAGGGTGAGTTTTCCCGTTTTAGTTTGTTTGTCTTTGGTTGTCCCTTTTGAAAATTATTTTCTGCAACTCATATTCACAGGATTTGTATGCACATTGAATCTCCTTCGAAGTTCTGTAGTTCTAACCTCTCATATAAGCATTAAAAATGGAAGAATGCATGATCTTTGAAGAAGCTTTATTAAAAAAATTTTGGAAATAGAGTTTCTGGTAATAAGTCAAAATTTTTAGTAGAGGACTGACTATTCTTCTGGATAATTGAGAATCACCCAAGGGAGGTAATATTTTGCAAAAGAAATTGAAAATTTGTCATCAGGTATCCGTAATATTGATTATTGTACAGGAATTTGCTTAAGTATCTTTTCTTTAATGGCTTACTGTAATTTTCTGTGTATCTGTCCATGAAACTACCAGATGTACCTCTATCCTTGAAGGAATGTACAACCACTGAGTGATTCGAAGCTTTCTGACCAGTTATAATGGTAAGATTTATATGCCAGAAGTGAAGAAGTTTAAAAGAAGTATGTGAAGTGCTTCAAAGCTTCCTGATAGTGCTGAGTTTTACTTTGAGCTGTAGCTGATGGGTTTCTTGCAGATTCTAGACGTGCACAAGAATGAGCTGAAGGCTTTGCCTGAGGAGATAGGCTGCCTAGAGAGTCTGCAGGTGAGTCATCATCTGTTTCTCTGATGTTCACTGAGACACATGTGCTACCATACCTCTCATTAGTGTTTCAGTGTCAAAACAATGGTCTTTGTGCATGCCCTCATTGTTGTCACTATCGAATGCTGTGCAAGATATAGTTTTGTCCAAAAACGTTTCTGACCCAGTGACATGCAAAGCATCCATCTTTTTTTGTGTAGTAGCACTGATTACCTATTGACTGGAGTGAAAGGTTCACTTCCATTTAGGTATTGTGTTATGATCATCATATAATCAAGACATTGGTGTAATGGATGTGAAATTAAAAAGCAATTTGATCAATCATGTACATGGGTATTGATATGCGTCTAGGACTGAAATGGTTTCCTCTCAGTTTTATACAAACGTATGGCATGAAGAAAAACGGGGAAAGAGTCCTGTATGCTTCTTTTGGCAGGATTTTTTTGGTGATTTTCCTGTGCGACATGGTCCTCAGCACACATAGGATTGTGTAGTGTTCTCCTGCATTCAAGCTGAACCAAATGTTTCACACAGGTAGTCCATTGTCCTAGTCTGTTGAACTGTGATGGTTCTGAATCTGAGGTTACACGCAAGATGAAGATTATCCACAGTTGTTGTCTGTTGAACTGGACAGATTCTGAGCCTGATATTACGCACCTGACGTTACAAGCATGGTGGAGGTAGTCCTATCCAGCATTATTCTCTGTTGGTCTTTACAGGTTCAGCACCTGGTATTACATACCTGGTGGAGGTAGTCATATTCTTTGTCATTGTCTGTTGGTCTATACAGATTCTAAACCTGGAGGACAACAAGTTGAAGAAAATACCTGATGGCATTGGAAATCTACGCTGCCTGCAAACTTTGAATGTTAAAAGTAAGCATGTGATGGGGATGGCTGTGTGTGTGTGTGTGTGTGTGTGTGTGTGTGTGTGTTTTGTGAGAGAGGGAGAGAGAGAGAGAGAGAGACCTGTTTACCCTACAGTTCCACTGTCTTTTGTCCATATGTTTGGCAAAAAAATGACAAATACAACAAAATTTAAAAAAGATCAAAACAAAAATCTAGAGACGAAATTCTTGAGCGGTAATTTCACTTGGGTGTGTAACCATGGTGTTGTTTTGACGTGACAGTTTTGGGGGCTTTGACCAAAGAGTGACAAGTCTTGCTAAATTTTGCGCACAGAATGGCGTCTGGCTGTGTTTGCTTCTTTGACAACTTGTCCTGAAATTTAAAGAAAAGGAAAAAAAAAAAAAAAAAACCCAAAGAGAGAGTATGAATTTATGTCAAAGCGTGCTGATGAGTCAGTTTTGAAACTATTTTTTGATGAAGAACCTGTTTTTAACTTGTAAATACTGTAGATCAGGTATCCATCCCTCTACCTGCCGCTGTGTGGTGCCAGGTGAACATGAAATGACCTCTCTCCCTGTCAAACAAAAACGAAAACATGTGGAAGATGGAACATTGACACATCCCTCACCCCTGCCTTAGCCCTCACTTTCACACAACATGTGGAAGGTACATACACACTCTTTGTCAAAGATGTACTCATGTCTGTGGAAAAAGTACATTAACAGCAGGTGTGGGGTAAACAGGACAGGTATGGGATTCGTGTGTGTGTGTGTGTGTGTGTGTGTGTGTTTGTGTGTTTGTTTGTGTGTGTGCGTGCACATTATGTGTTTGTGTGTGTGTGTTGTGCGTGCATGCGTGTGTGAAAATTAAGCATCTGAAACATCTTAGAATGGGTTGGCTTTGTGGGTGTTGGCATGTCTATGAACCATGGAACAGATTGAAGGGATCAGGCAGGGGAAAAGACTGGTGCGTCAGCAGAGAGGGAAAAAGCAAATAAAATCAGGATAAATGAGTGCATGCATGAATGAATGGATTAATTAATGCATGAATGAAAGAAAAAGTGTGTTGACAAGTGTATCTGCTGCTGTTGCAATTCCTGAAACATTTTACATCTAGCTGTGAAAATGCCATGATTGTCTTAAACAGTGCAAAACATTTTAATCTAGCTGGGAAAATGCCATGATTGTCTTAAACAATGCAAATCATTTCATATCTAGCTGTGAAAATGCCATGATTATCTTAGAAGTTAAACAATGCAAATTAATTTTATATCTAGCTGTGAAAATGCCATGATTGTCTTAAACATTGCAAAACATTATATATCTGGATGTGAAAATGCGATGACTGTTTTTAAAACAATGCAAAACATTTTCTAATCATAGATGCAAAAATGCCATGATCGTCTTAAAACAATGTGAATGCTAAAAGCCTACAGCCCCTAATGCCCCTCACCCTTAACCCCTGTCGAGGTGCACCTCCTCCTCCTCCTCCCCCTCCCCTCTCTCCCCATTTCCTCCTGCCCCCCACCCCCTTCCACCGCCGACAAGCTGACATACACACAGGCTTGTTCACCTGTCACAGGTAACAAGCTGAAGGACCTGCCGGAGAGCGT
>CM031618.1:34510757-34565757 GCA_018398815.1 Conus ventricosus
CTGGTGCATGTGTTAGTCTGGATCCTGTCGTTGCAGTGGAGCAGAGGGCGGGGACCTGCTGACTGACCTGTTGGATGTGAACGAGAAAGCCAAGAAAACTGAGGCCTTACTGGACGAGATGGAGAAAGAAAGGTCACTGGGTTGTCTTTTTTTTTTAATTGTGTGGGTTTTTGTTGTGGTCAGAAACTTGGGGTGGGGGGTGGGGGGGGGGGGGGGGGGGGGGGGGGTGAGGGGAGAGGAGGTAGAGATACAGTTGGAGAGTGTGTTGTGTGTGGGTGTGTGTTTTGTGTGTGTGTGGTTGTGTGTGTTTTGTGTTGTATGTGTGTGTTTTTGTGTGTGTGTGTGTGAATGCCATACAATGCATGTTCTTAGCTAGTTAGAGTGGAAAGACATAGTGATTGGTTCTGAGTATACTGGGAGACAGGTGGTTAATATACAAATGTGTTGGACACCAGGTGACAGTTGGTCAAGATGTATATATGTGAAGGATGAAGGAAAATGATTGGTTCTCAGTGTATCAACTGGCAGGCAGTTAAAATGTATATGCAGGATTAGGAACTCGGGGCACTGAGTGACAGGTGGTCGATATCTATAAGTGCAGGATGAAGATGATTGGTTCTCAGTGCACTGAGTGACAGGTTATTAATATCTGTATGTGCAGGATGAAGTTGATTGGTTCTCAGTGCACTGAGTGACAGGTTATTAATATCTATAAGTGCAGGATGAAGTTGATTGATTCTCAGTGCACTGAGTGACAGATTATTGATATCTGTTATGTGCAGGATGAAGGAAGATGATTGGTTCTCAGTGCACTGAGTGACAGGTTATTGATATCTGTATGTGCAGGATGAAGGAAGATGATTGGTTCTCGGTGCACTGAGTGACAGGTTATTGATATCTGTATGTGCAGGATGAAGGAAGATGATTGGTTCTCGGTGCACTGAGTGACAGGTTATTGATATCTGTATGTGCAGGATGAAGGAAGATGATTGGTTCTCGGTGCACTGAGTGACAGGTTATTGATATCTGTATGTGCAGGATGAAGGAAGATGATTGGTTCTCGGTGCACTGAGTGACAGGTTATTGATGTCTGTATGTGCAGGATGAAGGAAGATGATTGGTTCTCGGTGCGGTGGGAAGAACTGATGAACCTAAGGAAACAAGAAGTGTTGGGTATGTTGATTTTTTTTTTTTTTTTTTAATGAGTGAAAAGTTTGGAGTCAGATCTAATACATTTTGGCCCAAAGTGCAGCTGTAACCCTTGGAGAAGACTTCCATGCAGATGCTTTTTAACCCTTGGCAGTTTTCTTCCATGTATCATGCAACATCAGCAGGGCTCACGCTTTCCTGATTCTGTGGCTGCTTGCCTGACATACTGACGGGCTGGTAGGTGGTGGAATAAATCAGCGAGACAATAGGCTTATAAATTACATGGGTGGATAGATACATTTGATGGACTATTTGATGAAGTAAGTTATTGACTGACTGATTTGTTGAATGTGCAACTGATCTTGTTTGATTGCTGATTGGTGGATTGGTTCTAATTTCAGAGGGAATGAACCACATGTTGGAAGAATTCCGACTCTTTGAGCAGCAGCGGCAGGTGATGGAGTCGGAGAGAGATTTCCGCGGGCAGCGTGCCTTACAACTGTGAGTGGTCAGGGTTCTAGTCTTCTTGTATGTGTGTGTTAGTGTTAGTGTGCGTTAGCGTGTGTGTGTGTTAGTGTGTGTGTGTGCGTGTGCGTGTGTGTGTGTGTGTGGTGATAACTGCATGGCTGTTTTCTGTGTCAGTCTGACAGTATGGCAGAGTAAGTTGCAGACAAATTTACTTGAAGTAGGAAAAAAGATACACTTTTTTCCTTGTATGGGAGAAGGTTAGATAGATGCTTTAAGGTGGTTCATTTAACTCAATAGCAACACATACATATATTTGTCTTTATCTCTTGATGTAACATTGATTTTGTGAAAATTCAACAGACTTATGCTTGTTTTAAAAGTTTGTTATGTCTACTTTTAAAGTCCCCAAACAGATTTCTCATGAGAGCTTTTTTGTTGTAAATTTCTAGTGTAAAGTTATGGCGTTAAAATGTAGACAAGAAAAAATGTGAAATGTACGTTTGTTTTACTTTGGATTTTTGTACAGTCCATTGTCAAATGATCTGGGTAGAATTAGCTGATTTTTTTCAATCAAAGTGATGTTCCCTTTTTAATATGAACATATGGTGAATGTTTGTACCTGTGAGTTTAATTGCTTCTTGAAGTGAGAAGTGCCTGTGTTCTTCTATCTTGTTTGGGATACAATGACCTCCAACCTGTCTAAAAACTATTAGATTGAAAACTATGCCGTTTTTGAACTAAAAGAAGAAGGAATTGTATATTGGTAAATAGCCTATGGCTTGTGTAATTTCTCTTGAATTGAAGCTTGTTTGTGCTTTGAAAAAAAAAAAAGTATCATACTGATGTTTTTACTGTGGCACATCACAGTTTGTCGACGGGGCCTCAGGATATAATTATTGGCATAGTACTAGTGGATGAATGCTTGGTTTCATTTGTATGGTGTTGTGTGTCTTTGATGATTATGCTGACGATGACTATGATGTCAGGGAGGAGGAAATAAGCAGTGGACAAGTAGAGAGCTTGCTGTATCACAAAGACAATGAGCATCGGGTTCTGATGGATACACTGGCTGAACAGGTACTGTGTGTGTGTGTGTGTGTGTGTGTGTGTGTGTGTGTGTGTGTGTGTGTGTGTGTGTGTGTGTGTGCGTGCGTGCGTGCATGTGTGTGTGTCTGTGTGGTGTGTGTGTGTATCTGTGGTGTGTGTGTGTGTCTGTGTTTTTGTGGTGTGTGTGTGTGTGTGTTTTGGTGTGTGTGTGTGTGGTGTGTGTGTGTGGACATGAGACATTGGGATGGCTGTGTGTGTATGTTTGTGCATCTGTGGTGTGTGTATGTGTGTGTGTGTTTGGACATGGGACAATGGGAAAGTACCCTTTTTTTGAATTATAATTAATGCCAGTTTGCATGTCTGTCTCTCTTCTGTCTTCTCTCTCTCTCTCTCTCTTCTCTCTCTCTCTCTCTCTCTCTCTCTCTCTCTTTGTGAATATCACTTAATTCATTCAGTGTCGAATCTGAATACACCCTTTGTACAAAGGAATAAAGTGTTGTGTTACATTACATTTACTGTATCTCGAAGACTGCTTAGAATTTAATCCCTACAATTGGCCGACCAACAATCCATGTTAGTATCATTTTCAAGAAATTTCAGAACATTGATTAATCTTACAGTCCAAAAAAAATGTATTTGTAAACAATGAAATAAAAATCAATATGAAAGACATATTAATCTGAGTGCCCTCAGTCCTGGTAGCCTCACCCATAAGTGTAGCAGGATCTGATCCTTTGTCTCCTGTTCTCTGATTCCTGAATCACAGAAATCATTAAGGTCATTGTCAGGATCATCTGTGATCTGACTGGCTATATCCAGTGGTGTGAATGGTAGTGATGTTATTAGATAGCAAGAATCGGCCCTTTCAAATTGCAACAATCCAGACACAAGAGCAAATAGTTGCTTTACAAGTCTTTGAAAATATGCACCATCACTATATAGGTTGTGGCTTGGATGCAGTTGAAGCAAGGGAGAGTATTTCTTGTTTTGGGAAGTCTTTATCTTCAGGCTTCAGGGGGCTGGATTGTTGACATACTGTTATTGTCCTGGAACAAAATTCCAGGTTTGTGGTCTTACAGAGAGCATTTTTTTTTTTTTATCCCAGTCCCTGCACAGTTAAAAGCAGGTAGAACTTTTTCTCACTTTGCAGGTAAGACTACTTTGTGCTGGTGCTGATTGCACAGGATCAACTTGTGGATCATATATATGACTGATGATGTTTGTGCACAGATACACATTAACGAAAATTTGCAAAGTGGTATGTAAACCGAGCAGTTGTGTATACAACAAGGCTACGGTTAATAATTCCATGGCATTTTCTCGTAAAACATGGCAATTGTTCATTAAACTTCTATTAATGAAATCTCAAATTTGTACGTAGAGCCTGCCATTGCACATGACTCCAGGCAAATGTTATTGAAATCGGGCATTTGTTCATGAAACCAAGCAGCTGTTCATGAAGCCAAGTAGCTGTATGTAAAATCAGACAGTTATGATAAAACCAGGATTTGTTCATATTTGTTAAAAGTTGTGCGTAAAACCTGGTAGGTCGGACCTCTAAGGGCAGCAAGTACGATAACTTTGATCTTTCTTAAGGAGGTTGGACAGTGGGCGGCCAGTTTGGTTCCTAGCTTAAGGAGGTTGGACAGTGGGCGGCCAGTTTGGTTCCTAGCTTAAGGAGGTTGGACAGTGGGCGGCCAGTTTGATTCCTGGCTTAAGGAGGTTGGACAGTGGGCGGCCAGTTTGATTCCTAGCTTAAGGAGGTTGGACAGTGGGCGGCCAGTTTGGTTCCTAGCTTAAGGAGGTTGGACAGTGGGCGGCCAGTTTGATTCCTAGCTTAAGGAGGTTGGACAGTGGGCGGCCAGTTTGGTTCCTGCTTAAGGAGGTTGGACAGTGGGCGGCCAGTTTGATTCCTAGCTTAAGGAGGTTGGACAGTGGGCGGCCAGTTTGGTTCCTGGCTTCACGTGGAAAGAAGGATCTGTGGGAGAAATACTGGACTAAGTTCAGAATCGATTTGCAGTGTCATTTAAAGTTTGGTGCAGATCAGGGCCTGCGTATAAGTGGCATTTGCCTCAGTGAGACAGTATTTGTTCAGTATAATGCAGTAGTGTATTCTTCGTGGTTAACTACCCTTAAGGTGCAGATTTAGTCGCTGACGGTTATGCATTTACAAGCAAAGGAACTTGTGAAATGTTGATACTATTACACTGAAATCACACAGTGAAGTGAGTACCAAGCCACAGAACCAGCAGGTACAAGCTGCAAAAACGCACAGAGTAGCTTGTACAATCATAGAATTGTACAGCTGAAATTAAACATGCTGCCTGCGACCACCATGTCACAAGGAGCCCTGCAGAAACAAGCTGTGGAAGCCCTGATGCTGGCTCGTGACTCCAAGCCTCGCGCATCACAACCAGATTGCCTCATCGAGTCGGAGCTGGCCCAGCTGACGGTGGTGGAGTGGGCAAACGTGCCCTACGACTGGAGACTGAGATGTGAGGTTGCTTGCTGTGTTTGAAGAAATCTTGTATTTTACAGGTGGTCGCAAATACAGTGTAAAATGTTTATTTTGATCTCCAGAAATCTGCAGAATCTGGATCCTAGATAATAACTAAGTCAGTAAGTGTCGATTGATTTTAAAAAGTATTTACAATGACTCTGTCGAACAATGTGGACAAATGAATCACAAGATTAAACAGGACACGTTTCAAACTCTTAGGTCTTCTCCAGGCACGATAAACAACACTCAGAACAACAAAAATGAACGATAGAATCCGACGCACCTCTTGCGCTGAATTTGATGAAGAGAAGTGATTGCTCATTCATTGTCGTCCTGAGTGTTGTTTATCTTGCCTGAAGAAGACCTAAGAGGTCAAAATGTGTCGGTTTTGTCTTGTGATTCGTTTGTCCACGTTGTTGGGCAGAGTCGTCGTAAATACTTTTTTTGAAATGTGTTTAGATTTCTGCCTGCAGTCACCTCATCTTGCAACTAAGCATTGGTTGGGACGTCAGGGTAAGATTTCTTTTGTTGGGTAACTCCTTGACTGGCAGTGTGATGCTATGATGTCAGCAGCATGCCATTCATCAGACAAGGCAGGTTTACAACAGTGATGGCCTGTAAAGGAAGTGTTTGATACAAGAGACCCCCATCCACTCCCGAGAATTTTTGTTTTCAAAGTAGGCCATTTTTAACTCTCTCTTGCAAGCGTAATATTACTGTTTTGACTTTTAGAACATGTGAAAAAAACCAACAACTCACTATGAAAGTGCAAAAATGAGTTATGATGTTGTGAGTTTATGCAGCAAGAAAAATGCCGAAGGAGGGGAGATGCGGTGTGCTGAACAAAGGGATGGAAAAATGATGTTGTCTTCAGCTTAATTTTAGAAATAAAAGAAAAAGAAATGAACAATAATAAAATCCCACCACGTCATGTGATTTGAGAGACCAGCGGAGAAAGCTGTAGACATTGATCTGTCACGAAGGCCTGAACTGACACTGCTGTTACGTAGTAATGTGGCCATGTTCTTTTTCTTTTTCTTTTTTTTTTTCAGAATGTGATAGCAGAGAAACGCATCGCCCTGTCCGGCATGCTGGCCCAGTTACTGGATGAGCAGCTGATGCGACAGAAAGAACTTCAACGCAGAGTGGTGGGTACCCTCACTGACCCCCCCCTGCCCCCCCCCCCCCTCCCCCCCCCCCCCACCCCCCCCCCCCCAAAAAAAAAAGTATCGAAAAAAAAAAGTGCCGGAAAGCTTTCGGTTCCTAACCAGAAATGGAAGTTTTTCTCAGATTGTGAGAACCTTGTTGAGCAAAGCACGGTTTGTTGTGAGACGTGAGCAGGCTGTTTGTGTTTCTCGGTCAGATGGAAGAGAGAAGGAAGCAGTGTGGGAACCCAACCAGGGGCCTGTCAGTTCCCAGTCCTCAACTTCACTTGTTGGTTGTTTTAAGATTTCAGCAGTTGCACCTGTGTGTTTGGTGAATTATGACGGTGCTGTTGATAGACGATGAGTGTACGTACAGTTGATGGACATTGACAGCTCAGGTGTGTGTGTGTGTGTGTGTGTGTGTGAGTGTGTGTGTGTGTGTGTGTGTGTGTGTGTGTGTGTGTGTGTGTGTGTGTGCGCGCACGCGCATGCGAGTGAAATCATCTACTATTGTAAAATCTGTTATGAATGTTGCAAAACAAGTTACCAAGTCATCAGTTCATTGGAAATCTAATAAAGCAGGCTTGGTTTCAGAATGCATGTCCCCCTGATCCAAATTCAATCATGCCCCCTCACACTTGCATCTTCAATGATGACTTTACACACACACACACACACACACACACACACACACACACACACACACACACACACACACACACACACACACACACAAACACACACGCACTCACTATAAACACCTCATGCACATAAGTGCTGTGGTCGGACATCCTCCATGAAGACAGATGAAAGGCAATGACATATTTGATAATTTCATGCTCTGGTGAACTGCTGAGAACTAGCTGGGGAATGAAAAAGAGTAAAAATTGGAAGAAGACTGAACTGATCATGGATAGTGTAAATGATAAGACTGAACTGATCATGGATATTGTAAATGATAAAGACTGAACTGATCATAGATATTGTAAATGATAAGACTGAACTGATCATAGATATTGTAAATGATATTGATCAAATTGAACATCAGTGGTTGGTTGGCTCTGTGATAAGTTGATCATTGGATCAGTAATTTCGATTGATTGGTGTCTGATTCAACAACATGTTTATGTTTGACTTTTATAGGCTGTTTGAGCTCAAACTGTAAACAGGCTGTGGCCTTTCTTGTTTTAAGATATTTTCCATCGTTGATCATTTGATCATTAATTTGGATTGATTGGTAAATGAGTAAGTAACCTATCTATGATTGACTTGATCATTTGATCATTAATTTGGATTGATTGGTAAATGAGTGAGCAACCTATCTATGATTGACTTTTGTAACCTGTTGGTGCTCGAACTGTAAATAGGCTGTGGCCTTTGTTATTTTTAGATCTTTTCTTCTCAGTTCTTTGTACAATGACCAATCTCTCTGGTGATGTTGAAATGCCATGGGGCTAATGGTGACCTCCTCCCCCAGGCGGAGATGGAGCAGCAGAGAGAGGACAGCCAGACCGACTACTGGCTGGTGCAGTACCAGCGCCTGCTGGACAAGAAGCCCCAGGCTCTCATTGACAAGGTGAGCTCTGGGAACTGGGGGTATGTCACTATGATGGCAGACATGTTTACCGGTGATTTACTGGTGAATGACTACTGTGGTCGGGTTTGATCCTAAAGAACACACAGACCCACGCACAGCAACAACATCCAGTACAAGATGGTCATTCAGAATTTTGTGTGATTTCAGATTAAAAAAAAAAAGTATGATGATTAAAAACAAAAAAGTAATATACTTTCAGAATCTCAATTTTAAGTTCATTTCATATCCTAAAAAGTTAAATTTGCATTTTGAGAGAACCATGAAAAAAGAAAGATTTGGAAGTGAAAGGGCTAACGTTTAATCGCAATGCATATTGTGCACAACAAAGGTATTGAGACATCGGCAGTATTATGCCTTACTGTGCCGACGTGCAACCACTGCATCAGTATTTATAAGCAGAGCAACCAAGGACTATGCTTTTGGCGTCGCATGATATGATTTCATTGACAATACTACGCTGCAGCATATTGCGACGAAATGCTACGCTGATTAGCAAAAATTTTATAAATGAAAAACAGAAAGTCTTCTGGGACTGAATAGCAGCTTAAACAGAACTGAGAGACGACATAGATCTTTTGATTGTAGACTTTATTTTGTTAATAGAAAGGTTCAAGTTCAGCGAGGAGAGGACAAAAAGTAGAAAAGTGTGAAGATACGTGCCTGCACAAGAGATACATGCCTGTATAAAAAGTCATGGAGAGAGACATGCCAGTATGAGGGTCATGGAGAGTTACAAGCCTGCTTAAATGTCATCATTACGTGCTTGTACAAGTCGCAGAGAGATGCATGTCTGCGCAACAACCAGTTTTGGAGACATACCTGTGCCAGTCATGGAGCCATACATGTCTGTACAAGTCAGACAGAGATGCATGTTTGTGTAACTACAAGTCTTGAAGAGATACAAACACAAAGTTTTGAAGAGATACATGCCTGTGCTAGTCATAAAAAGATACATGGCTGTACAAGTCTTGGTGAAATTCATGTCTAAATGTAGTGAACATTGATCAGTGTGTAACTGACTGAAGTATAGCCTGTGGATGGATTTGTGTCCAGGAAGGCTACCTGAAGGTAACACTGAAGACTGATCAGTGTGCCACATACCTGAAAATTGCATGTGGATTTGGTTTCAGGAAAGTAATCTGGAGATTGCAGTGAAGAAGATTCTGATTCATGCTGACGCGGAGGATTATGTCCCTTTGTTTGCTCGACATCGCATCACCATAGAGACCATGCTTCAGCTTGATGATTCTGACCTTAAGCAGGTGGGAGGTCTGACTGCTGTGTGTGTGTATGTGTGTGTGTGTGTTTGTGCGCATGCGCGCGTGTGTTTGTGTGTGTGTGTGAATGTGTGTGTGTGTGTGTGTGTGTGTGTGTTTGTGTGTGTGCATGAGAGCATGCTTGCGCATGCATGCGCGTGTGTGTGTCTATGTGTGTGTTATGCATACACATGCTTGTTTATGGGGGGGAGGGGGAGGGGGGGGGGGGAGGGGGCTGTGGTTATTCATGTGCATCAGTGGATGTTGCAGTCTGTGATTTTTTTTTTAATGTTGTTTTTGTGTCAATTTTCATATAAAAATCATACCTTTTTTGTTTGGTGTGTGTGTGTGTGCGCTTACATGTTGCTGCATGTGTGTGTGTTTGCAAACTTATCTCCACACTTGCAAAGACAGGGGAAGTAACTCCAGGGTGCATGTCCGCAGATGGGGTGCATGAACTTGGCCTGCGAAAAGCCATCTTGAATGGCATCGACCTGCAGCGCGGCCAGAGCTCCAAGCTGACCCAGAAGGAAAAGTGAGTGACACGGACAGAGCAGAGGTCTTTGGACAGGTGGTGCAGCAGCCGGTTTGGCTGGTTCTCTCTGAATGTGGTCAGCACACCTCCACTGTTGTTGTGGCTGTACTTTTTTGGTCCATTTCTGGTTGGTTTTTGCATCAGTGTGTGTGTGTGTGTTGTCTGTGTGTGTGTGTGTGTGTGTGTGGTGTGTGTGTGTGTGTGTGTGTGTGTGTGAGTGATTGAGAGAAAGAGCTTTATTTCCATTTTGACTCTGTGTGTGTGTGTGTGTGTGTATTAGGGAGAGGAGTGGTGTGTTTGGATGGGGAGTGAGGTGGAGTCATGTGTGTGTGTGTTCGCACTGTACCATGCTTCTCAACCTATAAACTGCTTTTTTTTTTTCCTTTAGTCCTTGTAACTAATTTATGGATTCTTCCAGTTCTGTTCTTAGCTCTCCGCACATAACTTTTCCTGATCTGTAGTTGATGGCACACATCAAAAACCAATGTTTCAATAAAGCAAGTTTGACCACTGTTCACAGAAAGGATGCTTCATGCATGAGTGACAGGCAAAATGAGTATCGTTAATGATTGCTGAATATCAATTTTGATCAGTTGTTTGTCAGCACCACACAATCTGAGATCCTGGTGGTCGTCTGGCAGACTGGCACTGCTTCCTTGTTGGTCCTTCCACAAAAAATGCCCGAAGTTGAGAAGCCAAGCCTATAACAGGGATTACAAATTGAAGGCTCTCTGTCTTGTTTATCAGAAAGGCAACCGTACAGTGGTGCAAGTTGATAGTCTGATGGTGGCGTATTCACACTGAGAACTTTTCCATTGCAAAATAGTGCAGCACTCCACAATTATCAACTGTTTAAGAAAAGCAGGCATAGTCTCGACAGCAGATGACGCAGAAGCCAAGCAAGCACAGAACATGGAGGTGGCAGTGCGGGAGTCCATGGACAACATTGCCGACGTCAAAGAAAAGTTCTTGAAAGCGTTCCTGTCTGATACTGAAGATGAGTCCTTCAGTGATGTTAGTGCCGCTCAGGACAGCAGTGAAAAAGAATCTGATAGATGATTTTTTTGCTCCGTCATTGTATGTATCACTCTTCCTTGTTGGCTTGCCAGTTCACGAAAGTCAGTCCTCAGAATACACAGGCTTTGTTTACACTGGGTTCGCCGTTTTGGTCATCAGTTCTCACAGCCACTTTTTGTGCTGCTAATTAGATTGATTTATGACGCTTTTTTTCTGAATCTTTGAGAATAAATTTGTGGGTGCGGTTTACATAATAATGTGGTTTATAGCCTTGAAATTACGGTACATGTGTGTCAGATAGAGACAGAAGGATGATGGGGCTAGAGGGGGCATACGTTTGTGTGTAGATGTGTGCACTGGCATGTATGTTTGTAGAAGTGTGCAACCCTATGTGTGAGAGAGTGTGAATGATGTGTGTGTTTTATGTGTGTGTGCACGCATGCTTGGGTGTATAGGTATGCACAGTATTTGTGCATGTCTGTGAAATCATCTTTGCTTCTTTTATAAGTTTGTTTCCTTTCCCACTTTTTTTTTCCATTATCATTCAATTGTATGTCTTTCATCCCTGTTCCTGCCGAAATCAAAGTCCCAATCCACATCGGAAGACAAGCAGAAGCAGCAAACAAAGAAGACTGGCCACGTTTCCAAGGTGATGTCATTGCAGTTTGGAAAGGGTGTACTTGTGTCTTGGACCTCAGCGGAAGTTCTTGTGTGGAGTTTGATCACTAAAAACAGAAGTAAAAAGTCTTTAATTTCCAGTATGATTCATGCAGGGTTCGTACGGTGCTGGACGGTCCTCAAAAATTGTTTTGTTTAACAGCTCCGTGTGTAGACCTTTCAACGCCCCCAGAAGTAAGTTATTCGTCAAGAAGTTCTGGTAAAGCCCTTGGAACTTTTTTGTTCTTACTGTCAGTATTATATTTTCCTTCATAAGGCTCTAGAAGCAGCACGAAAACGTGTGGAAAGTAATGAATGAGATTCAACAAATAAAATGCTGAAAGATGGAATTTATTTAGAAGTATCATTGACAAGGTTGTACTGTTTATTGCAATGATATGACAAGTGTAACGCTGTAGCTCCTGATGTGTTTTACAATGCGCACTGTGTTGTGCTGAAAGTTTCTAGCAGTTTTGACCAGTATACAATAATTGAATAAAAAGCAATGTTTAGCCATGGAAAAGTCTTTTGAATTCTGACTAACAGAACCGTATGAAGCCTGTTATGCAGATCAATGCAATGCTGAAGTGTTAGTCCTTGGTATTTTCATGGCTTGGTATTACACCAGGGCTTCATTTCTGTAGAGTGGATAGAGAACTTAAGAGATTTACAAGGGCACATGAGTGGACAGTTAGTATGCCCCTGGTGTCACTGTCTGCTGCTGCCAGGTTATCAGGCAGTAAGTCAGTTATGGGGCTCGGAAACTATGAATTTATCACAGTACTGTGTAGCTATGTGCAGGCAGGAGTTTAGAAATTTTGAAAACTTTTTTATTTTCACTGTGGAAGAAACTGTTTGTTGAAGGTTTTGGGTCAAGTGTGCATTGCATTGATCTCGGTGTGTTGAGTGCAGTGTTGCATCACGCTGCGTCACACATGGAAGGTCTGCTCTCTTTGTGGTCTTCTCTTTGAACTGCCTCTGACTACACCACCAGTTCATTGTTTCCCTTTTTCTTGCTTTTTGTTCTTGGGTTTTTTGTTTTGTTTTGTTTATCACCGCACACTCTGTTTATGCTTTCAGCAAACCTGAAATGCAGGACCCACTTTTGGAAGCTCATTGCAGGAAAAGAAAATAGTCTGAAAACCAAGATCTTTCTGTGAATTAGTGAGGTTGGGTTCGTTGAAATAGACCAGATGACGTCTTTTATTTCTGAAGCTGTGAGGCAATTTTCTAATTTGATTGTTCCGTCATCTTTGACAACTGGAAGACATGACTATGCTTGATGATCAGGCAATGAGGACAGTTGGGAAGTTCCATAACTTAGATTTCCTCTCAATGGCTAGTTTCAGACATTCTCTGGAGCTTCAAATAAAACAATGCTAGCGTTTAAAGTTTGGACCATGTGGGTCATATTTTTCTATTAGCATTGTTCGTGTTCGACTCATTCAGATCATGCTGAAGAGCGGACACGTGGTTCTGGGTTTTTGTTTTTGAATTTTTTTAAACGAGAAAATATTTTCAGGTGCAGAAAGCATGAATAGGAGACTCATCTTTTCTGTTTTCTTTCTTTCTCACTTCACAAAACAGCCTCACCCTGTCTGCACTACCACCAACCCCACCCCCTCACCCTTCTCTCCCCCCCTTCCCCTCAGTCCATCCCTGTCCTCTGGTCTCTCTCTTTGGGCTGACTTCCACTGTTTGTAAATATGACTGTAACTGAGTTGCTGTGTACCTTTTTATTATTTTCTGCATATTTCTAGTGCATGTCCAACAGTGTTAATATGCAACTCGTTTTTTTTTTTCTTTGTATGATAATTGTACCAACATGTACAGGCTCAGCAATGGGTAATATGAGTTGAACCCAACCATGTGCATGTACACACACTGACACACAGACGCTCTCTCTCTCTCTCTCTCTGTCTCTGTGTCACATTCTCTCACAAACACACTCACACACACACACACACACACACACAAACACACACACACACACACACACACACACACACACACACACACACACACACACACGCACATCACATGCATGTATGCATGCACGCACGGTCACGCTTCTGCAGGCACGCTGAAATGTATGCTTGCACATGCACATGCGCGCACGCACGCACGCACGCACGCACGCGCGCGCACACACACACACACACACACACACACACACACACACACACACACACACACACACACACACACACACGCAAACATACACACACAAAAACACAAACTCACACACACACACACAAACACACGTGCTCATGCGTGCGTGTGCACGCTCATGACAAATGATTCTTAGACAGCATTTTTCTGTGTATGATGTATGTGTGCAGTGTCTGATGTTTCACTATTTGTGTTATGCTTTTGAAATGACCAGCTGAAGTTGCAGAGCGGTTAGCGTCTTAGACTCATGGCTGGGAGGCCATGGGTTCGATTTCCATCAGAGCCATGTATTTGAAGATGCGAAGGAGTGTGAGAGAGAGAGAGAGGGGAGGGGGTGAGGGGGGAGAGAGAGAGAGGGGGGGGGGGGTGAGGGGGGAGAGAGAGAGAGAGGGGGGGAGGGGTTGAGGTGTGTGTGCTTGTGTGAAGATATGTGTATTTGCATATAATATGTGCCTGTGTGTGTGTATATATATATATATATATATCTGCTTGTGAGTGTAAGCCTATGAGTGTGCTTGTGTATGTGCATGTGTATGAGGTTTTTCAAATGATTAGAGTGTGTGTGTGCGAGTGAGTGAGTGTGTGTGTGTGTGTGTGTGTGTGTGTGTGTATGTGTGTGTGTGTGTGTGTGTGTGTGTGTGTGTGTGTGTGTGTGTGTGTGTGTTGGAGGGTGGGGGTGTTGGACTGTACATGTAAATTCTATAAGTGGCCACTTGATTGTGTATCATGATTCATGCGTGTTGTCTTGTGATACTGTTCATTATGCACCTATCGTAATTTCTCATCTGTTGAGATAATGAAGTATTCATATCATATCGTTGGTGGGATTTTTCTGCCTTGACCAGCTCCTACACAGAGTTTAGTTTGCTTTGTGCTCAAGCGGGAAGACTGAGACCCATGCAGCTGCGTTGCATTCACGTTAATGTATGCGTCACCGAGTGTCTGGGTCAAATTTCCCGACCAACCCTGCTGGTGTGTGTCTCTCTCTGGCTTGGCTAGTGCTGGATATTTAATGACAGTAAGCACAGAGTGCAGCCCTCTCATGCGCTCTCAGACCAGAATGGAAATGCACAGCATCATATTCATCAGCCTTTTCCTCATCAGTCAGCATGGTGTGCTGTCATTGGTGACCTCAGTTTCAATTGCCTCCACATGTCTCCATCCCGTTGGTGAAGTTTGTGCGTGTCGAGGTCACCGGAATTGGCAAATTTATGGGGGGCTGTCGGTGGCCGGTCTTGGTGGCACACTCCAGGAGGAGAGCTCGCTCACTCTGGTTATGCAACGAAGCAATTATTGTTCTCAGTTGGGAGCTCAGTAGGTAAAGGTGGTGTCCTGAGTGTGTTAGATGAGAACAGCCACCGCTGAACACCACCAAAGTGACTCGGCAGCAATGCAGCGTGTCTTCATGTGGGTTGCCTCATGACGACTTGACGTTGACTTTTTCTGTGGATTGATGGTCATTGGAGCTGCAGTGGCACAAACCAGTCTGTGGATGTGTGAGCAGGGAGCCGGAACGAGCCGCATGGGTGCAGTGCCACTGTGGTGGCATGGAAGATGAAGCAAAAGGAAAAAAAAAGAAAAGAAAAAGAATAAGAAAAAAAGAGAGAAAAAAATGATGAGATGGTTGCATTTAATATGTCTCAGACAGTAGCTGTGCTGTTGAGCCTCTGTCAATGACCGCTCAGTACAATGACTCTGTCCTGATAGCTGGCACAAGAATTGCTGCAGATCATTTCTCTCACAATGCGATTCGGTTTTCAACCTCTGTGAGTCACAACAGGCAAATTGTCATATTTTTTTTATGTTGTTTTCTTTGTTGTCACCACTTCTTTCTTCTGCCAGGCTCCCTGCCCAGCCTCCCCCTTTTTTGAAGAAAAAAAAAATATTCGCATTATATTAAGAAATATATTAAGAATGCAATGCCTTCCTTATTTCACATTAAAGTGAGGAAGAGAGTGGATGGCAAATTGCCCGTACAAAGTGGGAATGTGGTGAATGTCAGGTGTGTTGTTGTCACGGTGCAGGACATTTCTTTGCTGCCTCAGCTGGAGCCCGTACAACCGCCCCCTGCAGACCCCACTGCCCCTCCTGCCTATGATGAGGCTACAGGTGGCGCTGCAGCAGCCCCCTCGGGGGCCCTTCCTCGGCAGCAGTCGGTCACAGCTCGTGGCATCAACTCCGAGTGTGTGGTCTGCCTGGACAGAGTGGTGAGCAGAAGATTGTGTTACTTTTCTTTTTGTTTTTTGTTGTTGTTGGAAACATTGAATATTAGTGTGATATGAATACTTTACAGAGATGCTGATGTTTTTCAGTTCATTTATGTCAGTGGATATACAGATATCTCGATTTGATCCTCTGTGTGTGACTGTATTTGAGTGAGTGGGTTAACGTGAGTATGTGTTTGTGTGGGGACAATTTTCCACTGGGAATATTGGTTGTTGTTTGTTTTGTTTCGGTCAATTGGTACATATTTTCTGAAGAATTTGTCTGTTCACTTATTTCGTTCAGTGTTCTCAGACACCACCGGTGAGATTTCTCTGGAAACTGTTTTGTTAGGTATTTTTAAGAAGATGGTGGCTGTTATCATTCACACAACCTGTCCTGTTAGACTGATTGTTTGCTGCAAGCATCATCGCAGCATTTCACCAAAGGGTAAGTTAGTCGCCGCAAGAATTCTAGCAAATGTGATGCAAAAAAAGTTTCTGTTTTTTTCTAGTACGAACCATAATCATGGCCGTGTCTCCCCAGCTTTCAACTTCCTTTCATAGGATCCTTGATTATGATTTATCCTATCTCCCTGCCTCACTACAGACTGTCTTTCATATCAGCTATCTCCCTGCCTCACTACAGACTGTCTTTCATATCAGCTATCTCCCTGCCTCACTACAGACTGTCTTTCATATCAGCTATCTCCCTGCCTCACTACAGACTGTCTTTCATATCAGCTATCTCCCTGCCTCACTACAGACTGTCTTTCATATCAGCTATGCATAGTGTTTGTTATTTATCTCTCCCCACCTCACTTAACATTTTCCTTCGTATCAAGCGTGAATATTGTATAAGGATCTTCCCACCTTGCTTACAACTTGTTGCCCTATCAATCATGGTTATCATTTATCACACATTTCTCCTTGCCTCACTCACAATTTCCTTTGGTACCAACCATGATTTTTTTTTCTTTCTTTCTCATCTTCTGTGCTGCCCTGGTTACAATTTAAATTTTTTTTTTTTTTAATTGTATTTACTTTTTGTTTTCTTTGTACAGTCGGAGGTGATCTTCCTTCCCTGCGGCCATGTATGTACCTGCCCCGTATGCACGGGACCCTTAAAGGAGTGCCCCATGTGCCGAGCCCAGATCGCTCAGCGCATCAAACTGTCGTTGCCCGTGCCCGTGTGATGCAAACCTTCAGACAGTCATCTCCATTATGCCTGACTTCAGTGGTGGTTGTTGTTGTTGTTTGTTTGTTTGTTTGATTTCATGTTTTTTGTTGGAGGGGGGGGGGGGGGTTGAAGGGGGTTGGGGGAGTGTTGTGAAAAAGGGCGGGGGAGGAGGCGTTATTTCTAAAGGGGGGGGGGGGGGGGGCAGGAAGTGGGGTGAGTAGGGTATGAGGATTAGTGCTGAGCCTCAGTTTGGTTTTAACGTTTCACTGAGCTTTTTTTTTTTTCCTGCACTCTCCGTTTTATCTAGGGGCCAGACCCTTGTATCTCGCACTGTCAGTATCTGTGTCTCTGTTTGACTGTCTGTCTGCATGTCTCTCTCTCTCTCTCTCTCTCTCTCTCTTTCCTGCTTTCTGTGGCCACCAATCTCTTTCGATGTGTGTCTTGTTTTTCGAACGCTTTCTAGCTTCCTTGGCTCAGCAGAAAGGTGACCTTTAGAAAGAAATCTTCACCCTAAGGCACGACTCATTTGATCTCTGTTTTCAAAACCAAATCAAGAAATCGGAGATCTGTGTTTTAAAACTGAATTAAGAAATTAGAATTTTGACTGTTAAAAATCAAAATGCAGTGGGGTTTTTTTTTTTGTATAATGATGTAACAAAAAGAACCAATAACAAATGGAGAATAATGCCTTGAAAATGCTAAGCCGTACATCTGGTTGAATTTCATGAAAGTCAGCGAGACGTGTGTATGCATGATGAAAAGGTGAAAATTAAAGCACCCCCTTCCCTCAGTGCTTTTATCCATTGTGGGTAGGATAGATACTCTCAATGTGAACTTGTGTAAAAAAGTGGTTTTTGTACAGCAGGTTTCTCTTAAAAAAGAATGTTGATTTTTAAACAAAATCTCTAAAGAGGTTCTTTATTACATTGTTAGATCAACCATGTTTTCAAATGCATAGTGAAATCATGGAAGGGCCTTTCATTCCAACCCTTTGCAGGGGTATTACTAAGGTGTCATTCACACTAATTTCCACCCCCAATACACAGGAATGCTCAGGATTGCCTGTGACAAGACTAGGCCCTCTTCTTCCATGAACCTTCTCAGTGACGCCACTCTCCAGTCAGTCATTCTGACTCCCCTCAGTTATAAACAGCGCTCAGAATCATCCTGTGAGAAGACAAAGCCCTCTTTTTTACATTGCTCCACCCACCCATCCACACACACACACACACACACACACACACACACACACACACACACACACACACACACACACACACACACACACACACAGTGACATTTCTCCTCTATCATTCATACTGGCTCCCCTCAGATATATCAGCACTCAGAATCGTCCTGTGACAAGACAAAGCCCTCAACAACCATTGCTCCCCCCCCCCCCCCCCACCCCCCTGCCCCCCCCCCCCCCCCCCCCCCCCCCCCCCCCCCCCCCCACCCACCACACACACACACACGGCACAATGACATTGCTCCCCAGTCAGTCATTCTGACTTCCCCCTGATACAGCAGCACTAAGGATCGTCCTGTGACTTGACAAAGCGCTCCTTTCATCACTCCGCCCCACCCACCAACCCCCCAACCCGCACACACACACACATTCACACACACGCACATATTCACACACAGTGACATTTCTGCTCTTGTCATTCATTCCGACTCCCATCACATGATAACAATACTCGGGATTGTCCTTCGACAGGACAGAACCCTCTCCTTCCATCATCCCCACCCCTCTCCTCTCCCCCACCCTCTCTCCCCCTTCCCCATACAGTAACATTACTCGCCTCTCATTTATTCCAGCTCCACTCCCACCCCCACCCCCACCCCCTCACCCCCCTCCCAGCCCCCTCCTGAGAAGGCAATACTCCGGATTGTCCTCGGGCAGGACACATACCAACACTTCTCCAGGGAGCTATCAGTATTAGAGAGCTGTGAGGCCACCCTGTGGAGAACATGCTGTGGGGACTTTTCAGACTTTGGTCTAGAATCCTGCTTGCCGCCCCTTGAGGCCTTGACTATGTGCAATAAAAACCACGACGGCAGCTTGTGATCCCCCCCCTCCCCTCCCTTCCTCTTCCTCGATGTTTCGTATGTCTGTCCATTTTTGGGGGGAAGGCGTCATCTGTGCTGCCTGTGTAGAGGTACAGTATGCATTTCAGTGCATACCTAAGATGTTGTGAGGGAGAAGAAAATTTTGTTTAGGTTCTGTGTTTAGGAATGTACCGTACTTGAACCCAAATTGAAACAGTATACATAGGGGAAAATAGTTGATGTGTGAAGTAAGGTGGTTATGTGCGTGTCATGTGTATGAGATGTTCTAAGTGTGTGTGTGTGTGTGTGTGTGTGTGTGTGTGTGTGTGTGTGTGTGTGTGTGTGTGTGTGCGTGCGTGCGTGTGTGTGTGTGTGTGTGCACATTCACTAATTTCTCATCAAATAACAAACAAGTACGTCAACTCTTACACCGTGATGAAATAATCATATGCTCATAAATCAAACGAATGCTGTTTTTGACTCCAGTATGCTGTTTGGAGTTAAGGATGTAGTGTCATAAGCAGCATCCGTTTGGAGTTATGAGTATTACATATAAAAGGATCGCATCATGAACATGAGTTATCCTACTTCTTTGTTATATACTGTTACTTGCCTCATTTTTTAGATTTCTGAATTTCTGATGGTAAAATTTTGGAAGTGAGAACAAGGAAACTTCTCCTACCTGTCATTTTCATTGATGTTTCAAAATGTTTTTGATCAACCGTGGTGGATCTTTCCGATTTGCTCAGAATTTTGATTGCAAAAGTTTTGGATTTAAAAACTAGCATAGAACTGTGCAGTGTGTTGGAATATAGAACGATATCTAACAGCATATAAAAACATGCTGACTATGGGTGTATTAAGGCAGTCATACAGAACTTTTAAAGCACTGATAGGCAAGGGTTTGCATGCATGTACATTTTCTACATACGTTTGTTTATTTTTCCTTTTACAGTGATATCATGGATCCTTTGCATTGTATATATATACATATTTTTTTTTTAAATTCTGCATTGCCATTGTATTAAGAATGACATTACTTACGTGGGGACTGGTCTTTCTCTGGTGTCTCCACTCGTCATTCATAAATGTATTTATGGTAATTTTTGCTGTGCAAGTCTTTTTAACCTGTGAATAGATGCCTCAGTTATTGCTACACGTTAAAATGAATCCATCCATTTTTCTTAATCCTGTCTGTGTGAGTGTGTGACTTGTTTGCATCATGCTTGATCAACGCAGAAAATTTAGCCATTGTAAGCGCGCAGCAGGTGTACATTTTAGTTGACCTTCACTGCGCTTCTCGTTACACTCTGACCTTTGAACAGGAAGGTGAGCTTTTTTTTTTAAGCACTCACAGTCTTAAGATACACACGCATGTGTCAGTGGGCACTGCATTGTATACAGTTTTTCCTCTCCTTTTCTCTATTCTGAGTGGAATCTTGTCTACATAGTCCTCGAAAGAATATAATGTGATGTGTACCATGTGCAAAACTCCTTCAGCCCTCTCCTTGTCTCAGGACTCTTGTGTTATGCTAGCGAGTTTTCTTAACGAGAAACTCGTCAGATATCCATCAGGAAAAAGATCCCATGATCCGTAGGGAGGAATGAATCCACTGTGCACTGACGTTCATTTGACTGTCCCTTGAAAGAAGCGCAGGAAGCTGGTCAGTATACTGATCAGAACAGGGAGTGGTGTGTAAGGCTTTCCATGCTTTAGGGAAGATTCTGTGGACAGGTGTCACACAGCAGACGATGGGCAGTGGTTGACATGGTTCTGTGAACAGTGGTGGTAAAGTCTTTGTTGATCAGAGTTAATAGTGATTTTCCAAACAAATGTGACCTTTACAACAGGACATCAGTCATGGATCATTTCTGGCTTGCACAGTCTAAATATGTTTCAGATGTTCTTTGTAAAGGTAAAACCGTCCTTAAAAATTTTTTACTGTCATAGATATGGATTTGGGAAGAAAGTATTTGACATTAAATCCTCTTTCATACAGTTGAAAAAAAAAAGAAAAGAATATAAACTGAATCGGATGTAAAGCATGAAAACGTATGGTATAGGGTTTCAAATCACCTTTTCACAAGAAAAGAAGCAGATCAGTAACAATTTACAGATAGAAAAGGAATACTGACAGTATTACTTTCAAATCCAACCCAGACCATGCCGTACCTCCTGTTTGAATGTCAGCAGCAATCACGGTGAGGTGACCAGTGACTTTGTTTCCTGCTCGAAGTTCACAGCCGTCTTCCATATAAATTTGCCCAGTTGTTGCTTTAACCCTTTCAGACCTTACTTGTTGACCGGCTGAATAACCTTTGCAGCGTGGCATGGTTTGGCTGTTCAGTTTAAACATTGGGGCTGCTTTTCTGAGATGCTGATAACTGTAAATCAGCATATCAAAAAGGCTGACAGTTTTAGATATATATATTTTTTTTTCATAGCATGTTAAAATGGATTGTGTTTGAATGATTCAGTCACGTATGGTTCCCTGATAAATGGGCATAAAACAGATGATTCATCAGTTCATCATTGTCGTTTATTCTGATTGGTTGTGTTACTGAATTTGGGATCAAATGAGGATGAAACTTCACTGGGTTGTTGTTCCACATGCAAGCATGCACATTTTTTTTATAGCTTTTGTGCTTATAGTTTTAGAGTTACTGGCTAAGATAGCTCGCTGACATTTCATCTCACTCTTGCCTTTTTGTTCACAAGAACTTTGTCAGGGGAGGAAACAAGTAACAACAATCAAGAATTACTTGATTTTTGTTCACACAAAGCTACACATAACAAGGGAAGGAAATATCTTTGAGGTTCATTTTTTTTTCGTTTTTTTTTTTTTGGTCTGGTCTTCCAAACCATTTCAGTGGCATTATGCCCCTCATGCCAATCATTTCAGCTCACTGTCTACAACCATACCAGGAAAAGAGACGAAAAACCCTGCAATTGAAAATGGCTCTGATGATGAGAATCGAGCCTATGACCTTCCAACCCAGCATCTGCAATGCTAATCACTGGCCAGTGCGGCTGGCACTTAGCTCATGTGAAAAGAACTCGCAGCAACAAGTTGTCTGTGGCAGCACTCTGGTGGAAATCCAGTTTGACCAGTTAACTTTTAAGAAAAGCAAAAACGCAGACAGAAAAATGAAATATGATTGCTGTAGGGCAGTCCAGATTTGTTGCCAGGAAATCGTTTGTGAGGGGAGCTGTGACAAGGAACAGGGTTTTGTTGTGCAAGGAAAAGAGTGTGACATGGGGATTGGCTAGATCTGTTCTTTCATCTGCTCTTATATTGTCAGGTTTAATCTGTTCTGTGAGTGTGTGTGTGTGTGTGTGTGTGTGTATGTTCTCTTGTGTCATCTTAGTTGCTATGAGAAAAGAGGGGGATTTGGGAGGGGGGGGGGGGGGGTTGGGTGTGAACATCATAATTGATGTTTTTTGTTGTTTGGTCTCTGCTCCAGATAAAAAAAAAAAAAGTATTTTTATGGACAAACTGTCATTTTTCAGTTTGAGTGTCTTTTTGATTGCTCGTTTCCCACTTATTGACCTGTTTTATTTGCTGTGAGTGAAAATCATACTTCATGATACCTAGGTCTGGATCTCTCTGTGTTTTTTGTTTGTTTGTTTGTTTTGGGTTTTTTTTGGGGGGGTCTTCTTTTCATATCGGTAAACTTCTGTGGGTTTTTTTTTTTTTTTTTTTTTTTTGGGGGGGGGGGGTTCTTTTCATATCAGTAAACTTCTGTGGGTTTTTTTTTTCTCCTTTCAATTCTTGATAAATGCATAGTTATCACAAGGACTGATATTATTCTTGTATATATAGAAAACATTTTCCATTTAATGTTTAATGCTTTTAGTTTTTTTCTGTGTCTTGTTAATGTATGGATTCTGTACTTATGGACATAAACAGTAAATAGTATGTGCTACTTTGTAAATAGACATTCTGGTCATAACTTGTAAATTTTTGCGTGAGCTTTACTGTAAAAAATGTTGCATATATTTTGCTCAACTGTAGAAAATCAGCGGTGATACCCCTAGAAAAGACTTTCTCCCTGTGTCTTTTCTCATTCTGTCCCTCAGTTTTTGTGTAGTCGTCCGTCTTCACCTTTGTACGTAAGTATGCTGAAGTCTTACTGTTGTTGTTTTTTGATTAATCAGATAAAGTTTATTTTTGATCAGTTTTTAAAAAAATAGTCAAGTCATTTTTTTAGATTGCATTGCGTTATAGAATGTCTCCAACAAAGGAGAATAACTGTGTGAGTGACTGTGATGCTTTTTTTTCAGTCTTGTTTTAATGTAGTTCAACTGTTTAATTGTGGTTCATGGTAACTTATTGAAATGCTACCTCCCTGGCCTTTGCTCTGTCAGTTATATCTGTCTCCCTTTGTCTCTCGTTCTTTTTTGTCTCTCTCTGTTTCTCTGTCTGTCTCACTCTCTGTAAGTTCTCTCTCTCTATCTCTCATTCTCTCAGTGATTGGGAAATAGGGAAGATTAGTGGGAGAGAGGGGTGGAGTTGGTTTTCATGTATATGTCTGCATGTTACTTTACATTGTACTGTTGTTGTTGTTGTTTTTTTTAGCCAAGTTTAACTCTGGCAGTATGTTTCAGGCCTGATGCACTGGATTGCTGGTTCATTCCATCCTGTCTCCCCCCCCTCCCTCCTCTACCCCCTGATCCCCACTGTCTCTCTCTCTCTCTCATGTC
The DNA here is from genome assembly GCA_018398815.1 of Conus ventricosus. Lineage (NCBI taxonomy): Eukaryota > Metazoa > Mollusca > Gastropoda > Neogastropoda > Conidae > Conus > Conus ventricosus. Next base: position 34,534,439 of record CM031618.1, read on the forward strand.
TGTCTGTCTGTCAGTTTACGCGTGTCAGGTGTGTATATATATAAAGGTTTGATTGTAACAAACCAAAGTTTTAAAGCCTTCTGATGAAATAGTGTTAATTTCACAGAGGGAATCAGGGCATGTGGGACTAGAACATCATTTTGAGCAGTAAGCTCAGCTTGGTATAATCATTTTGGTTTTTCAGCTAGCCTGTATGTGGTTGCTCATGAGTTTTTTTTTTGTTCTAACGATGCGACCTTTTTATAGTAATAGTTTATGAAAAGCTTTTCAGTGGTGTGTTTGGTGATCAGCCCCCCCACCCCATTCCACCACCACACCCACCTAAACATCCTCCCAAAAAGTATGTTGCGCTTAATTGTGAATAAACTGTGCTGGTCAAAATCAGTTTCAGACAGAGGTTGAGCATTAAAAAAGGAAAAATGAGTGGTCGTTTAACAATAGTGAAAGAGAATGGAAAACGTGATTATCACTCAGAATAAAAGGTAGGTAGGGCATATAGTATTTCAGGCCTTGTATCGGAGAAAGTTGTCTTTCAGATTGAACTTTGTTCAGCTGCGTGGTGTTGAAGTACAGTCATATTGACTGTATCTCTTTCTTTGACTAGGCTGTCTGCCTGTACATAAGTCTGTCACTCAGAGCCTATAATTTTTTCTCAAAATGACTTGTGTGTGTCATATGTCCATGATACCAACATTTGCACTTTCTTCCATAATAACTGTCTGCATGGTTATGGCTGGTTGTTGTTTTTACATAACCATCACTTTGCTGAGGAACCTATTGTGCATGAATATTCAGGGGAAAAAAAAATCTCTTTCACTTTGTGCATTTCTGCTGAATGAAAAGCTTTGCAATTAGTTGGAAGTTATTGATCCATCTCCTTGATCAGACTTAACTTTGGTTTGGTTTTACGTATAGTATGTACTTGCCAGGGCTAGAGGTCCATTTTCTGCAGCGCTGAGCTCTCCACTTGCTAGCTTTCAGCCACAGATATACCCAACAGCCACAATGTGTGGAGTTCTGGTAACTGCAGTGTTAGCTTTGAGTGTGCGCTTTCACTCCCAGACAACTGTATGGACTCATTTTTCTTGCTGTTGAGCTGTGGTCCTAAGCTAATTGTGATGGTGGTTGGGGTCCAGGTTCACTGTTCATTTTATATGATTTTTTTCGCCCGTTGTTGAGGAGATGGGAGTTCTCCTGGGAACTTGTAGGAAAATCTTGCAGATGTTCTAACATGGCACTGATGCACACATTGTTTGTCATTGCCCCATGCAAGTTCTTGTGAATAGGAATAATTACCAATGTGATTATGTTGGCTTGACCTTTACATCAAAGAAACTGAAAGGTTATAAGATGCCCCAAGTAAATTTGATGGGGGGTTAAAAACTTTGGACGTGTTTCCTGCCAGAGGAGGATGTTTCACAAAATTAAAAAAGGATGTATTGTGCCTGATGTATGAACCAGACTCTCTAAGAACTCCAGTTACACCACGCTATGGCGGGGTTAGGAGCGTAATTTGGGCTTTTCAGATTCTCTCGCTAGGTCGCAAACTTATGAACTGAAATCAGTTCCAGAGCTGTTGTCTTTAAGATTTCTCAAGAGACGTTGTCAGCCATCCTTCATCGGAAAGTTTTTGTGACCAGTGGGTCTTTGATTTCCCAAATGATGTAGTCGGTCATCCTCCATCCCAAACAGTTTTTGGGCCAGTGGTTGATTCATTTCTCAAGTGACGTTGTCTGCCGTCCTTCGTCTGAAACAGGTTTTGAGGCAAGTGGCCGTGTTTCATTTCTCAAGTGATGTAGTTGGCCAGTCTTTATCTGATACAATGTGTGGACCCTAGGTTTCATTTCTGTCATGGCATGCAGCAGTTACAACATTCGAGCTGTAGCATGCAGCAGTTACAACATTCGAGCTGTAGCATGCAGCAGTTACAATCAACATTCGAGGTGTTGGCCGTTTCAGTTCTCCTGTGATGATGTCAGCCTCCAACACTCAAGTCCACTTTTCAGGAGCTAGACCTCCGGCTGTTACTTCAGATGTCTCCTGTGATTCTTTTGTAATGCTTTCCTTGTAGATTTTTATTTCAGTATGTGATATACTTGCCCTCTTTATGGAGTAAAAAGCCATGATCAGCTTTGAACTTGTCTGTTGATGCTGTTAAGTTTTTTCCAGCCATCTTTTGAAAATGGAAAGTCTATATGTGTGCTTGAAGTATTATGTATATGTACTGTTGTACAGTCCTCATTGTTTGTATTTGGATGGATGCACTGTAATTTTTTACTTTTTAAAAAATTTTTTAATTCTAATCGACTTGTTTTATGTGCTTATGCAAACATTAAGTTTTAAACTTAAAAAAGTCACCACACACGCATATTTATTTTTTTCTTTTGTTTTAAGATTTGCATTGTTTTGATCAATAATAAAGATTTTTTTCAAACTTGATATAAAAAAAAATCATGTCCTGTTTGTAATACAATAAACAGGAAGAGTTGTATGATTTCAGACAGATATACCAAAGATTTTGAAATACATTCACAAAATTAATTCAAAAACAGGGAAACAATTTGTTTTGGCTTTTACTTTTGTTTGTTTTTTAAGTTATATTTATGGTAAAAGGTGTGACTGTGAGTCTTCATTTCTTGTAATCTAATGTATTGTTCTGAAATAGTTGAAAGAAAATAAAATGACAGCATATGTAAACAATTCATTTGAAATACCGACCATTACATATTGATACTGTTTCCTTTCGTCCTGTATTTGATCTTTTCTACTAATTACAATAAATATAACAGTGCATTTTGTTTGGGTTTCTCTTGTTTTGTGTGCGCTCTTGATTGTTGTAAAATCTCTGTGTGTGTGGGTGAACCTCCTTTTACAGTGCTAGGACATGAGACACTTTGTTTCCATGCTACTATCTTTCAGTCTCCAGTGTTACATTTAAGTACAGTTTTTAACATAGGGCTCCCGTACACAAATTTTATTAATGCATGTTTGCTCTCACCTTAAAAGTGAATACATTGTGCAAATCATGCACTTGGGAAAGTATCGGTATTCACTGAACACACACACACACACACACACACACACGGTCTTGCACACACACACACACACACTTTTTTTAATTTGACAGCAAATCTGCATTAACTGGTGTGTGATGATGTGTTACTCTTGTAAGTAGACCTTTACTTGTGTCTCTTTTGTAGCAGTTCATCCCCTTCAACCTCTGTTTCTGAAATCTCTCTCTCTCTCTCTTTCTCTCTCATTCAAACTGACATTCACATAATTATTGAGAAGAATGATAAATATGGATGGTTTTGTTGATTTGCATGCTTATTTGAAGCTGAAAAACATTTGTCACATAATACAGTCAAATGGTTTTGATGTGCATTTGCTGAATTCTGATACAGAATGTGTGAACTGAAACCAGAAAAAACTTGAATTCTACATGCCATTATGTGGGACTTGAAATTAAATTCAAATTTGCTTTATTTTTAATTTCTATTGTACTTGGATTTATGTAAAAATAGCATAATTTTACACTGCGTCTCCAGTCAACCAGAATAATGTGTAATAATCAATGTATTCAGAAGACAAAATGATGAAAAAAACTCAATGAGCTAGCCACCCGTGTTGCAAAGGCATTCAAATAAAGAAATCATATCCACTATAAAAAAAAAATTAAAAAAGATCCCAAACAAGTCAACAAAAACAAGTACCTCAGTGAGGCGATAAACAAGTTTCTCCTATTGATGTGTAAATTACTTAGACATTATGAATGTGTTTTTATCCAGCTATGCTACATGGCAAATAGTAAAGATAATGATATAACCACTTTGTCAAAAAGTATTGTAAAGCTGTAGACAATACAAATTTCTCTCTCTCTCTCTCTCTCTCTCCCTCTCTGTGTATCTTTATCTGTCTGATTACGTTGCTGCATCCAGGAATCTGGCGTCGAGGCAACGGGTGGGGTGCGCAGCGAAAAAGTTAGTGGCGTTGGGCTTTGGCCACCGCCTGCTTGAAGGCCTCAGTATTACCTGAGTGCACAATACTATTGTCCAGTTGGTTCCACCTAATAATAGTTCTTGGAAAGAATGATTGTTTATACTGCTCTGTGCTGCAGTTTGGAACTTTGTAGCACCTGTCGTTGTTTCGTGTGTAGTTCTCCACTGGGTTGTTGACTACAAAGTCTGAAGTGTGTGTGTATGGTTTGAATCAGAAGCACTTGGTCAAAGGTGGTCGCTCTCAGCATGCTGTGGTAAAAAAAAAATGTGACAGTTTTCCAACTTCCAGATGACATGTGCTTGTAATTCTTTTGCATGAAGTTGTATGAAGGTATTGCTCATTGGTTGGTGCTATTATTTGTTGCCGATCGTTTGTGGGTTTTGATTTAATTACCATTTTGTTTTAACACATAATTAAGAGGTGAATAATTGAATCAGTTCAAATTTCCAATCTCAGGCAAAGAAGTGTGGTGCACGTGCACAATTCATAGGAAAGTTTCGCCCTGACAAGACCGTGGTCATATCTTGTGGTGAACAATGTTCTGTCACGCAATGTTCCGTGCCTGAAGGCCGTGAGTATGACACTGCTGACACATGTGTGTATAAGTGAAGTGACTGCGTTCACTGGCATGATGTCAGGTCTATGAATGAAAAACCATAGGTGCATGAAAACGATGAATCTTCAAACGAAAAGAAACTTCTGCACATCGCTGATATAATACGTTTTTAGTTTGGGGTACAAGAATTATGTGTATGGAGAAATGTTCTTTTATACCGTCACTCGGCCATCACTGATAATTATATAATACAACAAGTTACTGATTATGATCAAGACGATCAGATATTATCTTTTCCTTCCTTAAACTGGATCACAGACCTTCCCACTCAACTACCCAAGACCACCGAACGTATGTTCTGGAAAACAACAACAGGAACTGCTATTACCTTCAATTTTATGTCTGCTCAAAACTCAGACACACTTCTATGTCAAGGAAGAGACTGCTTACTCTGGGATCTTGAAGAGTGTGAAAGATTAAAACACATCGTCAGTGCATTTCTGCTCAACAAGGACCTCGACAATTTAACTTCCTCCATTCTTCACGTGCCTCTTACGTTTGTCCATCCCCATGGCCCGGTGTCACTGACCACCTCCACAATGGACCCACACTGTGAACATCCTAGACCTGGACACAAAGTCATCACGTATAGATCGTTTGCAAAATTTGATAAGAACTCCTTTCTATGTGATTTAGCTCAGTCATCATTTTCAAGTTTATCAGCACACTGATCCTGATCAAGCTTTCGAGATTTGGCATAAAACTTTCATAGACATCTGCAATAAGCATGCGCCATTTAAGACTAAGAGGGTCAAATTCTCTCCTAAACCTCCTTGGTTAACAGATGAAATTAAAAAAGCAATGCAGACAAGAGACAATCTGCTAAGAAATAAACAGTTTGAAGAGTTTAAGAAGCAAAGAAATAAAGTTACTTCAATGTTGCGCAGTTCAAAGAAGAAATATTTTAGAAACCTGCTTTGTAACGGCCCCAAAAATAACTCAAAACCAATTTGGAACGCAATAATCATTCTTACAGGTAAGAACTCGGACAAAACATCTGAAGTTCTGCATGAAATTTCTTGTGATGATTTAAATCATCATTTTCCAAACATCGCCGATGAAATAATAATTATTAAAAAAAAGATAGATCTAATATAATTGTCTTAGAACTGTTCAAAGCTTTTCGTGAATGTAAAACGATCATGTCAGAATATTCCATTCATTCATTGAAGATTTATGATGTTTATTTTCATCTTGTACACATGAAACGGACAGGTACACGTGGTCTTGATGATTTGGATGGAAAAATTCTGAAACTTAGTGCTCCTTTCATTACTGACACATTGACCTATTCATATAATCTCTGTATTGATAAAAGTTATTTTCCTAACATTCTCAAACAAGCCAGAATAATACCACTTTTTTAATCTGGAGATAAAACTGATCCGTCAAATTATAGACCAATTTCACTTTCATCTAATCTCCCAAGCCTCTAGAAAAGCATATTAATAAATACTTTGTGTCCCATATTTTAAGATACTACCTGCTGCATCCCAACCAGTCTGGTTTTAGAGTCAACTACTCTTGCCACGCAGCACTCTCGTAGGTCAGTGGTTAACAAACATAGATGATTTTAAATTCACTGGTGTTCTTTTTATTGATTTCGCAAAAGCATTTGATGTTACTGATCATAAATTACTTCTGAAAAATTGGATATCTATCACATTCCCAATCAAGTCCTTTCTTTCATAAAATCGTTTCCATCTAATCGTCAATAATCCGTTTTCCTCAATAACAAACAGTACTTTTGCGCCACAAAAATTTGATGTGCCACAAGGATCTGTCCTTGGTACTTTTCTTTTTTTTTTTTTAACTCTATGTTAATGACCTCCCTTTGCATGTCAAAGGCTCATGTGAACTCTTCGCAGATGATACATGATACAGCTATCCACTCGAACCATTCTGATCTAAATCAGCTATCCATGAAATTACAAGAGAATGTTGATCAGTTGGTTAACTGGTCTGAACTCGGCCATATGTCCCATAATGTACACGAAACAAAAGTATATGGTCATAACTTCACGTCAAACAAGACAAAGATTAACTTCTCATATGCCTTTTACATACATCAGTGACAAGCAGCTTAAAGAAGTCAGCACTCACAAAGTTTTGGGCGTCCCCTTGGACAACAGTATCTCTTGGTCACCTCATATTATTTGTAAAAGCAAATGTCTATCACAAAAAGTCTTTCAGCTGTCAAAAATTCAAACTTTTCTAGATGTAAATGCGCGTAAACACTTTTACCAGGCATATATTCAGTCATTTATCGATTATGCCTCAACTCCTCGATTCTTCTTGTAGTAATACGCTGAAACCTTTACATAGGGTCCATAAGCGAGATCTGAAAGCAATGCTTATAAAATCGTCTTCGTTAACTCCAAAAGACTATATCAATCTAAATTTTCTACCTTTAACACATAAACTTCAGTACAATAAAGCAATAATGGTTTATAGATTTATGAACGGTTTTGCACCTTCAACATTAACTGCTAAATTGCCGTTAAAACAGTCAAGATACATCAATGGTATACTAACCCGAAAATCCCGAATTGATCTACTCAAAACTAGTCTTGTTTACTCAGGTGGAACGCATTGGAACATTAACAGCATCTACATAAATATTCATCTTTATCAAGCAACCCTGGTTTATTATCTTACAATATGTATAGTGTGTGCGTGTGTGTGTGTGTGTGTGTGTACTCTTTTTTTCCCTGGTTACTGTTCTTTTGAGATATATTGTATGCTACCTTTACCATTCACCCCCAACTTACCCCTTGCCCTTTTCTTTCCCCCTTTCCTACTCCGTGTACGCCATGTTCACACGCTTTCTATTAGTATTACGTTCGTTTGTCAATGGTGGGACAACAGCTAATTTGTATTGAACTGTGCAAGATCTTGTCATCGTTTGTTCCTTTTCTATGTATTTGCATTAATTTGATCTTTGTTTTCTTTCCTTATGCCCCAGGGCTGGTTGGGAAAAAAATTGTATTGCTTGTCACATTACCCTGGTTCGTTCGTTCGTTTTCTCTCTCTCTCTGTCTGTCTCTCTCTCTCTCTCCCTTTTACTGTCTCTCTCTCTTACACACACACACACGCACGTACACACACACGCACGCACGACCACACACACACACACACACACACACACACACACACACACACACACAACACACACACACACACACACACACACACACACACACACACTGCATGGATGATAAAAACATGGGAAAGAAACGGAAAGGACAAACAGAAAAAAATATCAAACACTGCTTGCAAATATTTTGAAACCTTTTCTCTTGCTTTCCTTCATGTTTAGTAAATATACAGAGTATTCATTGTCTGCAGCAATGGTAGCAGCATTAATCATATTAAAAAAAAAGGGAAATGCCCAAAGGCGGATTAGCTGCCCTGGGAGTAAAAGTTGTTCTAGAAGCCAGCCATTATGGACGCCGAGGTAGTGAGAGTCCAAAATGCCACGCATGGAGGATGCAGGGGTAACAAGGGTCATGTATTTCATGCATTCAGGATGCAGGTGAAACGTGGGTTATGTATTCTATCCATTGTGGATGCAGAGGTAACAAAGGTCATGTATTCTATCCATTGAGGACGCAGGGATAACAAGGGTCATCTGTTCTATCCATTGAATATGCAGGGGTGACAAGGGTCATGTATTTCATCCATTGAGGATGCAGGGGTAACAAAGGTCATGTATCCTATCCATTGAGGATTCAGGGGTAGCAAGGGTCATGTATTCCATCCATTCAGGATGCAGGAGTCACAAGGTCATGCATTCCATTCATGAAACAAGGATCTTATAAGGCATCCAGTTGTGGATAATGAGGAAATAGTTGCTCAAAAAGCCGGACATTGTGGGTGCAAGAGGGGCGGGGACGCAGGGGCAGAAGCTCTAGAAGCGTCAGAGTGGAGACGGAGGCTGACAGGGAGGTAGGGTAACAGAAGATGGCCATTGCAGAAGCGGGGGCAAATCAGTTCTAGAATCTAGGGGTTAACCACAACTTTTCCCCATGGGCAGCTTCCGGAACGCCATGTAACCCTGACTCTACATCTTCTCAATTCTGAAACTAATGTAACCCCCACTTTCAGTCTGGCTGCCGGTAGAACTCTTGCAACTCTCACTTTTACGCTGGCTGGCCTGCAAAATATCCTGTACCCTGCACATCTAGAGGCGTTTTAAAAGACAACGAGAGCAGAAGTGGTAAGTACGTGGGTTGTGGAAGCCAGATGTGAAACCTGGGGTTGCATAGCTTACAGAAGCCTTACCATCAATGTGCAAGTAAGGAACTCATGGGATGCGAAAATGGTGATTCCGAATGTGAGGATTACTGGAAACATGGTAGCCAGGCACTGTAGATACGAGGCTTGCGAGGGTTGTGGAGGCGGGTCCTTGAGGAGGTGGTGATTACAGGGGTCCTAGAAGCTGGTTAATGTAGAAGTGGGGCTAGCTGGCGTTATATGGAAACTGGCCCTTGAAGAGACGAGGCTTAACATGAGATTGAAAGCTATATGAAGCTTACAGATTCTGAGATTTTAGAAGTGGGGAAGGTTGCGGGTGGGTGTGGGGTAACATGGATTCTGGAAGCCAGCCACGGTGCAAGTGGAGGTTACATGGGCACTGGAAGGCAGCCATAGTGGAAGTGGATTCCATGGGCACTAGAAGGCAGCCATAGGGAAGTGGGGTTTTACATGGGCACTGGAAGGGAGCCATAGTGGAAGTGGGGTTTTACATGGGCACTGGAAGGCAGCCATAGTGGAAGTGGGGTTTTACATGGGCACTAGAAGGCAGCCATAGTGCAAGTGGATTCCATGGGCACTAGAAGGCAGCCATAGTGGAAGGTGGGTTTTACATGGCACTGGAAGGCAGCCATATGGAAGTGGGGTTTTACATGGGCACTAGAAGGCAGCCATAGTGGAAGTGGGGTTTTACATGGGCACTGGAAGGCAGCCATAGTGGAAGTGGATTCCATGGGCACTAGAAGGCACCCATAGTGGAAGTGGAGTTTTACATGGCACTGGAAGGCAGCCTAGTGGAAGTGGGGTTTTACATGGGCATTGGAAGGCAGCCATAGTGGAAGTGGGGGTTACATGGGCATTGGAAGGCAGCCATAGAGGAAGTGGGGTTTTACATGGGCACTAGAAGGCAGCATAGTGGAAGTGGGGTTTTACATGGGCACTGGAAGGCAGCCATAGTGGAAGTGGATTCCATGGGCACTAGAAGGCACCCATAGTGGAAGTGGGGGTTTTACATGGGCACTGGAAGGCAGCCATAGTGGAAGTGGGGTTTTACATGGGCACTGGAAGGCAGCCATAGTGGAAGTGGGGGTTACATGGGCATTGGAAGGCAGCCATAGAGGAAGTGGGGTTTTACATGGGTATTGGAAGGCAGCCATAGTGGAAGTGGGGTTTTACATGGGCATGGAAGGCAGCCATAGTGGAAGTGGGGTTTTACATTGGCACTAGAAGGCAGCCATAGTGGAAGTGGGGGTGACATGGGCACTGGAAGGCAGCCAGAGTGTACGTGAATTTCATGGGCATTGGAAGGCAGCCACAGTGGAAGTGGGGTTTTACATGGGCACTCGAAGGCAGCCATAGTGGAAGTGGGAGTTACATGGGCACTGGAAGGCACTCATAGTGGAAGTGGGAGTTACATGGGCTCTGGAAGGCAGCCACAGTGGAAGTGGGGTTTTACATGGGCACTGGAAGGCACCCATAGTGGAAGTGGGAGTTACATGGGCACTGGAAGGCAGCCATAGTGGAAGTGGGAGTTACATGGGCATTGGAAGGCAGCCATCGTGGAAGTGGGGTTTTACATGGGCATTGGAAGGCAGCCATAGTGGAAGTGGGGGCGACAGGGGCATTGGAAGGCAGCCATTGTGGAAGTAGGGTTTTACATGGACACTGCAAGTGCAAGGCAGCCATAGTGTAAGTGGGGGTTACATGGCCACTGGAAGTCAGCCATCGTAGACGTGGGGGTTTACACTGATAGGAGCCGGAATAGCTCAGTTGGTAGAGCGCCTGACTCGTAATCTTGGTGATCCGGGGGTTGTGGGTTCGAACCTCCGCCGGGCACTCCTTACGGGGTTGGGCTGAAAAATTGCCCTCTCGGCCGCAGTCAGCGAGTGCCCGCCAAGTTTTAGGGACTCGTGCAGTGCTCCAGCGACTTTCGTCCTGCTCCCTCCTTGAGGCGGGCCTCACGCGGCACAGGACCATCGCCCCCCGAGCATGAAGAAGGCCGCCGGTGGTCCTGAAGACACCCTGATGTTTGGGGGACAGCAGGCAACACACACCGACGCCTACCGTCGGTCGACAAGATCCTGAAACTGAACCAACGTTCAAGACCAACTCCACCAAACTTGAACCAACTTTCAAGAAGATAATGACCAGAATTGAGCCAATGTTCAAGAGGAACGCGAGCTCTGGGAGACAAATGCGACGACCCTCACTGAAATTACCCACTACTGCCAGGCGACAACAGTTGCCACAAATATGCAGACTTTTGTCTGCAGGAACCTTGTCCTTAAGGGCCTCAGGCCAATAGGACGTTAATCTCACCATCAAAGCAAAAAACCTCCGCCGGGGCGTATCGGTACAGGGGGATTTTTTCCCTCGGAGTTAACATTGGTTTTGACTCCATTTTCCTTACAGTCCTTCGAATGAGACTATAAACCGAGGTTCCGTGTGTGAACGCATGCATAACATCTTGCACACACGTAAAATCCCCTCACCAGCTTTCGGAAGAGTAGGCCAGTTTGGCCGTTGATATGGATGACACGTTACACATAGCATGCGCCCTGCGTGAGAAATGGAAAGAATGAAGGAAGTAAAGAAAATGAGTGATCGATATTGAGCGATACTGACTGGATGACACGGGAAACGACTGAATGAAGCGCCAGCTGGCAGCTCTTCTGTCGGCACTACCCAGGTTGTGTAAACGAGTGTTGATTGTAAAGCGCTTAGAGCTTGGCCTCTAGCCAAGAATAGGCGCTATATAAGTATTCATTATTATTATTATTATTAGATAGATAGACGGATAGATAGATAATTTCATATTCATGTACAATCATACACGATCTGTTCCTTCGGATTTCCCATCAGATTCTGATTACATGCTGTGTTCTTCTCTCTGGTTATGGCTGTCAGGTTCTTCTGTTAAATTTGGGGCACTCAAGAAGCGAATTGGCCACCAAATGTTGTAGGCTATGTGTCTGGCTATTCTTATATTTTTGTTATCATGCTAATCATCTCCTTAAATTGTAGATGTATGATATTTTTTTTAACCTCTGGCAATGGTATGAAGGAGCGGACGTAAGTGGGGGCAGCCGAAGCTTGTTCTGGGTCTACGCCTTCACATAATTATTTTTGCATTTTTCAGGTTGGCATGATTTTGAATTCTGACACGCTTGACTGTATCTGGGCTATAGGTGTTTCGATTTTTAAAGTCCCGTCATGGAGCTGTGTGCTTCGACTGGTCTGTTAACTACCTACAAAGAACGTTTGATAAAAATTAAAAAATGCAAAGAATTGCATTGAGAATATACATCGCTCGTGAAATAATTTGGTTAGCAAGTTTGTTTCGTACATCGATCACTATTCAACTTCCACCAGTCATATTCTAGATGCTTGTAAAGAAAAACCAAATCAAACAAAAACAAAATCACGGCATTCAGATGGGGGGGGGGGGGGGGGGGGGGGGGGGGGAATTATACCAAGTAGCAAATACATAAAATGAACATTAAAAATTCGTAATTAACACAGGCTTAGAGAAAATCAGAGAAACGCTGCTAGTAATAAGGGGAAACATTATCAATCAAAGCAAGATAATACTGCAAGCTGGCACACACACACACACAAATATAAAAAAAATAACACACACACAAATTAACAGAACAATCCAACGTTTTAATCGAAACAACGTAGACAGTCAACTGAGAAGAATTCCCCTCAATCAGTACAGATTATAAGCTTGACAGTCACTACAGTGATTTCCTCAGGATCAGTACAGATATGCTGTGACAGTCAGCAAATAGAATTCCCCTCAATCAGTAACAGATAACCTCTGACAGTCAACAAAGAGATTTCCCTTCTATCAGTACAGATTATACTCTGAGAGTCAGCAAAGAAAATTCCCCTTAATCAGTACAGATATACTCTAAAAATTCACCAAACAAAATTCCCTGAAGTGGTACAGATTGTATGATTTCTGTCAATCAATACAGAGAAACGCCGACAATCAACAACAGAATTACTGCCAACGCACCGTAAGGCATCAGGCCCGAAGCGGAATTTCCGACACTGGCCCTTTTCGACTGTTCGGCAGAAGCTCGGCGTACTTCTCGGTAGTGCCAACCTTGCAGTTGCATTGCTTGATCTTCGGCAGGTTGCCGGTGAACTTCAATTCTTGACCTGGCTCGGGAGGGCAACAGAACGTGACGCCTTTGTAGTTGCCTTGGGGGGCATCTTTCTTGTCCTTCCACTTGCTGCACAGCTGCTTGTCGTAGAAACAGTGCAGTTCTGCACACACACACACACACACACACACACACACACAAAAGTTGTTTTTCACTGTTGTCATACTGAAGGTTTTACCTTGTGAGGAGACTCATATCATTGCAGCTGCTTCTGAAAAGATCAGCATATGTACAAGTAAGTTTACGCCCCATATGAAGAGAAAAATTCTTCTTCATTTATGTGCTTATTTGTCCATTTAACGATTATAATGTATTCTTTTACTTGTTTATTTACTGTTTTTATTCATTTATTTATACATTTTCAAAATCTGTTCAGCCTAATATATTCATTTCTTTATTCATTCATCAACGTATATCTAGTTTTGCTTGTATTTAAAATAAATTTCAATAACATGAGGTGCAATTTGTCTTATGTATGTCATCACACGTACTACCCTCACACTTGCATTTGTAAGTGTTCACGTGCACGCAGATATGGAAGTGTGCACCAGTGCACACATAGACATGTATGTACGTACACACACACTCGTAACTGCACGTATGTAAATGATGGTGAGGGAACATTCGGAAAACTATTGCCCTTTTCACCTTATAATCTACATTGACGGATGAATGCTTTGATACATGAAATAGCTAGCAGATCTGGATTCGTCACACGAAATCTAAATATACCAAAAAGATTTTCAATGCATACAACATAACATACCGACAGCTTTGATTTACATGCACAGCACACCAGCGTACTCTGAGGTTCTTCGTTGCGTTGATTCTAAATTCGTTTTGCAGTCACGACACTGGTGACTGTAAAGCTAACAAACACAAAAATGACTTATGAAGCTAAACACTTAATACATTGTTTATTTCGAGGAATAAGTGGAGACGTCTGCTGGATTCTATCTTATTGTGGCTCAAGGTCCACAAAGCAAAGAAAGAAATGTCAGCTGTCATAACCCTTTCAACTGTCATGAACCTTTGAACTGTTACAAACCTTTCAACTGTTATGAACCTTTCAATTATCTTGAGCGTTTCAACTGCCTTGAAACGTTCAAATGCCCTACACTTTTCACTGTCTTGAACCTTTTAACTGTCTTGAACCTTTTAACTGCCTTGAACCTTTCAATAGCCTTGGACACTTTCAAGTGTGACAGTGTCTTGGACACTTCTGACTACCTTTGTCACTGGTCACACGCCACAATTAGGATTTTGCACTAACTATATATCCCATAACTGGAGACGTTATATCGATGATGTGCTGATGCTGTGGCTTCAGGGGGAGGACTGCCTTAAAGACTTCCTAGCATGGCTCAACCAGCAGCATCACAGTGTGACGTTCACTTCAAACTACGGCAGGTCCGGGGTGCCCTACCTGGACGCAGAGATAATCATCACCAATGAGAAACTGACTACGGATGTGCACATCAAAGAAACGGACGCCAACATGTACCTCCCCTTCAACTCATGCCATCCACGCCACTGCGTCTGCGGCATTCCCTCGGACAGAGCCTCCGCCTGAGGAGACTATGCTCAGAGGAGGAAGTATTCTTCAAGCGTTGTGTGGAACTGAAGGGCCGTCTTGTGAAGCGGGGCTACCCCCTGGCCTGGTGCAAAAAGCCATTGACCGAGCGGCAGCAATACCAAGGCAGCAGACCCTCACGTACAGGAACAGGACCAACTCCACAGGACGCATCCCCTTCATAATTACACACAATCCCACCCACCCTCCCATTGCTCAGTGGCTATGGGAGCTCCTGCCCACGCTCCATACCAGCAGAAGGATGAGAAAGGCCATCCCCCAAGCCCCCATGGTAGGAGAGCGGAAGTGCAGAAACCTGCGCAGTCTGCTCATGCCTTCCCAGCCTCCCCTGTGCAGGTGGCAGTGTCCCCAGGGCCTGCAGGCTGCTACAGGTGCCAGTCAAAGAGCTGTGTCCTCTGCGCTGAACATCTGCCAGAAACCACACAGTTCATCAGTGTCTGCACCGGTCAGGTGTTCCAGGTACGCCATAGACTGACGTGCACCAGCAGTGATGTGGTGTACTTCATCAATTGTGCACGTTGTGGGGACACGCAGTGCGCTGGGGAGACAGGACAGCCACTAAAGAAACGCTTTTATGGCCACAGGTCAAGCATAAAAATGAAGGGACCAGAGAAACGGAAGGCCCCCGTGCTGAAACCCTGGTAGCCAAACACTTCCAAGCCAACAACCACTCCATGGCGGACATGAGGGTTATTGCAATAGAACAGTGCCACTCCAAGAATGCGTGCAAACGCAAAGTCAGGGAACAATTGTAGCGCCACAAACTGAAAACAAATTCCCTGACGGCCTAAATGTATGGGACTAGAGCTCAGGTGGTGTCCACGATTCTTCCCCTGCTGCCACTCGGACAAACTGTGTGTGTGTGTGTGTGTGTGTGTTTTTGAAAGAATGAGAAGAGAGAGAGAGAGAGAGAGAGAGAGAGAGAGAGAGAGAGAGAGAGAAAGGAAGAAAAGAGAGAGAAAGGAAGAAACGGAACAAAAATCTTCCAGGTTTGACGACATAAACGAGAGACCAATAAATACGTACAGACGATGACGTATGACAAGATAGACGTCAAAGGAGGACTACTAGGTGTTCCAAGGTGACAGTCCTGAAGAAGTCAAGAAAAGACGAAAATTTGGCAGAGAACAACTGGTGTTTTTTGTTGTGATCAAGTGCACTATATAACCCACGTAAGCGTTTTCAGTTCTACTGTAAATTTCAGCCAGTATTTAATGTTAAACTGATCATTGATCAAAAGAACAACCTTCACGCCAATTATTTACCTTGGTCGGGGGGGGGGGGGGGGGGGGGGGGGGGGAGAGCTTCACGATGAAACCACGACAATCTTCAAATACATGACTCCCCTTAGCTGACGCACATTTCAGGCCTTTGCACTCATCCGTGACCCTATTTTCGCGCCCGCTCCAAGCGCCTAAACAGTCCATTCCTTTGATTGTAATCTATCTGCTTGGAACCACCTGGCTTGTACTTGATGGCCATATAAACGAAAATGTGGAGAATCAACTTTCAGACCGATAAAAATGCTCAAACAATCTGATTGCGCCAGAATACTCGACACCGTAAGCAAGGGCTTGGCGCATTAACTGTGTGTGTTCAGCCACTGCCCTACACACTGTGAACTGCCCTGGAGATTTTCTGTACTTGCACCGGACACCTTCAACTTCACCGGTCACTTTCAAATGCCAGGGACATTTTCAACTGCTAAATACTTTTTAAACTACCTACGACATTGTCAACTTTCTTTCCTACACTGCCTTCAACTGCCCCAGAAGGCTTCAACTGCCTCAGACACTTTCAACTGTACCTTGGACATTTAAACTGCCACTCATATTTTCAATTGCAAAGGACGTTTTCACAGACAGCCAACCTAGTCATTTATGTGGGGGGATTGGACACGATCGTATGAACATGAAAGTTGTTCTGAAACAAACACACACAACAACACAACACAACTCTAACAACATCAAGGTGCATAACCGGCTGTAACATCGGAATCGAGTGTCTGGAATAACTCTAACACCAAAGCTTGAAGGTAATAAGGCAAATTGTTGGTGGAGGAGATCACAAAGCTTGAAGTGCAAAGGCAAAATAGTGATTGGTGGAGGGAGACTACAAAAGCTTGAAAGGTGGACAAAAGGCAAATAGTGATGGGTGGGGAGGGAGTTGGGAAATATGCAGTAGTGCGACACTGTGGCCATATTCTCTCCTTGGCTAGAGCAGGTCCAGTTTCCTGGACAGAAGTTTATCATGGAGAAAAGACTTGTCATATCACAATACATTACGATATGTGATATTACACTGCATTACACCACACAACGCTACATTACACAACACCAGAAAGCACTACATACACCACACCACATTTCACCACAGCAAATAACATGGCATTACACGAAATTAGTCCATAGAACACTACATACACAAACACCTCACTCCACCGCACAGTCCAACGCTACATTACTTGACACTACTCCACTTCTACACAGCACACGACGTAACACACCAACCACACCACACAGCTCCACACTACGACCCAACTCACGGGTGGCGGAGACTACAACAGCCAGCAGTGTTAACGCGGCCAGTGCAGCAATCCTTTTTCCGTCCATGGTTTATCACTGCTGATCGAGAGAACTCCAATCGTTAACTGCCAATCTGTAACAGACAAACAGTGGGAGGGACTGTACATCAGAATCATCATCTACACACCTACCCACCACCTTTCCTTCTCAATCTCATCTCATGCTCATCACCTCCCTTCTCCCCCCTGCCCCTCTCTTCCTCCACGTTCCCATACTAAGAACTGACCCATTTACAACACATCTTTGATATCTGGTTCTCTTCTCGTGAACTCTCTTCCGACTGAGTTAAGTGCCTCTGAAGCTCAGAATCTTACAGAAGAAAACTGATCACATATTTTACACACTCTCGCTAGATCTAGTTGCAAAGGTTTTTGAAATAAAGTTGAATGACTGATTAAGAATAATAATTGGTGAACACTGGTAATAATATGTTGAGTACAAGATGACATCAAAGGCGAACATATCACTCTAGAAACTGTGTCATTAGAAAAAGACCTAGGTGTAAGTATTGATAGCGATCTGAGGTTTAGCAAGCATGTCAGCATTCAGGTTGAGAAAGCAAACAAATTCTTTGCACTCATCCGGAGAGGTTTTACAGCTCTCGACATTGTGTCACTCTCCACCCTGTACAAGTCCATCATTCGTCCTCACCTAGAGTACGGGAATGTAGTCTGGCACCCTCGTCTCAAATTCCCATCTTATCAGAAAATTTTCACTGACGGTTTCAAGTCTGAGGATGGAGTGGCCTGTGCAGCCTATTGCCCTGCTTCTCAGATACTGTTAGAACATATACCTCCAGATGCGTCTGTGTATTCCGCTGAACTTACTGCTCTCGTTCTGGCGCTGAGGATAATCTCACAATCTAAGAAGAGGGATTTTTGGTTCTGTCGGATTCGCTGTCAGCTTTGGAGGCCATAGCTGGCCGCAACCTTCAGCATCCAGAACTTTTACATTTCTTTGAACTCTTTAGCAAGTTGAAAGCGGATGGTTACAACATTATTCTAGCTTGAGTTCCTGGTCATGTTGGCATCGGAGGGAACGAAATGGTTGATCGTTTAGCCAAGAATGCCACAAGAGAGAAATTGTCCAACATATATATCCCCTGCTCAGATCTGAAACCTAAAATTAATGATTATGTGAGGGACCTCTGGCAGGAGGATTGGAACACACAGACGAATAACAAACTCTTTCAGATCCGTCCAAACCTTAAGGAGTTCCTCCAAACTACGTCGGGAGGTCGTAAAGAGGAAACGGTTCTGTGCCGGCTGCACCCCGGCCATTCGTATTTTACCCATTCTTACCTTTTAAAGAGTGAAGAAGCTCCGTGGTGCATTCCATGTCATGCGCCACTCACAATGAAACATGTTCTTTTAGAGTCTTGGGACTTGCACGATGTGAGACACAAACATTTTACAGCGGAGTCCATGAAAATCCTGTTCGGGGACGTGATCTTTGAGTTTTTGAGAGAGATTAACATTTTTCATCTGATTTGAGATTTTACGGATGAAGATTTTAACGAAGTTTCTGGTGTGTTTCTAGAAGATGTCATTTAAAGAGATGTGCGAAAGTTTTTGTTTTTTTTTTTTAAAATGACTTGTGAGTTTTAACGGGTGACAGCCCTGATGTGGCCCTTTGCGGTCAGCTGGGCTATAAGCAACATTATCTTATCTTATCTTACCCTCGTCTCAAAGGTGATGAGGAGCAGCTAGAAAGAGTTCAGCGTAGGGCAACCAGACTCATCCAGAGCTCAACACTTGAACGTCTCAGAAGACTAGATCTGCCTTCATTGTACTTTCGGAGTGCTAGTGGCGACATGATTGAAATTAGAATGTTAAAAGTACCTGACTGGAACCTATACTGTAACAGGGGACATCCTTCCGTGCGACCTCCACTCACACACTCGAGGCCACAGTCTTAAATTGAAAAAACCCTCACTTAGAATGGCAGTCCGCCAGAATTTTTTCAGTGTCTGTGTAGTGAATGCCTGGAACTCTCTGCCTGAACGAATGGTGTCTGCGCCCTCACTCAACGTTTTCAAGACCAGGATGGACAAAGTATGGGCAGATTATAAGTTTTCCTTGGACTCCGACTGGTTTCAAGCGCCCAAACCGCGCGTGCCAACTGTTAATAGCTGAGTGTGCAAACAATGAAGAAGAAGGGACAAGCACTGACTGCAGTGACTGGCTGATAGGCGACTAGCCTGACTACAGCTGTACTACTAAAGTAAAGTAAAGTAATAAATAAATGAAGAAACAAAGATCTGTGTAGAGATGACGTAAAACGGAGATGCAGATACTTGAACTGCACTAAGGTGCCAAACAAACAAACCGAAATACTGAACAAGATTGAATAAAACAACGTCCCCACTTCCTAACACACAGGCCTGCTCCCAGACCCACCAGACTACAGTTTCACAGAAGCTTTGGAAGATTTTGAAGTCACTGAGGAGGTTGTACGAAAGCACCTGACCAACCTACAAACAGGCAAGGCAGCAGGGCCTGATGGATTGCCACCACTGATACTCACCAAAGCAGCTGACCAGTTGGCGAAGCCTCTGGCCCATCTCTTCAGACTGACACTGGACAATGGAACTATCCAGAGGACAGGAGAAAAGCTTACGTTACACCCATATTCAAGAAGGGGAGCAGAATGGTGCCAAGCAACTACAGACCTGTTAGTTTAACGTGCATAACCTGCAAGGTCATGGAGAAGATCGTGCGCGATCACGTCATGGAAACACTGCTGAAGAACTCCTTGATTGCTGAAGAACAACAACATGGCTTTGTACCTGGACGATCCTGCATTACCCAACTGCTGGAAGTGATGGATATCTGGACCAACATTGTAGACGATGGCGGCAGCGTGGGTGTGGTATACACTGACTTCCAGAAGGCATTCGACACAGTGCCCCATCGTAAACTCCTGTTAAAGGTTGCAGCCCATGGTATCATGGGGAAAGAGCTGGGTTGGATCAAGGACTTTCTGGCCAACAGGAAGCAGCGTGTTATTGTGAATGGCACGCAGTCACAGGAAGCCAGCGTGAGCAGTGGCATCCCCCAGGGGAGTGTGCTTGGGCCGATCTTGTTCGTTATCTTCATCAACGACCTCCCAGTCAGAGTAAAGAGCACTGTGAAAAAGTTTGCGGACGACACCAAAGTGTTCAACAGAAGTGACACAGAGACGGGACCAATAGATCTTCAGCATGACCTTGACCTACTTCAGCACTGGTCTGACACATGGCTGCTCAAG
This sequence comes from Conus ventricosus, assembly GCA_018398815.1. Taxonomy (NCBI): domain Eukaryota; kingdom Metazoa; phylum Mollusca; class Gastropoda; order Neogastropoda; family Conidae; genus Conus; species Conus ventricosus. The sequence goes on from CM031618.1 coordinate 34,554,911, forward strand.
TTCCATCCGCAGAAATGCAGCGTAATGAAACTGGGGGAGGGGGGGGGGGGGGGGGGCAGAAGTCAGAGGCAACATACTACATGACGGGAAAAAAATGAAGAGGGCAACAGTACAAGGGTGACACTGAAAGAGACGGTAAGCGAAAAGGACCTAGGAGTGCTCACTGATGACAAACTGAGTTTTAAAGAGCATGTTGCACAGTCGACAGCTAAAGCAAACAGAATGGTTGGGCTTATAAGGCGATCGTTTGATTTTCTGACTGAGACAATGTTCATTTAGCTGTACAAAAGCATCGTCCGGCCATTATTAGAATATGGCTACTGTGTCTGTCAACCGTTTCATAAAACGCTATGCAGCGACATTGAAGATGTTCAGAGGCGAGCAACAAAACTCCTAAGCTCACTGAAAGAGAAGCCTTACCCTGACAGACTGAGATTGTTGGGGCTACCAAGTTTGGAACGCCGGAGGCTGAGAGGGGACATGATAGAGGTATTTAAATACCTCTACGGTCACTACGATGTACAGAGGCCAGCATTCCAGCCGTCACTGAGAAAAACCTCAGAGGCAACGCCATGAAGCTCCAGAAAAAACGCTTTCGCCTTGATGTCAGAGGGAACTACTTTTCAATCAGAGTGGTGACACAGTGGAACAGTCTCCCAGACTCGGTGGTCCTGGCACCATCTGTCAGCGCCTTCAGGAGCCGTCTAGATGAACATTGGAGGGACCTACCTGGTCTGCACAACCCGTCTTGCCAGACCAACTGATTTGCTTCACCCGCGCTCGCCACGCATGCAACCAAGTCAGCGACAGTCTTTTTAAGAACGCGAACAGGCCTCGGGAGAGGCCTGAATCGTCGATCCAGTCAATTCATTTGAAGTCAAGTCATAGTCTGAGCAGTAGAATATTCCAGATTGAAGTGCAAGCTTTAAAATTGTTTCATGAATAAACTGACGCACGACACCACGTACAACACTAGAAAAATAAGTTTACCACTTGAGCGATCCCCTTGAGCCTGAAAACGAATAGAGTAAGAGTGAGGTTTCAACCCACGAGTTACTTCCCTTGAATGCAAAAAACACACAAGCAAACTTGGGAGGATGGCGGCGTCGGAGAAACCGGTCGGAGGAATGCAGTCTTCAATGCTTTTATCTGTAGTTGTGTAATGGCTATGGGAGCATAACATTAAAGAGTAAAAGTAGTTTTTAGCTCCACAAACAATACCTGAACACGTAAACAAAGACATTTCAGTTGAATTTCAAAATGGAGTGACTGAAGGCGGCGAACGAAGCAAGATTAGGAATAGAGTTTTTAGAACTTACCGCCAATGACAATGACAAACAAAGCACAAGACAAGACACGATGCATTTCAACCACTTGGGTCTTCATCAGGCGAAAAAATAAATCACATTTAACATGTGGGACAGTACAAACTACGAAAACAAAAAAAGAGAATGAAAAATGACTCATCCGTTAATGTCCATGAAGGCGGAAATGACATGAGGCCAGGGGGATTATGGGAGAGGAAACAGAGGGGGGGGGGGGGGGGGTTGCGTCAGGGGACGCGGAGGTGTGTGTGTGTGATATGATAGGGTTGTGTGTCTAGTTTATTAGGATGGTATGATATCTTTGTGATGGTTGTGGTAATGGTGGATAGATAATAAAAAAAAAAAAAAAAAAAAAGGAGAAGAAAGGTGTGTGTGTGGGGGGGGGGGGGGGGGGTGGATTTAAGGGGAAGGATCAAAACAAAATTAAGATTAGATAGATGGAGGTTTGCTGTAACTACTGTATGAAGTGAGTGAAGGGGATGTGGTGGTGGTGTATGTAAGTGTGTGTGTATGTGTGTGTGTATGTGTGTGTGTTGGTAGGGGATATTGCCAACTGATGTGGAAGAGGTGGGTATGTGTGTTTGGTTATTGTTGGATATTGATGCCTTGGGGGTGTAGTGTGCCCAGTTTGGAAATGAGTTTGGGCACACTACACCCCAAGGCATCAATATCCAACAATAACCAAACACACATACCCACCTCTTCCACATCAGTTGGCAATATCCCTACCAACACACACACATACACACACACATACACACACACTTACATACACCACACCACATCCCTTCACTCACTTCATACAGTAGTTACAGCAACCCTCCATCTATCTAATCTTAATTTTGTTTTGATCCTTCCCCTTAAATCCCCCCCCCCCCACACACACACACACAACACCTTTCTTCTCCTTTTTTTTTTTTTTTTTTTTATCTATCCACCATTACCACAACCATCACAAAGATATCATACCATCCTAATAAACTAGACACACAACCCTATCATATCACACACACACACCTCCGCGTCCCCTGACGCAACCCCCCCCCCCCCCCCCCCCCCCCTCTGTTTCCTCTCCCATAATCCCCCTGGCCTCATGTCATTTCCGCCTTCATGGACATTAACGGATGAGTCATTTTTCATTCTCTTTTTTTGTTTTTCGTAGTTTGTACTGTCCCACATGTTAAATGTGATTTATTTTTTCGCCTGATGAAGACCCAAGTGGTTGAAATGCATCGTGTCTTGTCTTGTGCTTTGTTTGTCATTGTCATTGGCGGTAAGTTCTAAAAACTCTATTCCTAATCTCATTTCAGTTGAGTGAGCCCGAAAAAAAGCGTGATTAACTCCCTTGGCAAATTTATTATTTTTATATTTAAATGGTTAATTTTGGTTATCATTTTTTTTTATAGCTCTTGATTTTCATCGACAAGATGGAAAATAATATGTTAGATATAACTATTTTCTAATTTTAAAATTCATTTCATGATCTAATCTTATATCCAGTACAAGTTGTAGCCCCAAATGCACAGCTACTAATGGGGTGTTGTCTTTTGTTTTATTTATAATACTTTAAAAAAAAAAATAATTGTTATACGTTCTCTTTTGCTTTTGTATACTAGGCTATACTTTATCGTGTGTGTGGGATCTTCCGTTTTAATATCATTGTTATCAGGTTTGTTGCTATAGGAGAAGGAGTAGGATGCTCTGCAAAGAATATACTAACATAATTTTTTGATGATGGGGAAAGGGGCTATCTGGGGTTGTTGTTTTTTGTGCAACAAATGAATGCTCTAGGAAAAAAAAACACATCCTGTTGTTTATCAGGAATTTCTTTGTGGGCACTACGTCATTAGACGATCTGACCGATTTTGGGCAGGTCTGTCAACTGACTTCATTATTGAGCAGGTTCTGATGCGAAGTCTGAAAGTCAGTGGAGGTCTAACTCGAGGGACTGGCCTAGAGGAAGGAAAGCGGTCTGTCTGGTTGTTGTGCATGCCTGCGTGCACCGAGATCAGCGTCGCCATGCAGTCTGTGACAGAAGTCTGCCTGAAGACCAGCGAGCAACATGTGCAGCGTGAGGACATCAGCATGAGTCGACAGCAGCGAAATCATCGAGACACAACCGTGATCCTACGTTATTTGTAGCAAAGGAATCCACTTGGTGAAACGGATGTGTTGATGAGCACTGGAAGTGGAAGAACAGCAGACCAAGCAGCAAATCCTGACAAAGCTAAAGAAAATGAGGATGATTTTTAAATCCATGACTGGCAAGAGCCTTGCAGATGTCACCTTCTCAAAGAAAAATCAAACTAAGACAATGGCTTCAGGAACTGTGATCAAAGTCAACAATGATGCGGTGACAGTTGACCCGAATCTTTTGTTTCAAAGACTGACAAAAGCAGCTGAAAAAAACTCGTTGATTCGTTGAAATATGAACTAACTAATGTTCCATCTTCGCTGTTTGATGCATGTGGTCTTCCACGAAGAGCAAACAAAGCAGCTCTAGCAGACTGCATTTGGACATCAACCAAACAAGTCAGTCCAAGCACTCCACCTGGTGCATTCACAGTCATCGACGGGGGGTCTCTACTTCACCGTATCCCTTGGCCCAGTGGAGCAACTTATTCGGAGATCGTTGCCATGTACATGGATTTTGTCATTCGAAGATACACGAAAGTGTCAGTTGTGTTTGATGGATACTGCAGATCGTCCACAAAAGATGCTGCACACCACAGAACGAAACAAAACACCACTGCCAGAGACATTGCTTTCCAACCAGAAATGGCTCTCTGTGGATCGAAAGAGCAGTTCTTGGCCAATCCTTACAACAACGTTTCATAGACTTGCTCAGCCACTCCCTTCAGAGCAGCAGCGTTGACGTGTTGCATGCAAACGGAGATGCTGATTGTCTCATCGTCAAGACAACCCTTGAAAAAGCAGTGGAGGTGAAAACAATACATGTAGGCAAGGACACCGACCTTCTGGTGCTACTCCAGCATCATCTCGGATCAGATCACCACCCAGTTTATTTCGTGTCTTCAGGAGCTAAGAAAGATTCCAGAGTGTGGGACATCCGATCTATCCAAGAAACTTTGGGCACAGATGTTTGCAGCAGAATTCTTTTTGCCATGCGTTTGGGGTGTGTGACACTACCAGCGCTATTTTGTCTTTGGGAAAATCGCTTCCCTTGAAAAAGCTGGCAATTTCGGAGTTTTTTCGAAAGCAGGCAGATGTCTTTCTTCGGAAAAGTGACACACAGGAGGTGGTTGCAGCTGGTGAGACTGCCCTTGTATTTCTGTTTGGTGGGAGATCTGACGACAAGCTTGATAGACTCCGATATGTCAAGTATTCCCAGAAGTTGGTCGTCAGCTCTTCAGCTTTGCAACCAAACAAACTACCTCCAACAGCATCAGCAGTGAAGTTCCATTCAATGCGATGCTACTACCAAGTGCAAGAGTGGCTTTTTCTCAATAACGGAAGTTCTGACTTCTGTCTCTGCCCCCTTGAATGGGGATGGCAAAGATCCAGCGGTATGTTGCTTCCATTCTGCTGTGATGAGCCTGCTGCCTCAGAGGAGCTGCTGAACATCATTAAATGTAGCTGCAAAACTGACTGCCAAACGGCCAAGTGTTCATGCAGACAGCACGGTCTTGTGTGTGGTGTTGCTTGCAGTGAGTGCAGAGGGGAAGGTTGTTTAAACTCCATACAGAAGATGGTGTGCTTTGATGACAGTGACTCTTCAGACGACAATGAGTAATGTCTCCATTTATATACTCGGTAAGAGAAATCTGTTGATTTCGAAAGCAGTCACAAGGTTATTTGTAAACTGCTGTCTTGAGTTTTGAACACAAAATCAAAACTGTACTCTGTTTCAGCATGATTACATTTAAGTGCAGTCTTATTTTTAGTGGTGAATCTGAAGAAACTGTGGCTCAGGAGGACAGTGCCTCTGAAGCACATACTTAAATGTCATGTGACATTTTTTTCTGTGACAAACGAAGATAATGAATTACAGAAATCGTCTCATATTCCTCCCAAGTTATATACATATAGAGTTGTTTTCATTATTATTTTATATGATGACCAAATTTTCTAAACCATGTAAACAAACGTTTGTGGATTTGTTAACACATGCATGTACAAACCCATAATATTGATAATGTTAATCATAGTTATTGTTATCATTGCTATTGCTGTCATTTAAAGCAAGAGTGAACGGAAATTTGCCTCAAGAAAAAAAAAAACTTTCTCATGGTAAATGTTTCTCATAGTGGATAAGTTTTTGAAATCACTAGTGGAGCTGAGCTAAAAATAGAAAACGTCTAAAAATAGATCAGGTCCCCGCAGATTTTGGTAAACTTTACTCCATGAGATAAGGGACCCTTTCCACAATGTAAAAAAACACAAACTATTTTTAAAGCTTGCACTTCACAGTGGGGCCATATTTTTCAGAGTTTTGCTTAGACTAGACCTATAGAGCAAATCATCTCCAATGGTGCCAAGCCGCGTCTGTACAGGCATCGAATAACTACCATGGACTAGCAGGCTTCATTAAATCTAAACACTTGACGCGTAAAGCTAAAACTCACCTTCCTTGCAGCCTACGTCCTTTGATTAATGGATTAGGCCTATATTCCGCTTATCTTGATTATTGTGTCTCCCACAATGCATCTCGGTACATGAAAAACGTCTCTTACGTTTTTTTCCCTCCGAAAAAAAAAAGAAGACAGCTGTACAATTTAGAACAGAATCTTGGCAAGTGTCATTCAGATTTCTTTTTTTAGATGTAATTCATCTTGCAATCATCAGAGAAAACTATCACCGGCGCTTGAAGTGAAATTCTCAAGGGAAATAATACAATCTGCACGTCGGGGCAGTGGATGTCGTCTGCTGTCAGGTTGTTGCAGCAGTCAACACGCTCTGACTTCTCTCCACACACACACACACACACACACGCACGCACACACACACACACACACACACACACGGGCGCGCTGGTATGAGCTCTTTGGTATGGAAGAGAATAAAATGGAAGAAACTCTACTTCGTCCCTCCGCGTTTTCTATGCTGGCTGTCGTCCCTTGGATCCTCAACCTCCTACCACCATCTATGTGTCTTCGCCTACACCCCTAACACTCCACACCATCATATAAAGAACATCAGCCACTTTGCATAACTCCTTAACTGAAATGTTAGTGTTCAGAAATCCAACCTGAAAGCCATCTGCAGATGGCCAGACTTCTTTCGTTCGTAACATTGACGTAATACCAAAGCAGGAAAGTAAAATTTGCAAGACAAAAAGTAATACTGAAAGCCAACAAGAGTTATTGTAATACCGAACAATTTAGTAACAAGGACAATAAAGAGTCAAATGTCAACAAACACTTAATCAAAAAATACAATTGAAAATGGAACGTATCAAGGAACTCTAGTTTATTATCTTACAATATTGTATAGTTGTGTGTGTGTGTGTGGTGTGTGTGTGTGTGTGTACTTTTTCCCCCCAAGTTAATGTCCTTTTGAGATATATTGTATGCTACCTTTACCATTCACCCCCAACCTCCCATTTCCTTCCCCCTTTCCTATTCCTTGTACGCTATATTACACGTTCTTCTATTGCGTTCGTTTGTCAGTGGTGTGGACAACAGCTAATTTGTATTGAACTGTGATCTTGTCATTGTTTCTTCCTTTTCTATGTATTGACATTAATTTGATCTTTAATTTGTTTTCTTTCCTTTTGCCCCAGGGCTGGGTGGAAAAAGCATTTGTATTGCTAATCTCATTACCCTGGTAAAATAAAATTTCGTTCTCCTCTCTCTCTCTCTCTCTCTCTCTCTCTTGGGGACCCGGTAAATGGGGTCCGAACAGCAGCTTGTGTTTACCGATGCAAGAAATGTTGCTTTGTATGGTGTTGTTTTGAATTGTGTTAAACTGTTATACATCATAATTATTCAGCAAGTAGACGTAGTGTCGTTGAAAGTGTGTGACAATGGTAGACTTGTTGACGTGGAGGGCCGCTATCGGCATCTTTTGCCGCAGACTGAACGCCAGGTCAAAGGTTATCCGTAATAATGTCGATGTTTTTGAACAGGAAAAAGGGACACAAACCGTGAATGGCAGGTAAGCTCGGTCGATGTCTTTGTTACATTTCTACTGTGCTGTGTTATCATAGCTCTGATTGACAGTTTTTGTAGAAATGTGTACAAAGTGCTCTCAACAGAAAGTGAACTGTGTGAAGAAAAGATAAACCAAAAAGGAACTGTGTCATGTGCTGTAGATGTGATGTGTGCCAACACCTGTGTGTGTCAGTTGGACACGCACGTGCAAGTGCCTGTCGTTGCCGTTTCTGCTGAACACGCCGTGTTCTTGCTGAGAAAGCTGCTCCTCAGCGGCGACGTGGAAACCAACCCTGGCCCCAACCCTGACGGACAGGTACACTTACACTCGGAAGAAGAAATTACGGCGACGAACACTGTGGCAGGACAGCAAGACTTGATTGACGGACTTATGCAGACCATTCAGTAACAGTTTCAGCAACAAACAACATTACTCAGGAATGATCTTGGTGAGACTAAAGAGGAATTATGACAAGTGAAACAATAGTGTGAAGAAAGAAACAGAAGATGTGACAGACTTTAAGCTGACCACAGGCACTTGACAGAGATGGTGACTGACATTACGACAGACATACAGCACTTGTTTGTTGAGTCACATGGCAGAAAAGAAGACTGAAACACTTAAGGAAATCAAAGAAGAGGTTGAGAAACTAAAAATAGACACGGACAGACCAGAAGACTTCTCTCGCAGAGATAATCTTCGCTTCTTCGGGATTTCCCAAAAGCAGCCAAGCGAGACGTTCGACACAATGTGCCACTGCAGCGGTGGGGGTTCTTAATAGTACCGATGATCAAATGCGTTGGACAGAGGCGGATATTGAACGAGCTCACCGAATAGGCTATGTATGTGAAGGTCAACCTAGGCCCATAATTGTGAAATTTAGAAGATGGAGGGACAAAATGTCAGTGATTACGAACAGGAACACCAGGCAACAACTGCAGGAAAAGGGGGTTAGAGTGGCTAATGATCTCACTAAAGCACAGGCCCAAATAGCCGCACAAACTAGAAGGGAGGGGAAAAGAGCTTTCTTCAAGAAAGGTAAGATGGTCATTGGCCCTCAATTGCCGGACCCTCAAGCATATGCCCAGGTGGTAGGAAGTGGAGAGGACTGCAGTGCTGTGGTAGGTGTGAAATCGAAGGCTGAGAAGACACATGTTCAGAACATGACTGTGTCGTGAATGACGAAGGTGCGTCAGTCTCAAACAATCGATGTGCTGACACTAGTCACCACGGCGACACTCCGAGTCAAGGCAAGAAGCACGGTGGCAGTGGTGGTTCTTCCCCTCCTCCTGTCCATGGCACCCGGCCCACCCAGAGTCAACAGCAGCGTGACGATGGTGACGGGAGTGGAGGACACGTCTCTCGCAGCTACACAGGGAGCAGGCGACACGGGTCGGAGACAACCAGCGGGGATTCCCCGAGCTGTGTGACCGGAGGACGCCGCGGCACCGTGCATCGCGTGGAGAGCACGCATCGGGCAGGCAGGCATGCTTCCAGACCTACATGGGAAACCGGTCAAGCAAGTCTACAGCTCCGGGTCGTGGCGGGGGGACAGGCGATGGAGTGAGCGACAGGAGCCTGCGCTCGGTCGCCGCGAGAAAGCCACTGGACAGGGCCGACCATTCACCTCAGTGGACATTTTTAAATCATAACGTCGAAAGCTTGTATGGCAAACTGCATGACCTTTCTTTTCTGCATTATGTAAATAAATTAGACTTTGTTACCCTCACGGAAACTTTTCTTGACTCATCGTTTGATTACAGTAATGCATTTTCTGATTACTTGAAGTTTCACGTGCCAGCCAGAAAAATCTCTTTTCACGGTAGGAATTCAAGAGGTGTATTGTTGTTGATAACCAAGACTTAACAGAAAAGTGTGAAAGAAAAAAAACTTGACTGTGACAAGGTTGTGGCTGTAAAAATATATAAGCATGTGTTTGCCATTGACAGAGATGTTATATTAGTTGCTTGCTATTTTGTCACGGAAGGAGGCCCTACATACAATGACAAATTGATTATAGATGATGTTTTACTATTGGAAGAAGTACTATTGCAGCATTTTGAAAAAGACATGGATGAACTTGTGTATGAAAAAGTGGTGTGAATGGCAAACTGTACATAGCCATTAGAAGTATCTACAACTCAGTGCTTGCATTTAAACGTGTGAAGAGTGAGTATTCAGATTATTTCGATTGTCCGGATGTGGTAAAACAAGGATGTCTGTTGAGCCCGCAGTTGTTTTCTTTTGTCATTAAAGAACTAGCAATGTACGTATCTAGTAAAGGTAGACATGGTATTCAGATGATACCCGGATCAGTAGAGATGTTTTTGTTACTATTTGCTAACGATGTTACTCTAAGAGGTTGTAGGTTTACAAAACCAATGAAATGTCTTAGAAGAAGAAGCAGATCGCTTATGTTTAACAGTTAACTTAGATAAGACAAACATTATTGTCTTCAGAAAGGGTGGAACCTATCTTTAAAGGAAAGATGGTTTTATGGAAATACAAAAGTTCAAGAAGTCAACTCATACAAGTAATTAGGAATGATATTTTCAACAAAATTGACCTTCAGTTATGTTTGGGCAGAATCTTTATAAGGAAGGGTAAAAAAGGCGTGATTGAAATTCTGAGATCCTGAAGAAAACTTAATTGTATTGATTGCGGTATACTTTGGAAAAATCTTTTATGCACAGATAGAACCGTTAGTTACCTATGGAGCTGAAATTTGGGGTTTAGAAGAAAATTCACAGATAGAAAAAGTACACGCGTATGCCATGAAGCGTTTACTTCAGGTGCCAATCCATTCATCTAACACTCTTTTATACGGAGAGATGGGCAGGTACCCTCTTTACGTAAGATCTTTTGTGAAATGTGTTAGGTATTGGCTGAAAATATTGAAGCTTCCACAGTCACATTTGTGCAGACAGGCTTATGACATGATGCTGTTACAAATGGAAAGAGGCAGAAATAAATGGGCTTAAAATGTAAACAAAGTGTCATCAGAACAGGGTTTGGAATAGTGTGGATGACCCAAGGAGTGGGTAACGGAACAGCAGTTTATTACAGAATTTAAAGATAGGCTCATCTGTTCTTTTAAACAGAACTGGCATTCAGATATGGAAACCAAAGAAAAGTATCGTTGGTTCTTCTAAGAATATATTCCATGCAGTAAAGTTTCTTAATGTTATCACAGATAAATGGCTCAGAAATAATGACGCAAGATCTAGGTTACGAACTTTAGGTTTCAATGCGAATAAAAGATGGTTCGAGTGTGGAACATCCACGGAGTCACCATGCCCTTCATGTGGATTCACTACTGACAACGAAAAGCACTTTTTATCTCAGTGCACTGCATACGATGAAGTGCATGTAAAATGTTCATTTCCCACTATGGATGTTTTTGAAAGG